>JABFDZ020000042.1:6073880-6092425 GCA_019775955.2 Pollimyrus isidori
CCCCCCCCCCCCCCCCCCCCCCCCCCCCCCCCCCCCCCCCCCCCCCCCCCCCCCCCCCCCGCCCCCCCCCCCCCGGCGGCGGGAATCTCTCATGCTTGGGGATTTTAATTAGGTGGCTGATATCTCCAGTGCCCTGAGGTAAGGTTATAAGTTTATTAAAGATAACAACATAAAGGTTACCTATTGGAGAAGTGATTTGTTGAAGAAGCGGTTCCTCACGCCAGTTGAGGGCTGGGCGACATCATATTGATATTATATTATTGTACACGAACAATAATCACCAGGGCTTCAGATGGCAGGCGAGACGTTCGGTGACAGGCTAGCTTTTTGTTACTCTATGGTCACCTACACCTATAATTTAACCCTTTCAATGGTTTTAGGCTTATTACATGTTATGTACATGAGTTAGCCGCAGGTGCGTTCTGCTTTTGTTTCCAGGATATTAGGGGCTACTCGGATATGTCATAATTCGATGTGTAAATACTGACAGTTTTGATATTTTTGTGACCAACTACTTATGCCTTCATTTCTCAATCTTTGGCCTAATATAAAGATTGCAGGCACTGCAAATATCTTATAAATGCTGAGATTAGTGTCTATGATGTGGGAATGCAGTGGTTTAATTGGGGACTTTTCTGTGGGTTAGTATTGTGAAGGAATACAAGGTTAGTGCCGGGCGGAAATGAATCTCTTTGATTTTGCATCTTTCACTTGTTGAAGACAACAATGTAATCAGATAACTATCTAATATAATACAATTTTATACCATCTGAAAGACATTGACGTAGAAAAGCATTGCTTATTTTATGATCCACTGAATAAATACAGACATAAGACGGTTTTAGTCTGATGCCAAATCGTTTCTCCGCTTGTATACACTACGATTGGTAAAGTGAAATTTGAGGATGAAACTTTGTATTTTAGCCTCAAACAACAATCCGACACTGAGGCACGTCGTCGTGTTTACGTGTGAGAGCTGTTCTAGGTACGCCATGAGCGCCCTCCATTTCAGCTGCATTGCCTGGGCTTTTTCCTCTGAAGGGTAGTACGTATATCATTGCGGAAGCGATTATGCACTTTGTCTTCTGTGAAACGTGTAACGTCGACGTTTCATTGATTATTAGGGGTGGGTTTTAAAATGAGCCTCGCTACGAAGGATTACTCTGGAATACTTTGGCCACAACGTAGCCACTTGGGCGAGCAGTTCTTTGGATTCCA
This sequence comes from Pollimyrus isidori, assembly GCA_019775955.2. Lineage (NCBI taxonomy): Eukaryota > Metazoa > Chordata > Actinopteri > Osteoglossiformes > Mormyridae > Pollimyrus > Pollimyrus isidori. The sequence goes on from JABFDZ020000042.1 coordinate 6,075,099, forward strand.
GCTATGTGTGCAATTCATGTCTCTGCGTTATACTCATCCAGTTATGAGCCTGAGATTAATGGCTGCGGATATCAATGCATTTTGCCTTTGTCAGGTTCTAAGGGTTAAGCAGATTAGTAGTACAGCTAAAATATTAATGAGGCATTTTATGACACCCGAGAAGTAATCAGTATAAATTCTGCATAGCCTTATTAAATAATTGTCGGACTTTAAAATGCACCACTGATGTCTTTTTACCTTATTTAACCACCGTATGTCCTCTTTTCAAAGATGGCCTAGCTATTGAGATGTTCTGTTCTTCATTGCCGCTTCAATGCATATCACAGTGACGTATACTAAACCATGATATACCAAAACGGTATTTATCTGGTGTGCTCCACAACAGTGCATATCTCACTGAAGTATACCAAACCAGTGTTATGTGGTTTGCCGCACTGCAGTGCATATCACACTGAAGTAGGGCTGGGAACGATTATTTGACATAATCGATGATGTCGATTTATAAAAATGCGCCGAAGTGAAATTTTAGCGTTGACGCGTTGTGTTAAACTACGTAAATGTTTCGTAATTACAATGCACTAAGTGATAAGCTAAACATATTGTAAGGGAGAGTACTTTATCCCCTCGGGAGCGCATTAACGCTGTCCTTTTAAGAATCGCGCAATAAAAGTTTGCTAATAAATCAACTTTACTGTTATTTGTTCGATCTGTGACACTTTTCTCTTACGATACAAAGTTATTCCACTGATAAGTTGGCTGGCTGTTTCACTGCAGGCACCGTGAACTATATTAATTATATGTTGAATTCCGATTTTGTTTTGTCTGATATCGCCGGTGCCAGTGGTGCCGTACTATTTTGTAAGGCCTGCAACCCCCTCCCCCCCGCACACGAGGCATCATGGCTGCGTCTGTCAGCAGAGCTTGGGAGCCTCTGGAGAAACGCGCGGCAGAAAAGGCTCGCATGCCATCTTCCAAAGTTTGGGAATACTTCACTCATGACACCTTTTCTGCACCTATTCGCCGTAGCTGACGTTAATGACGCCGCTTCAGCCATTTTATATTTTCTGTTTACTTATTCTGTCACGTAAGAGTGAGACAAATTATCGTTTATGACTGCTCTTACACTCTGTAACCTAAATCGTTCCTTGCTCACTGAAGTGAGCTTAAGCATAACCTATCTTTGTTAGTGTTTGTTAAAAACGCGTTTCTTTAGTTATGAAATCATTCCGTGTTTTAGCACCTGTTTCACCATTAAAGTCAAATTGGTGCGATGAAATAAGAGAGTAAGGGCTTGTTCACGCGGACGTCTGAACCAGGCGTTTTTCTGGTATTCGTGGTGCCAGGTGAACAGCGACTGTTTTTCTGCTCATCAGAGTAAATCGAAGCATCCACCCGGGCGTTCAGCCGGCTACGTGTTCAGGCGGCATCAAATAAAGACTGCACGCGATGTTTTCTTAGTGTCAAAATCCCGACGAACGGGAGGAAAATGTCATTGCGTTTACCTGGCGTTCGGTTGATGTTCTGGAGGACCGAATATGTCCCATGATTCTGTGCGGCAACTGCGAGAAACCACATTTTACGGAAAATGTAACGCTCGTAATAATATATGGTATTGTACCAGCAGTGAGTTAATCAGCTGCTGCTACAATACCGATTATTACAAGTAACCCAAACTGAAGGATCAACTGGTGCTGATATTTTTGCTTAAAATTCCAATTTAAAAGGCTCAGTGGGCAACTAGAAATCTATAAAGAAACTAATTTAACCGATTTGCCATTTCTGCTTTCTCCTTTCAACTTGCTTTGCTCATAGGGTTCAACTGTAGTTAAGACGAAATTACAAAAGCCTAAAATCTTGCAATATAAATAATTATAGTGTTGATGATAATTACGCCCGTAATTATTAAGCTTTGCAACTCCCATCAGGATAAGCAGTGGGGAGATTTATTGACATTTGTGGATGTAAAGAAAATTTACATAAATGCATCTTGAACCTCTAGCTTAAAAATTACTTTACACACTGTAGCTGATCCCCCCCCCCCGCCAAATTTAAGCAATTAATATATAAACCCGCTTCTCTCCAATGCCTCACCAATTACGTATGGATTTGAGAGTTCAGTGTAATTTTGGCTACTTATTACCCATGCGACATACTCACAAAACGGCCGCCTGAACACACACCGAACCCGGAAAAAATCACAGGAAAACTGAAAATGAAAGATGCAAATTATGCATGTCTGAAAGTAATTTTAAAATGTTAAAGTAGAACTTTACAATGTGATTTTGTCATCTTGTTTAAATCTCAAAATATACATTAGAAACCTTAAGAGTAATTACTGCCCCCACAGGCAAACTACAGATTGGGCGTCAGGCTGGTGTTAAACGGCGTCAAGCAAACGCCAGTGACACGGCAATCGAACGGGAAAAACACGTATGGCGTCCAGAGGGCGTTCATTTCGAACTTATTTATTAATTATTAAACTATTGCAGTGATTATTAACTTCAGTCGAACATAGAACTCCTATTGAATTGAGATTTGCCTTTTTTGTTAATGCTCTAATGTTTAAGAAATGTTTTGCGAAATTAAAACGTTAATTAAATTTCACATTTGTGTGTGCAGGCCAGGGGGTGGATTGTTGTATTAAATGACTAACCTGAAAATAATTGTCAAATTTATCAGATCAATTGAAAAATTAGTTGTTAGATAAATAATCAGAAAAATAATTATAGATTAATAATAGATTAATCGTTTAAAGAATAGTCGTTTGGGACAGAACTACACTGAAGTATACCAAAATATAGTATACCATAATATTATGTGGTGTGATGTTTTGTACAGATTACTAACTTTTTGGTGTCTCAAAACACATCTCATTAATATTTTAGCTGTCCAACTAATCTGTTTAAACTGGGCGTAGATAAATAGTACTGAAAAACTGGCATCTGTCAACGTTTCACCTGCCTTCTCATGCCCTAGTGCAGGGGTGGCCAATCTTATCCGCAAAGGGCCGGTGTGTATGCGGGTTTTTGCTGCAGCTCCCTAATTAGATCACTAATTAGAGGACTGATTGGCTGATAAGTCCTCACAACTTGGTTTGAACAGCTGACCTACAGGTTATCCCAAAAACCTGCATACACACTGGCCCTTTATGGATAAGATTGAGCACCCCTGCCCTAGTGGTTACTATGTCATGCATACGCAATATTAATATGGCATTGCCTGGTTCTACACCAGTTGTATCGGTGTTCTTTCGTTTGTTGTAGTTTGAATGCAATTTATCGATGAGATTCCATCCCCTGGCAGATTTACCAGGACTCGTTCGAGGAGCGATTTTTGGAGGAGACGAACCGGCTGTATGCTGCAGAGGGACAGCGCCTCATGCAGGAGAGAGAGGTAACTCGCGTTTCTTACGGGTCTGGGGCTCAGGCCGCCTGCACCAGCCTTGCGTTTACAAAGCATACGGGCTAACCTCCCTCTGCCGCAATGCGACAGGTTCCGGAGTATCTGCACCACGTAAACAAACGCTTGGAAGAGGAGGCGGACAGAGTGATTACGTATTTAGACCAGAGCACACAGTAAGTCTTCAGGTGTTAAGCTAGCTTCCTGCCTTCCTGTCTCGCTCTCAGGCTTTTGTTGGAGTGAAAAGACTTGAATGTGTTTATCCTGATAACTTGGTCGTGTTTCTCTCCTTAAAAAGAAAACCCCTGATCGCGACTGTGGAAAAACAACTCCTTGGTGAACACCTGACGACAACTCTCCAGAAAGGTACGTCTCTCAGAAGCGCGTTAGTCTTTTCACTAGTTCTGCTATTAACATCGGATAGCATCGAGTGTGTACCAGTTTTTTTTAGTTGTTTTTTTTGCTTGTTTTTTCCCCCCCCAATTTTTCCTGCTTGCATCTAGGCCTGAACCACCTTCTAGACGAGAACCGAATTCAGGACCTGTCACTGCTCTATCAGCTTTTCAGCCGAGTAAGAGGAGGCGTGCAGGTTCTGTTGCAGCACTGGATAGAGTACATCAAGGTAGGCGAAGGAGGCTGGTCTTTGGCCGTTTCTCAATACCAAGAACGCAAAGATGGAACTTGGCAAGAGACGCCTTGTTAACTTGCCTCCCAAACACAAACTTGAGGTCGAGTGAATCACAGGATTGGACCCATTGGCCAAGGATGCAGCTGATATCTGGTTTCCTTGATATTTGGGTCGGAGCAAAACCAAAATCCAGGGATTTTTACCGTCCTCTGTACTGTATTCTTAGTATTGGAAGTGGTTTTCGGCAATGAAAAATTACATAAAACGGGCATGCAAACACAAGTACAGTCAAATGATGAGAAATGCAACGTGTTGAATTGATGTAAATAAAATGTATCTGTATGATGAAGAATTAAAATGGCTGAATTGGTATTTTTCAGTTGCATTTCTTGATGGTGCTGTGTTGTATGACAGGTATGCAACCATACCTATCTTGATAGATTTGAAATGTTAAGTTTACCAGAAGGTAATGTCAGTTTCGTGATTTCAGGGTTCATACTGTTGCTTAAACATCTTGAGGTTAGAGTGTTGGTGAACACTGGTAATTCTAATGCGAAAGACCTCTAACGGAGCGTCTTGTTTCTGGTGGCTGTTGAAATTTCTCAGGCCTTTGGAAGCACTATAGTCATCAACCCCGAGAAGGATAAGACCATGGTGCAGGAGCTCTTGGACTTCAAGGACAAAGTGGATCACATAATAGATGTCTGCTTCTTGAAGAATGAGAAGTTTGTCAATGCCATGAAGGAGGCCTTTGAGACCTTCATCAACAAGCGACCAAATAAACCTGCAGAGCTCATCGGTTAAGTGTCCATTCAGATTCAGTACCATTTGCGGTGGTATAATTCCAGACTGCGGTGGTTTAATTTTAGCTGTAAGCGCAGAATGAAAGCAGGATCTTTTCATTTGACTTTGAACATCGGAATTAATCCTTAAAATATTTGTTCTTTGAGCCGAGATATGAAGAGAAGAACTCAGGTTCCCAAAACCTCACAGTTCCTTATTTTTTTCCCCGTTTCATTTTCAGCTAAATATGTGGATTCGAAGCTTAGGGCTGGGAACAAAGAAGCCACAGACGAAGAGCTGGAGAAAATGCTGGACAAAATCATGATCATATTCAGGTTCATATATGGTGAGTCGTCCTGGGTGCTGCTTTCTATTGTGATGATTTTGACGTTGCTGGGTCTTCACTCTGGCCGCCCTCGTACGAACAGGAAAGGATGTTTTCGAAGCCTTTTACAAGAAGGATCTTGCCAAGCGGTTGCTGGTCGGGAAGAGTGCCTCCGTGGATGCAGAGAAGTCCATGCTGTCCAAACTAAAGCACGGTTAGTACCACCCGCCGAACGGAGCTTCTCGTAAACACTGGAGGTGGATTTGACCACCAGCTACGCGCTCAGAAACACAGCCTGCTGCTCTAGACCTTTTTTCTAGAGGTGACACTATGTAAGTAAGAAGTAGCTACAGTTTCCTTGGGGATGTGTGTCTGGTTGACCACCTTCCTTGCATTGCATTGTTTTAAATACTCTGCCCCCCGCTGGCAGAATGTGGTGCTGCATTCACCAGCAAACTGGAAGGCATGTTCAAGGACATGGAGCTCTCCAAGGACATAATGGTGCAGTTTAAACAGGTGAGTCGGCCCGTGTGTGTCCTTGAGACCCGTCTACTCTGCAGTGTCTTGCAAACCTGACGGCGGTGGGTTCTCATGAGATGTTCGTCCCTGTTGCAGTATATGCAATGTCAGAACATCCCAGGCAACATTGAGCTGACCGTGAACATCCTCACTATGGGATACTGGCCGACCTACGTGCCTATGGAAGTCCATTTACCTGCCGAGGTCGGTCTGTTTTCAGTCTGCATGGTCGTTCTTAATAACCAGCCCGTTTATCTGTCAATGTATATGATGGATCAAATAAGAGAAGTCTTTTTTTTTATCAGATGGTGAAGCTGCAGGAGATATTCAAGACTTTTTATCTTGGCAAGCATAGTGGCAGGAAACTTCAATGGCAGTCTACACTGGGACATTGTGTCTTGAAAGCTGAATTTAAGGAGGTACTGTGTGTTTTTCTTGGTGTATTGTTGTCCCCTGAGTGTTAATTGGATGTTTGATGTTGCCGCCGCTGCACTTTAATTGTCGCTCGGGGATCATTGGTTGTTTATGTCTGAAATATGAGAACTACCATACTGTGCTCAACTATATTTCTCCTAACTCCTTGTAGGGTAAAAAAGAGCTTCAGGTTTCCCTGTTCCAAACACTGGTGCTTCTCATGTTTAACGAAGGAGAAGAGTTCAGTCTGGAGGAAATTAAACAGGCGACAGGAATAGGTGTGTGGGTGGTTTTTTTTTTTTCCCCACAGACTGCATGCATCTTGCTAAAATGTCCTGTTTTCGGAAAAGTTTGCCTCTTATTAGATGCAAAAAAGTGTCCTGACTAAGACCCAAAGGTGAAATTTCTGCATTCATCCGGACGGATGTGTGGTTTCGGTTTTTCTGTGAATGGAGAGGTAACTGCCATGCAACCGGCTGCCAGACATCTGTGAGCAGCATCTGTATCTGTTTGGCCCTTTTGTGCCTTAAATGATGTTCTGTCTGTGGCCTCCGTGGCATATTATCATTTTGTGGAAATTTGTGTATGCTACACAGTGGATTTCAAACAGATGCCCCCTGCCAATAGTATTTTGCAGCAGTATTTCCAAACCCGATCCTTTGGGACAAAAAGATCGTCCACATTTTTGCTCCCTCCTAGCTCCCTGCCAGACAGTCCACATTATTGCTCCCTGCTCCTTTAAAGCAAAACTGTGGATCATCTGGGACTCCCCAAGGACCGGGTTGAGGAAAACACTGTCTTAGAGTACCTGTATTTCTAATTTTTAATTATTTTTGTTTGTTTATACATGTGCAGAGGACAGCGAGCTGCGCCGGACCCTGCAGTCATTGGCCTGTGGGAAAGCGCGGGTCCTCTCCAAAACACCAAAAAGCAAAGACGTGGAGGACGGCGATAAATTCACCTGCAACGACGACTTCAAGCACAAACTCTTCAGGATAAAGATCAACCAAATCCAGATGAAAGAAACGGTTTGCTGGCCTGTCCTTTCCGTCACTCTCCCTCTCTGTCTCTCCCTCTCTCTCTCTCTCTCTCTCTCTCTGTCTGTCTCTCTCTCCCTGTCCCTGTCTGTCTCTCTCCTTCCCTCTTTTGGCCGTAGTTGTTGGCTAGCTGTGCCGCTTCTTCCCCAATCACCCGCCTTTAGCTGTGTAGGCTTTTTAACAGCAATTCCCACCTGTGGTGTTTCCGATTCACTCAGAGTGCATCTCGTTTCTGCAGGTGGAAGAACAAGCCAGCACCACTGAGCGGGTCTTCCAGGACCGGCAATACCAGATAGACGCGGCCATCGTGCGGATAATGAAGATGAGGAAGACCCTTAGCCACAACCTGCTGGTGTCGGAAGTGTACAACCAATTGAAGTTTCCCGTCAAGGTGAGTGAAGGGGCCGCCTGAGAAGGCCACGTGGCGGAACTCCAGGTACTTTTTAAAGCACTTGAGGCTTCTCAATGCCTCTGTGGGTTAAGGACTCCTTGCCCCTGACCAGAAGGTCGCAGGTTCGAATCCCATGACTAATTCCACTGTTTCGCCCCTTAACTTCAATTACTCCGGGGACCGACTGGCCCTGTTTTCTCAGCTGTCCGTCACTTAAAATAAATCTGCTGTATAAATAAATGCGAACGGCAAAATAAAAGGAGGAACTTGCTATTTTTCCCTGCTCTCTTGGCAGCCTGCTGACCTAAAGAAAAGAATAGAATCACTCATTGACAGGGACTACATGGAACGTGACAAGGAGAATCCTAACCAGTACAACTACGTGGCATAGAGGACGGGGACGGATCAATGCAGAGCAACGGCTCCTTCCAGCACTCGGGCTCCTTCCCCGAGCTTCAATGGATGTTATTACTACCCTGTTCAACCTGGTGACCGATATCCCCCCCCACACACACACACACACACAACTGAGCAGCAAGGCTTGACTGGCAGAATGTTCCGGCGGACTGCATGCCCAATAAAGAATATCGTCCATACACGGAATCCAAGGCTGTCCTCCACCACAGCATTAAACCAACCAGGCTCTTTTAAGGAAAGAGAAGTATTTATTTTGGAATCGACTTACTTTGTCTGCTTGTTTATGGCTTTTGTTTTTTGTTTTGTTTTTTTTAAAGATGCTTTTTCCTTTTAAATCACTTTATGAAAAGGAAAAGATCCTCGTCACTTGTGAAAGAAGAGGGGAAATCTTTGAATAAATTGACATTAATCTGTTCGATTTATTGATGTGTCACAGTCCCCTTTCACTGAAACTCCATCTGGAATGAACCCCCACCCCCCAAGAAAAAAAGATTTGAGGTTTTGGAAATTGTGAGTTTGTTTTTTTTCTTCAAGATATTTGGATTCATATAACAAAATAGTTCGTTCTTGGTACAATTTTTAAAGTGTCAGCGTTTAAGTTTTCATGCTGCTAAGGATTCTTGCAATCTTTCTCTTCTATCACAGAATATTTCAAATAGAGTAACATTGGCAGTTGCAATTTGCAACAAGAAAGTAGTTCAAGCCTTAAACCGTGCTTTTTTGTAATCTGGATTATCGTTATTGATCATTTCAGTACTTATAGATGGGCAACCCTAAAGCATTTTGACATCATTTTGTTCTCCAGACCTGTAAGTCCAAGCAGTCAGAGCGGAGGCTGGCTGACCTGTAAACGTCAGTATTGATGGCTTTGCAAACCATGCGAAGTATGACTTCTGTGTCTTTGAGAACTGAAACCCTCCCCATTGCCTTCAATTAAAATGCCCCCCATCCTTTTCCTTTTATATGTATTAGTTTTGCTCTTCCTCCCTTCAGTGTTAATCTGTTCACTTCTGTTGCCTGAGTGCTATATGTGAGTTCAGTTTTTGTGCTTTATAATATATAGTGTATCAGACTTGTTTTGCAGCTGTTTTGTGTTGGGAGCGGGGGGGGGCGGCAGTGACACAGATTATTTTATAAAGACGCCATGATTAAAACAGCTGAGCCAGTGGAATCCAGAATGTTAACAATCAAAAGAGGGTTAACCAAACAAGGAAAGCCAGCTTGTCTTTGGCAGTATCTACTGCGATGGAGAGATGTCCACCAGCACGCCACGTTTAATGAGAGCAAAATGTTACTCCTGATGTCTAGACATTGGTGGATTCTAGTTTTCTACTGATATTAAGTGAAAACTGTGCCAAATTTTATTAGGTTTTAAGTTGGTTTGTGTTTACAGCCTTGTCCTAACGTTGTTCTCTGGGTAGTTGGTCTGGGGGAAAAAAATTCAACCCAACAGAGTCAGGTTTGATAATACAGAACATGACCAATGCAGCGATGCATTGGCATCAAAAAGGTAAATATCCTGTGTAAAAAGGGTTTTGAAGGTGATTTTGTTCGGATTCAATATTTAGCTATGAATTATATTGGTCACCAGTATGGAAAATGTTTTAATGAGAGAAGTTTGCGAGCTACCAGTTCATGCCCTTCCACCGATTCTCTTACCATTGCACGTCAAAGCACAAAGCGCTGTAAACTTGTTTTAAGAAATTCTTGGGTTTTAGGCCAAATTAATCCTTTTTAATGTTAGAGGATCCACTTTTCAAAATGAGGCTTTGAACGGGCATGTTAAGGTCTCCCAAGTTAAGTATCATAGCTGATAATCTTTCATACTTTGCAAAAAGGTTGATAAGGGTATGTTACATAATGTAAATAGTAAACCCTTTGAGAGAGAATGGGTGTGTACTAGTTTGTGTGTGCCAATAAATATTCAAAAAAAGTTTGTACTTGTTCATTGCTAGATTTCAAGCATTACAGCTTAATGGACGAGTCTAGATGACAGCATTATGTTACAGTATAAACTGTAGCCGTAAATTTTTATGAATTTCCCATTATGGCTAATCTGTGGTTATTGCAAGCTAATCAATCAGAGTGGTCACATGCTATTCTCACTTCTCCGGAATCCGTTTCTGGTTTTCGCCCATACTGGGTTGGACCCCTACCTTCCCACCGGCGGGTCCGGAGCGCCGCTTTATCTGGGGGGGGCACCGTTTGTCCCCTTGCCTGTTATTGTCGCATGGATACTGTAGTCTCTAAGTGTGCTTTTTGGCTATATATATATATATATATATATACTTTGTCTGTCACGTGGAATTCGCAGAAAGACTGGGAGACAGGTCACAAACACTTAGCATTAAACTGTTTGGATTCACACTTATTTAGAAAATAATAGCTGATATGGCGAAATCTTGTGCCTCTTGGGTAAATGTCCTTCCCATGCCTCTCTTTGCAGCTTTGGCCGGTAGCAGCTAAATTTCTTTGTGGATAAATTCCTAACCAGAAAAGTTCAAAGTTCTGCAAATGCTTGCCTGGCTAGCTTGTGCATACCAAAATAGCATTTAAACCATTTGTCAACACTAACCTCAAGCCTAGATGTAATACCAGTTTGTGGACTTTGATTCAAACTTTAACTTACACGTGTGGCGGCTAATTGCACACTTTCGAAATATAGAGTGCGTTTTTATGTTGCGTTGCCTCGTGGATAATTTTCTACCCTACTAAGTTCGGTGTATGTTGGCATACTGTAAATGATACATCGTGACGTAAGCAGGCCTGGGGCCCGGGACCCCAAGACGCTGCATTCTCTCTGCAACTCACCAGAAGCTCCTGAAGGTGTCGCCGTTTTTTCTTTCTCATTGCTGAGATGCACTCAAATGGCGCGTTGTGAATCTGGTCCATTCATTTAATAATTTATACATCTGTACCAACTTCATGGCTAGTTTGAACGTCTCCCATGAAGTGACTGTGGATAAGTCCTTTGCAGGTTCTCAGTCCTCAATTATTTGATGCTTTTAACATTCATAACAAAAGATGTCCCCTCTAATGTCCATGTTCCAAATGTTTACTTACAGTTAAAGTGTAACACTACGTGTGCTTTTTCCTGAAACATAATTATCTAAGGCCATTTGTATAACTAGAGCAACATTCTTTCACATACTACTCAAACAAACAAAAAAATAGATGCATTTCTGAAAGTTACTTTTGGATTATCGCAGATGCAGTCTTTGTTACAGAGAGTAAATCCTATATTTATGCATTTTCAAAAATGCTGTTACGTATCAGTGGATGTTCTAAATTCTTTGACTTATCAGGTTGATGTCTAAGGCAGGGGTAGGGAACCTGATACATGGAGGGCCGGTGTGGGTGCAGGTTTTTGGGATGACCTCTCAGGCAGCCAATAATATAACAGAGGTTCTCAGTTCCAGTCGTGGGGACCCACTGTTATTGGCTGATTGAGAGGTCATCCCAAAAACCCAGACTGACACCGGCTCCCACTGGATCATGTTCCCCAGCCCTGGTGTACGGCATGCATCTCAAGTAAAATGCCTTTGATTTCTGTGATTTGTAATTGCAAAAGAGAATGCTGCCTTAAGTCAAAAGAAATGTAGACTTTCCTCCGTTTGCGTCTTTTGTACTTTTCTTATCAACAACGTTGACTGCCGGGCTACCATCACTGTTAACTGTGAGAATGAAGGTTAGTCGCAGGAGAGAGAGTTCGTCACCTGACAGAATGTGAAAGGTGTTCTTCAGGGATGTTCCCCTTCTGCACTTCCTGCTGTCTTTAATATTGAGAGTGTGTCAGTGTGTCTAGCTTTATCCAAAAGCTATAGGGCAGGGTTATTCAAATCACGGTCCTCGAGGTCTGCTGGTTTTCCAGCCTTCCTTTACCTGTCAGTCAGGTGTGAAGCCTCTGACCAAACAGAATCAGCAATTATTAAACTAACTACCTGGGAAAACTGAAAACAAGGCCTGGATTTGGAATCGAGGTCCCGATTTGAGGAACCCTGCTATAGGGGGTGGGAATGACTGGGTTGGTGCAGTTATTAGCACTGTTGCCTCACGCCTCAAGGACCATGGCTCCCCATGCCATTGTGGGGTTTCCTCCAGGTACTCCAGTATGGATGTTAAATATTTATCTAAGGAACCAAATCTATTCTAGCTGCAGCAGTGTATTTATTCATTCTTTACTTGTTTAGAAAGTGTGAGATATGGTATGAGGACGCAGACTCTGGCGACCCAGCTCCCGATGATGGCTGTAGCAGAGACCTCTCTGCCAGGACGATAGAGACAACAGATATTAAATAATGTGGGTGGCTTTCAGTGCCTTGTTAGTTTTTGAATTAGATGGCATATGCACCTTATTTATTTAGTACTTTACCTTGGGGCGTTTTGGGCTTTGGATACAGTAATGCTGTCTTTCAGCCCTGAGACTAACACTCTTTTGTTTATTAACCGAGGTATTTGTTTCCCTCTGTGCGAATTGGAAACAACGGCTTGCCTGTTGCACACGATGACTAGCCGTTCGTTAGAATGATGTTCAGTGTTGGTAGTATAAATATTTAATTTGACTGTTGTTGACATTGATCTTCTATAAATGGCTTACCCTCTCCATCTTGGACTCTGAGCTACAGCTGATCTTAAAATATCATGCTTTAGCCCAGCTTAGCAGTGAGTGCTTTTTTTAATGTCACACTATATGGACAAAAGTTTGTGGACACCAGCCTGTCCAGCATCTCACTCTGAATCAAAGGGTATTAATATGAAGCTGGCTAACCCTCAGTTGCTATAATAATAATAGCCTGTACTCTTCTGGGAAGGCTTTCCATTAGATGCTGGAACATTGCTGGTGGGATTTGCTGCCATTCTAGTTGGGTATCGATGTTGGGTGATCAGGTCCCTCTCTGTTAGCTTCCGTGGCCCCCACCTCGCAGCTGAACTTGCCCCCAGATGTTTCCACTTCACAATCACTGCAGTCGCCACTGACTAGGGCAGCTCTAGCAAGATGAAAATGTGGAGATCCAATTTGCTGGAAAGGTGTCCAGTGGTGTCCAATGACGGTCCTCGGCTGACTAACCTCTTCTGTATGACCCCCCAGTCTGCTGCCTTTTCTTGATGATGGAAATTGTATAGCTGTGCGCTTAATTATACACCTGTATGTCAGCAATGGGTAAGGTTTATGAGGCCAGTTCCTGTAATTACTATGGATGTTGCAGTACTTTTGTCAAAATAGTGTTTGTCTTCTCTGCTTAAATTTGGTTGGGTGCTTTAAATGTTGCACCCAATGACACTAAAGCTATAGGTTGCTGTGGGTTTAACTGGAATAAAGCCTAGCTGGATCTGTAATTCAATGAAGGAGGCATGACTAAGAGTAATTCCACTGTTTCACTCTCTTAAATTTCCCAGGAAGGACTACAGTGTCACTTGCATGTGGCGAACGTTAGCATGGCTCAGGCTAACGGTGAGTGTTGAGTACCTGCTAAACAGGCCTGTTGTTAGTTTTGGAATCTTGCACAGCTGCAGGGAAACCTACTAGGTTGAGCTGATTAGGGTAAGAATTAAAGGTGGTCACCATGAGCCAGTCCTTCTGGAAGGCCTTGCTGGGCAGCTCCTGCATGTGCGAAGTGATGTGACCCTCAGCTCCTTCGTGCGGCGAGGTGATGTGACCTCTCAGCTCTTTCATGTGGGGAGGTGATGTGACCCTCAGCTCCTTCATGTGATGAGATGATGTGACCCCCAGCAACTTCATGTGGCGAGGTGATGTGACCTCTCAGCTCTTTCATGTGGGGAGGTGATGTGACCCTCAGCTCCTTCATGTGATGAGATGATGTGACCCTCAGCTCCTTCGTATGGCGAGGTGATGTAACCTCTCAGCTCCTTTGTGTGGCGAGGTGATGTGACCCTCAGCTCCTTCATGTGGCGAGGTGATGTGACCCTCAGCCCCTTCGTATCGCGAGGTGATGTGACCCTAAGCCCCTTCGTATCGCGAGGTGATGTGACCCTAAGCCCCTTTGTGTCGCGAGGTGATGTGACCCTCAGCCCCTTCGTGTCACGAGGTGATGTGACCCTCAGCCCCTTTGTGTGGCAAGGTGATGTGACCCTGAGCCCCTTCGTGTGGCGAGGTGATGTGACCTCTCAGCTCCTTCATGTGGCGAGGTGATGTGACCCTCAGCCCCTTCATGTGGTGAGGTGATGTGACTCTCAGCTCCTTCATGTGGCGAGGTGATGTGACCTCTCAGCTCCATGTGACGAGGTGATGTGACTCTCAGCTCCATGTGGCGAGGTGATGTGACCTCTCAGCTCCTTCACGTCTCGAGGTGATGTGACCTCTCAGATCCTTCATGTGGCGAGGTGATGTGACCTACCACGTCACCAATCATCCTCATCATTCGCACCTTTGTATTCTGTGTGCAGCCCTTCACTGTTCACAATGATACTTTCACCACTGGTCGGTTTGCCTCTCCGTTTACGATTTTTCATTGCCATGTTTAACTGATGGCTTTATGCAGTGCCTTACAGTACAGAGAGAGGTTACAATATGTGTGCTTTCTGGGATTTAAAACCACAAACTTTGAGTTAGTCGCATGATGGTCTACTTGTTGAGCAATGGGACCTCTGTGTTTCAAAGTGGCTGAACCCAAATTCAAAGTAGAATTTATTTTTTTCCTCCAGTATATTAGGAAACCATCTTTCCTGATTAGCCTGAATGCACATTTATTTCATGCTGTTTAACACTAAAAATGTTCCAGGTACATTCAGCAGAAAATGCCATTTGAGCCCTGATCTGCTGTGTCAGGGTTCCTCATGATGAATTTTCTTAATGAATGCATTTCATGCTGAATTTTATTACCGTTCAGAAGGTGTGCCTGATGACTGCATTTGACGTTCCGAAGATGACAGCTGCACCTCAGTCTCCATAATTATTGGTGCTGATTATGCTTGCCTTAGTTAGGGTTGTGTGTGTGTGTTTGATCAGGAATGCATTCTCATTTCACCTGCCCCCCCGCCTTTCATGAGCCAGACTCACTATATCCATGAATCATCCACCCATGCCCCCCCCCCCTTTCTGGTCTATAAAGACTCACTCTCATCTCATCCATCCTAAATTCTTAATGTGTTCCTTGGCCAGGCCAAGGCGTAAGCTTGGGTCTCCCATTTAATGGGGCTGTCTTTTGCCGCCCTGACCTTTTCAACGCCTTGAAGCACTTACTGTACTGCTTGTACTTAGACAGGTTTCCAGCTGATTGCTGTTGTGCAAATGGTGGCTCTAGAGATTAAAGGGTACATGGAAGCTTCATTCTTAAATTAATTTGGGTTTTTTCTCCTCAACACATGTTTTCCAACTGCACTGACTATTACAGACAAAGCATTTGATCACGCAGGGATGACACCTTGACATTTATCAGAAAGCATCCTTCTGAAAGATATCTTATGATTAGTTTTTTTCAGGTGCTTGATATGTTAACAGCTGGTTTACAATTAATTACACACACAAGAATAATGCATATTTCACACTAAGCTACACCCAACCTAAAAGCCTATTCTTTCACTTGATAATGGTTTTACTTGCCAAATATTTAGACGTTTTGTAAATAAGATACAATTAGAATACGGATTTGCCTAGTAGTCATTATTTATTATATATACATATCATATATGAATAATTGTTTGACAGTGGAGTGGTGGCAAGATTGGCACTCCGGCCCCCGGTAAAAAACTCACACTGGTGCATTTGGACTGGAGTGGTGCGAGGTGTGACCCGCCGCATGGCTGCACTCTGGCCCTCGTCCCTGAGGCGTCTGTTCAGAGTGCTCTGAGTGTGGCAAGGTGCTGTAATCGGCATGTGTCGCCTTCTGATCTCCACATGCCTAATAATTACGAACCCACTAAGTTTAATGTGATATATTTGCATAGGCTGGACTTTTCATCTAACTCTAATGTGATATATTTGCGTAGTTGGACTTTTCATTAGAACACAACACTCACAGACAGGATCGAAAACACAAGAGGTGAGTTCCTAACCTGCACTAGTCAAGCCCTTGTTGTTCATTTTGTTCTGCTTAAAATTCTTTAAAAAAAAATCTTAGCTAGCTGTCCTCGGGTACATTCGAACCGTAGTGGAATGCATAAGTAACGCCTTGCGACTTAATGATCCACATGGCCGGTGACCTCTGCAGTTGCTTCGCCTTGTGTGGACTCACCGTGGGCATCAGAAAAGCACAAACTAGTGGAGACTTCTTCCGTTTTTGTTTTCGCCTTTGCCTGGCCCCTGAAACCAGACAACGCCGTGTTCGACTTTTCAAGGACAGAACATGGAGATGCTCGCTGTTCCTTGAGTGCTGCTAAGTGGCCTGTGTTCCTCCGTAAGAGGTTATGGCTTTGGGGAACGTGAATTTATTTCAGCAGAATTAGTTTAGGAAAAAGAACTCCTTGGTATTGTTTGTTTTATTTTGCATTCAATTGTCATTAAAGTTGAAATTACTTTCAGGCCTGAATATACTGAAGACTACTGCTGTTTGTTTATTCTGTGTAAACCTGACTTAACAACACAAAGTGGGAGTGTCATTATAAAATCCCGCACTGCACAGTTAGTTCTTATTGGACTCTACATGGTTATTATAAATGCAATAACAATTATAAAGTGTTTCTTTTGCATACAATATCAAATGCATAAAGTACATGAATACAGACATATAGTGCAAAGTGTGAAGACAGGTTACATCATGCAAACATGTACATGCACTGCAAAGAGAATGTTGCGGAAAATTAATAAATGGAATAATGGGTAACATGTGCAACTGACACGTAGGAAAGTGTGGCAGAGCCTTTTCTAAGGATGTAATGGTGTCCTTCTGGGGGACCCCAGGCCTTAGTGAGATGATGGGATGCTGTAGATCGGGGTTCCCCAATTCCTGTCACTGAGGGCCAGAATCCAATACCCTGCTGAAACACATCTTTGGTAGCTTCCAGGTTTAGTAGATGTGTGTGAGCAGGGAAAACTGCAAGCTGTGTTGGAATGTGGCCCTTGGGGGCCGGAACCGAGGAGCTCCATTAAGCTCCATATTCAGGTTCTTTGCTATCTACTGATAAGTAGCACAGGCTAGTTTTCGTTGTTATTTAAATGTATTTCATGTATGACTTGCAAGTGGGCATTTCGTGACGGTCAGAGAGTGATGTCTCGGGGGTGTTTTTCTCTGGTTCCCTTATTAACCCATCTAGGTGGTTAGTGATCCATGACTATTTTCTTACCAGTTGTTATAAGTAAAACCATGACTTTTGTTAACCAATGAGTTCCTGTTATTTATTCCTGAAGACATTGTAACAAGTTGCCCATGTTAGTTAGAATTTAACAGTGTTGGGCATTTCAGGTTCACAAGCTACAAATCCAGACCAGGATTTTGTTTTTACCAACCAGTTCAGCAT
>JABFDZ020000042.1:6131871-6144494 GCA_019775955.2 Pollimyrus isidori
GGGGATGCTGTAAAGTGCTTTGAGACGATGTAATGTCGTGATAATGCGCTATACAAAAATAAATTTGTTGTTGTTGTAATGATTATAACATTCTGTGTGTGTAGAACCTCAGTGTTATGCAGATTATAGTAATGATTATAATATTCTGTGTGTGTAGAGCTTCCATGTTATGCAGATTATAGTAATAATAAATTTTATTTATATTGTGCATTTCTCAAACTCAAGGACATTCACAATACAAAAAATCCCTCACACACACTATTAAACATGCAATAATAATGCACAAAAACAAGCAAAGCAGACAAACGAGACCTTACAAAAAGCATCAAACACTGAACATTCCTGAAAAAATTGTGTTTTTAATCAGAGCTTGAATGTTTTAAGGCACTGTATGTTTCGCAAACTCTGTGGAAGGGCGTTAGAGAGTTTTGGTACTTCAACACTAAATGCCCTGCCACCCGTAGAAGATCATCTAAACTTTGGATCCGTGAGGAACTTTGAATATGAGGAACTTATGTAAGTGATAAATATTAATTTGATTCTGAAAAGTAATTGCCAACCATAGCAAATCATGAAGTATAGGAGAAATCATACAAACTTTTTAGTATATGCCAGCAAATGGGCAGCAGAATTCTGGAGGTACTGTAATCTCTGCACTACAGTGGTGATGACACCACGGATTAGTGTTTCAGTATCTGTGACACTAAGAAAAGGACAGAGGCAAGTAATGTTCCTAAGATGAAAGAAAACAGTCTGGACCGGAGAGCTAATATGGGGCTGAAAGCAAAGTTATTGATCAAAATTTGTGAAGGTCCAATGAGAACCTTATTCACATCAATTCTCATGTATGACAAACTAGATATAAGAGAAGGTGAGCCAACAAGATCAGTTTTATCTCAGTGAAGTGCTTGATTTCACAAAGGCAGTCAATTAATGAGGCAGGAGGCATAGATGTGATAGTATCAACATTAACATATAATTGTCTGTCATTGGTATAGCAACAGAAATTAGGACTATGATGACAAATGACGCTACCTAACTGAAGCATAGAAATAAAAAGAATGGGCCCTAACACTGATGCCTGAGGAACACCCTGTGTAAGAAGGACCATGGTAAATCTGTGTGCCTTGATCGTCACATAATATTGACAGTCTCCAAGGTAGAATGAAACCCAGGAAGAAGTAGGACCAGAAATATCAATATCTGAAAGACGAGAGGGGAGGATTTTGTGATTAACAGTATCAAATGCAGATGAAGAAGTAAGACAATGCTGGCCACTCTAGAATCTGCAGCCACAAGGAGATCATTAACAACCCTAAGGAGTGTGGTTTCAGTACCACGAAGGGCTCTGAAGCCTGATTAAAATGGCTCATACAGATTAAAAACATCCAAGTGATCTTTGAGTTGAGCCACAACATATCTTCACCATAAATGGAAGATTAGAAATGGTTCTATAAGAATTTAACTGAGTTGGGTCTGTCCCAGGTTTTTTGAGAACATGAGTGATAGCAGCAGTTTTCAATGTCAAAGGCACAATGGTCATAGCTAAGTTGCAGTTTACAAAATGCCAGAAATACCAATATCGGAACTGGACACAGAAATATTCTGAATACCCGATGGAAATATGATATATAGAAAATGACCCTTAGCATTGGTTGGAAAAGCTACATGCTGTAGAAAACTAAACGTTGCAACGTAGAATGTAAATCACAAACAAGCAAACAATCAGAATGTACATGAATATTGAAATCGCTGATTATTCACGCGGACCAGCATTTCTAAACTGCCCACAGTGCATATTTGTGTTAGAGCTATGCTAGGCTCTCATCCCACCTGGGACATCCCCCCTGTCCCCCACCTGGGATATGCTCCAGCCACTGCTACCAGCCTTTATTACGTAAGCAGTCAGGCCATGGATGAACGAAGAGGGGAAATTCTCTTTATTAATCTAGCTACATTTGCACAAGTCCTGCGTGCATCCAATTATTTTAAACCCAAAATGAAAATAGACAAAACCCGAAAGCATTAGAAGAATGGTTGCCGCGCAATTCCCTTAGCCTTCAAGAAAAGACATGTTTACAAGGAAAAGCAAGGGGTTATTTCATAGTGAACCAGGAGTAACGCGGGAATGGAAAGGAATGGCCTAATCGTCGTCCGTGCAATTATCTGCAGTAAAACTAAAGATAAGGAATACAAGATTTGATTTAATTTAAATAAAAACCACATACAGTAATTTTTTAAAAACTTTTAAGTTAGACTCAAGGATAAAACAAAAATAGTTACTCCATTGAGAACGAGTACTAGTAACAATGGCACTGTAAGTCCTTCACTCTGCCGTCAAAGTCAGTGACCAGACGACCCTGTCCTACGTGTTGTGTGTCCTTTTGGCCAACAGATGTCACTGGTCATCCTGCTTCCCTCCTGTCTGTCTTGTAGCCCTTTAGTCCTTAGTGTATCTACTGGCTCCCAGAACTGCTTCGTAGCTCAATAGGTGGGTTAATTTGGTTTTATTTTCTTCCTTTGAGTTTGTATAATTTCTCTGTCTTTGCTTTATGTTTTTGTTTTTGATCTATCTAGCCTGTGCCTGGTTTAATGATATTTCGGTTGCACTTGTGTTCCTAGTCACTCCTAGTATCATCAATCCTTTGTGTTTGTTAATGTTTCCAGTGCTTTTTACTTGTAAGTTATTCCACCTGTTTCTTGTTGCCCCTAGTCGTAACAGTTCACACCTGCCTCTTGTTAGCCATTGTTATCTGAGTGTATTTAAGAGCCTGCCTTTATCCTGTTCCTCTTAGTCATTGTAGATGTTACTGCGTTTTTGTCTCCCAGTCTCACTTCAGTTCCCGGATTAGTGTTCATTTTCTTTGTGATTAATTTACTTAGTTTCTTGTATTACCTGTTTTGGTTACAATCCTGAATGGTCCCTTTATTTTCTGGTTTCCCTTTTTGATTTTAGTAAAGCCTTTTCTTTATGGTGAGTCATTCCATGGATTGTCCCTCTTTCTTTCACCACGCCCTGCTGTAACACTCTATATAATGAAAATCCATTTAGTGTTTCAATTAATTTTCGACTCTATTACTGTGATAGTGACTTTGATTCTGCATGATTTAAGAGTGTCACTATTATGGTGGTAAAATACATAATCTTGATTGCTGTGGAGCCTTCAAAGTTTAATTTGTCATTTATTATTGCCATATAATGCTGATAAGAGAAGCTTGCTCTCTATTACATCTTTCAGCCATTTTTCACGGAAGCGTGTTTTTCCAGGTCTGAAACACAGAAGGAGGGAACAATGATCACGTGTTTTTCCTTAAGAGGCTCATTCACACAGTATGTGAATTATGATTGTAAACAACGTTTAATCTTCACCTGTGTCTAAGACGGTTGGATTCCACATGATAGTACACCTCCACAGGGAGATTCTGTAAAAGAAACAAAGCCATAAGAACCATATTTTACTGGTTATCTGTTTTATATTTACAATTCTTTAAAGTCATTGCCTTCTTTTAATATCAGACATCTCTGACAAATGTAAGGTTGTTTCACCTTTAGTTACAGAACCACCAGTTTAAAAACAATATTATTTCTCCTTTATACAGTGGTACCTTGGTTCTCGAACTCACTAGAACTCGAATTTCTTGAAAGTCGAACAAACCAGTTTCACCTAGAACTCGATCTGAATATCAAAAGTCGAACCGTGAACACTAACCTAATATAAATTGTACACGCCAGGAAATGAATCATACTACAATGCAAGCCTTACTTGCATGGCACATGGAAGGAGCGGATGCTCAGGGCAGGAGAGGGGTAATGTTGGGATAAGATCTTTATCGTTTTGGAAGCCATTAAGAAAAAAATGCTTTTCTTGTTTTTTCCCATTCATTTTGTGTTTAAATGCAAAAATAAAACATATTTAGGTGTAACTTTGGGGGGCCGGGAACCAATTAATTGGTTTTCCATTATTTCTTATGAGAAAAAAATTTATCAGAACTCAAACTTTTTAGTATTTGATCCGGAGTCCGGAACAGACTAAGTTTGAGAACCGAGGTACCACTGAATTTATATAAAACGTTTATTAAATGGGGTTGTGTATTTTATGGCTGCATTACAGTTTGCAGTATGAAGTACCAATGATGTTCATTTAGTTGGAAACTAGGGGAAAAAAGTGAAAAAAAACTAAACACCCAAAATAGACTCATACTTGTCAAAACAAATATCCACAGAACAGAGCACATTAGAGAAAGAAGACCACCTGTGGTTTCACTTTGGAGATCTCGATGACAAAGTGGACACACGCAGTAGCTTTGGGGATTGGCGTACACCGAGTAGGGATGCTCCAGCAGATTTGATAGTGATACTCTTCGTGAAATTCAATATCCTTCAGCTCCTGAAACTCTATACTGAACAACCAACTGGGATGCAGTTCCCATGTCTGTAGAAAACACCATAAAATAAACTGGGGATGAACATCAACTGGAATTATGGTTCTACTTACAAAATCTACTTCCACTGAAAGCAAGGTATAGTGATGATTAAAAAATTAAACTTCATAACTACATAGTGGTGCATTTGAAGTATAACGTCAATTTTTGTGAACAGGGAAATATTGATGATGTGTAATCCATGTGAACTAAAATCGCATACTAAAATATCATTCAATATTAGCACAAGGTAAATCCATGCCTGGTAGCAAGCAGCAGTAATATACACTCAGTGGTCACTCTATTAAGTAGGTAGGACTCCATGTTGTCATCAGAACCATTTAAAATTCAAGGCTTTAGACCACTATTGCAGTGAGCTGTCATTTTTCTGCTCCTGCCGTTCTTGTTATCATTACTGAGCCCGGTCAATCTCAACTCATAAACAATCTGCTTCCTGCAACTGAACTGCCACCAACTGGATGCGTTTATCTCACCATTATCTGTAAACTCCAGACATCGCAGTTAGCAAAAAATCTCAGGCAGGTGGCTGTTTCTGAGATAAACAACAACCACGTTCAGCTCTAACAGTCATCTGAACATCGTCAAATCATCAACGTGACTTACGCCGATGTACTCTTTTATCTGCTCATTACCAATCTCGATTGTGAAGTCCTCACAAGTGGTCCAGTTGATATTCTTAATTTCATAAATGGACCCTAGGTGAAAAGCAGACTGTCAGTACGTTTACAGACACCTGCGGACCAGATCATACATGCACACGCAGGTAGCCTACGTACCTTTTCCTGCTTGTTCTGACTCGGTTGATAAACTCGCGTTATCAATAATGCATCTCACATTTTCAGAAGCGTCGACATGTTTTAAGGAATTGTTTTCCATTTCGTGTAAATTTAAGCTGTGGTTTTAACTGGAAGTACGTGCTTAACCCAGATCTTTTTTGGTAGTTATTCAAAAAAATATATCAATGCGGTCAAACGTCTCCAATGTAAGAATGCGATATGAACAAAAATTTTCAAAGAGTTTCAAATTTATTTTAAAAAGAAATTTTATGGTGCCCCAAGTTTGCTAACTGATCTTGTTTGGTGATTTGTGTACAGCGGTTTCCTAGACGACCATTCTGCATGGTTGGCTGGGGAGGTCAATGCCGGTAAATGCACGCGACCCAGGACACCATCCCTCTGTGATCGGCAAGCTGCTATCCTGGGTATACGTGAATATGTATTTACAGTAGGAGCAAGAATACACCTGTCAAGCATATTACGCATCCGAAAGTGTATATTTTGTAGTCGGAAAGTAAACGTTGAATATATTATATTACTAAGAAGCTGTTTAAAATGAATCTTTTTATTAATCTGATATTAGGAATTCAGTTGTAACTAGCTATCATTGAAATTCAACTATAACTGCCTATATATCAGAAACTGGATTTCAACCATTTTAAATTTTATTTCTCGACATCAACAATTAGCACTATGACATTTTTTCATCTAGAAGAACACAGCTCTGGTTCCCTGGTCCAGTCTTTCCTAACCCAAACATTAGGGAACCACAGATAGTCCACATTTTTCCTCCCAACAAGCTCCCAGCCAATGAAGAACATCAAATGCCTGATCCAGGTTTTGTGGGGGCTTAGAGGGAGCAAAAACTCCCTGTCTGGGGGTGCCTGAGGGCTGGGTTGGGAAACACTGCCCTAGTCTAACCCAATCTGCAAGCACCACAGTATTTGTATTTGCTAAGTAAATTCAAACTGACTATATATTTGTCTTAAAACTATAGAAAAAAACCCAGTTTTAACATTTGATATGTTATCTTTCTTTTATTTTAAATTAAAACATATGGTTTTCTTAACATTTTCACAACACAGGCATTATGAAGGTCCAGTTAATGTAACGCTTCACCCGATGTTTCTTATCGTTTGATTAATAACTTGACAAAAATATATAATTTGTCAGAATGCTTCAGAATGCAGTCAGTTTTATAACAGTCTTACTCCTTAGTATAAGTGATCTGGGTCAAGTTCAGCAAATATATGGTGTGACGTGACCCCCTAACCCTGTGCTTTACTCACTGCTTGCCACAGCAAGGAGATACGGCTGGTGAGGGATTAGCACCATGGATGGGGGGGGCAGTCTTCCTGGCCAGATTACAGCCTAAGGGGACGCAACAGGCAGGGAATTATGACCCCGGTTATGGGGTGGAACAGCCTCCCTGTTTTGGGATTGGAAGGGTCAACTAGCATATACACATGTGATGGGGAGGCGGGACTTAAAAAAATTAGGAACATGATTCAATTGGTTTGTGTTGGGGGCCCGATATGATGGGCTTTTGTGGGGCTCAAAATGTGTGACGTGCCCCTGGATGTGTAGATTGGTCTCCACACTACTAGTTACTGGCCACGTAGTGTATAAAGTATTCCTAGTATGTGTTAGACACTGACTGGATAACTGTACAATGCGTCATTGTATATAATGACGTGAATTACAATGCTATACTGTTACAGTTATTTTCTCATTCACTGAGCAGAGGCTGACTGCAGGAAACAATTAGTGACAAAATACTTATTTAATTATTGAATAAAAGTAATGATTGTTCATTTAAATTTAATTTTCATATTTCACATTTTTCACAGGTGCAGATATATTGATTTGTCGTCGGTAACAAACATCCACGCAAACAGGAGAACCTCACATTAATGGTTACAAAATAACAGAACGATTTGTCCTTATTGTCTACAATTTTCTAAATCATGGATGGATGGCTCACTTTTTTCTATTGATCTATATAATTTCTTGAACAATGAAAAATACTTAAACATTTGAAATTCCATTACTCTAATTATAACTTTGCGGATGAGGTAAAATTAACATAATAGTAGAATCTTAAACTATTTATGCTGGTACTTCTCTGGTCAAAGTGCGTAAATGAACACTATTCACAGCTGGAAATACAAATTCTCTGACCTCCTCAGTGGAAAGTGTACCATCACTAACGCCGCTGAGACAATTTTCTCATTATTCATGAAATGCTCGGGTAATGGCAAGGTGATCGTTACCGTCGAACTAAGCGGGAAGAAGTCTGAGCGCACGAGCAGAGCCCAGAGGGGGTGGGACCTTTGGCAGTGACAGAGGAAAATGGAGGGGTTATTTGGGAAGGGAAGATAATGAGTTTTTTTGTACCTCAGTGACTCAGCAAAAGCTGTAATGGAAAACCAGCTGGCCGTATATGTCACCTGGCCCACCTGAGCCGACATCGAGAGCACGATCCGCTGGGCTGACGGCGCCCTGTGCGTGTGCATACCGCTGCAGACACCCCTGAGGAAAGAGCCATGCTGGGAGAAGTTCTGCTCGCCGCCTTCCTCCTCCAGCTTCCCCCGCTGGCTTTGAGCTACCCCACGGGGGCTCCGGCCTCCGCCTGCGTGGACATGACTCCTCACCACAACGGGGCACAGCCTCAGGCCGCCCCGGCCCCCTACGCCATACACATCAGCAACCACACCTTCCGCGTCGACGAGCCGCTCGCAGGTAGGAAACGGCGCCCTCACCAGCCGCCCCCCAAAAATCGGCCGATTTCATCCAAATGCCGTTTGGACTGCAGCTGCGACTGGGTTCCGTGGGACACGTCTAGAGTAATAAAAACCAAATATTTCTGTAAAATTGCTGCTATTTTTTTGGGGTGACAAGATTTCAGGTTTACTGATATCGAGCACTAGAGCAGAGAAATGGCAAAGAGAAAAAAAAGGCAACAAGTTATGCTAGGAATTTCCAGTGGAGTACCAATTCAAAGGTATTCAACACCTCTTGAACACTCAATGGCGCACCGGTTCAAAAGTATTCAACAACTTCTGAATACCCAAGAGACCTATACAATAAATGAGTGAAAAGTGAGTACTGTTTTTTAGGAGTCTTTACTTGACTTTTTTCCTTAA
This sequence comes from Pollimyrus isidori, assembly GCA_019775955.2. Taxonomy (NCBI): domain Eukaryota; kingdom Metazoa; phylum Chordata; class Actinopteri; order Osteoglossiformes; family Mormyridae; genus Pollimyrus; species Pollimyrus isidori. Next base: position 6,140,237 of record JABFDZ020000042.1, read on the forward strand.
ACTCGTGCAGGAGAACATGAGGGCTTCCAGAGAAGGACACACCTTCCTGCCACTGGGTTCTGTTTCTGAATCTTTTGTCAGAGAGGACATGTGTAAATATGCTACAGTTATATTTAGCCTGTTGGTCACAAAACATACTTAATCTGAAGGTTCTGAATGAGGAATCAGTCTCCTCAAACGATCACACTTCATTGCTTACCTCGTTCAACAACAATTATTCACAAATAATGCTGCAATATCATCTAAATGTTTTTGTAGTCTGTATATCCAGTATAGAGATGCATTTATTGCAAAGAGAAGTCTCAAAATGAACGCAGCAATATATTCCACCCCAATTGGTGCTGTGTAGATCATGTAAAGCAGCTCTGACATAAAGGCCTTTCACGTTACTGCATCCACTATATCCACCATGGAATAAAACTCCTTTTCACTCAATTTATGATAATGCTCTCAAAACATTGGGTGAATGATTCGGAGCAAAAAAAAAAACCTAAATGAAAAAAAACCTGTAACACATTATTACGAGCTGTGGAAAGGTACTGGGCTGTCAGTGAGAGTGGGCGACTCCCAGCCACCCCTGCATTGTCAGACACGATTGCTTTGGTCCCCGTTGGTGCCGTGCAAGCAAACTGATACTGAATCAGTGTCAAAACTTAATCTCTCTGATCAGGATGTTAGTCGGCCGTCGCCTCTAATCGTGTCGATGTCTTGCAGCACAAATTCTCACGATCGGCGGGAGGGGAGGCGAGCTGATTGTTTGCCAGCTTTCGCTAGATTATTACTGTCAGCGTGGGGTGGGGGTGCAAAATGTGTTTGCCAAATGGCTCTAGAAGCTGAAACTGGACAATCCTTGAAAGTCCACTTAATATCTGGAAAGATCTCTATTTTAAGGTATCACACCTGAGTAAAGTAAAGCAAATGTTGCGTATAACAATATTTTCAGCCTTTAAGCCGTCGGGCATTTTTAAAAACATTATTAAAGAAGTAACAATGTTCCTCCTCCATCACTCTTCTCTTTGAGGCTCAAACCGAATGTTTTCATTTAGCTGTGAGTTCTGGGAATGTGCAATGACGTGACAGAAGCTTTCGAGTAGTTTACAACCAGGTAGGAATGTTACAGGCCTCTAATAAAATCTTTGCTCCTACTGTCGTTCCATTTGGGCGTCATGACAATGCGGCAACGCCGTCCGAGAAATATTGATGCACTATGACTTTAAAAGTAATGCCAACGCGTTATCTTTGATAGCCCTAATCATTTTAAATAGTTTTAAATAATATTCATAACTTCACATATGTATTGTACGCATTATTTGGTGGGTTAGAATCCCATCCAGGGTGTACCCAGTGCCCTGTGCTTCCTACAGGTTTGCCGCCATTGGATGTGAGGCATGGAAAATGGATGGATGGATGGATGGAAGGATGGATGGATGCAACATTAAAATGTTAAAAGCTACCAGTATACAAAGAATTGCATATAAATGGGAAATGATGGCTTTGCTGATGTGGGTGTGGCTCCTGCCGATCTCTCAGACGAAGCTTTTCCCTTGATTCTGTTTCAGTGACCATCAAGGGACTCAACTACACAGGGCTGCTGCTGCGGGCTCGGACCGGCAGCCGTGCCGAAGCTCTGGGGACGTGGCTGCCCCCCCCAGCTAATACTAAATACCTACACGCAAGTAGACCTTTGCCAAATAATCGATTTAGGCCGAACAGGCTCCGGTGCTCTAATACCGGCAGTTTATTCCTATTTAATCACGGCACCAATTTTGCGTGTTTTGCAGTGTTCCGGTAACGCACACGGGGCCATCACCCACTCCAACATAGAAGTGAAAGACAACAGCACGGTGTACACCTGGATACCTCCCAGAGGAGTGGACCACATCCACTTTGTGTAAGAAGACAGACAGCCAGGATTGATACAAAAATATTTATATCCTTGCAAAAAAACCTGGGTTCGGAAAATTTGGTGGTCGTGCTCTAAGGGCACAACGGGATGATTATATTTCGGCCAGAGCTAACTGCCTCTGTGTCTATGTTTTTCAGAGCGACGGTGGCTCAGGAAAAGACAGTTTTCTGGGTGAACATACAGTCAGAATCACTGACCAGAGGTGAGCTGAAGTTAAAATAAAAATGAATAATTAAAAATACAGGGGTGGCACTGTGCCTGGATCGCACGTTTCATTCCCGTGTGTGTGTGTGGGCCTCACAGTGAACTAGCACCAAATCCTGCTTGTACCCTAATTCACGCCCAGTGATTTCTAAAATAATCGGCTGGCTTAGTGCATCTCTGTATGTGATTATGAAATGGTGGATGTGTAAATTGATACCCAGATGTGACAAATTAAATAACAGGAAAGGCTTAATTTATCTCTTTGTTACTTTATTTTTGTGCTTGTATTCCATGAAAGTGTAGCACGAATCATTACTGTAATTGGAAAGCGACCGATGCTAAATGTTTCTTGTGTGAATATTTAATCGTGTAAAAATATGAAGCGTTCAAGGCAATTAACAGAGCGGCGAAGTAATATTATGAAAACAGTATAGTGGCTGAAGTTGTTCGAGGCTACATGTTTCTTTCGTGTGTGACAGAAGACACGGGCCTTCCTGACGGGGCCCCCCCGCTACGCCACCAGGGACTGATCCTCCTGCCCCTGCTCCTGTTTCCACTGCTGAGATTCAGCTAGCCGCCCAAGCTCAGCGACTCCAAGGCTAGGCCTCAGCACTCTGAGCGAAAAGCAACTTTCGTTCTGCAATTCTGTTGACACACTGTAGGACAACAAAGCAGCCATTGTCGCGTAGAAGCATGATGCTTTGTCGAAATGACTCATCTTTCAGCATTATTTTGTGGATGTTTCTCAGCTTGTGCTGTATATGAATACATTTGTTTATAACATTTGAAATGGTTAATCGTAATTGCTGAAATATAATGTGAAACAGAAAGATTGCAAATGTTCCTTTTATTATTTTCAGATTAGGTTATTAGTCTATAGCATATTTTAGGCTTGGAAGCTTTGCTGTTGAAGGGTGTCACATCTTTTATGTATGGATGAAAAGAAAAAGATGAGAAGATAAGAAAGTATCACATTTTACAATATTTCAAGAGTGATTTTTTTTCCCAAAGTAGAGAAAACATATGGGTCTGAATGACAATAAAATTTTAATGACAAGTTATTTCAAAGTTACTTGTCTCCTGATTTACTCCCCTAATTGTGCCCCCTCCACCTCTTCTATACCCAAACAGCAGAAAGGGGCTGTTCCCAGGTGATGGTCTGTCCAGAACCTCCTTTCTTTGCAGGTAGAATGCAGCAGCTCTTTCATCCTCTACTATCTATCTGCAGAAACACACAAACACAACTATCTTACCTTATTGTTCGTTCCTGCTTCTTCCTGGCATGGATTTTAGTACCAAGGAAAACCAGTTACTTGGGCTGTATTCAAGCCTCAAGCATTTCCTTCCAAAAAAGCAGGATTAGCTACATAACACAAGGGATCCTCCAGAAAATCATCAATAAGATCAAGTACAAGTCTACAGTACTTCTTACATATATTGCGTTTCAGAGTTTTATTAAATCAGTACATGGTTCGACTGCTTCATTTATGCAATGCTCTCTTGCAATTCTATCGAACACCTTGCACATTCAAGTATTAGTTTTTCAAACGACCCTGAAAATGTGTCGTTTTGAAGTAGGTTGGAATTGTGGTGCTCTGTTGCTGGTGGAAGCATCGCTATTGTTCTGTTGAGAGTGTCTCTCTTAGGCCCTTAATACAGGATAAGGCTTCTCTATAGCAAATGCATCCAGGCCCTGATATAATATAAACATCACAGGTTATGTCAAGTGGAGGCAAACAACATTTTCTTTAGATGGACATTTCTTATATTTCGGGGAAAAAAATAGTCGAAGGAGGATAATTTCTTTCATTGTATGCTTAGATTACAGGGTATATGTACATTATATGTATTTCAAGTAGTCTTCAATATTTACAATCATAATGAAGAGTAACAATTCAGTTCTATGTAACCTGAATGCACACCATGGTGAAAAGTTTATTTCTTTATATTTGTCTTTAAAATGACATTGATTTCAAGTGTAGGTAAAAACACATTTTTTCACACGAGTTCACATAAATTACAACATTTAATTTACTTCCCTCATTGTAACAGCTGTGAGCACACACGCACGCACACACACACACACACACACACACACACACACACACACACACACACACACACACACACACAAACACACACACACAC
>JABFDZ020000042.1:6171487-6182372 GCA_019775955.2 Pollimyrus isidori
CGAGGCGAGGATTCCCGGCGCCGCGGAGCAGCAGCCTGAGGGCGAGGCGAGGATTCCCGGCGCCGCGGAGCAGCAGCCTGAGGGCGAGGCGAGGATTCCCGGCGCCGCGGAGCAGCAGCATGAGGTTAGGCAGCGCTCTTCGGTTGGGACGGAGGCACCTGCCATAAAGCAGTTTAAGCCAGCTAGTGTCAAAAAAGGCCGGAGAAAGTCCCAGCGCAGGGGATTGGGCTTTACGGACCAAGAAGCAGCACACGCAGCTTACAATGTCCTCTCTGTACCCCCAAGTTCTAGTGGACCCAAGTCCATCTCCCCAGATACCTTGAATAAAGGCCAACAATTCATCACCAGGTTGTCTTCTGCCATAGCTGTCACTTTGGGGAACCCAGAACACAGGTCCACGTCATACTTCAACTCGGTGCTGAATCGCAGCCTCGAGGCTGTTAACAGCAGCCTGCAGTGCACTTACATCAGTCTGCGGGACCTGTCACCCGGGGAGCTGCCCCTGGGCCTTAAGATGCCCGGCGATGGGTTTGCCTGTGAGCTGCAGTGCCAGAGTGTCTGCATCGGCACCGGCTACGCGGGCACGAAGAAGGCGGCGAGGAAGCGAGCCTCGGAGAGGGCCGTCAAACTTCTTCAGATGCCGGTGGAAGTGCGGGCCGTGCGACGCCGACTCGGGTATGAAATGGTGGCCTGTTCCCGGGACGACCGACAACTGGTGACACCTCTGAGAGACCCTGACGATAAGTCAGCACCCAGTGGCGGAGTCCAGGAGGAGTGGGGGCGCTGGTCTAATTTTGTGGTTGTGGAGAAAGCCCAGGAGGCCATTAATATCCTTAGTAACTCCGCGGATCTCAACGGCATCACATTGGACTACAGGTTCGAGCAGCTTCCTGCCGACGGCCTCTGGCGCTGCCGCGTCTGTTTGGATGGGGAGCCGGTCGCACAGGCGAAGGGGCGGAGCAAAAAGGCTGCCAAGCACGCGGCGGCTGAGGGGGCCTTGGGGAGGCTCCGGCAGAGCAAGGCAGCCAGAGAGGAACAGTGGAAACGGGAGCAACGGCAGCAGCAGGAGCAACGGATGCAGTACGGAAGCACCAACCCGCACCTGAAGGAGCTGGTGATACTGGAGAATGCTTCCAACGCTGTAGGTGTCATCAACAACACAGCTCAGTTCAACAGGGTGCCCGTCAACTACGAGTTGACGCAGCTGCCTAATCAACAGTGGAAGTGTGAAGTGTTTCTGGCTGGCCGGCTTGTGGCCGGAGCCGTGGGCCCCAGGAAGAGCGTGAAGCAGATGGCGGCGGAGGTGGCCCTTGGCAGTCTGAGGCAGACGCACGCCGTGGTCAGGAGGAGGCCACTACGAAAGGACAAGGAGGACACCATCTCACGCGAGCAGATAGCTGGCCGCTGGGACGCTGCCGCCGCACCGCCGCCCATCAAAGACGACAACATTGGGAAGCGGCTCCTGCGCAAAATGGGCTGGACCGGTGGCGGGTTGGGCCGCGAGGGCAAGGGGATCGCCGAGCCGATCCATGTGAAGGAGCAGACGGAGAGGGAGGGCCTGGGGCTGGAGTCGCAGAGGCCCGCTCACAAACTCCACACGAGGGACCTGGAGGCCGTCATCCAGAGGTACTCCACCTCGGAGCAGAGCGACGACCTGTGCTTCTCTGCCGAGCTCGACAACGCCGAGCGCAAGAAGATCCATCAGTTGTGTCACAAGTACGACCTGCGGAGCAAATCGTACGGCCGCGGCGCCCGGCGCTTCCTCATCGTCAGCCGCAAGATGCAGGCCGAGCAGTTCATTGGGCAGCTTCTTAAGGAAGGCCAGGCTGGCCAGTACGAGCTGGTGAAGCCGCAGGCGTGACGGCGAAACCAAACTAAGCGAGACGCAAACGAAAGCGCTGCGACGGACCGAGGTTGGGAAACCCGCCGGGCCGAGCTGCCTTGTGTCTTTCCGTTGGCGAAATGGAAGGTCGCACTTTATCGTACGCAGGCGATACCTGAACCCGGCCGATCCTGATGATTCGGAGACCTTGCGGACGTGGCGGTTCTTTGTATGTACTCTCTAAAATGCAGCTATTCTTACTTGCCTGTTAGGTTGTGCGTTTGAATCTGAAAAGCAGTTTGCCAATTTATTGTGTTTGTTTATGTTGAAATCCAAAAGAACCACTTTTAAACCAGAGGAAATCTGGAAAATCGTTCACTTGTACTGTGTCCAATTTTATATCGGGGTCATTGACCTTTTCACCACTGTTATGTCTTGTCCTACAAACCCTCAGTGATTACAGAAAGATGACAAGACAAAACTGAACAGTATCTAAAATATGCAATGCTTATAATGCGTGTCCAACACTAGCTTAATAATCTTAGTAGTTCTTTTAGTGAACTATACTGAAAATTCAGAATTAGAAAACAGTATTGGATGTGTCCAACCACGTCTGGTGCAAACTGTGCATTCTGTGGCTTTCTGTGTGCCTGCAACGCTCACTTCGATCTTAGGTTGCACTGTCAGAGACCAAAACGCAGCCAGACCAGACGTTTTTCTGCTCAAACGCAGAAATGACTCATGTGAGACCTCACGAATCTCCATCTCTTGTGAATTAGTTGAGGATTAGAGCATAATATTGCACTAAAGTGTCCATATTAAAAGGAGGACGGTGGCTGAAACCAAACTGAACTTTAACATGAGTGTATTTCATTCTGGATAAGAGCCGTATCATACCTGTGCCACGTGACTCTGTTTTCAGAGTGACCACCGCAGGACTGGGTCTTCATTCCTTTGTTTTATTTACATTTCAGAAGATTCCCTCTGTAGTCTTGCATCGGTTTGACATTGACCGGAAATTGCTGCTTGTGCCATGATTTTCACATAACAGGGGAAGGTGCATTAGTGTGGAAATGAAGGACCTCATTAAAACACACTAGCAGCTGCTTTCCAAAATGTCATCGCCACCGCATTTACACTCACCTGTCGCGTTACAGGCATCCTTTCTAAAATGCAGGCAAATGTACTTTTAAAACGGCATTCTGGGCTTACTGTTGTGAGCAGATCATTACCAGTATGAAAACACGCTACAGGTCAGTCAGTTTTAGGCATAATGAAAATCTTAAGAAGCCTAATTTGGTTTACACACGAAAGCTGTTTTTGTTAATATGTTCTAACTGTAAATAAATATTTTCCTGTTCTGTGCATCTCCGTGTGTGTGGTCTTTGCAGGAAATTGCTGTTGTTCTTGGGTGACATACTGCAAGCGTGGGCTAACCTGGAGTCATTTATACTCATCGCTCCATGCAGGAGTCAGTTAATTGTGTCATGATGGGGGGGGGGGGGGGGTCTCTTGCATGCAAGGTCCCCCACAGAAACTCAGTCGCGTTAATCTGGCTTTGCCGTTCCGTTACTCTGTTTCCAGCCGCTCCTTTGTAGACTCGCTTGCGTGTTCGAATCATTAGCATTTTAAAGGCCCACCTATGGATCTGATTCAGGTTTTTGATGGATGGCGGTGGTTAGCACTATCGCCTCACACCTCTGGGACCTGGGTTCAAAGAACCCCCCCACCCCCGACCCTATGGCTCCATGTGAGTGGAGATTGCATGTTGTCCCAGTATCACTATGGGATTTCTACGAGGTGTCCATGTGTCTTGCAGTGGGGGAGACCATCCCTTCCTTCGCCCCCGTTTCCGGAATAGGCTCCGGTGACCCTGTATAGCAGGGGAGGGCAATCTTGTTCGCAAAGGGCCAGTGTGTGTATGTGGGTTTTCACTGCAACTCCCTAATTAGATTAGTAATTTGAGGACTGATTGGCTGTCTGATGAATTCATTATAGACTATGATGGCTGATTGGCCGGCCCTGAAGCAGCGTAGCAGCCCCACTACCATGCATTTTCCCGTTTTTGACAAACATGACATTTGGAATTGGAAACAACCCCACATTTTGGCGTCTCCAGAGCGCTTTGCTTCGTAAGTGTTGCCCCTCGATCTGGTGTTTATGATGGCAAACTTTGTCTTTGATTCCATGATTTCCTAGTGCATCTCGTGCTGAATTTGGAGGGACGGCCAAATCTGATCAAACAGTCAGTGGTCTGAAACCTGCACCATTTGTAGATTATTTTATAAACATTTTTTTTTTCCTTTTCTTTTTCATTCTTTTCTGTCCTTGTTTTATGTAGCTAATTTTATATGTACATCAATGTGTTCTTAACACACCCATGTAAAGCGCCCTGGGACAACTGTTGTGAAAGGGCGCTATATAAAAAAAAAATTGAATCGATATCAAAAAGCTTGGAAATGGCTTTACAATCCCTTCCCAGGCTTCTAAGCATCAACAAATTTCCTTGTGAGGGCCCCATGAAGTGCTCTTGAGCTTGGCCTGGTGGTACCATACACTTCAATAGCTCCTAAAGGTAATGCTTTGATATTTTAATTCTTAAAATGTTCAGATAGATTATAGAACTAGCAACTAGAAGATAATTTCAAGTTATTCTCCAATGTGCCAAAACACATTATACACAACCAAGTGTTTTTTAAACATTTTATTTACAAGAACTGATAAAATGTACAGTTTTTACATGGGTTACCAATGCAAAGTCTTACTATCACCGAGACGTTTCAGATGAAATAAAGATTACCTCAAAATGACAATAGGCCATCGTCGATCTGCATTAAATCGAATGAACGATTTCGGCCTGCCGTATGAACGTCACACGCGGATTGTTTTCTTCTCCTAATCCCCTCAAATCTACGTATAACTGGCACTTCAGTAACTGAAAGTGTGAAATCAGACAGGCAAGCCTCATACCTGGGTGAACAGATAACACCGGAAGCCCCACGAGCAGAGGCCGCCACTCGTTCTGCCCAAGCACACGCGGAATGCTTCACATGGCCCATCTGTGTTCCGATATATTCACATCAATTTTCAGAGAGGAGGAGGAAACGTGGGACGGTCTCATTCTAAGAGCGGGGAGGTATGTCACCTACAGCTACATTTCCAAATCCAGTCTTCGGGATCACCAGACAGTCCGGGGTCTTTGCTCCTACCGGGAGCTGAGGAGGAGCAAAAAGGTGGACCGGCCGAAGGTCCCCGATGGCCGGGGCGAGAGACGCTGACCTACAGCAGCCTTAAGACTGTTACTCGCACCTCAACTCCACATTTCCTGAAGAGCACGGTTAGACATGACCGCATGAACTGAAAGCTGAAAGCATGGCTAATGGTAAAGTTTCCTTGGAACGTGAAATAGTTCTGAGATATTAGTACTGAGTGAAAATGTGAAGTGTATATGGTGCTGAGAGAAGACAACATAAGCGGACACTGCCATGAGTTACAGCTCGTCTTAGACGTCTCCGATATGCTGCAATCCCCACATTCAGAAAAACAAGAATCACATATATTGGGGTAAAACAATAATAAATCAGAGCAATGTAACTAAAGGTGTTCAGGTGCATAAAACAAACTCCAGACACATAAAAGTGAGAAATGTCCTCACACGAACACCTCAGCCGATGAAAATCGGTCACGTGACTGATTTTAACAGACGGACACACATCCAAGGTACGAGGTGTTCATACAGTGAAAAATTAAATTAAAAGCAGGTAAAAGATCATCTCCATTCCAGAGCAGTAACAGAAAGACAATGTCAGTAACCCAAGTACAACAAGGTACATTTACTTCAATGAAGGTGCCATTTGTCCAGGAAGGTGGTTTTGTGTGACAGGGGGAAAGTTAACAGTACAACAGCACTCTACCATACAGAACAGATGGATATATGAAGGAAACTGATGAGGACTCATAGACGTGGGGGGCATGATGCGTGTTTATATTCTGGTACGTTTTGTAAAAGATTAATTGCTTTCCTTCTCACTGCTCTCTCGACTTGCATCTGGATAGTGTCCATACTGTAGGGGGGGTGGGGGGTGGCCTTAGGTCAACAGTCACGCCAGCTCTGTTCCACGATAGCGGACACCCGCTTCTCATATTCGCGCTTGTTCTCCTGGTAGAGCTGCGCGGCCTGGCTGTTGGCGGGGCTGTTCGGGTTCGGCTCATCCAGCAGAGACTGAGGGGCGGCAAACCAAGGAGCGGGTTACTCGTTTGAATCGTCTTGAGTGACCGGCCACCGCAACGCAACATTCGCTTTCTGTTCTTGTAACTTAAGGAAGTCATGCATGAGGACTAGGGATGGGAATTGATACGATTTTCACGATTCTGATTCCATTTTCGATTCTGTTTAACAATTCGATTCTTATTTTTAAAAAAGGAGAACACACATGTCAATTAGCTTAGAACTTTGTTTTATATCTTATCTAAATGCAATGCACAGTAAGAGCAGGTTTTGTAATAAGGCAAATCGCGCTAACATAATTAATTAACCAACATTGCATATTATATGCCGCATTAACAGGAGAAGACCTGCAAACGTTACCGCTGCTGCTGGGTTGAGATTCACTAGTCCGGAGCGGATCAAAAACACGACATTGATTTAAGGTTATCGTGTGTTGTGTGAGCAAATGCTTTTGCATATTTGTAGTGTTTCCTCCCTTTGATGAAATATCTACATTGTAAGTATTGCAAGTTGCCCTGTTGTCATCTTTTCTCGTAAAGTACAACCAAACTTTTGAGCATTTGTACCGGCTAGGCGCCATGTTTCCTACTGGGTAAATGACGCTACGCAACGTGTTGACGTCCTTCAAGGCGATTGGAATCAATAGGCGAATCGTTTGCAAAAATGGCAAACAATTTCAAGGAATTGAAACAGTGGGAACCGGTTCTCAACAAGAACCAGTTTTCGATTCCCATCCCTAATGAGGACTACCGCACACTCCGAATAGTACTGTTAGAATAAGTGCAAGGATTGTTCCCAGGAAGCCTGCATTGTCCTGACAGGAATTCGGATGTTTGAATTCATTCGGATTCTGGTTATTTTTTGGACGGTCAAACTCAGTAGCTGGACCAGCCAACAAGTTATTTCAGACAATATTCCGATATACGGCTGTACCTGTATAGAGGTTAAGATTGAGGACACATCGTAGGTGGGACTCCAGCGGTTCTGAAGAATGTCCAGACATATACTACCATCCGCATAGACTGGAAGATAAAAGAACAGCAGCTGGGTTCCTCCCGACAAACAGCACATCCCCCCCCTCTGGCATCTTTCCTGCACTGCTATGCTAAATGAATCAAGAAGTTTTGTACTAAGCTAACAATAAGCAACGAATAATACAACCAACGCCACTTCCGGAACAAGGAAATGATGCAAAACTCACCATTTGGATGAAACATTTTGGAAACAAAGCGAACAGTAGGTGGCTTATTGGGGTACTCTTCTGTGAATTCTATTGTGAGCTTGAAAGTTCCTACAAAATATCAGAAATTTCCATTTGTAAGACTTAAACCTTACATAAAAGAAAAGTCAACCAAAAATAGAGTGATAAAGTGCCAAACAACAAAACCGTAGTGATTAAGACTTGGTTCTTTTTTATTTATACAGACAAATACATTTCCCTAACTCAGGATTACAAAATGATTATGAAAGGAAACTGATGTTAGACATTTTAATGTACATTTCCAAAAACCATGAAAACGTCGGCCTTAATATTTCTGTTCTCCTGTAGTGTTAGTAAAATTACAGAAAATGGCGAAAAGAAATCAGTCCGACTCAGTACAGGTAAAATGGCCAAAGGAAAAATGAGAGGAAGTTGACATTTTCAAGTACACAATGCAAACATTTTTACACTTATTATTCTTGTCTGCTATTTCACTGTAAATGTTTTAAAGGGCCAATATTACATTACGCTCATTTTATTCAGTATAATTCATGGATAGAATTTGGTTTAAATACCCAACTAGATAATGGTCCCTTGGTTTTCTGGGGGAAAGCAGCTCAATTTTCCATTTGCATTGGAAGTGTAATTAAAGACTTAATATGCCTTTCAAACTTCCTGCATCTCAGTATCACCACTTCTTGACAGCCTTCCAACAACTTCACAATAGAAAAGGTAGCTAGATGTGACATGGCATTTATACTCTTCCTCTTTAATACTTACAATGCCATTTTTCCTTGGGGCTGCAAAAGCAAGTAGTCTAGATCATTTGCGTACTATAACTTAAATAAGCTACCTACCACAGGCAAGAGGGAACTAAATTGTAGAAAGACACCCAATCGCTTAAAACAACACTTACAGCAGGGGTCTCCAACTTCGGTCCTGGGGAGCTACTATCCCGTAAGTTTTCTATCATACCTGGCTTCTGATGAGCTACACTAGTTCTCAGGTAAATACCAGGAGCAGGTGTGGCTCATCAGAAGCCAGGTAGGATAGAAAACTTACGGGATAGTAGCTCCCCAGGACCGGAGTTGGAGACCCCCGCTTTACAGCAATTGACCAACAGCAACTACAATTCAATAAGGAAAACAACTTTAATAGCTCTCTTTTCCATAAACCATTCAAAATTATAAACATCCCCCACTTTATTGAGACCAATGTTTAATTTAGGAAAGTATAGTTTACAAATACATATTGCATCTATATCATTCATAATAGTATTTAAAAACTGACTGGTCAATAATAAGATTTGCAAAGGTTTCCATGGTAACACACCGTAGCAGATATACTGCATTCTCTAAGGAGCTTCTGCAGAAAAGGGCGCAGCGGCCGGGCAGCAGCTGACAGGGCAGCACAGCACACGCGTGCCCGAACCCTGTAAACGTGCTTGTGCAGCTGCATGGCGAACATCAGATGGGAGCTGGCGACACTCGTCTCACTCCCGGGCCGATCCGGCTACGACTGACCTGGCGTGACGCTGCTATACTCGGAGAGACAGACGCAGGTAGGCGCTGTCATGGGGGCGGGTGACTCACAGATTGAGGATAATCCAGCGCCGGCCCCCCAATACCGCCGAGCCATCTCCCCCCTCTTATAAAGCTTCCTGCCAGCCGAGCGCGTCGTGACGGCGGCGTCCTCCCAGCCGCCGAACATTGACGATCGGCTTCCTTGCCGCACACCACCGGTACTTTTCCCACAAATTCCATTTTCAAGATAAATGGCATCTTAAAGGTGGGTTTTCTAGCCCATGAAAATCAGAGTATACATGTCGGCTTCCAAACCACCTGTCAGTACTCCCAACCATTCATACAACGAATAAGGATTAATTGAGAAATATACAACTATAGAGCATAATGAACAGGACTTCATAACTCCCCACCCCCCGTGAGGTTTATACTCTGCCCCGGTACAAAAGGCCAGAGACACAAGGCACCGCTTCAGGCCAGCACGACAAAACCGCGGAGCTGGAAACCCGAGGGGGCCTGCCGCCGGCCTCCGCGAGCCTGCGGAGCGGCACCCGGCCTCGGTGACACTCCATCTCCCATGATTTGGGAAAGTTTAGCTATACCTACACCGAGCGGCGGCCGACTCGCTTATGTTGCTCTTCATACCGCACAGAGACGTTTGAAATCTCGACTTACCGTCTTCGAAAGGTGTCCCCTCTGGCCTGTAACAGGGAAAGAAAAAAGCATGCCGTTTCATTAGTCCATCCGTAAACCCGAACATAGCGGTTCGATGACAGCTTGTTAGGGTAGGTAGTTATGGCCTAAGGCCGGATTCCGCCTGATACGGTGCTGACACACCGGTGAAACTGATCACACTTATAAAACTAAAAGCGTAAACACACAATTCTAAAAAGCCATCAGACGTGCCGATGATCAATATTAACGACATTCACGGTCTCCTGATCTCTGACTTCAGCTCAAGCCACAGTTAAGACAACCGGATAACGATGATGGGTCCATTTTTAATGCCAAAATAAAGGGCAAGGACGGTAGGCAGTTGTGGGCTGCAAAGTTTACTCTTGGGACAAAAGGAGACATCCGCTGCTAGCTTTAAGGCTACACGTTAGCCGCCGAGAGGCTAAAAATGTACCTATCCAAAATGGCAGGATTGTTCTCACTCACCCAAAAATGACTGCGTTCCACACCATAATATTATTCTCTGAAGGAGCGCCGCTAACTCCAGCTGGAGGGTCCTCCTGAAGTCTGAGAAAAAGAACACAAACATAGAGCCTTTTTCAGAATTTCAGTAATAAAAAACCCTGGCTATGCCCAGAAAGGATTACGCAAGATTTGCTACGTAACCCCAACGCAATCCGTCGTGACTAACGCTGTGAAACTTGCGTAGCATTTTGCCACAGTGTATATACATTTTAAAAAGTCGCCATGTTTAGTTCTAGCCACACAAAACACACAGATTCGTCCTTATCCTTCTTTCGGCGGGGGTTACCGTTTAAAATCTCTCATCAGACGCCGTCGAGCCGGGGTTGACATCTCGTTAAGCCGCTTCAGAAAACAACTCAAACATACAATTCTTTACTTCCTGACGGCAGCAGCGGAGCGGCGTATATCCGTCGCCGACCCACGGAGCCGAAGCAGACGAACGTCGCGAGCTGCCTCTCTGGACGCAGCTGCGCCAAACCGGATTCGCCAGCGAGTCAGGAGCGTACCACGTGCACCGCCGTCGAGGGGGGGAGTCTCCATGGGCCAATCCATAGGCGGCCGCTGTTTGGCTCCTCTCGCTTTACCTGAAGGGTAGTTAGAAGTCACGCGTTGCTGTAGTGAACATAACATTTTTTTTTCTTTTTTATGTTTTGCATATGATATGCAATTAAAAACAAAGTTAGGATTGCTTCCAATAAACTGAAGTCAGTAAAAAAAAACTAATGCAGAGAATGTAGTTTTACATTCTGCAAGTTTTTGGCTAGCATTAAAATTAAGAATTTAGAGACTATATGTAGCCTATATATGTGTGTGTGATATATTCAATTCAATTCGATTTATTTTTATATAGCGCCCTTCACAACAGAGTTGTCCCAGGGCGCTTTACATGGATGTGTTAAGAGAAGGAAAAC
>JABFDZ020000042.1:6219065-6229537 GCA_019775955.2 Pollimyrus isidori
GGCCGTTTTTTTTTTTTATGTGTTGTTATTTTGGTTGTTTTTTTTAACGCCCCGTCTTTTTGTTGTCCTTATTTTCTTTTTTTTTTTTTTTTTTTTTTTTTTTTTTGTGCGTGCGTGCGTATGGGTTTGAATTTTCCATTTGGTCCCCACAATATGGTGTAACCTCTTTTTAGCTTGTGGTGGAATTTCTGAAGTTCTTACCTTATTTTTTATGAAAATGAGGTTTGTAGTCTGTGACTGCAATCATAAAATGTCTAAAGTCTTATTGGCTTGGTTACTTGTGGTTAAGGTTGTCATTGCTAGGAGTATGGTTTTTCACCACATAAATGGTCGTCACAAAGATATGAATACAACTGTGTCTGTATACACCTGTAGGTATTAGTAAAAACCATTTTACTACAGCTTTATCACTGTTCTGACACAGGTCAAAATAAATCTGCTGCTTCAGATTAAATTAATGTGCTGTATTAAAGTAGCGAGGTGCCAGAGGATGCATGGGCGTGTGGGGAAATGCAGCTGTTAAATGTGTTTTAATTGTTACTCTTAGACTTCCTTCCTTTCGTTGGTGCTTTAGGCATTGTAGATGGATTGTATTTTCCGAAAAGGGGGAACGTAGGAGTAACTGTAAAATAGCAGGCTCTTTATTTTGTCTTGTCAATTTATAAACTTCTATGTATTTGTCCAAAGTGCTGACCTTTTATCTGATTTTAGCTTAGTTTTAGTCAACCAATAAAAATTATTTGATATCACTTTATCCAGGATCACTTAGGTTTCTTTTGAGTTGTATACTGATGAGTCCTTTAACAGTGTTATGTCACATGATCAATACAGGCCTAATGGTTAGTATATTTATATCATCTACTTAAAAAATAGCTCCTCAGGCATCATTCTGTTCTTTTTTTGTTTACATTATCTGGTGTTGCTGAGTGGACTCTGAAAATATTTCAAGATTCTGATGATCTTAATCTGGGTGGCCTGAAGCCCAGCAGGCAGCACTGTGGCTTTAGAGCTGCAGCTCTGGGGGTCTGACCCTCACTCAGTTCAGGTTTGAGTGTGTTAGGTTGGTTGATGTGTGTTTCCTATGGTGGACTGGAGCCCAAATTCAGGGTGTACCCCTGTCCTGTGTTACCTAGCAAATGCTCCATGCTTCACTCTAAATCTGGCCAGGAAAAGTAAAATATGGGTGGATGGATTTAGTTGTATTACCAAGTATTACCTTTTTTTTTCTTTTTAAGGGAGTTGCATTGCATATTTCCTGTCATGCATAGTCAGGTCATGCACAGTAAGACTCGCCACACTGTTTCCTGATTTTTGTGTAAGTAGCTTTAAATTCATGGCTTAAAATTGCTTTTGGTGCCTCGTTTTAGAAAAATCTGATCCTGAAAAATGGCCATTAAGCGATAGGGTGTTAAAGTGGAAACATTTTTCGGAAGTACAGGGAACCACTGATCTCCTAAAGCTTAAAGCGGTGTTTTAACACATGGTAGCAGTAAAACAGATAACAGGTACTCATATTTTTTCTAATAATGAAATGTTCACCTGCTAAAAAGTTTACTTCAAAGCACTTGTGTAAGTCTACGGCGGAGAAAAATAAATTTGCCTTATGTTTGAATTTATTTGATAAAACGCATTCAAAATATTTTGCACATCATGCTGCTAGTGAAGATTTTGATGTTTAAGACATGCTCATGTCCAGTATTTTAAAGATATAGAAAACTGCTACCTTTTAAGAGGGCTTAATGAAGTTTCAATGGCATACTCATTGTCTAACTGTTCCATTTGTCCGTCTGAGACGTTTACTCTAGAAGCAGAAAGCTATGAGAAATTGCTGGAGGAAAATGACTTTGTAGTGCTCTCTAGCATATAGTATCATGGAATAGAATGTCTTTGTCATTGTATTTGGGGCAAGTACACAACATTTCCGTCTTTGCATATCCCAACTTGCTCTCCAATGAGAGACGGACATGTACAGGTGAGAGTGGAGCTCGAGGTCAGGGTACCGGGTCAGCCAATTGTGCTGCGCCACTGGAGCAGTTGGGGTTAAAGAACCAGCGGTGAGATGATCACTCTGCAGTCATGGGATTTGAACTGGTGACCTTTTGATCATGGGTACAAAAGTTCTAACCTGCAGAACCACACTCTGCTCAACAGTGCTTGCCCGAATATGCTGAAATGTATTTTATGTTACATGCTGAATAAACATGCATTTTTTTATATGGAATTATTTTTGTCCACTGCTGTTGGTATAGAAAGTTTTATTTCCAGTAAAGAGAAGTAGCTTTTAGACCGAAATGCTGAGGGGCGCTGTCTTTGAAATGCACTGTTTTCACTGATTACATTGTAACTGTCTGCTTTCGAAGCTGTTTCTGCCCGGCGTCAGATTTGCCTGAGCAGTAACGTCATGTGCTTCACCTGCTATTTATCTACCAGGCCTGCTTTTGAAGACTCGTATCAAACAACTTCTGACTGGCGCCATTGCAGTTCTGTATGTTAAACATTGGACAAACCTCAATAAAAGCTGGTTGGACAGGGCTACACAAACAATGACCTTTGTTCACAGCCCACTCTTCCTGTACATAAATGAATGAATTAAAAACAAGCAAATGAAGGAATAAACTTAACCAAGTAGGAGCTTCATGTAATCCTAGTGTATGTTTCCTCTTCCATCTTGTAATTTTCCTCTTTGTCCTGTGCTGTCAGGTCAGACCAGTGTTAATCATCTTCACTTGATGTCATTTCCATCACTAATAAATCCTGAGTAGTGTCACACACCTCTGTATTAATCAAAGTAAAAAATAAATTATATGGTTGAACAACTTGATACACAGATAATCTTGTTAGAAGGGCTGCAACTATAAATGTAAGCTCTTAGTAGAGTATTTTGCCTTTGGCCTTTCGCCATTAAGTACATGTAATAACAAGTTTTGGAGTTTTTTTGTGAATCGTTTTAAAGTCTCTCTTGGCTGTTTAGCTACACGCCACTACTGTAGCCTACTGTGTGATTTGTTTGCTTAAGGTCGTTCTCAAAAGAAACTGCAAAAACAGTGACGGATGCATGCTGTCATTGCTGTACTTAATTACAAAATGTAAACAGCCTCTTCTTGAGTGATGCTTTATGTTCTCTGTTGTCTACTTCTATGGGAACCAAAGGGATCAGTATCCATCAAGGCTACTGTACTGGATCCTGCTGTTGAGCCTTCAAGTGACGTGTAACTAAAGTACATCTTTGGCGGCTGTTCCTCCTCATATGTGTAACAGGAAAGGAGTGCCAGATTGCACCCTGTTGTGATAAAAGTATGAATGGCTTCTGAACTGCAGACAGTTCTTTCCCCTCAGCAAACAGAAACATTTTGAAGCTTTTCAGATCCAGTGAGATTTGCCCCAGGTTGCTTCAGGTCAGCATCATCATATGAGTTCCTTTGAAAAACTATAGTGCAGAGTATATAAGCTTCAGATACTTTTCTGGAAATTGTGTTGGAAGCTTTTTGAGGAGTTTGCAAAACTTGTGCTAAAGGTCGTTCACCATTGCGTTTATCCACAAGAGCATTTGCAAAATTGATAGTTTTCCAATCATTCCATCCAGGTAAGGAGGCCACGGTGGGGGGAAAAAAAAGCCAAATGAATGTTGAGTTTGAACAACCCTGCTTTTAAAAAAGAAAAAATAAATATATTTCCTTTCTGCTTTATCTGAATTTACAGTGAATGGTTTCATGCCTGAGGGATGCAATCCATCTGCATCTTCTGTTTAGTATTACTATGCCATAGGGGCACAGCATCCTGTCAGGCTAACATCACTCTCCCTGCTGCTCCTGTGGGGCTTCCCAGGGAACGAGGGGCGAGCCTGTGCAGCCTTTCTCACAAACATCCTCTGACCTCCAATGTGCTGCAATAAAATCATGCCTGTCTCATCACTGCAGTTGCACTACAATGTATGATTTTAAATTTGCCCTACAGTCAGCCAGCAACGGCAGGACGGTATTATGCCAACTCTACCTGTTGCCCTTAGCTGTACTTAAGCTAACGTTAATTTTTACAAAAAGAGAGAGGTCTGCTAGAAATTCATTGTATTTAATAATAAATGGCTTAATGGGTTACACTGTGGCCTTGCTCCTCCAGGGTTTTAAGTTCCTGTCTTGGTTCCTGATTCCTGTTGTGGCTCTTTGTGTACAGTTTGCTAGAAGATGTGTAATTTGGCTGAACTGGTGTTTCTCAATTGCCTATTGTGTGTCCTGTAATGGGTCGTTAGCCCATCCAGGGAGTATGTCCGTAGCTTTTTGGAGCAGCCTTTATGTCCATGTCTCAGAATGCACATCAGGTATGTTAAATTTGGCTGCTTTGTGCTTGTTTTAGTAAGGGCTGGAAGGCCAGTAATATAAAGGCAAAATCAGCATGTATTGCTAATTAGGAATTTATCACCCAAGAAACCAGAGTAACCTGTTGTATAACTCATAGTAAATACAGTGGAGGAAATAATTATTTGACCCCTCACTGATGTTGTAAGTTTGTCCAATGACAAAGAAATGAAAACAAGGGTTTTTCTACTAAGTATTAAGTCTTTTTTGTTAGAGGGTTCAAAAACTTATTTCCCTCAATGAAATGCAAATCAGTTGCTATCTTTTATTTAAAGTTATTTTTCCGATTTTCCTTTTGATGTGCTATCTGCCACTGTTAAAATAAACCTACCATTGAAATGATACTGTTCTGAGACTTTTCATTTCTTTGTCATTGGACAAACTTACAAATTCAGTGAGGGGTCAAATTATTTCCTCCACTGTACATGGACATCTAACATAACTTGTGTGGAACAACGCAGTACTTATGATTCTTTCTAGTGAACCAGTTTGTGCAGCAAGGCATGAGGCATTCTGCATGCCTCATATGACATTTTTTCATCAGCTGAAATTGTTTCTATTGCTGCTTCTCATTTACCGGTTTCTTAAAATCCCAAATCTTTTCGTGAGAGGTTTTTAATAAGTTTAGAATTTGGAGCATTCTGAGAGATTATCTGATTATAATACTCTAAAGAATAAGACACTTGTGGCTGCAAGTAACTTTTTTCTTGTCTGTACAGGCCTTTACAGTTAGTAGTAGCTAAAAAAAAAAAAAAAGTTATCCAGACATTGTTTTCTGAATTGCTGCCTTAAAATGTCCCACAAAATATAAACACAGCAGTGGTCATAGTGACAAATGTATCAGAAATCCAAGCAACAGAAGTCACACGTATCTGGTTTTTGTCTGTATATTTATAAGTATATTTTTTGTGCTCCTAAGCACATTAAGTCAAAGACCAACCTCAGGTACACAATGTACACTAAGCACAATACGTGTTGTACAGCATTGCTAACCGTGATATGAAACTTGTGTAATTTGTGCAAGAATGAAATTAGGAAATGCTTTTTTAATGCATCACATAAGATGTGTTTTTAGAATGATATAGACTTAATGGAGTTTTTGGTTGTTTTATTCAGTGTTTGAGATTATAGCATCATGGAAGACATTTATTGTGCCATGTCACATTTTGACATTTTACTTCAGTTTGTAAGCATTCTAGAAAGTTTAAGAGTTGCAGAATTGGTTTAGACGTAGATTTTTCTTTGCTGTTGGTGTTTGAAATGGTTTTAACAGATGACTTCTTCAGTTGTTCCGTGTGTTTTTCTCATCACAAGAATGTAAGCAGTGTAGTGCTTACTCCCCATGAGGCGATACTGGGGGCCCTAGTGCGGAAACAGGCAGGGTGTGAAGTAAGCTGGCTGCGTCTGTCAGGTCCTGCCTTGCTTTGTGATGGTCGGTCCCCTCCTTGCCAGCCTGTAATGCAGTCCCCCCCCCCCATCCTTGCCATGCCGCATAATGGGAAGTGGTGTGTGAGAGTGCTAATCCCATCTCCTGAATTACCATGTGTTTTTTTTTTTCTTCCCTGTGTATCCCCAGCCGTATAAGTCATTGTGGACAGCATGTGGCTCAGTTCATTAAGACTCTATGCCTGTGATTGGAAAATCGCCTGATCAAATCCTGTGGTGGGCGTTATGTCACCATTGGGCCCTTGAAGAAGGCCCTTAACTCCAACTGTTCTAAGGACTGGCTGACCCTCCTTTTTCAGTTTGTTGTGGATAAAAACACTTACTAAATATGTGTATGTGTATCATTGCTGTCCAATGTAAAGTGGAAACCCATCTTTACACAGTTGTCAGTGAACGGTTTCATGTGTTAGATGGGATACTTGTTTAATTCAGTAAAAATCCATAAAAATCATCTATTCCTTTGCAAAAATAAAAATATCATTAAATTAGATTTATAGTTTTAAGTAAAATGTTAATTTTAAGTAGTAATAAATTGATATCCAAATTATAGTTCTAAAAGAGCTGTTCTTTTAAAAAGTTAATTAATGAGCAGACTCAGTGGGTGCTTTTTAATTAGTAACACCTTACAGTAATATAAAACACCTAGCATTTTTGATTTGTATAACTTCAGGAGTCAGGGACTACGATTGTAATTAACAGCACAATGGCGAGAACAAAGCTGAATGAGTCAGTCAAAAAATGACACTTGAAAATATGTTATGTATATGTAATGGAAGATGTTAAACATTGCTTGTTAATGGGGGTGACCGGTACACTGGTGTCGTAGTCATTACTGGTATGATTGTGTGCCACGATATGGATTTGTACTATACCGGTAACACCACAACAAGTCTACAGTCTAATTATACAACAACCTATTTATAAAAAGTAAAGTGTTTTATTTTCTTCAAAGCTTAAGTTTTTTTTTACACACTGACACTGTGTTGAAATAGCGATAATTCAAAATAGATTTATTTTGTGTAATTATACACTTTAAACAAAATAATGTGGTTACATATATATAGCAACAATTAGCCTTCATACAAGGTATGTGGTTAAAGGCACAACTATCCAGTTAACACTAGAACTGTATGTTTTCCATTCCATTGAACATCAAACTCCTTTAACCTCCAAGCAAGATGTATTTTGGTGTATGCAGCCCTTTTTTTCAGCTAACGTGCGATTATTGTTAATAACAAGTAGCGAATCTAATACCAACAACTAAAAAGCCAAAATTTTCATAACGGAGTGACTGCTCTGACCTGAAATTGTAAAACTTAAACGTTTTGAAATTGCAGTACAGTGGTACCTCGGTTCTCGAACTTAATCCGGTTCGGGCTCTGGACCGAATCCTAAAAAGTTTGCGTTCTGGTCGAATTTTTGCCATAAGAAATAATGGAAAATCAATTAATTGTGTCCCGGCCCCCCAAAAGTACATCTAAATGTTTTTTTAAGCATCTAAACACAAAATGAACAGGATAAAACAAGAAGAGCATTTTCTTCTTAATGGCTTCCAAAACGATAAAGATCTTATCCCAACATTATCTCTGTCCTGCTCTGATCGTCCGCTCCTTTTGTGTGCCACGCCCCCTCGTTAACCTCGTGTGGGATCCCCATGCAATCAGCTGTTTCTGGTTGTTGTCATTAGTCCTCCATATTAAGTCCACGTTTCAGTTGGTTTCCCCAGTCCGGTCATTGGGTGCGTTCGACTTGCTTAGGCTGGCTTAAAGCGATGCATTCTGATTTCGACCTCTCACCCGGCTGCACAAACTGGAACCGCCTCCGTGACGACATACCTTTGCCCTTATTGGCTAAAGAGTTTAGTTACACACATGACGTTTGTATAAAATGTTGGATAAATAGACATTAGTTTGCAGGTAACTTAATGTTCTTCAAAGTTTATGTAATTTCACAACTGTATAAAGTTGGTTTATATGCCAATCAGCTCAGGTGAAATAATTAAAACGTACATTTTCAGGGTTGCCAACTGTCACGCATCTGCTGTAACACTTGCACTTTTAGACTCTCACGCAAGAAAGCTTACAACGGATCAATATTATTCCATTATAAACCTAAAAGCAGCTACATCCAAAGCACTGGGGTAGTTTGCCAACTTTAAAAATTATTTACAAGATAATAAAACCGGAACATGCATGTAAATGTGTATGCAGACTTGTCTCAAATTGAAAATCTCACTCCAGCAAGCTGACCAAAGCTGGCAACCTTGAGTTTTTTTAAAATGAAAAGTAAAATGCACCGCACTGTTTTAGGCTGAAACAGCTTGTCATTCCCTTTGTGTTGTTTTCCAATATGTGATGTATAACATCCTCTTTCACTTTTTGTTTATTTTCTAAATAAAACTGCCCATACCCAACTGTAATAACAATTAAAATGTACTTAACATATTATATTTCTTTCAATTTAAATAAAAATGGACAGGACATACTGCTCCTTACAAAACTGATATAATGCCATCACTGTCCAAAAGTAAATACTGTGATAATTTAAGGTGGAGTAAAAAATACTGTGATAATTTAAGGCAGGGTCCTGGAGAGCTACTATCCAGGAGGTTTTCTGTCCCACTTGGCTTCTGATGAGCCACACCTGTTTCCTGGTATTTACCCCAGAACAGGTGTGGCTCATCAGAAGCCGGGTATGATAGAAAATCGACTGGACGGTAGCTCTCCAGGACCGGAGTTGGACACCCCTGATTTAAGGTCATATCGCCCATACCTACTTGTTAATGGACTTTTGTTATGAAACCAAAAGAAAACGCAACATTTTTACAGAATTAAGCAAGTGTCCCAAGACTTTCTGTGAGCACCTTGTATGAATTGTTGAAAGCAAATACGTCAGTGACAACAATATATAGACTAATTTTTATATTCACAATTAATGCATGTTAGCTAGCTGACAATAAGTTGTTAAAATTAGTGATTATAAAGTAATGTATGCAAATGACCATCCAGAATACAAAGGTTAACTAGTACAAACATAAATACCAGTTAGATTTCATAAAACATCTTTTCCTTGGTCAATTCGATGTCACACTCTATCAGTATACAGGAGAATGAGAAAAATCCATCTGTGATCCATCTTATTCTAGTCAAAGATTGGACATACATGGTTTTTGTTGGACAGCTATATGTATGTATCAGTTGGTCGTCTCTGAGTCTTCTGCTCTGCTGTACATTTCCTAGATGTCCTGGCTTCAGGAAGCTGCGGGAAGAATCTGAGAAGAAGAAAAGGCCCCCATGGAATGACCTGAAAGGAAGCAAGGCTGAGGTGGAGCCTTCGGGAGGCACCACGGCCTCTCGCTCGGGAAGCTCCCGGGGCCCTGGGGAGCCGGGCTTGGTGAACCCAGCTTTTGAGGAGAGTGAGGATGGTAGGACAGCCTTCCTCTGCAGCCAGCAAAGGGGCCTGGAGCCTGGAACATACTGAGCTGATACTGGGCTGTTGATGCGAGTCGGTGGCTGCCTGTCACACCAGTGCGTGTGGCAAAATTGGAGCCGTGATCCACATAGGAGCTGTTTTGTGCAGTTGAGCGTGTTGAATCGGCTTTGTAGCTAACTGACGAAATTGAGCTTTCACCGCTGGTCGTGCCAGTGTGTTCCTGTGCAAACTTCCACAATCGACTGGAGGGGAAGGGAGCCGAGTGTCGGCCTTCGCTGGCACTAGGTTTTGCCATTCTGTAACATGTTAGACCATCCATCAGATAAACAATTGGAAGATGGATGGATGTTAGTCTTTATGTAATGTATTTACTGCAAAGCTTCATTTTGCTCTGTGATTTAAAATTAAACCCACATATGACACATATGCAGGTGTCAGATATAATGGCATCTCACTTTGGCTACGTTCTGCCAGCCACATCGCTCAATTACGATTTTTTGCTCAGATCGGATTTGTCTATCTCGACGGTTCACATTTATAAGTACAAGTGACCTGTATCTGACTGTAATGTGAACACATCGGTCCTCCGAAACGTCACTCATGCGCACGTTGGTACCTTTTTACACGGGTGAAAAGCGGGTCATAAAATTAGCATGTTGCGCAGCCATGACTGCTGCGCTGATTCGAGCCTTTTGCCTCTTTAAACTTTGACTTCAGGCTCTTTATTTTTCTTTGGCATTATAGCCACATTCGTGTCCACGCTCTGCCATTTCTTTGGCTGTTATTTCAAATACTACTCTATTAAGATTGGTTACTTCCAGTTTAGCCTGAACAGATTAATTTCCCCAAATATCAATTAAATCCCCACCTTCTCCATCCTTCCACTGACTTATCGCAGCTCTCCTCCATTTTTACCTTCCTGTGCTGCCGGTGCAGGCTGATGTCAGCGCATGTGTATAAGCAAAATGCCACATGGATTCCGATCTCAGCGTTCACATTCATGTCACATGGCCGCCAACCGGATCTGATTTAGTACCACATATGAAAGTGGCACAAATCTGATTTGAAAAGATCAAATTTGCGTGTCCACACAGCCCTGAAAAGATCAGGGCCCTGTTTCTCGATAACGAACACTCTTAGCGCGCTAAGAAGATTCTTAAGATACATCTTACCAAAGTTGTTTACTTTTCTAAGTGTGTTCCCCGAACTGTCTCTTAGGAGGCTTCTTAAGACGCTGCCTCT
>JABFDZ020000042.1:6232924-6244243 GCA_019775955.2 Pollimyrus isidori
GAGTAAGCAGGGCTCGAACCTGCAACCCTCTGGTTGCCGAACGATAGCACTGCCCTCTGCGCCACCAACTTCCCCTATCGCGCAGCCCTGGTCTTATCGCATCCATCCTGTAAAAAGGTGGCTCTGTCTCCTAGGTGAATGACGTCAGCGTGGCAAGCATTTCACATGCCCGTGCCGTCGCCGTGCTGCGGCGCCCCTGCCCTGTGGTGCGCTTCACCGTCATGCAGGAGAAGGGCTTCTCCACCCGCAATCCGCGCCCCGAGCACCACCCGGGTTCCGCCCCTGCCGCCTCTGCGCCGGCCGGCCCGGGCCCCGCCCCCTTCGGCACGGTGATCCAGGTGACCCTGATGAAAAGGGACCGCTCGGAGCCGCTGGGCATCAAGCTCATCCGCAAGTCAGAGGAGCCGGGCGTCTTCATCCTGGACCTGCTGCCGGGCGGCTTGGCGGCGAAGGACGGCAAGCTGCGCAACAGCGACAAGGTGCTGGCCATCAACGGGCAGGACCTGCGGCACGGCACTCCCGAGAGCGCGGCACAGATCATCCAGGTGGGCCCACAGCTCCTCCCGTGCGTCCGCTTCCGATAGCCGTTACCATTTAGCCGGGGGCCTGGCAGGTGCCGTAGCGCTGTGCCGACGGGCGCCTGCTTTTTTAAGTGGCAGGTGTGTCTGCTGCAAGAAAGGTAAAGTCCTACCGTCGGTCCTACTGTACACGGGTGTGTCGTCTGTCTCCCTGAGTGCCATGGTGTGACTTTT
Organism: Pollimyrus isidori; assembly: GCA_019775955.2. Classification (NCBI taxonomy): domain Eukaryota; kingdom Metazoa; phylum Chordata; class Actinopteri; order Osteoglossiformes; family Mormyridae; genus Pollimyrus; species Pollimyrus isidori. The sequence goes on from JABFDZ020000042.1 coordinate 6,233,677, forward strand.
ACATACGTTTATTAACACGGTTGCTGACGCTTAAAAGCAAGGCAGCTAATGTAAAAGCATAAATGAATCCGCATAATGTACAGCTTTGATCATGAAATATTACAAAGTTCTGAGCCAGAGCCCGATTTAAGTAAAATGATTGTAGCGTAAATCTAAAAATGTGAGTTATCCGGTTAATTCAAGCAGTGAAGTAATGCTTGGGTTAAGTGTCTCAGCTCTTACGCTGTTGCTCAATAGCAAGAGTGCCTGTTTATCCATCTTAATTGAACTAATTATTTATCCTGGACAGGACACAAGTCCAGACTGTTGACACTACAGGGAAGCCATTGATTTTCATTGTTCCACGTTTACAGCTCCATGCTTTTATTGTAACTCAAACAGAAATCTATGCATGGCCAACGCAAGATTTCTTCTGCGTAACGTATGTGACCTTCACACAGCTCATGTGGGTTTTCATTAAGCTATACAAATTAAATGGTTTAATGAAGCTGTTTTAATTAAGCTGTGGAGATTCTTAGACAATGAGTATGTTATCAGGAATAAGTCGTCAGTGATCATCGCTGGTTGAATTACAGCATTTTGAATGTCTGAATGATGTATAAAGAGGAAGTCGGAAAACTGCTTGTCTGCTGAAACTGGGCAGGCGACAGGAGAGTGTGGCCGTGCGTGTGTGTGACAGGAGAGTGTGGCCGTGCGTGTGTGCGACAGGAGAGTGTGGCCGTGCGTGTGTGCGACAGGAGAGTGTGGCCGTGCGTGTGTGCGACAGGAGAGTGTGTCTGTGTGAGTGTGACAGGAGAGTGTGGCCGTGCGTGTGTGTGACAGGAGAGTGTGTCTGTGTGAGTGTGACAGGAGAGTGTGTCTGTCCCCATGCCCAGGCCAGCGAGATGCGGGTGAACTTCGTGGTGCTGAGGCACGCCGAGCCCCAGGGGGAACCTGTCGTCAGTGGGGAGGGGCTACTCAGGGCCACACGCCGCAACTCAGACCTGCACTACTTCAGGCGGCGCTCCACTTATGTCAAGGTGAGTCCCTGCTGTAGCCTGCCCCTGCGTTAAGCTGGGTTGCAGCTTACCAGTGACCGTGCAGGAGCTTGCCCCTGGGTTAAGGTCAATTGAAGCTCGCTGGAGACCGTGTGGTAGCCTGTTCCTGTGTTAAGGTGTGTCCATGGCTCACCGGTGGCCGTGCACCAGCCTGTTGCGGTTCTGCTTATGTTTTCTGTTGGGGACGTGGGGTGGGAGTCGCCTCAGAGCGTCCCGGCACCCGTCTGTCCTGGGGGGGGGCACCCACCCAGCGGGTGGCAGTGAGAGACGTGTCACTTGCACGCTTCAGATCAAAAGAGCACGTGGGCCGGAGGATCAAAGCGGAGGTTGGTCAGCTGTCACTAAGGAGGCTGGTGGCCTCTCTCTAGCTGGGAGGAGAGGATCCCTGCTGGGCAGCAAAGGGAGCTTCTGAGGGCTCCGCAGAGGGGAAGACTTGTGGATTCCAACACATGCTCCGACCTAATGTGCTGTGTCCTGTGCTGTTCTCTCTGCCCTGCGTTTCTCAGTCTTTGAAGTATCCGCCAGGTGACATTTCTCTTTTCCCTTTTGTGTGTCTGTGTGGCCCTTGCCCAGGACCCTCCTGATGGCTTTTCCAGCCAGGAGAAGACTGTGAGCATTAAGAAGGAGCCTCGCCATTCCCTGGGTATCACCATCGCCGGGGGTAGGGACAGCCGGAGCCATGTGCCCATTTACATAACCAGCGTCCAGCCTGTGGGCTGCCTGCACCGCGACGGGACCATCAAGGCTGGTAATGTCCCCGGGCGCTGCAGTGGCTCTTCGCCAGCGTGACTGCAGGCGTGCCGTCGGCACCCGGTGCCAAGGGAAACGTGGCGTTGAGCCTCCTTGCCCTCCCTGATGCCCCTCAGGCGACGTGCTGCTAAGCATCAACGGCGTGGATCTCACCCAGCTGACCTACACAGAGGCGGTGCGCGTGCTGAAGGGACAGGCCTCGCAGCCTGGCGTGGTGCTCCGCGTGGTGGAGACCGTCTCCGGCACCCTGACGGAGGAGGACGGCGACGGCGTGAGCTGGGAGGAGCTGGAGCCTTTGGAGAATCCGCGGGAGGACGACCTGAACTGGGCCCCACTGTGGACGCGCTGGCTGGGCCTGCCGAGGTGAGAGGTCACCGGCGACGCGGTGGATGGGCCACCTGTCACAGTGCGTTGCTGTACACGGCTCCTCTTGGCAGTGATCAGAGTGACGCATTGGCATAAATGTGGAGTCTCAGATTCACCTGGTCTCTGGTCCAGACCTCTGAAGGAGAGACGAAAAATTCATGACGAGACTAATAATAATAATAATAGATACTTTATCCCTGTGGGGAATTTGTCTTTTACGTCTCCCCCAACTTGCTCTTTTTGGACCACTAACATAGAGCTCTAGACCACAGACGAGCTATTCAGCTGAACGTGTGACTCCAAATTTATGCTAATGTGTGCCTCATGTCGAGTGTCTCTAGCAGTATGTCCACACTGCTATGTTTTCATTTCAGAGCACAGATGTAAATCCACGCTTCTCAGCCCCTAGAATCGGTGTCAATTTGAGACTAGAGTCGAGTGTGGATGAGTATAAACTGTCGCATTTGAAAACGCAGACTCTAAAAGTGCCCAAACTGCTTCCTACTCATCACGTGACCCATCCCTGATTTGACCCCACTAGTTACGCCCTCTCATTGCCTGACGGGGGACCGGATCACCCTACACGGAAGTAAACAGTATTCCAAGATGGCGGATATGGAGATGTTACTTTAAATAGCCCTTTCCTTGTTGCTGACCTGTATGCAGCTAAATAGTGTCTGCTGCATATGTGCTCAAAAATAATCGAACTTTCCAGACGCCGTGTGTGGGCTAATAGCGACATCATACATGTTTCCGTTTGTTTGTGTCCCTGGAAATTCTTTTGCAAACAATATGAAAACATTTGTGTGGAAGGAGATGTTTGAATCCTCTATTTTTCATCTTTCTGGCCTTGTGATTCTAACCGAAGAAGTAGTTATTAAAAAGTAATGGATGGACGGATCGAATGGATTTTTTTAACTAAATAAATAAATAGTTTCCCCCGCTTCTTTTCTCCAGCCCCTTGCACTGGTGCAGAGACATTGTCCTACAGAAGACCAACAGCGAGAGCTGGGGCTTCAGCATAGTGGGAGGCTATGAGGAGAATCACGGGCAGCAGCCCTTCTTCATTAAGACCATCGTGCCTGGGACTCCAGCACATTTCGACGGGCGCCTCAAGTGAGTTGCCAGCACGGCAGAGACATGATGTTGGCTTCACCCCGAAATAAACGTGAAGCTATTGGGTGAATCGTCCCAAACGGGCTTGAGGGAGTCGGACGACGACCTCTCATTTGTAAATGTCTTGCGTCCTTAATTCCCACTTGTACCGTATGATTCTCTGCTTGGATTTGGTGAACCAGGGACGCGACGGGTGACACCCATTCTCTATCACATCAGCGGAATCAAGGAATAAAGTAATGGACAAGCGTGAAGGATTTTGTATATTTTTGTTTTTAGGAAACGAGCTGCCTTGACAAATGTGTATTATATGAATAATCAAATGTCAAACGCCCAGTAGAGGTTATTTAAAATCGAAGGTGTATCACAAAGAGTCAACATGCACCGAAGAGAGAAGGTGTTACTCTTCTGTCTGCAGAGCTGAGTGGTATAAAAATGCGCGAGAGTGATGATGTCATGAGACTCCAGGTTGGGATGCTGTCGCCCACAGAGCTGCTGTTTTCCCACAGGTGCGGCGATGAGATCGTGGCTGTGAACGGCGCCACGACAGTGGGCATGAACAACTCCTCGCTCATCCCTCTGCTGAAGCTGCAGAGGAACAAGGTCACACTGACCGTGGTGTCGTGGCCTGGCAGCCTGGTGTAGCTGTGCTCAGTGTCAGCATCCCATAGTCAGTCTCCCCATTCCATCTGTTATGCACTCGCAGCAGAGGTATTGGCCTGCTTCACTGGCCAGTTAATAGTCTGCAGTAGTGCCACATTTATCCACTGTGTGTTGGTGGCAGAAACGAAGTGGGATTGCCATGCACTGTCAGTTAAGTTGACTTCTCATTGGTTCCTGTTGTGTTAATACAGCCAATGATTGACATTGCGCAGTAACCACGACCATTTAGGGTTCAAAGTTCATTTTCATCACTAATACTGTGTTGTACAATTCAGTAGATGATATAAGGTGAATACATGACCTGTACTGTACACGATATACTTGGAACAGTACCTGTGGATGGTGCTGTAGAATTGGGTTTATTTAAATTATTCTAGTGCAAAACCCTGAGCACCTAGGGTCTCCTTGTGGGTTGATATCCTTTCACCCTGGAGAAATGGAATGACCTTAGGGTACTCGTTTTGCCGCATTCCTCTACCTTGAGTAGGTAGCTGTTGGTGGGTCTCCACACATGAAACGATGATGCTTATTGTAAGACTGTCATAACGGTGAAAGAGAACAGTGTGACCGCCAACCCAGCAGCCAGTTCTTTAATACGATGTGCCTGCAGAAAATGGAGGCAAATTTGACAATCCGGTGAAGGTGAAACTCCCACTCGTATTCGAGGCATTGCGGTGTTTAATGCTTCTATGCCACATCTTCCCAATGACAAGAAAGCTGGATTTATCGATCCACAAATCTCCTGTCTGTCTTGTCAGTTGTCCATTTCGTTATAAAATTCTTAAAATCCTTGTTTAAAACTTTAACACCCTTCCCCCCCCCCCCCCCCCAACTTGTGTCTCAAAATACTTGATAGTATGTTGTTGGGGTTCGCAAATTACTGCAAGGCCTCGATGATCTAGATAAGTCCCACAACTACGACCTCAGAAGCCCCCATTTTAGTGGATTTCTCCTCAACAACCAGTTAGAACAAACAATGAAGTATAAACCAGAAGTTATGAGGAACCTGGGCTTGTATTTTTATCTTGAAGTCCTGGAGCTGCTGGCCTCTCATCTCTGCTGGGGTGTAAACATACCAAAGTTAAATAGCCTGCTTCAGCTTGCCTGTATTGGTTGATTGTAATTTAGATCAGCTTAGGCACACAGCTTTATCCTCCTATGCATACAATTATGTAACTGTGCCTGGTGAACTACCCAGTCGATCCATTTTCTTTGAAGTGGCGTTCAGCTGGTAGCGAATAGAGTGCGATGGTTTGTTCTGCTTTGTTTCTCATGATTCATTTGGGTGCCTTGTTTCTTACAGAGGAAAAGCAATTCTTACCTGCCTTAAGGACCAAAAAAAAAAGAAAAAAAAACAGACAAACATGAGTCTCGGCGTCTAGCCCCCTGCTTCCTGTGAGACCGGGGGAGGAGCTCTGCTAAGGCCCGCAGCTCTCTAGGTGGCGGGCGGGCCCCTCGGAGCTCCGGCTAAACTGACTTGCCTTCCACATTCCTGGTTGGAAGGGCAGAGAGCCCCCCACCACTCATGGTGACTCTCTTTGGGGGGCAGGGGTATGATTTTTATCATCCAGATGGAGCACGTGAAAGATCCATTCGGTTGTAACGGATCCCAAACAGACGTTTCCTAAACTGGGTGCGGCCGACGACGCTCACATAGACAAAATGCTTCAGGACTCTGCTGCAGTCTTTCTGTAGATAAAATGTATGTCTGATTATTTATACGCGTATGTAGAACATTCTGAGCCTAGATGAAGCTTTGCTGTCGGAACCAGCTTTTGCAGTGACCACAGTGTGATTTAAACTGATTTCATTTAATAAATAATAAAATAAAACTTGTCTTTTTTTATTTTCATACATATATATTTTTAAATTCTTAAGTCATGGCATTCCCATTTTTGTTGTGTGCCATTAAAAAGGAGAAGATGTATAAAAGAGAGACATTTGGTATCATGCCATTTTGCAGAGGAAAAACTATAACACTTTCACATGGAGTAACGAGGAGGGGCATGTTTTGGGCCGAGTACAGTCCTCTGATTTTACACTCGCATCTCCATCCTGGGAAGTCTGTCTGAAGATTGCCTTCCGTTAACATTCACGGAGTGAACATGAGATGTTCTGAAAGTGTCCAGCCCAGAGCATCCAGCGTCGGCTTACTTGCTGGTGATAATTACGCCTCCGTGACTAATCCGAACACTAACATTTACCTAAACGAGCACCAGTCACATATATTAACAGCACGTATAAGAAAAAAAAAAATCCCTCTCCTATATAAAAGTAACGTTAAATGCCAAGAGGTTTTTTTTTAAAAAACATCTTAAATAGGAAATGTGTAATACAGTGACAAACGACATAGCTTACTGCAGAATCACAGTTGGCGCTCGGAAAACGAACAATGGGATGTCTGGAAGAAGTACCCCTCGCAGAGCTTTCAGGAAGCTGGTTGAGCCTCCTGCTGGCGGGAATGTTCAAAGTGCCTGGGGAGAAGAGGGCGGAGCCGCTACTCCTTGCCCTCCGGCTCTTCCCTGTGGCTGACGGCCTCATCCGGCACCTCCTTGTCTTCCTTGCTGCGCTTGCTCTTTTTGTGTTTATGCCTGCGATGTCCGTCTCCCTCCTCGCTTTCGTGCTGCTTGCTGCGAGGGGACAAGCACATAGCTACTGACGTTTTTATCCGGAGCCTCGCTACGCTTATTAGCCGTTTCAGGGGACAGCTGCTCTAGTGGAGTAGCTTGGATTTAGGAGCCTGGAATCTGTGTCATTTTTGGATGCAAGGCCACCTGCTGTCCCCATCATGCTCTTTTAGGTCTCACCACCTGAATGTGGACCTCTGAAAGCTGAGGACTCATCCGCCTTATTTCCAGTATCTTCCTGATGGTACAGTTGAACCTCGTTACTACGTATCCCGGATACGTTTTCACCTTTTCACCGTACAGGTTTCTAATTCCCCTTTTTAGCCTGTGTATTATTCCAATAGGAGCCAATGTTTACAGCGTATACCATTACAGCATAAACTTCGATGCAATATCCAAATATCTCGAGAAAATTCAAAAACTAACCATCGTTACAACGTACAGTGCTCTCCCCGCCCACCACAACGTGTGTTGCTATCTACCTGATCTTCGCCCGACAATGCACATTTGTGTATTGCGTTGCTTGGCAACGCTGGCTTTATTCCGTCACGTCCGGACTCCAGTAATAACTGCAAGGTGCCCCGTACATTTTTCCTGTTGTCATTCAGCACATGTCAAAATGCCATCAAAACGAAAGCAGATCAATTTACAAACGAAAGCAGAAATAATTCTGCAATATCGTAAAGGTACTGCAATGGCTTGTTAAGTGTTATGTGTGTATTCTTTGTTTATTAAACCTTATGAAATACCGGTCATGCCGGTAACTGTGAATTCAGAATAATAATAGAAGTAAAGGATTTGATTTTATAATTTAATTTGACCAATATTTCATTAATATTTTCAGGCCAAATGCCAATTTGGATGTGAATGTTTATTTTAAAAATCCATTTTGACCAGCCCTCGTGTATTTTCATTGCCATTTATCGCTGGCCGGCACTAAGCAATCGTGAGTAATTTAAGGAAAATTTCTAGGATCCAAATGAGCCTTGTTGAATTATTTAACAAGTGATAATGTGTTAGTTTGTTCTGCAGTGAATTTAGTTTTATCATTTACATGGATATTTCGTGAGTTCTTTCATCCATCTTGCACTAAGTGGTTACAACGTTCTATGCTTATAACGTGCATGTTTTTGATATCCCGTCTCGTACGTAGTAACGAGGTTCGACTGTCGTAGACCTTTAACTTGAGCCGCGCCAAAAAGCCGTCATTGGTCCATCCCGACAGAAGGTCTGCAGACTCACCGCTTGGACGGCTTGTGTTTGCCGCTCTCCTCCTTGTCGCGATGGCGCCGGTCCCTGTGCCTCTCGTCTCGCTCACGGCTGCGCTCACGGCCGTGGTGAAACTCCCGCTCGTATTCCCTCTCGTGGATGTAGTAGTGGTAACGCTCGTCCTCGCTGTAGTCAACACCAAATGCCACTTCTTAAAGCTTTCAAAATTATAGAATTCATTCTGCCACCTTCTTAATTTCACAAGTACACAACAGTTTTAAAGAAGCTGGTGTGAATGTGACTGCCATACCAGACAAGTGCAAAAATTAAGCCACAAGTCACAATCAAGTTTTATCACTGTTACTGCTGCTGTAAATTACTCTAGAGCTGAGATTTCAGCAGTTCTACACTGGATTAAATATCTATGACAACAAGGGATGGTGCAGTTGTTAGCACTGTCTGTCTGGTTGGAGTTTGCATGTTCTCCCGATGTCTTTGTGGGGTTTCCTCTGCGTACTCTGATTTCACCCCACAGTCCAAAAACATACTGAGGTTTGTTGGAGTCGTCAAATCGCCCACACTTGTGAACGGTGTGTGAATGTGTCCTGTGATGGGTTGGTGCCCCATTTCAGGTCGTTCCCTGCCTTGCGCAGGAAGCTTTTGGGATAGGATCTGAACCCCCATTCCCCTGAACAGGACAAGCAGTTACAGAAAATGGATGGATTGTCAAGTCGGACATTTCACCTATGGTGAGAAGTAAGTGCCTCACCTTTGTCCCGCAAGTTAATTAGGCGGTTTCCACCTAATTTGCACCTGTGGCACTAGGGTATGTCATTTACCTTGCTAATAATTACTTCTCTATACATAATTAAAAGCTGACGTCGAGTACAATCCCTAAGCACCTTTGGTCTACGTCAGCGTTTCTCAGCCTGCTTCCTCCCAGATCCCGAGCAAAAATGTGGCAGGGAGCAAAAAATGTGGACTGTCTAGAAACACCGGCCTGCAGTAAGTGGCGGCTCTCACTTGCTGTACTCGCTGGTGGTGGGAGTCCGGTCCCTCTCGCGCTCCCGCTCTCTCTCCGGGTCCCGTCGAGAACCCTGGTACTCCCAGGGCGACGCGCCCCCCCCGCCCTTCTCCATAGGCGGGACCCACGGAGAGTGTGAGGCAGAGACAGGAGGGTAGCTGATGAAGGTGGAATCTGCAGGTGAAACCCGCCGGCAGTCAGATCCACGGGCCAGCGCCATCAGTGCTACTCAGCCTGGCGCTCGGGGACGAGCCACAGTGTTGCGGGAAAGAAGCAAAGACAGGAGTGCCTGGGGCTCCCCAAGGACCGGCCTGCGAAACACGGCTCAATTCAAACTTGCCTGAAGCTATTACCCAAAGCAAATCAGAAGTGGGAAAGAAGGGTTACACTTTATGTGCTCCTCAGGATTTGAGGCCATAACCTTTGTGGTGGTAGCACACTGCTCTACTTGTTGAGTTATTGGACCTAAACATTTCATTGGCCATTGAATCATACATGTGCATTTAGGGTTAATCAGAAATAAAGGTACGTGGAATCCGTATTTGCCGAGTAGGGCTGTGTACGGGACCGGCGGCCCAGGGTCAGAGGACGCTCATGACGGGTACGCGATGTCTGACTCACCTCCGGAGTTGTACCCAAAGGGGGGAGGAGCTCTGGGGTTGTACCCAGTGGTGGGGCACCTCCTGTGGAGCGACACAGGAGTCAGTGTCCATCGTGGTCACTTACCGGTCTCGGCGGGCATCAGGTGTCACCACTCACCCATCCATCGGGGGCATCATTAGAGTTGGGGGCGGAGCCAAAGGAGGCGGGAACAGGCCTGTGACACAAGACACGATGATGTGCCGCGTGTTCATACATAATGACCAGTGAGCGGCTCAATGGGCGGCGGCTGTCAATACAGGGACCTACCTGGTATGGCCGGGGGGGGGATACCTGTGGAAACAGGCCAGCGACGGTTATCAGTGCCACCAAATGAAGCCAAAACACTGAACAAAGGGCAATGACATGCCTGCACTTTCAAGCCGAATCAGAAAGATTAACCTGGATGCAATGAAGAAATTGACCCCGTTTTCTCAGTGTGCTTCGGATTTCCCCAAAACTAACCCCTATTTATTTCCGAATCTTAATTGGCTAATGACAGCCAGAAAGGGTGATGGACACACACACAGAGTTCATACATTCCTATCATTGTGGGGACTCTCCATTTCTATGGGCGAAAGTAACTATGACAACCTCAACCCCTACCCTGCCCTAACCTTGAGTAACCTAACAAAATACAAAACTTACGTCAGAAGTTACGTCACTTTTTTGATTGTACTCAGATTTTTTTATAATATTGATTTTTATATTGTGACAACTGAAGAAATGTCCCCATAAGCTAAAAAGTAACAGGTTTTATCATATTGCGGGGTGGGGATAATTGGGGTAAATACAAACTCACACACACACACACACCCTTTAATATGTGTATTGTGCAACCTGTCCAGAGATTTAGCTGTTCTGTCTACAGACTCGTAGGCATCCAGCCATCAGTATTTGTCACCGAGGTTGATGACAATGAACACAGGCATCACACCAGCTCCATGGAAAACGAGCCGGTTCAGCACCTCCCTCTGGACAGAGACCTGGATGCACTGTAGGACTGGCCCAGAACTCACTGTACTGAAACTGAAATGCAGGCATTTTGTGAATTAGAGCTTACCAGGCGGATGCAGTGGCGGGGGCATGCCAGACACCGGTGGGGGCGGGTGTAGGAAGTGAGGAGGGGGCGCTCC
>JABFDZ020000042.1:6246190-6257134 GCA_019775955.2 Pollimyrus isidori
TCGGAATTCCCCCAGAGGAGCTGGAAGAAGTAGCCGGGGAGAGGGAAGTCTGGGTTTCCCTGCTGAGACTGCTGCCCTCGCGACCCAACCCAGATAAGCGGTAGATGATAGATGGATGGATGGATGCAGGAAGGGCCCCTGCCCCCTCCCGAATCTACCAGGGTATGCATTCTTTTTGTGAATTAGGGCTTACCACCCCTGTTGACATGGGCAGAACCGACACTCACAAGTAGATGTTCAACATGGAAAATGCTAATGCTAACCGTGGCTGCGATTTGGTTCAGGCTTGTGCTGGTTAGTCAAACACAATGGCAATGCGAGAGCTCAGAGACCCTCCCATGCCATTTAATCAGGAGTCTGGGAACGTTTCAGTTTCCTATTAGTTTACACCAGCACTGCAGATGGTGGTTGATAAGACCAAGGCTGTCTGCTGGCTATGTAATACCGAATGCAGATATATTGCTGGAAAGTCACCCAACACGCTAAGTGATTTGAGATGATGCCTATGCTACCTGTTAACAGCTATAACGTTGCTTCTCAGTTGGCCAGTAGCACCCAGAGCTCCTCACCTGGCTTCCTCCACGGTTTGTCCTCAAAGATGTCAATGTCCACCTCCACCACAGGTAGCCCGTTGATGCTGCCCACTGCCTCCATGTCGATGCCTTTGGACTGCAGCTTTGCTGCATTATTAGCCAGGGAATCCCAGTGTCAGTCAATCCACAGAAGAAATGATCAAGAACAACAAGAAAATATTCAAATCACTACAGTTCCTCAACATTGGACACTGTTAACAATCAAAGAGCAAATTTTCAAAACTCAGTCCATTTGTTGTTGTCTTTGAGATGAGATTGCCAGTACCCTGTCAGGCTTCCTCATCAGTGTTGAGAACCAAAACTCACTCTGTCCTCAAGTAATCCAAGGAAGAACTTTCATCAGATATCCAAACTTCAGAAATCCCCAGAGACCATACTAACAAACTTATTCCATCCATGTATCTTGTGGACCAGGTGAGTTTTGGAAATTAGCGCTTTGTACAATGAAGTGGTTCTTGGGAGAGTGGAAAATCAAAGACCTGGGAATACAGAGGTACCTCAGTCCTCAAACTCATGAGAATTAAAATTTCTTAAAAGTCAAACCAGCCAGTTCGAAAAAAAAAAAAGACCTAGAACTCAATCTGAATCTCAGAAGTCAAACCGTGAACGCCTATCTAAGATAACTTGTGCAATGTGACTCATTTCCCCGCGCGCATGTCTCTCAGTGGAAACAAAGGGTAACGCTTCAGTCTCAGCCTCGCATTCGCTGTGATAGCTTTGCTTGTTGGTGAAAGTACTTTTTTATTGAAAACATCAGAAATATGCTGTACTTTATATAATTTTGGTAGCCATTGCTCACCAGAAAGTTACGCAGTAGTTGTACAAACGTTACAACCTAAAAATTTGCGATTTACGAACAAATGATCGAATACAGAGTAATAATAAAAATAAAGAATGGACTGTGTGGCATAGACTAGTGTTGGCGCAGTGTTGGGGGGGCATGGCTTGGGGTTGTCACGATCTGCTGAGCCGGGACTGGGGAAGCAGGAACGGGACTCAAGCGATCGGCCACAGAGTTTAATTGAGAACAAGCAGAACAACACAATAACATTACAATGGCCGGACTGGGGAAACAAAACAAACGTGGACTAAATACATAAAACTAATGACAACAACCAGAAATAGCTGATCACACGGGGATTCCACACGAGGTTAATGAAGGGGCGTGGCACACAGAAGGAGCAGAAGATAGGGGCAGGACAAGGGTAATGTTGGGATACATTCTTTGTTTTAGAAGCCATTAAGAAAAAAATGCTCGTCTTGTTTTGTCCTGTTAATTTTCCTTTATTTCTTATGCAAAAAATTCGATCAGAACTTCAACTTTTTATGATTCAAACCTTAGTTCTGAATGGATTAAGTTTGAGTTCTGAGGTACCACTGTACATTATTTTGTTTTTTTAAGGATAAATATATTTTAAGGTTAAGTACAATAAAATTAAAGATAGCATCAGTGTAAAACCAAAATTGCTTAGGGTTACTCGATTAATGCAAACACACAAAGTAACCATAGTACTTGTGAGTGAGCATAAGCAAGTACTTGTGCATGAGCAAGTACCCAGCGGGTACTTGCCTGGAGCTGAGACTCCATAGCTGCGTCCTGACTTGAGACTCAGGTTCATAGGTGGTGCCCTAAAATATAGAAATGAACAATTAAAATCTTATCTATCAAGCAAATTTTTTAGGAGCTGAATTATTCATGACATGCACATAAATTCATTACAGCAGAGCGCCCCCTACAGGTCACACACAGAATTGACAGCACACACACATGTAGGAGGGCGCGCCGGTTTTAATGTTGCCAATGGTGACTTTGACATCGTCGTCGTCGTCGCTGTCACTCTCGTCATTGTCATCATCCTCACCGCTCTTTGCTGCCTGTGGACCCAAAGGACATTTACACGCCCTTAAATCAAACATAACAAAAATCAAACTTAGATCATTCTGCGCACCAGACAATGCAGGGAGATGGGTACAAATGGACTAATATGGCAAACCTCAGGAAAAACAATCCCATTTTATGATGGCAAAATACAGATTCTGTCCAGGCATATATTAACATGATCTGATTTAATGCCCTCCCATCTTATTCATTTTCCATAATGGCCTATGAAATCCAGAGTCGCGCCGAAATTCAAACCCATTCCTGGAAGCGGAAGATGGGACAGACCGGATGGCAGGATATCAAGGCTAAACTTTGAGCTTTGCATAAACAATGAAATTTCCATAAATTCCGTCAGATAATCTGATCGTGGAAGATTTAGCAGATGGCCCCTCTCTCTGCACGGTTACGTGTCACATGCAGTGTGGCGTGCCACTGCTCAGGTCATGGGAGACCCCCCGCCTGGCGCACCCCTACCTTCTCGGCAGCCTGCTTCTCATTGGAGTTGCTAACGTAACTCTCCTGACTGGCGTCCGGAAACCTGTGAGGCGTGGTCATACGATGTCATCAGCCACTGTTTGTTTTTTTTTTTATTATTATTATTTTTTAAATACCCCTGAAGTCAATGTATCAGATTTTGTCCTATACTTGTCACCACTCAGCATGTGCCACATTTCACTTAATATACGGTCAGATCCAGTTTAATCCAGTTTATTGTTTTATTCAGTAGGCGTCATACCGCACGTGTAACTGATCAACTTCCCACTACTGGCCTTAAACAGTTAACAGTGAATTTGGGCTTGTTAGAAAACGTCACAAACATGAGGTCACTGCAACCTGAAGTTAACTTACGCTTGACTCTCTTTTGAACCTTTATACTATTTAATTTTCTACTAGAAATTGCAAACATATTGCAAGCTTAACCCCCCTAAATAAACTGTTACGGTGAGACTACAATAAAATGTATGATGTTTACTGATTATTATTTGTGTAACAGGTATCGCTGACTGCACATTTTAGAATATAAATCGTCGGGAAAATATTTAACTATTTGTTAAATATTAACTATTGCAACGATATTATTTCAATAATAAATATTGAATATGAAATATTTTACAGCTGGTGGCACCTATACAGTTATTCCCAAAGAAAATCTGTTAATGGTGGCCATTGACCACAACTTAAGAAATGTTTACTGACTAATACGAAAGATTCTAATATTCCTACGAAAGGAATAACGACATGCGTTCTTACCCAGCCACATTCTCCCCACTCTGTTTTTTGGTCTCATCTGTAAACCGGCACAAAAAAAATCAGGTTGTGATTTCATCATTAACCATTGCTACTACGTTAGTACGCCACCGCCGCTTGTCAGACAACTTCCTGCGCCGTCAATAATATCGTTTTATCGGCCGCGACTACCCGAAGCGAGCAAATCTGCATTTAAAAATCTCCGGCTTGAGATCGCGTCGTTAAACTAAGGAGACAATGAGATAGCACGATCACTGAGCGCGGGACGGTGTATTCCTGGAAAAAGTGATTTGGGATTCATTGAAGCATCCCTCTGTCACCGGAGTGACGGCTCTGCAGAGACTGTATCGGAGACGCTTAAAATATTTTGCATTACGTATCTCCATGCATTTCTCTCATTAACTCGGCACTATGGCGAAAACATTTTTAAAAAGCCTATTAACAGATTAATTGCAAGGGCCTTTGGTCGGTGTAGCCGCTGGATCAGCGGCCGATAGTGTAGATGTTGCAGTTTTATGGTCGTATTTACCCCCATAAAGCCAATGCTCCTCGTCTTCCTCGGGTTCGGCCCCATTGTTGGGTACCAAAGTCGGATCTGAAGTGCTGAACTCAGTCGCCATGGTTTCCTCCCTATTTAGATGTAATTCCTTACTGCTGTGGTCAATGGGCGCTTTGTTTGGGCTTCCAGCGGTGGGGAATTGTGTAGCAGGAAAATAACCATAATGCACGGCACCCGAAACATCGACACACTGTAACAAACGAATAATGAATAGATTTCGAAATAAAATAAAAGAATACTTAGTTACTGTTTATGATCTACATAAATGCCCCGCCATTTATAATCGCTTTCGAAGAGGAAAACACCTTCCCTTCCCCGGGTCCTAAAGCCTTACAATTTGAATTGTGATTTTCTTCCACTGTAGTCATTGACATGTTAAGTAGACGGAAACCCGTTTTATCAAGTCGGTAATACGCTACATTATTTGGCAAGTTGCTTTACATATTTTTGTACCATTCACCTATGTTATAAATGGCTTGTTTGCTTATTTTACTTTCATCTTATAAAATCAATTTCACGTACAGAGTTATTTTAGATCAGTCGCTTTATTCATATGTTCAATTTATTATTCAGCACAATGAGTCCTAATTTTTCTAACGCTATTTATGGCATTCATTACATATTCCATTCAAAGACTAATGAGAATACTTATGTTAAAAAAATAATGTATATCCCACATATAATTTTAAAACTGTTTTGCCTGCTTATCCACAAAACACAAGTGGCCACGATCAATCTGTATTCAGAAGCAAGATTTTAAAACGACAAAGTTCCAAATCGTTATCTCCAAGTTCGCTCAATCCTTTGCGCTCCCCAAGTCTTTAATAAGATTTTTTACTAACAGTAACAAAATCAGGACCCACAGGAATATGTTGTGTGTTGTGTTGCTCCAGCAGTTGTACTGACGTAGGAATCTGGCGATCTCTTATTTGACATGAAATGAGGTTTATTCGCCATTTGCACTGGAATGCTGCTTCTCACATATCCCGTCATGCTGCCCTGTGAGACCCAGACACACATACAGGTGAGAGGGGGGTCAGAGTGCAGGGTCAGCCCACTTATCTTGCACCCATGGGGCAATAGGCACAGTATCCCGACCTGCTGAGCCACACAGCGCCCATCTGAAGCAGCCATCAACACTTGCGGCATCCATCCATCACCGTGGTCCGAGATGGATCTTCCTTTGCACGATGGTAACTTTCAGGACGCTTCTTTTCGAATTTCACGAGAACAATGAAATAATGTCACAAACACATATTGTACAAGGGTTTGGAGTAAACAGTTTATTCCAGTTCTCCTTAATTTCGTAAGGATTTGGAAAACGGGCACAAGTCCTCTATTACAGAAAATACACTACAGAGATTGCGATTCACAGTCATAACCGCTGCTCACCTACATTAACCGAGCACAGCCACTCTTCCACACTGACCTTTGGAGACGCCCGTAATGCAGGACATCTCCGAGCTGCCCTAAGGTCATGGGTGACCTCTGTGCCCCGCGAGGTCCATGTGACAAAATAAATCACTACACCTGCAGGTACATCTGTGAGGAGGAGGAACAGCTGAACTACACCTTCAAATTACACCTTCCTCCCAGGTAATTTTTCTGGCCATTTCAATCTGACAAGTTCTTAGGGTTTCCTTCCAGTCACTAATTTCAATGGAACTTTAGCTGTGATGGAAGCGGCAGGGAAATAAACAACACAGGCTTGTTATTAAACACCAATGGGATAAGTGCCACTTTCTGGTGAAAAGATCATGGATATCTTTACAGTTTGGGGAATTCCCCCTTTAACACTGGCTGAGGGTGAGACCAAGCCATATCAAGTAGTCATGCTGTGTAGTGAGTGAAATGTAAAGTAGCAGTATTAATAAAACCAAGTTTGACATTTTTTTCCTTGGTTGGCAAACCATTTAATTTACACCAGTACTGTCAGCACAGCTCACAGTAGTTAGGAGGGGACCGATTTCGGTAAAATGGCATTTAGAAACACTGTCCTTCCACATACTACTGCGAAGGTCTCTGGGATGGACTCTGGCATTATCTACGTACAATATGGCTTACTAGGTAAACAGCTTCATTTATGCAGAAAGGTTACTTGGAAATCTTTCATAGATCTACTGTACATCGATATCTTGGCAACATAAAGACCTATATTATTTTGTAAACAATGGCATAACACTGTACATTTTTTTTTAACCTAAAGCAGTATTTATATAGGCTAGTGTGAATGTTACTGTATTACAAGGTCATTTTAAAAATGCAGGAGAAAATGTTGCCGCAGATATACTATGGAAAAATCATGCGTAAGTGGTATTATATTTTAGCTGAAGGTGGAAAGAAAGAAAAACGGAACAATGCAGGAACTTCACTACTGATCGCTACCCTCCTAAACTTTAAGGTTAAACCGAACCTCATCACTGCGTCCTTTCATAAGGCAAATATGTAAGAATCTTGTGCAGGGTTCTTTCAGAGAACAACCACCTAACTCCGCTAAGATAAAGGAGGAGGTGTATAGTGTCTGTTTTCAGCTGCAGGAACGCTAGCTGGCTTCTACGAAGTGTTTCCGAGAACACCACTGGCTTGTTCAGACTCCGCGCGGTAGTGCGCCCTCTCCTCCCCACGCACACCGCGGGCGTTGGGTCCGTTAAGGTTCAATTCAGAGAGTCACCTCACCTGCTCTTTTTTCTAAATTAAAAGAGGGTTGTCCAGGAACAACAAAAGAGCCTCATTACGCAAGGTATATGTGCAAAATCTGCCCTAAAGCAAGGTGATGGTGTTGCAATTCTACAGTTGGGTGGGGGGGGGGGGGGGGGTTTGTGGTGAGTTTTCACGACACAGCAGCGCAGACCGTCGGTCCAACACGTCTACAAGGCACTAAGTGTAGGAATGCAGAGTCATACACTGGCATTTCCCATCCGCATCTTCAGTCTGGTCTGAATATAGGATATTTGGGCAGAAATTCTATAAGAATTACCTGTGAAGGAGAGACAGAAGTTGTTGAGCTCCTCTGATTCATTCCCATGCAGTCTCAGTATCGTAGTGGCAGTGGACAGAAATCACAGAACTACAGAAAGGGCTCCCTCCTGTAGTCTTACTGCTTAATTAAGTCTCTCCGGCAGTCATTGCTTCTCTGCTTTGTTCCCACATTAAAGCAATTCTGCGTTCCATTTGAACTCATAACTTGGGAATTCCGAGTACCTAGTCTGAAATTTCAACTGGAACACCCCCCCCAATGTAGGAATTGGAAAGACGGAGGAAACTCGGCAACCACAACTTCAAAAATTCAAGATGGCTGCGCCCTTCATTAACAGAAGTGAAGGTTGAATTTATTTGCTGATCATTAGCACTTGTGTCCTATTTGCGTCTCAATAAATCGGTCGAATACACAGTACTGTCCTGCCTCTGTGAACATGTTGCTACAGTGTTTGTATGTGCAAAATACCACATGTGTTAACTGGTATTGTTGACAATGGCTAGCAATGAAACTGTCTAGAACTGGGCATGTTTCATAAAGCAAGATCTCTCGCTTAGCTGAATAACTTGCCGGATTTAAAGTAGTCTAGGCTAAACGTAACTGAACTAAGATAAAGGCCATTTAAACTGGGGTACCTTAAATATGACAGGTTTTCCGGCTGAGCAAGAAATCCTGCTTTTGGAAACGGGTCCCTAGTATTGCTAAATGGCTTTCCGACTTGTTGTACTGGTGTTAACTCGGGTGTGACGTCCGTTTCAGCGCCAACTTTCGGCATTTGAGATAAATGGAACGCAGCATTAAATTTAAAGTGGCGGACATGTTCAAGTCAAAATACAATAGTAATACAGTCTGACTGGGTATCATACTGGCAAATTAAATTTAGCAACTTCCACCTTCCCAGTTTACAATGGGAGTTTTACTAGAGTATTGCATATTAATTACTTTAAAGGGTACTACAGTGGGGAATTTCCTGAGACTTGAACGAGTAACCCCAGCCCCATCGTATGCCTTTGACCACTGCAATACTCAAAAGCACTCATTCTGAGGCAACAGAACAGGCAAGATGGGGCAGATCTCTGTAACAAGCCAATCAGATCCACTGCAAACCTGCTAATCACCAATGGCCCACCAGCGTGAAAGCTGGCCACAAACATGACATAGCAGGAATGCTATGTTGGGCAGAGACTAACACTAAAACTCATCTGAATGAAATAGGGTACTGATCTCTGGATGTCACTTACGGCAACAACCCAGTTTGGTATGGACGACAGTCACAACTCAGTTTAAGCACATGCACGTGGTATGAACAGCAATGAATCTGAGCTTGCAGATTAAAGGGTTATTCGATTGCAATTCGAATTTCCTAAAAGGTTTTTAGAGCACCATTTTTGATTTTGATTAAATCCGACATGTGAATTACACACACCTTCCAGAGTACAGAATTATTTTTTTTTTAATTGCCTCTGAGATTGTGTTTCTATAACGCAGGTAGCAATCATACGATAATTTGTAGTATTTTCTTAGGATCTGCAATTTTATTATTATTGCAGCTAGAGAGCTCAGCTGTAGCTCAGAAACTTTTCCCGATACTGAAAATTCAACTTTTGCATTAGATGCTTTTCTCAATTTCAAAGTTCTCTTTGTACTTTCTGATGTAGAAAGTGAGGGGAGTAGAGCATCCAGGTACAGCCATATGTACGCGAGCTGCTCACTACTTAATCCCCCTAATGAGAAACAACCCAACAGTGTTTAGGTTTTTTTTTTTTGAGTTTCAAAAAACACTCATGGGGGAGCAGTAATTCTTCCCCACTTAAACTAAGAGAATAATACTCTTTGCCTGCTTTTTAATGAGAATTTTAAAATGTTACTTGTCATGCAGGAGTTACGAGTCCCCTGAACTTACAAAAGAAAAACTAAAAATCACTGAAACTGATGTCACACTCTTTTCATCTGCTAATTTCATACAAATAGCCTGAGGTGCAGCTAAAGTGTGTCCTGAAGGACGTAGCGAATGTGATTATTTTGTATGTCGATTACATTAAATGAATTAATAAATAATAAATAACCTTTTCTGTTTGCTTCTCCAAATTTCGGCACCTGAACATTCGATCGCCACAATTCAACCTACATGTGCTCTGACTTTCCCGTTGTATCTACCCTGGTCCACCGATTTTGCCTGATAACCAGGGGGGGGGGGGGGTGATTAGCAGTAACGTGACATTGTTTTACTCTGTAGAAAATCAAGGATCCACCTGCGTCTTTAGTGCTATAACACTCTGCCCAGGCTTGGTTTCACGCCGAGTTATGTTTGTGCCCAGCTTGCACACTGTGGGCTTTGGTCACTGCCATGAAGTGCTCTCTCAGTGTTCCAACAAGCTATAGTTGGGGTACATAACTGTAATAGGGAGAAAGTTACAGCTCAGAAAAAAACACTAAGAATCATCATTGTCTTACTACCCGCGGTGTAGGGAAGGTGCCACATCTCACAGGAACATTTTTTTAAATAAACAGAAACAATGTCTGAGCTCTGGAAGGTATGATTAATCTGTCTGCTTTCATTAAAATCAAAAATGGTGATGCGAAGGACAGCTGCTCAAAGTGGAATGACCTAAACCATTCTCCCTTATAATATCACTTGAGACAAATTATTTTCTGCAAAATTAATTGTTTAACATATATACGGGGACCATTCAAGGTGACAAATCAAGGAAGCTCAAATGATTTAAAACAGTACCCTTCCTAACATGACCAGTCCAGAGAGTCCTTCCTCTATGCTTTGTTTGTGTATTTGTGTTAATGGGAAGGGTATTCAAACTTACATATTCCATCATGTTGCTGCTCTCACATTTCCTCTTGCTAAGTTTCCAGTGCAGCCCCAGCTAAGGAAGAGAGCACAGTCAGGACAAACTGAAGAGTAAAAGTGAGTCAATCCTCATTAACCCTAACCCATTAACTAACCCTAACCCCAGCTAAGAAAGAGAGCAGAGTCAGAACTGAAAAGTAAAAGTGAGTCAATCCTCAAACCCAAACAAGTGCTGTTTTACTTTATACTTTTCTTAACAGCAAAACCCTACATTTAGATTTGTCAACATATTCAAAAAATAGACATCAGAAATGTCAGCTTGCTTAAAAAAAGCCAGGAAGCTAATAGGTTTTTCTCAGACCACCTACCACACGAAAGAGATGGACATAAAGCGATAAACATGGCAGTTCATTTTCCCCTCCTTTTACAAACACATGTAGATCAATAACACTACACACATGTGTCATACGCAGCCTACAAACTCTACCTTGTGATATAACCGGTTGTTTTCCCATTCTAACAATTTCTGAATGGATCTTCTTGTCTGTTAGAAGGAGAACTGGAGTTAATTATCAGGAAAGAATTATTTTCCACATACAGTCAACACGGTTAGGATGACAAGCGATGCACCACGAGTCGTTCATGAAGCGCCACCTTGCTAGCTGCTTCATAAACACAGCAGTCCGCCGCCACCCATTACCACCTAATAACTTGATTATTTTTTATGCATCCAACGCTGAATGAACATATCTCCAGCTGGGAGGAGGCCAGGCACGGGAGGCGGGCACGGGAGACGGGGGACGGGCACGGGAGACGGGGGACGGGAACGGGAGACGGGCAACGGCGACGGGCAAGGGAGACGGGCACGGGAGACGGGGGACG
>JABFDZ020000042.1:6283490-6297193 GCA_019775955.2 Pollimyrus isidori
GGACAATAAATAAAATAAGAACAATAACTAAAAATAAAACAGCCACCCACGCAAACAGTTAAAGCACACAAACACTCTAAAAACAATCCCAAACGATCCAAGAACAATCGCTGCAGCTCAACACCACTCTCACGCAGCAATCCTTCACTTGACTGAGTCTGAGGGGAGACCGAGTGTCTGGGATTTGGTAGTGACGGTCTTCCAAGATGCCGACCCACCATGTGTTCCCAGAGTCCCTGCGAGATGTAGACATGTCATCCTCCAGGGTGGAGGTGCTGGAAACGTCTCCCTCTTTGATGGCCAGGGCTGTGTCAATGGGAATGTAGTGCTTCCCTTCCTGGAACGGCAACATGAAACAAGGCAAGGATCTGAGTAACTAAGCCGCTTTTCAAGTAAGCCTCGCTTAACAGCCCATTAACAACAAAAATAATCACAATACTACGTAGGGCAAGAAGTAGAAACATCACAAATAAAATATTTGTACATAAAAATATTCAGAACTAAAAGCCATCATTAGGCACCTCTGAATTTCAACATTTTTAAATATGAGGTTCTTTTTCTTTTAGTGGCAAATTGAAAAAAATGGCCGTGGCTGAATATCACGTTTCTTTTACACTAATGATTTCCTCTCATTGAGAAGTTCACTGAAGCTGAAACCCCATTTTCTACCCTCATTCGTCTTTAAATTCCCTAATGTATTTAAAATGTGCGCCTCATTTTTGAGGCGCTATTGTACGTCTGTCAGAGACTCGACTTCCATCTTGCCCATGGAGCAGGAAACGCTGTGAGTGGCTGCCTGTTTGGGTTAGGGTTCCCCCAGGGACAATTCCTCTGTCCTTGAGGCCCTTTTAATGACAATCCCGTCCCTCCTTCATATTTATGTGTGCCACTGTTCTTAAAGTGAATAGGAAAGTGATTTTGAATAGTTTTCAAACCCGATGTAATACCAATTCTCCACTGCAAGGCAATGCAGAGATGAATGAAAGAGAGTGATGGGCCTAGCCTTGTGCAGACTTTGTGGCCCCACCTGCTGTACGTTGGCCTGGAGCAGGTCTCCGAGTCTCGCCACCAGGTCCGTGAAGGTGGGCCTGTGGTTCGGTTCTCCCTGCCAGCAGTCCAACATGGCCTGGTATCTGGGGAAGGTACAGGGTATCACATGGCACGTCTCGCAGTTTATTAGAGCGATATGCTAGTGGGTGACATTCATACGTCTTATATGTCCGCTTTGTTTGACCATCTTGCGTTTTTCAAACACTAATCAGCATCCTTACGGCAGAGATATGCACCCAAATCAACCAATCTCTCCTTGAAGGTGTTCAGTCTGTCCCCAATGCACACTCAACCAGCAATGAAAAAAAAAAAAAAAAAAAAAAAAAAGCAATGATCAACGACCATGCAGAATGCCTCTGGTAAAGACCATGGTGTCCTACAGTGGAGTTCTCTATTACCATTCAATTCAGGATGAAGAGGGATAAAATTCAACGATCAGGTCACAAATCCCTTAAGCTGTTTGTATAGTATCTATCTCCTGACCATTTGCCCTTCCCATATCTATCTTTCTTCACCAACATCACCATTCGCTGGTACCTGGACTGGCTGCTTCAGCTTTCACAGAAGATCACAGCAAATGCAGATGATTCATTATTTACTTGACTGTTCCCTACCTGCCCTTTACCCTCTCCATCTGTGTTTGTTTTTGGCATGTACACCTCAGTGTTATGAGTTTTCCTTTGCAGCACGGAGATTATTCGAAGGGAGTGGCTCTGCTGTAATTTGTCAGCTCCTTAATAATGTTATCCAGGTGGTACAGAGAAGAATTTAGCGGGGTGAGATCAGAGGCTTGGGGGCGGCTATTGGGATGATGATGATTTTTGGTTGCTGACATTATATAGACCAGTGGCCTGTACTACGAAGCGGGGTTACTGGCTTATCTGGGTAACTTATCGGATTTAAGGTACCACAGTTTAAATGGGCTTCATGTTCGTTCATTTACATTTTGCCCAGACTACCTTAAATCTTTTTTGGTTCAGGGAGAGCTGAGTGAATGGGTCATATCATTGTAGTAGCCTAACATTTGTCTTGCTCTTTGGAATGTCCCTGAATGACCCCACTAAGATCATGAGAATCTTTGTATTGCATATGTATTTGGTGTCATTTCACCTTCATCAAGCTCCTGCCGAGCTGAATGTGTGCTGGTGGTGGATGTCATTTGAATTAGGAATGGTTTAGGGTCCCACGTAAGGTTTGGGGTCCCCTTCCTCTGCAAGAGATCACTCCAAAATCCGGAAATTGACATGCAACCGTGGTAGATTTATCGGGGAGCTCCTGCTGAATTTCCTCTGGGTTTCCACCCCTCAGGCTTCTGACTTCAGAGGTCAAGGTTAGGGTCAAAGGTTAGTGAGCAGAAATGGGGTCAAGGAGTAAGTAAACGATCCACATCAGAGGTCATCTGGAGCAGCGGTGGAAATACCAGAATGACACCTGGTGAAGTGGCTGTCTACTACAAGGTTTCAAGGTTCCATGTTTTCGCTGTCACACAAGTTCTGAGGAACACGGTGAAATTCTTGTGCCACAGTTGCAGGGGAGGAGACAGGTGTGTGTGCGAGTGTGTGTGTGTGGGGGGGGGGGGCAACAACAGTGAGGTAAAGAAGCAGGCAGCGGTGTAGTGAGAGATAAGACAGTTCAAGAAAAAAGAGTGCAGTCAGACAGTGTGGTAAGACAGTGCAGGACAAAAGACAGTGACGTATAGGAATTTTAGTCGCTACAGAAGGAAGGAAGGAGGGAAGGAAGGAAGGAGGGAAGGAAGGAAGGATTACATTTAACATTAAATTGGACTGTGATTCCTGCTTTTTCCCAGTTCCTGCATTGTTTTTTAGATATCAATTCATTTATCTTCTGCTGCCGACCACATCTCTGCTTGCCTTTCAGTAAGCGACTCCATTTCACATAGATAAACACTTCGTTTAAATGCCTGCCATATTATTTAGACTTTAACCTGTTCCTGATCGCGGGAAAAAAAGATGTGTGCTTCAGAAGTGAACAGGCTATTGAATAAAAAGAACTGCAGCCGAAGGTATGTGAAAGCATCACATCCAGCGGGTGGTAGATGTAGCTCAGATAAGGCCAAAGGATCAAAGGGATTGTCTTTCTCCTGCTTGTATTGCTTGTTTAATATCCTTTTAGTCCAGGCTCTTAATACCAGCTTTAAAAACTCCCGGCTGAGGTTCAGTTCCAACACGCCACTTACAGCATCTAACCCCAACTCACTTAGGGGATATTCCAGCCAGGAGCCCTTCACTTGTCGCTGGGAGGGTTGGGGATACCTCTGGTCTTCCAAACTCCCTGGTGGGCCAGTGTCTTCAATTTCTGGCCCAGTTTATGCTAGTCTCAGATCAGCTTGGCCGCACAATCATCACCTACATGTCCCTCATCTGTGGGCTGCCGCCCTCCTCGAAAGGCTTCGAAACCTTACACTCCATTTCCTGTCATTGCGTTAATGTGAGACGCTTCCCTTCCCCCTGTTGTGTGCCGACTAAGGGACCAGGCTTCTGTCCTGGGATAGGTGTGATGAAGCATGCCTCTCCAGCTTAGATCCAGGTTTAAGGTTTTTAAAGACTGTTTAATGGGCACTGATTAAAAGAATCTTCCCTAGGGCCCCTTAAAAATGATGTATGGATGATAAAATATGTCAGATTGTGCTACACCTTCACTAAAAAGGAGTCAGGGGGAGTTTTCAGGACATATACGTGTAAATTCAGGGGGTTTGGGAGAGATTTCAGGACATATAAGTGTAAATAAAGGGGTCTGGGAGAGTTTTCAGGACATATAAGTGTAAATGCAGGGGGTCTGGGAGAGTTTTCAGGACTGATAAGGGTAGGTATGTGTGGTACATTGCCCGACAGTGTAGATGTCCTTACATTTCAGAGGAGGCGTACTCAGGAGCTCGCATCCTTGTCCCGTCCTTCAGTCGGCAGCAGAACTCCTCGTCAATCTGCAGGCCTGGGTACGGTGAGGCACCTAAGAAGACAGGAAGGTCTCACAAGGTAGAACGTGCCTCTAATACCAGCTAGTGCTCCTTTACCATGAAATGCAAGCGACTTAATGAACACAAGCCAAAGGCACATGTTATGTGGAGTTACAATTACTACGCTTGGTTAAAATAATGAAATTGAATGAGGTCCACACCTAGTATTGTTTTTTTATTACTTAGTATTTTTGCGATAAAAAAATTTATTATCATCATCATGCCTTGAAAAATTCCATTTGTTTGTAGTTATTACATGTTCACATATTTTCATATCATCTTTCAACCTATTATCCAGTACAAGGCAGAAAGGATGTTAGGTATATTTTTTAATTCATGTAATGCAACGTCTGCCACAGGTTTAAGGTGAGAGTGATCATTTATTATTGTTATTAATCGCAGAACAATTTACCTTTGCTTTTTCAAACAGTGTATTTTAGTCGTGGCACCTAAAATAACAAGATAAGGAAATCCAAGAGCCCAAATTTAAGTCTGTGCTGCCGGGTTTTGCGTGGTGCATAATATATGTATGTATGCACACTGGGAACAGAACAAACTTTTGACCTGTGCAGAAGATCAGGTTACGGGACTGTGTGTTTATAATTTTGCGATAACTCCTGGTGCTCCACTCTTTTTCTCGGAGACACCGCTTAATGCCACCCAGATGTGCGAGGTGTGACGGTGCACTGGTATCCGAGGCGGCCTTCAAGGTGCTCCCACTGGCATGCCGGCACTGCCAGCATGTGGTGGCGGACAGTCAGTCTGAGACCTAATGCACGTCAGGGTGTTTTAGCTGTGCACCTTCAGCGCCTTTGCTGCAATGGGGCACCTCGCTCAGAACTTGTTTCTAAGTCTTCAAAGTGACTTTTGTTTACTGACATACACAGTACAGTACAAAAGACTTAGACAGCCGAATTGAGGTTGAAATGATCTTCACGTTAATGTAAAGTTAAGACATCGTTTTCATAAAAGTCTGTCCGCTTAAGACATTTCAAAACATCTCCTAAAGTCACCCCGGAATATGCAGTAATGATCCAAAACGCCCATGGATTTTTCAACTCCGATTTTTCGACACACCTCGTATGGCCAATCGAGACCTCTTTGACTTTTTAAACAAATTAATTCACTGAATGAGCTGGTGGTGAAATGTAACAAACACATGGAACGGCTGAGGTGCCCTGAAGGAGAGCTTTGGAGCTGAAGCTGTGTTCATCTATCCATCCAACTAAATATCAGTAAAACAAGAAAGCCCTCTTAGTTTCTATTGTGTTACTCTTAGTTTGCTTATTTTCTAATGTTAGATTGTGATTTTTGTTCTTTCACTTATTACGCATATAGGAGGGGTTTAGTTTAGGGATCTCGATCAAGGCTTCAATATGGCCTTCAACGTGAAAAATCTTCTGTGCGTTAGCATGCTGCCTGTTGCATAGCTAATGAACATATATTTCATAGACATTAATATTTCTTGATCATAACAAAGCGACTCTGGGACATTCTGCAGGATTACAGTACGTGTGCCGTTGCCAAGAATTTGCATTGCCAGCTGGGAAGAAATGCATAACTGAAACAAAACATATTCATTCCCTTTTAATAACCCTTATCCTACTTTTCTGCTCAAAGAAACAATTAAGGCAGAGTTATGACTCCCTACATACGGACGGAATCCAAACAGACAACAACGGCCTGAAGGGAGAGGTCATCTTGTGTATTGTAAAGAACTGATGTCTTTGGCATACGAAGCTGTACGATGAGATTCCCAACTCTTAGAGATTCAAATATTTACTAAAAAGCTACAAGCCTCTACCGCTGACATGTGCAATGTGACACCTGGCCAATTTGAGGAGAAAGTAAACAAGGAGGAAAGTGGGACGTGTTTGATTCTTAGGAGCAGTAAAGTAGCACTTAATTAATGTCACTTAATTAATGTTGCACTTACAGTGTGGATAAATGGTCAATTGTGCTATAAATATGATGTACTAGTGTTCAATTTATTCGAAGAAAACAGTTGTGATAAATTGGTAATAACATTAAAAAGTCAAATTAAATTTAAAAAGGGTTATCGAGTAGGTGCTATGTAGGGCAGCGTTAAAGACCATGACCTACCCAGAGAGAAGATCTCCCACATGAGAACTCCGAAGGACCACACGTCACTCTGCGTAGTGTAGATCTTGTCGAAAATGGCCTCGGGAGCCATCCATTTCAACGGCAGTCTGGCCTGAAGACAAAAAAGACTAAATCTGTTTAGTTAAATGCACAGTTCCACAGTGCTTGCTTATTATTACAGTGTCAGGCCATAAATTGTTGCCAATGTCATATGCAGGGCGGTTTGTTCCAAGTATATTTATTTTAAAAGTGCGTACATTTTTCCTGTCTTTTATGGGTTGTGGAATAAGTGTTGGCAGGCTATTATTGTGCTGTCAGTCAGGTGGAGTATCTGTGAAACATAATCCCACGTAGAGACGTTTCTGTTCCGTGACCCACGCTAAGCGGCTACGGCTAGCCGAAGCTGACAAAATGATAACGGTTAAGTTGAGTTTCATCTCTCATCTGTAATGGGAGGGTTTTAGCTTACATCTCCCTTGCGCACGTAATCCGGGTCTTTGTAAACGTCCCTCGCAAGTCCAAAGTCACAAATCTTCACGACGTTGTTTTCAGACAGCAGGATGTTCCGGGCAGCCAAATCGCGGTGAATGCACTGGAAAGAAGAATCATACTTATGAGAGGAACTTATGGCGAATCTTTGTAGACACCATTCATTTTAACAACCCTGGATCCACAGTAACGACCAAACAAATTATTTGTTTACAGAAACAAGTTGATTTACACCCCCTTTGGCCCGTTTTGTGGAAGCACCTACCGAGAGTTACATTTACTCAACCTACTACACGCATCATTGGTGAATCTGTGGTCCCGAAGACTCCTTTAATTGAAATCATCTGGCTTCTGATCAACCTGCACCACATTTTCCCAAAACCAAACCCCCCCTGCCTACCATTGGACATCTGGGTCCGAGGTGGGAACAGGTTGCGGTGCCTATTTGTGTTACATCCCTTCCTGGTGGTCCCTACAATGGGGTACTACTGAAATGCCTGCTCCATGTTATTGTCCAAATTTGGCCATTGATCAAACTGCAGCCTTACTTGGGCAGATTCTGGCCATGAGCGTGGGTACACTATATCTGGACGACTGTTACGGCCCAGTGGCTTTGGATAAAATCTAGATTCATAATGTAGCTCTTCCAATTAAATTTAGTGTTGACGTTGGCACTTTACAATAAATTGCTCATTAAATATGTACCTTGTCAGCCATTTTTTACTGGTTATAAAATAAAGTCTAGGGAATTCTGGCTTGCAAGGATGAGAGAGTAAACATACTTTTCGTGAAGCTAGGAACTCCATGCCTTTCGCAACTTGAAAGCTGTAGGAGATAAGATCCTCCATTGTCAGAACCTTCTTGTAGAGATCCTCTGTTTCTGTATATAAAACAAAGGTGCATTAAAAACAAGACTAACAGAGATTCAATAGTAGTTTGACATCCATAAGAATCCACTGCTGCCTGGCGCTGCTCCTGGCATTTGCTTAAAAAGCAGGAAGGTGACCTTTTCATCCATATTTGTAACAAAACAAAATCTTGCTTCATTACTCTGCAGATGTAAATCTATCACCAGGTGTTACCCAAAACAACATCCTCTTAGGAGAACGATGACCAGGCCCTCGTTTAAGGGGAGTTTGCATAAGACCGGCATTTTAGCAGGCGGCCTTTGTGATTCAAGCGCCATGTTTTCCCTCTCTTCTCCCATCTGAGTAAACAATTTATCGAAGGCCCAGAATAACAAACAACAGACCGGCAGATGAGACAGGGAAACGACCAGCACAGCATCGGGAAAAAGAGAAGCCAATAGCTGGAGTTATATTAACAAATGGAAGGGAAGATACCAAAAGGAAAACAATCGTGGGAACCTTGAGTTCTGGCCAGGGATGGGATGGGTGAGGAGAGGTGGCTGGCGTTGGCCACAGAGCCGGGGAAATGAAGACGGTTACCTTCCTCTTCTTCCTCCGAATCGCAGTAGCTCTTGTCTTCAACAAAGCCTGAGCTGGCGGAGCTGCCAGTACTGGCCACGCTTTCCAGCCTGCGTTTGATCAACTCGCTCAGCTCACTGAGCTCGCAGCCGGGCCCCGAAGCCACCATCTTACTGGATGGGTTCTGAGAGTGGGAACCACAGACGGAGGTCAGTCACACAGGGCAGGCAAACATCTCACTTTAACTAGCGGCAAAAAAATCGGAAACCCTGCCCAAATTACTTGAGAAAATGGGCAAATATATAGCACATAAACACAGCAGTCTTGTGCAGACCTTATGAATTACATCCACATTTATGTATAAATATGTATATTTATTTTAGTTCTCTTTTTTTTTCCTTTTACACTTAAAATTTATCTCTTTTTTTAATACTTATCTTCTGTTAGTACTTATTTCTTATCTCTCATTTTTGTATGTTTTGCACAGTTGGGGAGTACTTTTCAGCCAGAAAAAACATTTCACTGTATGTTGTACCAGCTATAACTACATGTGACGAATAATAAAAAATCTTGAAATCTTGAATGCCTCAAAAGTAAAATTCCTAACACGTCATTTTCCCATGTACCTTGTAGACAATGAAGTCGGCTCTCTTGCTCCTTAGGTAATTGGACAAGTTCCCATATTTGCAGTACTCCACAATTATCATCAAAGGACCTACACCAGCAAGAGATAAAGAGACAAACATGTGACGTTGCTCGCTTGTAATTTGTTAATTATTGCTTTTGATTTCCTCCTTTCACTACAAAGCTAACAGGCTCCAGCACTAATTATTTTAGTTTATTGATCAATTTAATCAGCCAGCATCTACTTCTATCAAAAACATTCCACCAAAGTTGAAAATTAGCAAGAAAATAGAGTTATATCTTAATGCAACCTTCTTCTGGTGTCATGTGGTGTACTGAATTTAAAATATGGCATCATAATCACATAAGTATGAATGTGACGCCCCCTTAGTACCTCCAGACTTGGTGCAGGCTCCCAGCAGATTGACCACGTTGAGATGATTGCCAATGTGGATCAGTATCTTCAGTTCAGACATCAGGGCTTTGCACTCGTTGGAAGTGGCTCCTCCTGTTGAGCATCCACAGAATGAGACCCCGTAAATTACCCTAATTCAGACCAAAAATGCAAGATCCTGAGAGACAAATTTCTTTTTTAATCTTGAGTTGCGTGACTTAAATTCATTGCAAGATCATTTACGATAAATCAAGTCACGAGGCAAATTCAGATTTCCTTTTGTCAAATTTTCACTTTATTAGACACTCTTAAATCTAGTTTTTGTTATTATTAAACCCTTCAAACATTTTGAATGTGAAAAATTTTGAGCACTTCAGAACCGTCACAGCCAATTCCTTTAGAAAAAGCAGAACCTTTTGTTATATTGTTGGGAAAAACTTTTTTACTAGAGTAACCAGAAATGTAAAATGTACATGGTGCATTTTTTTCAATGTTAATTACAATGTTAACATTTTCCCCAGTAATTTTTTTAAAAATACCACTCAAATTTTACACAAAAAAGTGTATTCATATTTTCATTTGAAATGTTTCAAGTTAAGTGTATTCTAATGTACACCTAATGGTAACTGTCTGAATGTACTTATGCTTTTATTAAAAAGCAATCAATGTCTCTATATAATTCAAAGCTATCACTAGATACTACACTATTAGCTAGCTGCTATATGCTGTCAAGTCGATGTCATAATCCCAGTGATCACAGAGATGTTATTTCTCCAGAATGTCCTTTCCCTTTGGGCTCATTTTTCGGGATTGCTGATAGGATGCTCTTTGTTTGATGATTGAGTCCATTTTCTTCCTGGTCATCCACTTCCTCTTTCACAGTAAAACTGTCCATCCATTACGGTTTTTTCCTGTGTATTGGGGCTTCTCACAATATGGCCGCTGTTTTTATTTTTAGATATCTGTAAGCACTTTTGACATATTTCTACATAGCATTGCTGAGCCCCAGGCTACTAAATATATCTGGATGCACTAATGACTTTTCCCCAGGTTCAGAAACATCTATGATTCTTTAACATCTATGTTCTTGCCATCAACAAGTAGACACTTTGGATACCGTTCCAGTGGTTATAACCTTCAGATTTTCTGTATTTCCTGTATTAGCCCATCAAAGGGTGTGGATGTTTCTACCACAAATTTTGAAACCAATCCAACTTCTCTCAGTATCTTCCGCAAGTTGAATTTGCATGGCGGTCATATGTAGCCTTGCTTAACTCTTCTTCGGATCTGAAAGCAGGCCATTTCTCCATATTTCACCCAGTCAGTGGCTTCTTGGTCATGTAATCATTGGTTGGTTTCATGTAATCATGAAAAGCTCTGGCACACTCATTTCCAGGTAACCCCTAGTTTTCTCTGGTATCTACTGCACAATGGCAGTGATGTTTCTTGTTTCTGGACTTTTCCTGATTAAACTCATGCACCTTGCATTTGTAGTCTTTGTGGGATTCTAAACTTTACTGAAGGGTCATTATCATAATCTTACTAATATGGGGCTTTATGGGGGAAATTTGGTGCTAATTTGTGCACCCTGCTAGCTCTCATTCTGATGGTAAGGAACTTAAGCCATTCGCAATCTCTGGCCATTTTCCAAATTTGTTGCCATACTTTGGTCAGCACTTTCAGTGCTTATTCTTCAGCTTGTACCTCTATACCTTTCCTTTTTGGCAGTAACCTCAGGTCTACTCTGATTTCCACTTCCATTACTGCAGCTTCTTCCATGTATCGAACCCCAATATATTTACAGCATTTGAGGCTGGAACTTATACTTAATCTCGCAGATCACCAGAAAAGCAGCCCTTCCGTGTTCCAAGAACTTCCATGTTTATTTCCTTCTCCTTCAATAAATGCCGATGTTGTTTTGATATTGGTCATTGTCTTTTCTGGTGACTCTCTGGAATTCACAGTCCTCCCCTCTGCACTTTCCACACCACCTTCAGCCATCCGCTTGGATAGTTTTGCCTGTTTAATTTCACTTCAGCCAAATGTTGTCTCAGATTCCTCTTGGATGACTTCTCTGAATTCTGGCTGCAGTTCCTCTGGTTGTCTATCAAGTAGATTTGGTATCTCAAATTGGTTGCAGATGTTGCCCTTGAAGGCTAAGGGTATATTCTGCAGGTCATTCCTTGGAAGCCGGAATGTCTTGTTGTTCTGTGATATTTTCCACATCTTTTCATAAGCACTCTGCGATGACTCTAGGCCACAGCCTTGTCATCTATGTCAAGATCTTCCATTGTTTGGGGTTGAGGATATACTGTATTTCATTTCTGTGAACTTCATCTGATGATGTTGGGGTGAAAAGACGATGTTCTGCTTGCTTGAAGCACTTACTAAAAATAAGGAAGTCAGTGGATTTGCAGAAGCTGACTATTCACCCACCCCCTCCACCCCCCAGTTTTGTTTCTGGAAACTTCTATTTCCTATTTGCTTTCCAACTGACATTCCAGCCTCCAGTCATGTCAACCTTGTCAAAACATTTTTAAATTTTATCTTCATCTGTATTTGTGGCATAAATCTGGTTAACGGTTGTATTAACAGAGTGGTGATAAAACTGGACTGATGAGGAATTAATTTCTGGTGGATGAGCAGGTATGGGGGGGGGGGGCGCTCTTCTCAAGTTTACTGATGCCAGAAAAATATATTGATTTGAAAAATTTAATTAAAATCCAATTTTGGGATAAAATTCCCTTTTATGGAAAATATGACCTTTGGTTGCATGCAAAGTTCCTGCCTGAGGATACATTACATCATGGTATAATTGACTTATTTGCATGAACGATGGTCCCACCCGTTAGAAGGGTGTGATTAAGGAAAAGGAAAGAGAGTTTTGCCATACCTCTGACTGAGCACCAAAACAGAACAGTTGCTTTGATTATTCCTCTGCAATATGTATGAGCACAGATGCAAGGCTGAGTGATGGTAATCACTGTAATTAGCTTTGAAAACCACCACTGCTCCACAGGATTTATTTCCCTTTAAATTAATATTGTCTGTGAATTTTTCTGTCGCGGCGAAATAGTCACTCAGATATGCACATTTAAATGGAAAACCAACGGAAGCAATCAACACTACCTAAAAACCTTCAGCCTCGTGACCCACAAAACAAACACAATCATTTTCACATTTATCTGGTTTGTACCTTACGCATCAAGACCTCCTGTCACTAAATTGTGGTTATAACCCATATCTGCTTCTTTCTTTTTCTGTCTTTTTACAAAGCTAACATTAGTATATTACAATGACTAATCTAATGAATGAATAACAGAAACACGTAATGGCGTCTGGTAGCGAGACAAAGCAGCATCATGGATGTTTTTGGTGAAGGATTCCTACCTTTCAACATTTTGACAGCCACTGTCTTGCACGTCGACAGCTTATCGATCCCAAAGGCAGCAGCCTCCACTACCTTGCCGAAAGCACCGTGGCCCAAGGTTTTACCTGTGAGACAAAGCGTGGGTGAGAGAGCCTTCAAGGCAGCACTTTTGGCTCTGCAATCATAACTCAAGCCGCAGGATTCGCTGTCAGGAGAGATAGGAGCCTGTAATTAAAACAGCCTGCTGAGCGTTTGACCACTGCAGCAGGCCTCGGCAAGGATTTGCTGGAGCAGTTAAGCTTGGAGGACAGAGGCCGACCCCTGGTGAAAAATACTAGGATGTTTATTTCGGAAAGAGTCGGTAGTTAATACTTATAGCTCATGCCATCTTTTGGAGACAGTTTAATTTGACTTAATTAGATTTCCTCTGCTGCAATCTAGTTCCCTTTCTTTGTGCTAATATGCTTCAAACAACCCCTTAATAAGGGTATTCAGGCTCTTTATGTAGTGTAGAGGGTGATGGGACAATTCTGCAACTTTGGGAAAAATGTAGATGAGGTGAATATTTTGGATCCAAAAAGTAAAAATCCAGACCAGGATTTTGTTTCAACCAACCAGTTGAGTATAAAGAATCACAGTCACAGCACTAAACTGGTTGGCTGAAACAAAATGTTGGTTTGGATTTTTACTTTCTGGATCCAAAATGTCCACCTTTGGCAATGTAGCATGACAGAATCTAGACGGTACTGTGTCAAAACCTAAGAGGAGACACTATGACCTGGCTCCTCCACTAGAGACGCCTT
Organism: Pollimyrus isidori; assembly: GCA_019775955.2. NCBI lineage: Eukaryota > Metazoa > Chordata > Actinopteri > Osteoglossiformes > Mormyridae > Pollimyrus > Pollimyrus isidori. The sequence continues at coordinate 6,296,725 of JABFDZ020000042.1, forward strand.
ACCCAGCCTGAGACGATCTCGGGGAAACTCCCACTTGCTGCTATCATAGGGCAGACGATCGCACTGCTCATCCAGGGGAACCTCATCTGGGTCCATTATGATAGACAAGTAACCGGTCTGAATGTCCACTGAGCTGGGCTGATGGACAGAGAAGATTCATTCATGTTTGAATATGCTTCCTCCAAACCATTAGATTATACACCCAGGGAAAAAAAAAACCCAGCAACTTATGACATGCGTAATGCTCTTGCTCTAATAGGAACATTCTGGTCAAAATGGTGCTTTCGCTGTTTTCACTTGAGCTGGTCCTTAATCAGTTTCGCTCATATGTAAACATTTTGTGAAGTCAGTTCATGCGAAATCTGCCACAATTCATAATAATAAAGCCAAACATCTATCCGTCCTTCTTTCCACCACGTGTCCAACTGTGGGATGGGGGCTGGGGGGGTTGGTATCAGGGGGGTTGGTG
>JABFDZ020000042.1:6371839-6379339 GCA_019775955.2 Pollimyrus isidori
ACGTTTGAATGTTAGTCATGTGGTACTATATCGTTTCGCGGAAGGATAAAAATGTTAATTTAAAACAAATATGCCAATAAAATGTTTCAAAATCATATTCATGTCCAGTTTTTTTCCTTATGTGACAAGTAGGCGTGTAATAAGCGGGATAATGTACAGGCAGCCGGTAGTTATCGCAAAATAAGCCTCTTCAGTGTGATACAAGACCCTCCGCCTGATCACACTGTCGGGGCTTATTTCTGCGATAACTACCGGCTGCCTGTACATTATCCCTTACATATAATATTTGAATAAATGCATACACAGTAGATTTTTGTTCATGTATAAATGTACCGTTAGATTTTTTACATGGAAAGATGTGGTTAGAAGACGACGTGAACCTCTGTATTTGAATAAATGTGGCTATTTGTTCATGAATGCCGGTATATGTGCTGTAGCTTGTTGAAAATAAGCCCTAATGAGTCTTTTGGAGCAAAAATGAACAGACCCCGTTTTATTTTCGGGGAAAACATGGTATATGTGTGCTATAGATAGACCACTCATTTTCTTGACAATGTAGAATGGAACGACACGGGCGTCTATTTCAGTTCACATACTTCTGACTAAAGCAATTAGGGCCTGCCTGATATTATACCCGAGTGCACAGTGTACAAAAGCACTCGGCCGGGGGATCTAATACCTCTCACGGTTGGTTCTGTTCTCTAAGCACAATGCCTTTGGGTTTCGCTGGGTTGCTGCAGAGCAATGACACATGCCCACACCGCCCCCCAGCCCTACCCGCCATCTCCATTTGCAGAGTCATGTCCTGAGGCCAGAAATATGTTGTCATGACAACAGTCTAACAGTTACCGGAAGGGGGTGGGGGGGTGGTGTGGTGGTTCTCTCTCTGAATGCTCAGTGCACGATGGGTTTTTCTTCTTGTTTGAGGGGATTAATCGCACCTGTATGCATCACAGTCTCGTGCACTAGTAATCACCGTTGGCATCCACCACAGTCACGTGCAGTGGTAATCACCGTTAGGATTAAAGCTCACAATAAAGTAATGACAGTGCGACCGAGATTTACCATCAAACCAGTGCAAGATGCCTGCCTATACTGCTCTGCGAATGCTATGATCAAACAGAGTGTCTCTAGGCTAGCATTCATTTAAAAGGCAGAACTGTACATAGGATTCCTCTTTGGCTTGGCTTCCTATAGACACACAAAGGCATGGATAAGTATACACACACACACACACGCACACGCACACACACACGCACACACACACACACAGCACATAAAAATGGGAATATTTCCAGCTGATGATAACTCCAGATGCGTGTCCATATTATATCCAACGGTGTTTCTGGGGGATTCACATGTAGCCAAGACAACAGACACAGACTGTGCAGCGGTGCACATGTGACGTATAAATTCACTGCAGCGCTCGCATTTTCACAGGCCATGCCCCTGATTTTCCAGCTGCTTTCCTGTCTTAGGCCTTTGATTTCGGTGAGACAGCAGCACAGGGGGAGAGTTCAGGTCCAGAGAGCTAAAATCCAGACTAAGGTTTGATTTCAATCAACCAGTCCAGTGCTCTGTGAAAGTGACTCTGTATACTTACAGTACAACTGGTTGGTTGAAACAAAACAATGGTCCGGATTTATACTTCCTGCACCTGAACCTTCCCACCTTTGGATTAGTTAGCTAGTTAACTTGGCGTGATGTCACACAAGGACCACACCACGCTCAGTGCCGGCGACAACAGGCCTGGAACCGGTGACCACACACTGGAAGTGTCTCAGGTCACTGGCCTTCGCACAAGCACCAGAAAGCAGAGGAGCCTAAGGAATATGAGCTTTAGCACGAGCGTGTCGCGTGGGAACACCTCACACGTGTAGGTAAACCAGGCAGCTTCCATGCTTCCGTGACTCAGGTTTCACACTATTTATTATTATTAATTATTATTATTATTATTATTATTATCATCATCATCATCATCGGTAGTAGCAGTATTTCTATCGTTATTATGAACAACCTGTGAAGTAAACGTAACGGAAACCTCAGCACTCAGAGCCTAAGCTTAATTATTAACGGTATACATGTGTGTGTGTGTGTGTGTGTGTGTGTGTGTGTGTGTGTGTGTGTGTGTGTGTGTATGTATGTATGTACAGTATGTGTCTCCTCTGCTCGAGAGAAAAAGAAGCATTCTAATAGCATAAAATGTCAAAGTGTCTTCCATAAAATTCCAAAGACTAAATACTGAGTACGTAATATTTGCGGAGCCAGCCGTCCGAGGAGCGCGTCTATAAGCCCCATGGCAGTTTGCACACCGCACCATGAGCAGAGCTACCAAGCCCATAAAGAGCGCCGCACCCATGGCAAGGGACTCCGCAAGCCGCACAGACACAGGCCCTGATCCGCATCTCCCTCCCCCGCATTCTCTCTGACCTCAGGCAGCTGGAAATACAGGTCGGGTCAGATTCAAAACCGGCACGACGGCCGAAGGAGCTGATACAGCAAAGCATAGATGCGGGACGGCTGCTAATCAGCGCCATCGGCCGCGGCACGGAGCACGAGAGGGGCCACTTACCTGGTGAAGTCCTCATCCCCATGCATGTGCCGCGGAACTGGGGAGTAGCGGGAGGGCGTGACCTGGGGGGGCTGCTGGTACACAGGCTTGGGCTCCGCGCTGCCCATGTAGCCCATACTGGGGCTGTGGCTGACGTGGTTATCGACCATGGTGGGAAAGGCTGCGGGGAGGGCGAGGCCAGTAGGGGGAAAGGAGGCAAGATTAAAACAGCGAACGGCAGCAAGGTGCTGTGGGTGCAGGGCCCTGGGCCCCAGGCTAGGGGGCGCTGTGGGCACTGCAAGATGCAGCTTCAGATCCGTACAACCAGTAAAACACCGTGTGCAAAGTTCAATACTACCCACCTTGTCTATTTATTGACCTTTTCTGTGCAATTTTTAATTAGTTTTACTTGTATATTTTTCACTAGTGTGCTATATTTATTTTCATACCCATTCATTAACTTATCGTCTTCACACGTTATACCTATTCTCGTATAGAAATAGTCGTATGTGGTAGCGTGTACCGTCTGTGTGACCGTGCAGTCTGCAATCGCTAGCAATCATCTCAGAGGTGACAAAACCGTTAGACGCAGATCCTGAAGTTACGGAACCTCCGCAGGAAAACGTGCGCCTTGGCGAACAAGGCGGCAAGCCGAGAAGGCGCGGCAACGAAGGGCAGTGCCCACGCATGCATCCCCGGGCACGCGCGGCATGCGTGGAAGCGTGTGGCTCCGTGCGAGGGCCCCAGCGGCCCTGGAGCCAGCCGTCGTGAGTTGATACGTACTGCTGGAGTAGTCTGGGGGGGCGTACATGTCGTTGATGTGCACGGGTCCCGGCTTGGCCACTTTCAGGTAGACCATGTCGGAGGTGTTCTTCAGCGCTGCCACTGCCTCCTCATGACGCACATCCTGAAGGTTAATGTTGTTGACCTGTCCGTGTACGATGTCTGATTAAACACTGTATAGGGTAACCGTATACATTTCATCATAATCTACCACAGCTCTGGTTAAAGGTTCAGGTAAAGCTGGGGTGACTCGGGAGCCGTTTCTACTGGAACGAGCCGAACTACTCCTCATCGGTACACGAGGCAGTAATGCATCCACACAGTCTTACTGCAATCGAACTATAATGGCAGGTTTGTAGAGACGCACTTGTGATCAAACCTGCCCGGCGCTGCGCACCCATTTTGCACACACGCCGCTTCCCCAGAGCTTAGGACCGGCAGCGGATCAGGGTCTGCCGTGGCACTGCGGAGGACGTGCCGCAAACACGTGACCCCTCGCCGCACGCCGGTAGGGGAGCGGGGCCGGTAGCCGCGCGGATAATTGCGCGTGACGCGCCTCTCCTGTGTTCTGCTGCGAGATTGCGACAAATGGAGGTAATTACACTCGCATTTCTCAAAGCTGCCGGCGACATTAGTTCTGTTTGCTCTGTGACTGAAAATGAGTTTACTGCTTTTGAAGCTACCTTCCTATTGTCAATAATTGTGTTAAGCAGCTTGTACCCGATACAAGAAATAATTGCAGCCTTAAGATAATGTCCCCAAAAAATAAAAGCCCTGCACCATCTCTTCAGGCAAGTTTTAAACTTCTTAATTACGAGAGACATTGTAAGAACAATTATCATTATTATATTTCGTATTATGTCATTATTTCGGTTGATTACACTTCTTCCAATTCCACGGAGACATAATTAAGGTTGTTACCGTGATATTAAAATATGCAAGATGCATTAATATTCAATATATAAATTATACTGCAAAAAGCCGTTGCAAAAATCTGAAAATGATGCACATTTTTAATATTTTATCCATAGCTGAACCCAAATGATGCATGCGCATTTTTAAAATAACATTTCATTCATACCCGAATGGTTATTAAGGGCAAGCTTCATATATGCAGTTTTGATATGTTGACTGTTGGAGGAAAAACCTCATACAACAGTAACAAACCCCAAAACTAATCTCTGCTAACTCTACTAAATCAGTTTTGCGTGATTTCTATTTATCCAGCACGTTTACTCAAACCACTGCTCAGTATGTTTTGCTCAGAAGCCTCAAATGTGCTTTACACTCTACAGAGATACATCATTCTGAGTTGATTAGCTTTGCTCTTGGCATGGCTGTATTTTTTCTCTCTTATTGCCAGCTCATCTCTCTCCTGTCCTGCTCGCTCAGCATAAGTGGCCCCATGCAGATGATGGGACATGCGGGGTCCTCTCTGTCTGTGGCGCCAGGCGGGGGAAAGGCCGAGCTCAGCTCACCGCTAGGAGGCGATCTCCCGTCTGCAGTCGGCTATCCTTCTGGGCAGCCCCGCCGTCGATGATCTTGGTGATGTAGATGCTGTTGTCTCCAGGGATGTGCTGGTTGCCTATTCCCCCAGCGATGCTGAAGCCCAGTCCTGGCAGCAGAAAAGTAGATAAGGCAATGTTTCCCAATTAGGTCTTTAAGGGCCCACAGATGGTCCACATTTTTGCTCCCTCTCCTTTTGCTCGAGGCAACTGGAAGGCAGCAAAAACATACACTGTCTTTGAGTCCCCCAGGGCTGGATTGGGCATCATTGAGATAAGGTCATGTAATTTGGGACAAATACAGATCACGTGAAAGTAGGGTTGTGTCCAGCAGGCAGTGCGCCGGCGTCCACCTTAGGCCCCTTCAGCAGGCAGTGCACCAGCCTCCCCCTTAGGCCCCTTCAGCAGGCAGTGCACCAGCCTCCCCCTTAGGCCCCTTCAGCAGGCAGTGCACCAGCCTCCCCCTTAGGCCCCTTCTGCAGGCAGTGCGCCAGCCTCACCCTTAGGCCCCTTCAGCAGGTTGACCTCCAGGATGCTCTCAGGTGGTGCCTGTCGCCTTCGCACCAGCAGCCTCACCACAGGCCCTGCCTCCTTCAGTGCCTCCACCGCCTGGCTGTGCACCACCTCAGACACATCCACCTCGTTCACCCGCAGGACACAGTCGTTCACCCTGGCAATGGGAAAGATGGAGGAGGCCATTCACATCTCACATATATTGGCGCACGATTTTGTCCAAATCAACGTACAAGTGAGGCACACGTCACATTGCAAACATACAGCTGTCAAGGCCTAATGCCGGAGTGACTCCTGATGTCGGAATTCTTGCTCTGCAAGTCGGAGGAATTGAGACAACCCCAACCTCAGCATTCAAGATGGCTGCGCCCTTACACACTGTTTATTATCGCTTTTGTCTTATTTATAGCTCATTAACTCGGTCCTACACACAGTGCTGTAGCACTGCTATCTGTGGACGTGTTGCTACAGCGTTTTTATGCACAAAATACTGCATCATGTGTCGTTATCAATTGATATTGCTAACTGATGCTAACAATTAACTGAGATAAAACTATGGCCCATTTCTGAAAGCAGGATTTCTTGCTTAGCTGGATAATTTGAGGTAGTCTGGGCTAAATGCAAGTGAATGATGGTAAATGTCATTTAAACTGGGGCGCCTTAAATCCGATAGGTTATCCAGCTAAGCAAGAAATCCTACTTTTTTGAAACAGGTCCCAGGTCTTGCTAAGTGGCTTTCCGACTGGCTATACTGGAACGCGGTTAACTCGGGCATGACGTCAATCCCAGCTCTGGCTTCCAGCCCCTGGGGTAAATGGAAGGCAGCATACGTGCAGCTAGGCCAATCTTCCAGCGAATGCCCGGGTACAGGAGGTATACAACCGGGAGATGATCTCACTACCCATAATATGGATTTTTGAAATGCTGACCATGCAGAAGGGATACTGAACCCAGAAGGGAAGGGGGACAGAAACCGGCCCACAGACTATATCAGTGTCTTACTCCATGCACTGTCGTCCTACACGCTTAACTGCAAAACATCCATCGTGAGAACAAAGTGGGAGTTAATTGTCTGGCAGGATGGACTGGGGAAACCCAAGAAGCTGTGACAGTGAGTTTTGGGTTGGGCCCCCGAGGAGGGGCAGGGGGCACGACCACATACCCCAGCCTGCCGTCCATGGCTGCTGCTCCACCCGGAATAATCTTTGTGATGAAGATCCCGGGGTCGTCAGGGATGTGAGGGTTGTCGATCCCGCCGGCGATGCTGAATCCGAGGCCGGAGTTACCCTGTGTGTGGGGGGCGGTGGGTGCAATGGAGGGTTACAACAGGTAATGAATATAGGGGGGGGGACTGCCTAGCCCAGTTTTGGTGTGATATTGGGGGGGGTCAGTGCCCAGACTGAGGAGCCTCTGAAGCTCAAGCCTTACTATGTAGCACCTTGTGCCACTTTGCGAAAATACAGTCGGACTTAATAGAGAAAATATTTTTTAAAAAAAAACAGCTCTTAACCATCTATGTCAGCAGATTGGAACATGGTGAAGGCTTGGTATTTCACAGCATCCTCTACACAGGATATGAGGTAACATATATTGTATAATATGAAATTACATTTAACCTCAATAGCAAAATGATATGAATGGCACAAATGGCACTTTCACGAAAAAGAGAAGCTTGTTATTGTAATTGAGTCTTTTTATTTGCCAACTTACATAAACTATTATTCAAATAATTCACATAATAGTCATTTGATTTTGCATACAGTAGCATACACTTGGCAGGAGTAAACATCGGAAATGCAGACGCGGTGATTTCACGAAGAAGAGAGGGCACTGTGAGCGTGTGAGTGTGTTAGCGTGTGCGTATGACGTAAAATCAAGAGGAGAGCAAAGGCCTGGGAGAAAGCAACAGAAAGACAGAAAGGGCTTAATTATTATTTTCATTAAAGAGCTCTGACCACATCAGAGGAAAGCAGAGAAAATCTCGGAGGTTCCCGCACGTCACTCCAGATCGGAACAAATCCACACGGATTACCCAGCAAATGCCACACGCTAACGTGCCGTTCAGAGTGGGATTTAACAGCTGAGTGCTTATCTTCCACATTTATAATTTGAAAAAAGTGTAAGTTCTATGGGGCATGCACAGAAGCG
>JABFDZ020000042.1:6384339-6391923 GCA_019775955.2 Pollimyrus isidori
TCAGATCTTTAGCCTCAAGCTAAAACTTGGCTCATTAACAACTACCATTAGTCCACTCTGTAGGCAGCAGCGTCAGCTTCACAAACCTCAACCAGTCCGAGCCCCAGTTACACCATGTGATACCTACTGACTGCAGTACAACCTCAGTCCTTAAGTACATAGATGAGATGCATGCTGACACAGAAAATATGCATCGCTGCATGAGGTGATAATGACAACTTGGTGTGTAGGTGTATTAGGGGCCCCCAGGTGATCAGGGAGCCCCCAATAGGTCAGGGATCCCCCAATAGACTAGGGAGCCCTCAATATATCAGAAAGCCCCCAATAGGTCAGGGAATCCTCAATAGGTCAGGGAGCCCTCAATAGGTCAGGGAACCCTCAATAGATCAAGGAGCCCGCAATAGGTCAGGGAACCCTCAATAGATCAAGGAACCCGCAATAGGTCAGGGAGCCCCCAATAGATTATGGAGCTCCCAGGTGATCAAGGAGCCCTCAATAGATCAGAAAGCCCCCACTAGGTCAGGGATCCCCCAATATGTCAGGGAGCGCTCAATAGTTCAAGGAGCCGCCAAAAGATCAGGGAGCCCCCAAGTGATCAAGGAGCCCCCAGTAGGTCAGGGAGCCCCCAATAGATTAGGGAGCGCACAGGTAATCAAGGAGCCCCCAATAGATTAGGGAGCCCCCAGGTAATCAAGGAGCCCCCAATAGATCAGAAAGCCCCTAATAGGTCAGGGAGCGCCCAATAGATTAGGGAGCCCTCAAAAGATCAGAAAGCCCCCACTAGGTCAGGGATCCCCCAATAGGTCAGGGAGCTCCCAATAGATCAAGGAGCCGCTAATATGTCAGAAAGCCCCCAATATGTCAAGGAGCCCCCAACTGAGAGGGTTTGCCTTCTGTACACAGTGAGAGGGGTATCAGATCAAGAAGTAGACTAAGCAGTGTTTTTTGAGTAACGGTAACTGGGTGGGTGGGGGTGAGACAAAAAACATCAGATCATGACCAGATATGGCAGAAGGCAGTAAACGAGGAGTTATAGATGGAATTACACAAATCTGACTGGGATTATCTGAAATCTCATTGTTCCTCATACTTTGGCCCCTGCTCGTTAGAGGGTGTGTCTGCAGCAGGGGTAGGTGGCGGGGCTTCGCCTCCCGGCCCTGCCGATCCGTGCAGAACGATCCCAAACGATCCCCAGCTCCCTCTATTTCAGACTGTGTTTCTGTCCTTGCTGTCGATCAGGCTTTGAACCTGCTGTTCCTCACGGCTCACTCACACTGAAAACAGCCAGAGTTTGAATTACTTACATAAAAATATTTATATTATTATGAAAAAAGCCCTAAGTAAACACCATAAATAAAGGCAGGGAGCTCTGTGTGTATATATATAGTATAAACTGACAAGCAGCCATATATTCAGAAATACCAGTGTCCAGTGTTGTACATCTAGGCTTTGGCAGTATCACGGTGTCCAGTGTACAGTGTCATATGGCATTTTTACAGTATTTTCAAAAGCAGCCTTCTTCTGGTTTTACTTTTATCTTGGTGATAAGATTTGCTGAGCGGGGTGGTGAATGCATCCTCGCAAAATATTATGATGAACTTAAATACCGCGGGATATCCGAAACACCGTGGTGCAACATACTGTATTAACGTAAAACCGCCCAAGCCTACTTAGATCATAGAGTCTTTCCATGTCCTTCATTTGACGTTATGGGTAGCGACCGAAAAACAAATTATTCGCATCGTTCCTGTGACACTTTAATAAACGCCCACTCCACGAGGGCGCTAAGTGCTGTTAGTTCTTATTTATTTATTTACATTATAAATGTGGTTCGCCCGCTCAGAAGCGGCTAATGCTCTGAACACCAATTAGCGAGAAGCCGGGCCGCCTCATTATTGGTGGGGTGCTTTGTTAGCACCTAAGCAGCACAACGCCTCCCTGCCCAGACCTTGTTGCAAAGCCTCTGGGATTACAGGACCCACCGAGGGCCCGGTACAAGTCCCCGAGGATGTGGGGCCAGGGCTCCATCCATGCTGCCACCACTCCCCCCCCCCCTTTCCAGGTCTGTTAAATAATCCATGTGTTCCCATGGCGACCACAATACAGAGCCTCAGGCCCTCCCCCGTCCTGTCCCCTCCCTCAGGGGAGTGGACCGGGCTCCAGGAAAATGGTACTTCGCTCTGCGCCAAGGCCTGTCACGCGGCCTGGACCAGGATCCGCCGTCTTCTGTTCCTCAGGACAGACTGAAGGCAGGAGATGGAGGGGGAGCCTCATTCCCATCCCACTGCACCCTCCCCTCTCGGAGTGAAGAGCATTGCTTACTGGGGTTTCGGTGGCAGGTATATGGTGATCCGCGAGCGCATCCGCACACCTACACACGTGAGCGGCATGGAGAGGCCAGAATGCAGAGGCTCGCTGTCCAGGTCTTTAAATAGGGCCAATTCATCACGATGCGCTGCTTCACTGGTGGAAGACAATGCCGGTTACTAAGTATGAACGAGTCTGACGCAAAGGCCCGGAGTGCCAGAGTAGTCGGGGCACAACTAAGTGCAGTGCCATTCGCTGCTTAAATTAACCGAGCTTTATTAGGCCTCTTAGAGCCGGAAAGCGGCTATTTTAGTAGAAGGCCGTGGAAAATTATAGCGGCGTTATTTGGCCAGTATTTTCCTTCATTAAGGATGAAGTGAAAGGTTCTTGGTTGTGCGTAATCCACGCCCCGTGCGACGTGAAGGCCGTTACATATTTTTGATTGTCCTGATGTGAGCCCACAGAGCAATTAATTTGCTAGTAATTATTATGATCATTATCTTCATTATCATGACTGGCACATATTTAACTGTCCCCAAACATGTCACCATTTTTAATTAAACTATTTTTTCACGACTGAATGACTTTTGTCCTGGGTCAAGTAGGAAAACGGCAAAGATGTGTAACACCAATATTAGTAAATATGAGCTGCTTCATATTTGACTCGTGCATTTGTACATATGACTGAGAGAAATCATCTTCTGACAGCTCTGTGTTGAATGTAATGAAAGAACATTTGGGTGGTATATACAGTATAGTGCCAGTCAACAGTTTGGACACACCTACACCTAGATTATTCACTTTAAAAAGTATTAAACAAAAAAAAAAATATTTGTCGGGGGGCAGGTATGTGGATCTGGTTCTCTGAAGGTTACTGGTTCATATCCCTGGGTCAGCAGAGTGATCCCACCATTGGGCCCTTGAGCAAGGCCCTTACCCCAGTTGCCCCAGGGACTGGCTGACCCTACTGTCTCCTCTACGCCAGTTTCATGTAATGCTTGTCCAGCTGTCCTGAAGAACGTCCCACATATATGCTGAGCTCTCATTGGCCGCTCATCCTTTACTCTCCGGTCAAACTCCTCCAAAACCATCTCTGTTGTGTTTAGGTCAGGTGACCAGGTCATGTGATGCAATACTATCACTCTCCTTTGTAGGTGGCTTGGTGTGTCCAAACTTTTGACCAGTGCAGCATTTTAGCCCTAGTGCAGACCTTACTGGAGTAATCTTGGTACAACCCCAGCAAGCAAACCGAGCAGACGGCTATATATAAATACCTCTCCTGTGTGCAGGATTTCGGAGAGACGCAGGGAAGTTACTTTCAGCAAAGTCACTTGATTTGTGAGGGTTCTTTTCAAATCTTCACTAAATGGACTTATGAATCAAAGTTGCCAGAAGCCAGAGGATAGACTGTTTTATATTATTATCAACAGTAGGAAACTATTGTAATATAATGCCTACGTTGTTCACTTAGAATTTACGAGGAAGCACCTGGAACAGCAGATACACAGATACATTGCAGAGATTAATCTCATATATCATCATATTATTATTAACATAGATAATCTCTTTAAAGCTGTGTCACACTGATCATGCTGACACCCCCAGCAGCTCAGGGTAGGCTGTGCTGATTGTCAGCATCTCCCACATCGCTGTCCACACGGCCGTCTGGCTACCACTGCAGGCCGGGGGAAGCAGGGAGGAGAGGGAGGAATACTTTATTACTACAGTAACTGGCAGTGAAAGAAGAAATGGCAGCGTAACTAAACAGCAGTGAAGAGATATGTATACACAGTAGTAAAGTGATAATTATGAACCTGTCACAATCTCCTCCGCTCTGACTGTAATTTGTGTCTTATCCAATACACCTGTTTGCTGTGTGTCGAGACAGTACATGTAATGACTGGATGGGAATGAAAGAGCCTCTTATGGGAGTAAAGTCCCTTTTGTTTCAGAGGGAGACAGACCCTCCTGAGTCATGACTGTGGTCTTCAGGACTACAAGGGGGAGACAGACCCTCCTGAGTCATGACTGTGGTCTTCAGGACTACAAGGGGGAGACGGACCCTCCTGAGTCATGACTGTGGTCTTCAGGACTACAAGGTGGAGACAGACCCTCCTGAGTCATGACTGTGGTCTTTATTCCAAGACACTGTAGTTGCCACATTCATTTTGAACTCTGCACTGCACTGTCTGTCTAGCTACCAAGCTGCATTAAGTGTGAAGGAAAATTAGCAGTAATTAGAATGACAAGAGAAAAATGCTATGTGACTTCACATTATACACACAATTGAGAAAACATCCATGAATACACTCTTCAAAATTATAGTAGGTTTCTTGTCAAATGCTTTTGAAAAGACCACTGGGAAGAGAATCTCACTTAAATGACTCCTATGGTAGCTCTTTTATGACCCTAATTATTTGTTCTACAAGCGTCACAGGAAAAAAAATGAATTTCTAATCACCTATGTCCCATTGAGTCGAGGGATCGAGCGATTTGACAATCCACAGCAAATGAATGAACCCATCCACCACAATCAGCCAAAATGACCTGACCTTACATGAAATACACAGTAAAAATAGTGCTAAGTGTTATGTAATGCACATCTTATGTAATATGAGTCTGGAAAACAAACCTGAAAAGCAAAGCAATTTAGTAAATATTTATGTGGTATTGTAAACCCAACAGGAAAACATCATTAACACAATGTTAGTTTAATTCATGGCCCTCTTATATGAGGACTCAGGCACAACAAGGATGAAAGATTAGGAAGCAAGCAATTACTAATTTCCTTTGTGTTGTGTGTATGACAAAGAGACTCATCGAGGCTTTGGGGCGTCACTGGGCTTTGGAGATTGAGGAGTGAGATACGCGTCAAAATCAATAATAGGGTTTGCATCTACCCGGCACCAGGGCCAGAGAGAAGGATTTACAGCCCGCTATAGTGTTTGGCTATCATTCACAAAGCACCGTTAACTGTAACTGATAGAGAGCATATGGTTGTCCACCAAGAAAATGCTATGCTTTGGTTAACACTTCAGTATCACAACATGATCCAGCGGAAAGGAAAATAGCCCAAAAGGGGCTGACAGGTTAGTCCATGTTCAGTTAGGTATCCTCCAGCATCTCCCAATGTCGGGACATTCGGATGAGTAAGCAAAATGTATGGGCACGGTGTTGATTATGTAACTGGAATTTTAATGCGGAATTCTCATCCAAAGTATCTGCATTGGGCTTTTAAAAATGACCGGATCTGGATCAGTAGAAAACGGAGACAGCATATTCGGTTAGTGCTGCACCCTCTTGGTGTCACACAGCCACCGCAAGGCACATAAGAGGGACGCAGCTGGGAGAGTGTAACGGCCGATGTAACGGGCGACAAAAAAGCCAAATCGATCTCCTTACACGGAGCAACCTGGACCCATCGGTATCGGAATACGCGCGAAACGGCGTATTACAAAATACAAGAGCAGAGGTTATTTTAAGATCTTATGTAAGCATTCGTTGTGGCCGTTCATCAAAAAACGGTCATGAAACCTCAGAACTTCTGCACGTCAGGGCAACATTGCCTTTATGGTAAGAATCACTCCTTGTTGAGGAAAACCTCTTGAAAAAAGAGCCACAGCAAAAGAAAGCGGCCATTTTCTGCCTTTTGAATATTCACAGTATTGCATATTATACGTGTGTATAATCATATATAAATAAGTAGTTTCTTCACTCTTCATATTAATGTATATAAATAGTATGTTTATGTATATAAATACATGAATTTGTATTCATATACATATAAATAATATATATAAATATTATATATGCATACAAAACTATATATATATATATATATATATATATATATATATGAAACACTCAAATCAATTTATTATTTGAGATGCAGTCGTTGATATTTTGTTTCTGGTGGCGGTGTGTCACATATCTGGTATATTCTGGTATTCAGATCCTTCCAAATCTCGGGATGAGTCACTGAATGCTGGTGCTGATCAGAGGCCATTTTTCTGAATTCAATCATTCACGCACTAGAACACACAAAAAAATCTAAGGGGGAAAAAACCAGTAGATTAATAGGGATGCTCCAATTTTAAACTAAAGGATAAGGGGGAAATGTCTGTAGACTGTATTTTGTTAAGCTGTTACAAATTGGAAAATATCCTTCTTTGGCTCTTAGATGAGCAGAGACGTGAGGAAGCAATTTTCGCGATAGAAATGTTATATCTCCTAGTGTCCGTCTCTGTCACATTTACTGGCACTCAAGAATCCTGCCAAGCAGGAATGTTTACGATGCTCTTCATCTTTTGGTGCCTTTTGGTTACCTTATGCTACACACATGCTACAGTATATGGTGCAGTGCTTTCTTTATGTATCTCGCATTAAATGTGAAATTAATATCAATACTAGTCAGAAGAAAAGGAGACCTGTGGAGATATTTCATGGTTTCTGGCAAGAGCATAATTTTGGCTGACTTGCAGTGACCCATTCTTACAAAGGCCTGGTTCGAGGGGGCTGCTCTCCGCATACGAGTCAGTCTCGAGCTTCATGCTCCCGTTGGCCCCAGACTGCGTGCTGAGCAGAAAGAGCATTCATGCAGCAGCAAAGCTTTTAGTTTTTCAGAAAGAGACGGGAGGCCAGGAACAGAGCAAAGTCAAGAGGAAAATACAGTGAAGCTGACCCAAAAGTGCAAATGCCTCTGGACTGACATCCATGAGAACACAGAGTGGGAGCGGAGTGTGTATAAGGCAGGCGCGTTTCCATGACGATCACCAAAGCAGTCGGCATCGCAGATGCAGCCAATGCGGTAAATCTGCTGAAACGTTGCAAATATGCTACTGCCGTTAGCCGTCGACTGTAGCTACACCATCCTCACGCCTCTGTGTGCAGCTCCTACAATCAGCCTGTTACTATGGCTACGCCGCACGGCAGAACAGACTCGATGTTCCGACGCTGGACGAGATAGGAAGGGAAAACCTCCAGTGCTTCTCGCCGCCATATTCTTTTCTGCTAAAAACAAGAAAACAATAAAAGCCGCAGTGCTTATGTAACACGAATCCTTCATTAGTCAGTCTAATGATCATTAGTGTATGAGCTGTTGGTCTTGCCAGCTCATATGCAGGAGTTCTGCTTGCTGACCATGTACCTAATGCCAAACATCTCCGCTGCCTTTCTGCAACCTGGATCTTGTTTTTTAGGAGTGTGTGTGTGTGTGTGTGGGGGGGGGGGTCTGATCAACTGACTTTTTGTCATTTCACACAGAAAAATCAAAGCTGC
>JABFDZ020000042.1:6433496-6445738 GCA_019775955.2 Pollimyrus isidori
TATATTTCAAACTCAAAGGCCCTATTCCCCCAGACTCAATCACAAGAAGCACAATAATTAAAACAAAACGTAACAACGATAAATCAGAAAAAGGCAGCAGGTCTGTGCAGCCGTGTTTCACAGAATACAGACTGTTCCACCTCCGCCCAAGTGGGGGTATACTTGCACATGTAAAGGACAAACACACACAACACTGGATTGGGGGAAGGGGGGGGTCACATACAACAGTATTAATTGCTCTGATTAACTGTTCCTTTACCATGGTAACCAGGTAAGCAAACGCACACAAGCTCAAGCTAGCTGCTCCGTAGTGTGATGAGAGTTAAACGAGAATTAAGCGTAATGTGAGCGACAGGAGAGCCGGCCTTGGACGTGACGTCACACCTCAGTGCTGCTTTTCCGTATATAATGAAGATAAAAATACACAATTAAATAAAAAATTAAAGATTGGCAAAAAGTAATACTATTCTGCATGTAAATATTGTATAAAATTCTTAAAAATAGCTCATATTAATTACAATTACAGATAAAGTACAGATAGAGTCACCAAACAGCCCAAAGTGCAGAGGTATATAAATAAGATGACACAGCCAAGGGCCTCTGTCCGGTAGGGCTGCCTCTCCTGCCCAAACTCCAGGTCATAATACAAGGGAACAGGTCAAAGGTCATAGTCCATGACCTCATACCCCAGAGGGGACACATGCTAGCATGGACAAGAAAGCGTCTGCTTTCAGAATCCTTTATGGCAACTCTCGAACCCACAGACTTGCGTGCACACACACGCACACACACACACACACACACAGTTAAGTTATGACGTTCTTGTATACCGACTAATGCACACAGGGGGTGAGTTCCGGCGCTGTGATGGGTTTAACTCTGGGCAGCTGTATCCATTCACCACATACGGTTTGAATGCTGGAAGCTGCAGTGACCAGCACAGAGACGGGCCTCCCCATTGGCTGACAGACCAAAGGGATCATCTTTAAAGCTACAAGCAGAGAGGCCAAACGGGCTGCCATGAAGGGGCAGGGCAAGGTCAGAAGTGGGTCTAAACAATCCCACACACAGGACCCCCCCCAACCCAGACCCAACAACCATCATCACTGTAGCCAGACAGGCAGAGCAACAGATGACCCCGACACTCCATAACATTTCACAAGCGCTTGCGATGATTAAAGAGGGGAGATACTATTGAGTACCAGGCAACAGAAGACTGATTATCAGCCAGTTGGAGAGCAGGGAACAGAGAGGCCGAAAGGCACTGAGAGGCGGGCGAGGCGCCGCGGCAGAGCAGTAAAAACCGTACAAAACATAGAAATGCAGCCGCGGCTTGAGATCGACCTCAGTTTGTGATCAGAATCAGATTACGGGGGTGAGGGGTGGGCACAGTGCGCGCACAGTCGTGATTCAGCAACCGCAACTGCATCTTATGGCTTCCTCAGCTCCAGGGTGGGGGCAGGAATATGGGCTACCTCACCATCACCCCCACCCTCCTCACAGAGTGATCAGGACAGACAACATCCAGGGAGACATGGGAGGCACCAGTCGCAGGGCCACCTGGCACCGGATCGTCACTTCAGATCGAGTCACTGACCCTCGGTAACACGCACGCACACACACATACACACTCTCACAGTCATTGCAGACTAACCCGGAAGGTCAGCAGGAGGTGCTGTGAGACCTAAGAAGGAAGAGCAACATAAGGGACGGGCAACAAGGTCCCCTGTGTACCACACGCACAGCCTCATTTAGCGGTATGCACATAATACGCCCCCTGCTGGTCAAGCTAAAAACAGCAAGCCCCCTCCCAAACTGGCTATCAGAGGCTGGCCTTATTGTTACAGCTTAGTACGGAATTTCTCTCTTCATTCTGTCCTTCCCATCTTCCTGTCTTCTGTGTTCCTCCCTCCATCTGTCTCCCTCCCCCACTTTTAACAGTGCTACGTCGAGTTCCAGATCAGAGATGGGGGAGGAGAAGCTGTCCCTGGGGAGGAACTTCCTGTCACGTGGCAGTGGCCTCCAGGTAACTCTGAAGTTTACGGACAGTCGATTCGTCCAGTGAGAACAGGTCAAAGTCAAAGGTGGTGTTGGTGACGTTGAAGTGTCCTGTCTCTTCAATGAGATTGACGATCTGGGGGGGGGGGGCGCTTCAAGCCGTGCGCGGGCACCGAAGCCAAAAATGCGTGTTGCTTCATCTGCAAGTCTTTCATTTACTAAACGTATCGGATACTTTATTGAACTTGGCCACAATACCCTGGCCCGAAGTTCAAGCTGCTCCAGTTTAGTTTAAAAAAAAAAAGGCAATTACAACTTACAGCCGATAAATGAACCGACCAACTCTGCCATCCAGCGGCCATTAATGTACATCATGGTACCATTGCGGTTGGGCTTCTGACGCAAGCATTGCCATGCAAACATGATCATTCACACGGCTAAAATAAAAGGTAGACAAATGACGCGGTGAATAAAGGCATTTACCCTACATATTCATGAAGATTCAATTGTCTTTGATTCATTTTTTAAATTAATATAATTGTGTAGTCTGTGGAGTATAGAAACATCAAACTTTACATAAGTTAATTTCAATTTTATTAAATTATAAATTTAGTCAGTTTTACAGTAGCCATTTTATTAGGCAAACCAGCCTAACAGGTAGGAGCACCAGGTCCCCACGGATCTGCATTCACAGGCATAGATTCAACAAGGTGTAGGAAACATACAAAAGTTTGTGCTTAGCTTTCCTATTCTCTCCAATGTTTTTTTTCATCCTCAGAACAGATGCCAGATCTTTCTTATTTTATCACACCATCCTCTGCTAATTCTAGACAATGTACCGTGCAAAAATCCCAGCATAGTGGCTGTTTCTGAGATGGCGAAACCACAACTGACACAAACAATCGTCCATCCCATTCACAATCGTCTTTTATCCCATTCGGAAGAGCAGGTCGTTTACGTTAATAAGCATTAATAAAGTGGCCACCGGGTGTGTATATTACCAACACCCATGCTCACACATACACTACGCGATTCTTTAAACATATAAAGTAGGCCTACAATGTTTTTTTTTTTTTTTAAAAAAAGCCATAGTGGTAACTAGATTAGTACAGTAGAATTTTCAGTCTCTGGACTACAATGCAGTGATATTTAATCAAAATCACAATGTACAAAAATCACTCTGCCCAAGCAAACCCAGATACAGAAGATCACCACAAGAAGAAAAATAACTTTTTCCACTTTAACTACACTGGTCATTTGTCAGGGTTTGGAGTTTCAGTTTAAGAAAGCTGCACTTAAGATGTATTGCAGTTTAAGGGACATTCGTTTCTCTCTATAGTGGGTTTATTCTATAGAACAGTCACTATTACACCTTCTTCCTCAGCGGTGGCGTTGCTTTCTCTCTACAGGATGGAATAAAGAAAAGCATGTTATTGCGGAGCCTCTGTACCAGATATGGACAATTTTCTCTTAATTCACATGCATTCTTCATTTCAGAACACTACAAAAGTGACCTCACTTCCAGGTACTACTATTTCACAGCATCAGACATTTGAAACCCTGCAGAGCCTTTATACCGATAACCTACAAATCATTCACAAAACTCTCGGCAATGAGGTTCATTTATGAAACAGATGTTCAGGGTAGCATAGGCTGGCCTTGCCTGGAAGAGGAGTGTGTAGTGCAGGATGAGCTCACGGGTGACGCGAACCATGTCGGCACTAATGGAAAACTCCTGGAAGAGCGTGGGCACGAACACCACCGCCAGGTTGTGGGCGGTCATTCGGTTCTCCTGACTGTACAGCTGAACTCTGCAAGTTAGCATACAGGCATGGGTGCACGTCACACTGGTTAGCATACAGGCATGGGTGCACGTCACACTCGGAGCGAAGGCAGAAGAGAAGTCCACTCTCGGCCCTTCTGGAACGTCAATACAGTGCTAATGGCATAATCGATCGTCCTGGTATGGCATGAACAGCAAGTGAACGGTTTACCCCCCCCCCTGAAATGTGTGATAACCACAATAAATGGTCTGGACCAACTTAAAAACAAATGCAGCTGCACAAACAGAGGGAAACGTAACCATTGCCCAAGATTCTGGTCAACATACTAATAATGGTAATACTTTACTCAAGGCCACATTTTTAGTCATTTATAAACACATTCATAACAAATAATGCATTCATAAAGCGTCAACATGACTATGCATATTTATAAAAAGGCATGACATTATAGCCATGTTTACTAAGCATTATGACTGCCTTATGAAGCTTATTACAAATCCATCCATAATATTTATACCCACCATCATAATGCATTAAAGTTATCCATAGTGCATTATAGTTGGGAACTTCATAGAGCCTTTTTATGAATATATTTACAAATTACTAAAAACATGGCCTTAAGTAAGGTGTTACCCCAAATGATAAGTGAGAGAGAAAAAAAAATCATCACATGTAGAGATGTCCGCAGAGGGCACTGAGGCTTATTCTGTTGTCTGGTGGCAGCTGGTCCAGTAGTTTGCGGTAAACTTGCAGTCTCTGGGCCTCTTCAGTGACAGCTGGGAGAAGAGACAATACAGACGGAGGTGGACTTCATTCAGCTGCAGGCAGCAGTGTCAAGTAGGGGGAGCATACCGGGGGACTACTTTCTGTGATGGATTCCACATAAATAATGAAAGATGGATGGATGGATGTGGATGGAAGGGTGGATGGAGGGATTGACTGTTGGGTGGGTGGATGGATTGATTGCTGGGTGGGTGGATGAATGGATGGAGGGATTGATTGCTGGGTGGGTGGATGAATGGATGGAGGGATTGATTGTTGGATGGGTGGATGAATGGATGGAAGGATTGATTGTTGGATGGGTGGATGAATGGATGGAGGGATTGATTGTTGGATGGATGGATGAATTGATTGTTGGATGGATGTCTTAATTACTTCAGACTCGATCACGGAAGCCCATCAGATAATGACAAGGGCTGTAACCCCCTGACTGGCAGCTCCTGATGAGCCCCTACGGGACACGGATCCATGTGGTACCTGAAGCCTTCACCCAGTGCTCCATGTTGGAGTCCGGGATGAGCACCACCTTCTGGCGGACAAACTGCTTAAGGGCCCCGGCCACGTCCAGCACGCTCAGCTCGTCCGTGTCCAGCCAGGTTTCCTTGGGCGCCTGGCTGAGCGCCTCCACCAGCTGGGTGATCTTGGTCACCATGCCGCATCGTCGATAGATACCCTCCACCTTTAAGCCTGGAAGCCAAACCACAGAGCTCAAATGGAGAAGTTCCATATGGCCAGAGCTGCAATCTGAACTGCATTTTGTTGTGTGCTGTATCCCGGCATGCGAATCGGTGCTCATCCACGCGATCATCGGGTCAACAACTTCACACGGCAAAATCGTATCGGTGTCAGCCATGTTTTATTAAACCCCCCAAACTGGTTTCTGTGGGCGGTTCCTTGCCTCTTCTGCACCTCACCAGACAGCCAACATCTGTAAATTCCCTCATCTGAACACGTCAGCCACAAAAAAAAGAAAAAAGTCCCTCCATCGACATTTAGTTCTCTCTCTTGCCATTATCTGCATTTTCAGTTGTGGTCATGCTGTCCTATGACCAAGCCATTCTTGGAAAGATCCGGAAATGACGTTTAAACGTTTTCTGCGAGCTGGTAGTGGTGGGTTACCAGAGATCACTGCATACAATCCATTTCCTTTCTACTGGGCAGGCAGCAGAGCTAGGAGCAGATCTAAACGGCATTTTATACCAACTCCATTAATTTTTTTTTTTTTTGCACAAATAAACTGCATAATTATTCTGAAACGGACAAATATATTTCTGTGAAAGCTCTCATGCCAAGTCCGACAAATTTGCATTGCCGAGATGTCATTTTTATTTGGAGAGAGCTAGACAGCAGTTCTGCAGCTTTTGGACGAGTTAAAGAACAAACGTCTACAGGATATCGGGTTTTACACGTGATCTGTTTTTTGGGCGATACGGCAGAGTTTGTTTTTGATCCAATTTCAATTCGACCCAAGATAGCCATCTCCGATACTGATATTCAGTGGTGGCCCAACCTTAACGATAAATTAAGAAGCCAAGCCGGGGGGGTGGGTCATTACCAGGAGATCGACTGTTTCATGTTCCAACTGCGTCTGTTCAGCTTCCCAGTTATCCCTACTTATGGACGGCTCTGGCTCATGGTACAGTGATCCAGTATCGCAGAAATCACGTTCCAGACGCATCAGCAATAGGTGAAGATCCGCGATATAGCGTGGCTGCGATAGCTGGACCACGATATAGCGGGGAATCACTGAAATTTATATCCTGCACCTTTACATAATTTAAACATTTAAAACTACAAGGTAAAAATTATATTCTAATACCTTAGCTTGTGCTTATGTTGATCTTTTCCTTACTTTAAAAAGTTTTATAATGCATGTCATGGATTATATTAAACGGGCTATTAATACTATCAGCTAAAAAGAATAAAATAAACAAACCTTTTCTATTCCTGTAGTTAACTAATAGATGATACTGCTGAGATGTTTTCCATATTAAATATTACTTATCCTGAAGTACTGTCTGACGTGGTTGCTGCAAAGTACAAGATTTTTATAGAATTGGATGTATTCATCTTTTTCGTTTCACTGGCTTACTGAAAAGAAACGAGAAAAACTCATTATCACTGCTTCCAGTGCTTGCTGCCAGTTTGACAAATTCTCTCCATATGTGAAATTTTCTCGATTGAGAAAATTTCACATCGCGTTTGGCGTGAAAATTTCTTTAGTCAAATTTGCGTTCAAATATTTTGCAATGTCATGCAGTTTTTTTCCCCCCATGCCGTGCCTAAGGGGGGGGGGGGGGGGCAACATTGACCATGGGCTAGGCAAGTAAATATTTAAACAACCAATAAGCCCCCCCCCCCCAAAATGGATGGATGGATGTTTTTATTTTATTTTTTGGTTTTTTTTTTTTTTTTAATTTTTTTTTTTTTTTTTTTTCTTTAATTTTTTTTTATTTTAATTGTTTTTTTTTCCCCCCCGGGCGGGGCCTTGGGGGGGGGGGGGGGGGCAGCAGTGACCTTGGTCTCTGCTAGTAAATATGTATCCATCCCTTCTGCCACCACGCCTCAAAATGGATGGATGGATGATTTTCTTTTATGATTAGGATTTAGAAAGTGACATGGTGCGGTACGGAGACCCCCATAGATATATCTGGTAATAGCCACTCCAATCACGGCCGAGTGCGGGTCAGGGCACCAATCAGAAAATAAAGAGAAGCTTATCCTCCAGCCATTAGTGACCACTGACTGAGCTGGTTACCAATAACCTAAAATAAGTGGAAGCCCCATTATTCCTGCCTCCCCTGGCACTGCCAGCTTTCGCACTGATATAATGACCTGTGGGAGAGAGATCAGCTCAGTGCATGGCGGGGGTAAGAGTGCCACGCGGAGCCGAAGGCCGGCCGCCCTCACCGTGAACCGTGATGTGGGAGATGCACCTCTCCATGGCAGGCGGCACGGAGCCCACGGCAGAAGCGGGCAGCTGGTACAGCGAGCGCCGATGGGTCTTCTCTTTGCCCAGCAGGGCCACCTTCAGCAGCACGTCCCAGCACTGGCACGGGGAGTCCATCTCAAACTGGAGGGTCAGGGTCCTGCAGGTGGGACCCTCAGGAAAGTCAACAGGGCACATAGTGCAGACAGGGGGACATGAGCAACAAAGGGGCTTCAAGCAGAATAAGGACTCAGCACGCAGGGCGCCATCTTCTGACGGGGCACTGACATGGCAAAAACACCAGTGCTGTTGAAAGTTAACATGGCTGGCGCCCTCCCCTGGCGGGAGGTCCAAAAAGCACACGTGGGAATGGCCGAGAAGTTTGCCAGGGAGGCGGATGCCAGCAGAGAAACTTGCCAAATGTTTTTTTTATTTGAGCTTCATCTGGCACCGTCAACATAACGCGACGTTTCCTTAAATAAAAGGTACATTACTTTAAGATTGTTAGAAAGTGATGCATCAATATAATGTATTTCACTACTGAATGTAATTCAGCTGATTTTCACAGAGCACAATTTATAACAGTCACCTCAAAACACGCAACGATGAGCATATTCAGCAGAAACGTTTTCACCCGCCCGGGGTTTTCTTCTCCTCACCTTTTTGCGGTGACCACTTCAATCGAGTTCTCTGATGCATTCACTTCTGCAGACAAAAAGCAAATCGATCAGATTTCCCCTCCGACTCGCTTGACCATATTGATGTCGTCAATCAATCTTGTTTGCTGTGGTCATTAGATGCAAGATATTAGGTATTCAGTGGACAAATTAAAAGCATTCATCAGAATTTAGCCTACGTATGACCTTCAACAGTAAGGTATTCTTAACTCTGTGACTGGCAGAACACATCCCTAGAAACTAGCTCACTGATATTGTAGCTGAACAGTCAAACAGAAGCTTATTGCCGTTTCTGTTTATGCTCGGTTTTGTGTCTGAGACCATACAGGAACGTTACCGCCTTTCGCCACCATTCACTCACTGTGGGGCCTGTCTGCGCTCAGTCGCAGCCTGTCCGTCGCCCCGTCCTCGGTGTGGAAGACGAGTATCTCGTCGCACCTGAGTGCCACCCAGGCCTCTGAGTTCTGAGGCGAGGTTCCATCCCGCAGCAGAACCCGGGACACGGCCTGCACGCCCTGCAGGTCCTCGTCGGAGACGGTCCCCGGCAGGATGACCTGAAGGCCGGAGAACAGGCACACATCTCAGTGCCACGTTTCTCCATCGTTACCAGCCGATTCCACACGTTCTCTCCAACCATTTCACCGGGTCTCCGAACCATATAGTCCAAGATATAAAAAAAATAAATAAAAATACCCAGTAATACCCGAAAAGAACTGGGTCCCCAAACTATCCGTTCCACACATGACCCCTAAAATAAAGTCTCATGACCATTTTGCAGGGTTCCCTTGTTAAACGTCACCTATCACGTTTTTCCATCTTCATCGACATACTCTAGAAATCACCTCTTGACCTTCCTGCCGGTGTCTCACTGACACGAGTAACCATCCCAGAACGCAGCTCAACCCGTTACGTTATGGAACAGCATAAACACACACGGCGCAGGATGTCTCCGTTTGACTCTGTATTTACGGTACCTTCAGGATGTGCGTCAGGTGTGACAGCAGATCTGGCCGCGTGTCCGCGCTGCACAGGAGCTTGTCGGTCAGCGTCAGCACCTCGAACTCATTGGTCGGTCTACGGAAGACGAGACCAATGGGACGTTACTAGGTGTCACGCTGACTTCTAGGCAAACGCAGCTAAAATTATATTTATGCCCGACTGCTCCATTGATTTAGTTAACCCTTTCTCACCCAGAGGAGCAGTCAAAGACCGAGACGACCTCCTTGAGGTCCATGACGTCGCAGGCGGCGGAGTCGTTCTCCTGGGAGAACAGGAAGCGATCGTCCTCCAGCTTCCCGTGCAGTTCCTCTTCTCCTGAAGAAAGCAGACGTCAGTCTGGTCCAAGACAACCGAATTCACAGAAGCTTGGACTCACAACCTAAAGTCTGAGAAGTCTACCAGTATTATTACTTTTAAATTAGACGGCAAAATATGCAGTTTCAGGTCTTTGATGACAGCCTTTAAGATATTACCTGAAGACGCTAAATCCATTGACCGGGATTGTTTGCATAACTTCTTAGAGAAGGTCGGAATCTCTGCAGGAACAAGAAAAGTGACCAAAACACAAATGGGTATCAGCATAACTGATGTCACGAACAATATTAACTGGAAAAGATATTGCCACCAGGTATAAAGTAACACAGAATTAAATAAACGGCTGAAGGCTTAACTTTCCTCTGGGAAGGCTTGTTTAAATATTGCAACATTGTAACAGAGATACGGGCAGCGGTACCTGTGAACTCATTGTGCCGCAGAAGCTCCGTCTGCAAAGCCTGTCCCGCGTTCTCTGCCAGCGAGATGGGGGAGGGGAAACTGGGGTCGCACGACTGGCACTGGACGCGGGCTCCTGAAGCCAGCAGCGACAAGGTCTCGGGCACGTCTGGGCCTCTCACCACCTCGCACAGTCTCTGCGACATGGAGGGGAGGGGCACGCCAGTCACCACCTGCCCAGTCTGTGCCATTTCACCGGAAATGCGGTGGGTGGCACTCAGTCACAAGACTTGTGTGCACAAGTGACGAATAAGCAAATAACTCAGTTAATATCTTTGAAACATGCTGGGAATCTCAACCTTTCAATATTATGAAGCGAACATTATAAGTGGAGTATAAACCTCGTTCTGGCCGTGCCTTTGAGGCTGTGCCACACACATCTGCTGCTGAGGGTACACTAATGGCAATCTCTTCTTTTAGAACTTAAATTTATCTGGGTTTTTAAGAACGTCACAGACTGACTGTGTTCCTACCTCAGAGAGCGACAGAAGCTTTGAAAGTGAAGTGAAGTGACCTTTTAATACGTCAGCGTATAAAACCCACTGCCGACTATTAACTTCCTGCCTCGAACCTCACACCGCGATGACTACTGTCACTATGCTGACATTCCCCAGACTCTTCTTCTTTGGGGGAACCATTTATTTGTCTTTATACCTCCCTTATTCTTTATTCATTTCACGCGTGATTTATTTAGCAAATGCTCTTGTCCAAAGTGACACACGGCGGGCAGACTGCAGTCCAAGCGTACAGCCGCCCTGGTGCCCATTAGGTATTAGTGCGGCTCGACCGAGCTTCCAGGTGCGAGCAGGACTGGAGCAGGAGCCACATAACAGCTTCTAACAAAGCAGGAACCCAAGATGACAGACATTCAAAGGGAACAGGGCAAAGTGCCACACCGAGAGCATTCAAGGAACAGAGTGGCAAACTTTGCGCCAGGATGTATAGTTTATAACAGGGTTATTCAAATCACGGTCCTCGAGGTCTGAGCCCTGCTGGTTTCCCAGCCTTCCTTTACCTGTCAGTCAGGTGTGAAGCCTTTGACCAATCAGAATCAGCGATTATTAAACTAACTACCTGGGAGAACGGAAACAAAGACCTGGATTTGGAATCGAGGTCCAGATTTGAAGAACCCTGGTTTATAACATACATATCACTGGCAAACTGTGATAAACCTGTATTATTACCAAATGTCAGTTTTGACTGAATAAGTCTTTTTGCAAATCAAACTCGCCGAAGACCAGCATGAGTGGCTCAGTGCGCCAAGTCTGACCGGAAAATTTTGAGCAGTGTTGAGCAAGGCACTTAACCCCCTGCTCCAGGGACACGGCTGCCCCTCACAGTGACCCCTAAGCCATGGATGGATGGATGGATGGATGGATAGATGGATGGATGGGTGGATACAGACAGACAGCCTACACGATTAGACGACACAGGGCACCTGGTTCAGCAGCTTCAGGTTGGGGGCCAGAGGGTGGGGTCGCTTATAGCGCCCCCTGCAGTACTTGGCTTTGGTGAAGGCGGCGCGCTGGTTTGGGGAGGAGTCCAGCTGTATCTGCTCAGCAGCGGGAACGCTGTAGCCCCAAACGTCATTGGCGGCCTTGTTCCCGTACTGCGCAAACAGCTGAAAGCGGCAGGATGAAAAGATGCAAAACAAAGAGGAACGTGACTGAAAGCAACTCAGAAAAACGCTGAATGAAACGTTAGGTCAAGTCAAGTCAAGGGCGCTGTATTATTACAGCAGCTGGGGCTGTAATGGGACTCAAATTCATCATGTACCGTTCGATTACGTCGTTTTCGGTTTAAAATGAATCCATACATTTATTCAGACGGACGGAACCTAAACTCAGAAGTAGAGGTTTCCACATGTGAAACATTACGGTAAATCGGTGGTTCGGGAACCTTTTGGTTTCCCAGTAAACTACACTGGAGTTTACACAGCTACGCTAGACTGGAGAGAGAGTAGCTGGTAAAACCAAGGCAGTCTGTGAAGTCTTACGCCGAGCTTGGATATGTTGCTGGAAATGCATCCATCGTGCGAACTCATCTGTGAAGTCATGAGGCGAGTGTCTACGGCCGGAGAAGAATCAGATTTAGACAAGATTTACTTCATTGGAGTTTTTTGAGGAGGTTACTCAGGAAGTTGATGATATGAAGGCCTATAATATCATTTACTTAGATTTCCAAAAGGCTTTTGATGTTGTCCCCCACAAGAGGCTCCTACTTAAACACAAAGCGACAGGTATTTTAGGAACTATAGCGACCTGGATTGATAATTGGTTAACAGATAGGAAACAGCGAGTAGTG
>JABFDZ020000042.1:6459675-6474152 GCA_019775955.2 Pollimyrus isidori
ACATGGGCACACATCAACAACACCCATCCCTCCACCCCCCCCCCCCGCCCCCCCTCTCTCTCACACACACACACACACACACACACAGATTTATTGTGAATGTCACACACCAACATGATGATGACAGAAATCTACTCCGACTAAAACCACAGGCCAGTCATATTCGACAATGAACATTCTGTGCACTGTCTAATTGATGCTTTGATTTCACATGTTTCAGGGAAGAAAACACAGACTCATGGACATTTGTTGAGCCAAACATTGACATTATCTTAATGTCAATGATTAAATGATCTTGCCCCCTACTGGAAAGCTTGGCGGTATTTTCATCTCACACACGTGCGCATTTGTGAGACGAACAGGCATTTTGTGTCATTTTAAATTCTTTAAAAAAATATTTAGGTGTATTTTTTGGGGGCTGGGAACCAATTAATTGGTTTTCCATTATTTCTTATGGGGAAAATTTGATCAAAACTCAAACTTTTTAGGATTCAATCGAGAGTTCTGAATGGATTAAGTTTGAGTTATGAAGTACCACTGTATTATTATTTGCAGTTTTTTTAATCAGAAATTATTTTAAATGTATAGAAAGTTTTGCATTTTATAATATTATCATTTTCAAAGTGTTTCCCCTTAAAAGCAACAACATTTTACCATGATGAATGTGAAAAGAGCAACTTCCAGAGGACCAATGCTTGAGATGTGAAAATGATTTTTAAACAATGTAAAAAGTTCAGTTTGTGTAGGAAGTGTTCTTAGTGTTCCAGCGAATATACAGAAGCAGTCAGCTCAACTTTCCCCTCCAAGCCTGCTGTCTGCCGGCTGCCAGCAGAAAGCCAGCAAAAGGGAGTAACCCCCCTCCTTCTGGGGGTGTGCCTAAATTCTCGTCTAAACCCACCCATTTATTCACTTGCATGAGATGGCGCTTTTACCATGAGATGGCGCTTCCTTCACAAGAACACATTTTCGTTGTGGTAACAAGTTTACATACACAAGTACAACAGGTATCAACCATAATCTTTTGGTAGCCATTCACAAGCTTCTGGCATAATTCTGCCCGAATATTTGACCCCTCATCTTTGCCGAATTTCTAGTTCATTTAAACTAGTTGGGGTTGAGTAGGGTTGAGATCAAGGGTACTTCACAAAGAAGGATTTCTTGCTTAGCCAAATAACCTGTTGGAGTTAAGGTAAACTGAAGACATAACCGAAGTTTTTACAACACCAGAGACAAACAGGGCTAGGTACTTGGTTAGCGAGCATGCCGGTACATACTAATCCAGTGCTATGATAGTATACACTACATACTAATCCAGCGCTATGATAGTATACACTACATACTAATCCAGCGCTATGATAGTATACACTACATACTAATCCAGCGTTATGATAGTATACACTACATACTAATCCAGTGCTATGATAGTATACACTACATACTAATGCAGCACTATGATAGTATACACTACATACTAATCCAGCACTATGATAGTATACGCTACATACTAATCCAGTGCTATGATAGTATACGCTACATACTAATCCAGCGCTATGATAGTATACAATACATACTAATCCAGCGCTATGATAGTATACAATACATACTAATCCAGCGCTATGATAGTATACACTACACACTAATCCAGCGCTATGATAGTATACAATACATACTAATCCAGCGCTATGATAGTATACAATACATACTAGTCCAGCGCTATGATAGTATACAGTAGATACAAAAGCTTTTCGGAAGTGCAAAGCCAACCCCTATGTCTATAAGCTTCAGAGCTGAAAGGTCTTGACTAGAAATGTTTATAATGTGATTTTTTTTTTCAATTTGTCAACACTACTGAAAATACGTTTTTGAAAAGTGTATGTTTAAAGTACAATTTAACAAAAAAAATAGAATAACCACATTCGAAATGATCACAGATTATTGGTGCTGAGTTTGTGCTGAATAAAAACATTTGTAACACTTTGGGATAAATGTCTTTTAAATAGGTGAAATATTTTACAGTTTTTCCGAATTGCTGAAATATTAAAAATCATTTTGGGAACAAAACTGTCAATTGCCAAAAGTCACCCAACACCCAAACACACAAAACAATGGCCAGTATTCCCCCTGCATGCTGGAGCTCAGGTTTCAACAACGCATTCACACGTCACATTCTAACACTTCCCTCCTACTGTGAATATAAAAGGCTGCAGCCGTAAGCAGCCTTGCACACTGTCCCGAGGTAGTTTTACAGGACAAGGCAGTATTTTCAATGGTTTCTGTAACAAAAATATAAAGACTAAGTTTTAATGGATTGTCTTAATCTCCAAGCACACGATGTATTCAAATAAAGGGCTACAAATGAGGCAGAAGAGTAATATGTACTTTAGCATCTAAAAGTAAGGCAGAAAGAAAAAATACAGTGAGTGGTTATTTTATAAAGTACTCTCTGTGTGTGTGTGTGTGTGTGTGTGTGTGTGTGTGTGTGTATAAAACTCTTACTTGGCTGTCAGAACTACCCCTCGGTTACACGATAATCTACACCCATGTGACATCTCTGGACCAATAAAAAAAGTATTTACCAAAGTCATGGTATAGTGGTACATAAGAGAAGAGAGCTTTATTGCAGCTTGTTAAGTATTGCAATCAACACTATCATGACTTATGTTCAATAGAAGATACTGTAAAGGTTTTTTATTTCTTATGCTGAACACTACAATGCATTATAGATGGCAGTTTTAAGTAAGTGTTAATATTAAAGCCCGACCTATTTATTGGCAGGCCGATATTATCGGCCGATAATTAGGCATTTTCCAAACTATCGGTATCGGCATTTATAATGGCCGATAAATCACTATTTCAAAAATAAAATAAAAACCAATTTAGATCGCTAAACACCGTGTTTCCCCAAAAATAGGACATCCTCCGAAAGTAAGGCACCCCCCTCGGAAAATAAGGCACCCCCCTGAAAATAAGACACCCACCTAGGGCTGATCAATAAATCTCGCCCAAACGATGGAAGCCGTCTACCGCGCTGCGGATATGCCGTACTATCGGTACATCGCGGCAGGCTACTTCCTGTTTCCGGCGTGCGCGGTGACGTCGCGAGTGGGTATAGAAGGCAGGAGGGCAGGAGGAGCGGACAGCTTCAACAAGCGGTAAGAATGAGAATGTGATACAGGAGGGTCAGAAGTAGGGGTGGGCGGTATGAGCGGTATAAATGTGTAAATGTACCGTAGATTGTTGTATGTGGAAACAATGTCAGCGTAGTAACAAGAAATTGGATCCACAGTTTGTCTGGTTATGCTGGTTTGCGATGACAACAACCGGCCATTTTATTTATCAGAACATTAATATATTTTGATGTTCCTCTGTTCTGTTGTGACAATAAAAGAAACAAGTTTCTTTTTAAAATGCATTATCATATGTTAAAACTCATCTATAACTGCAAATAACTAATGTTAAGGAAATCTGTTAATGTTTTGTTCCGCGTTTCTAAAATTAAAAAAAAAAAATCTTTTTTGGGATTCTCGGCCGATATATCGGAATATCAGATTTTAAAACCAGCAAATATTTGTATCGGTATCGGCCTTCAAAATCCTTTATTGGTCGGGCTCTAGTTAATATGCTTAAAACACAAGTTTTTAGCTTATCAGCCAAGACCTATCAGCCAGGGATAAACCAGCTTGTGTTTTTGGTAGGATTTCAGACTGGAGACAGATCCACCAAGCTAGATGCTTCTCTGCTGAGGCACTCTGACCTTCTAAGCGAACTTAGATTATGTGTTAAAATAAGTATGGCACAAGACCAGTGCACTCTACGTGAATCTGGCAACCGAGTGAGAACATCCAAAATGAGCAGCGTCCAAGAGTAACTGTGCTTTGCCTCACCGCCTCAAGGCGTACAGCCCTAACTCAAAAGCAGAAAACGCCAACTAACAATAACCAGGGGGAAGGCACAAGGACACAGAAAAAGGCACGAGGCAAGGGGAACAAAGATCAAGAAAAGGCGTAGAACAAGACACCTTTGTCTCTACAAGGCTCCCCTTATTGTAGTTTGCATGAAGGAAACCAAACAGAATGCTGATTCACATGACGGCAAATGCCTTATCCCCATACGGGGGTGGCTTTATGGAGCAATTCTGCATTTAAGACAAGATGACATGGTATTCCATGATGCTTCATGACTCGCTAGCCCTAAGATTCATACTGGAGGGTGAACAGTGAGTATAGTTCAGTGCAGGGATGGGCAACCCGCTTCCATTGAATTCTGTGGATTATTAAGTCACTTTCTGTTACCAACTGACTTATGCTTTGTGAACCTGGATCCCATTATAATGATACACTAATAATAGCTTTTCCTAAGCAGAAAGCGACGTGCCCCTCAGGCTTCAGTTACCAGGGTAGCCAAAAAGCCGGTTTACCAGATAAAATCAATTAAATAATGGGAACTATAATCTCCAGAAATAGAAATGGGGTTATACTGTAAATAGTGAAGGGGGAGGGAGCCGCTTCATAACCGTATAGGAAAAGGATACAAGATGGGTCTAGAAATAGTGTATAAGCTTGGAGAAAGGGGATAGTCCACTGGGGCAACGGGGGAGGGGGTGCCAAGGCATTCTATTAAAACTGAGACTGATCTATGTAAAATGCAGAAACAGAACACGATGCCCCTTCTTTTTAAACAGAGCTGTTAAAAATAAGCTCTTTTACAAATATTATGGGTTTCCCAGGTTTTTATTCATATACTTAATTTTTTGAAAGACAGTCATTTATACACATTTCCATTTTGGCAGCAGGAAACCAGAGGCCCGGCACATCATGAGCACTTCACCGCACTAACGGATCTTGAGAGATGGGCTGACCTGGGCCATCTTCGTAAAAAAGGAGCCATTTTCCCTGCCTTATTCACAGCTCTAAGAAAGTGACAAGCCAGCACAACTCGCCCATCGATGCAGAGAGAAAGGACAACCTCTGTTTCGTTCACCAGTCAAATTCAACAGAAGGAAAAGGGAATTAAACCACAGATGTCTTTAACTGTGACATGACAGGTGACCATACTCACCAGCTGGTGGTTGATATTGTTGGAGTCGTCCTCGGGAAAGGGAGTGGCTATAGCCAAGGCCATGCAATTGGCAAATATTGCGAGCAATATAAAGGTATCGAACGGCCTAAAATTGAGATGGTTAAGGAAAATCAAAATGGAAAGAATCATTTGACGCTAAGTTAAGCTGTCACATAAAATCTGTCTTATGTAGATTTATAATCATCCAGCACCATCATAAAATACTGGGAAATGTAATACGTAAAACCAGACAAAGTCAGCAGAAGTCTTGGGTGAATGACGCTAAGCAAAATCCTGGTCCAATCCCAGTTGTGTCCTTTTAGCCACCTGTTGCTAGGAGACCCAAAAAACACAAAGCCCTATCCTTCTCATCACCATACAGCGCCATCTGCTGTCCATCAAACAGTCCCCTCCCCAATACAGTTATCATCTCTAGTTAAAGCCTGAGGTCTTTAGACACAGAGGCGAAGAGATGACATCCCATACATCAGAGGAGCTGTGTGCTGATAATTATTTCCCCCGAGTTGATGATCCATTTACTGGAGAAATGCCAGCAGATTTTCTTTCACACTTGTTTATACTGAAAATATGTGTGTGAGTGTGTGTGTGTGTGTGTGCCTGTGGTTGTGTGTGTGTGTGTGTGTGTGCGCGAGTGTGTGTGTGTGTGTGTGTGTGTGTGCGTGTGTGTGTGTGTGTGTGTGTGTGTGTGTGTGTGTGTGTGTGTAAACTTGCCAACAGAGTTTTTTAGAGTGATAGTATTCTTAGGTTCTACTGAACCAGTATCAGAATCTATTCACTGGAATTTCTTAAATCGTCCTGGCTAAGGGCATTTGCCAAATGCTATGATTGCAAATGTAACTGTAGCCAACATACATTCCTATTGGTAGGTTAATTGTCCGGCTGACACCTTCACCATCACTGCTGCTGAATAAATAGCTATGTGTCAAAAAACAGGCCTTCAGAAAGCTATTACTAGAAATTGACTCCCTCATGATACAAGACCATGCTGTGGGCTAGTCCTATTAAATTTAAGATTTAAAATACCAAGAACTTATAGTACTGTGTAACAGTCACATGCTATCAATGAGATTCTTCTGTCCTACAGAAAGTTACTACTGTCCTGTTGGATGGCAATGCTTTGGCTACCCAACCTCTCCTCAGGGGCTATTCCGTGACTTTGTTAAATATCCCAACTTACCTAATTTATTTAATAGTAATTAATAACTTGTCATGGTCAATTTATGGTAGGCAGGTATGGTATGTCAGTGATGGATTCGACAAAGCCATGTTCATACTAGATGCTTACTGAAGAATAAAGTGGCGACCTTAGGAGAGCTTTTGAAATGACTTGGCTCATACACTTCGGCAGACAAGACATCAGAGTTTTATACCAAAAGAATGTCATTTGAGCATAACTTGGGAAACCTAAGACTGTACTGTGGTTCCAATGAAACGGATGTGAAAATAAAGGCACAGTCTCACAATCCCGTAATCGCCCTGCAAAGCGGCACCGGAGGCCCCGCTGCTTAAGGATACTTCCACTCGACGAGGCTGATGCAGGCCTTCCGGAAGGGGTTGTTGAGGTTGAGGCAGAAGAGGGCGCGGGCAGGCCTGACGTCCGGCGGCGGCAGCTGCTTCTTCAGCTTGGCGTGCTGCAGCTTCCTCTTCTCCGACATTATGGCAGCCGCCTCGGCCACCTCCTCCGGCGTCATCTCGGAGATGGGGATGTGGGGGGCGTCCTGACTCATGGCGGCGCCGGGAGCGGGCGAGTCGGGGAGAACGCGGCGGGGCCCGCCGGCGAGGAGGCCCTCAGGCCGGGGGCTGGGGCGCGGTCTGAGCCAGGTGCCGGCACGTCACCAGGGAGTGCCACGCCGACGCTGCTGGCATACTTCGCCCCTGAGGGGACAGCGGCGAGGGCAGGCGGTGAGGAACACTCTCCCCGGCATATAACAACATCCCTAGTCAGTGAAGAACCACCAGCTCGCAGGAGAATCCTTACTTTTGTATCGGTACGAATAAGAATTCACATGTGTTACACGTAATTTTTGAAAAATCAAGCAAACAGAGCAAAGTGCACCCTGATTGAGTTTCAGCCTGCAAGACTGCTGCCAAGGGTTCATCCCTTTGACCATTTAACCAGCTGTTACTATATATGCACATACTTCATTAAGTATTCATTAAGTCCTGGTTGATTAAACAGATAGACCAAATGATAAATTAAATACAACGCGTTTAAAGGAAAAGAAAAGAAAGGAAGAAATTCAGAATCACTGAGAATGCAGTGTGTTTAGTCAGCAATTAGAGAGGATTTAAATTTGCACTGAGCACAGACACCAGGCGGTAGCCCAGTGACTCTGGTCTAACAGCAAGACTATTCAAGCACATGGAAGTTACTCAGTCACTCAAGCAATAAATTATTAACTTTAATGGACCTTTGACAGGGAATCAAATGCCAGTTCAGAAAACTCTAGAAAGTTCTGGACCCAATCTGGGAGGTGTCAGTAAGCTGCAGGCCACTGTCCGTTAATACCATCTAAACGATTATTTTATATGGCTACAAGGCATCGGCCAAGTCAGAACCTATGTGTTCAATATTATATTAATTGTTAGAGTCCTTTCGAAAATATTACGATAATACTAGCTGTCTGAATACAATAACTATACTTTGTGTGACAGTGTTTACTCAAAGTCTACATGTTCAGGGATGCTACACGTTTGTTGCTGAACCTCCACAGTGGTACCATCAAAGAATGGTCCAGAGCTATAAACACTCCTGTATACTACAGCACGCAGCCTTATTTCAACAAAATTAAGAAATGCTCTACAGACGATGAATATACTAAATCCTCACTCATCTTCCACTCAACAAAACTGTATAACACACTGTCATTGCAATGTATGTGAGCCTCTGTGTTTCCTTTTTATAACAGCAGAAAGTCTAACAGTCCATGACTATCCATCTTAAGAAGGGGTTTGGTCTATTGTCCTGAATGTCTCATAAATCTAAATTCACAACAGCTCAAATAAATGACATGCTCATTGTCCACGGCTGATGTGCAAACCGCTGTGTCGGAGATGTTTCCATAATTCCAGCTGATCGCTATAGGAGTAACAGCCCTTTATTTGAGAGATGAATGCCAAACAAGAAAACATACATGTATCTTAAGTTATGTTTCACTGACAGGTATTTTTTTTATAAGCAAGTGATTTAGCATATTTTATGTGCATACTTTGAAAGTAAGGACAAAACACCTGGGACTGAACACCTGGAACTTGCCAATTTGTTTATTATAAAATGATATGAAGTTAAAAACTTCAAGGGAAAACACAAGCAAGTAGCTGCAGATCCTGAAAGTAGCTTTACCCGTCAGAATATCTGCGGCATTGGACCCAGTTACCTAGACGCCATAGCACGGAGACGGCCCTCATTTGCAAACATTTTGAAGTAGGCCTTCGTCTGAAAAAGACTAAATGTCACATGCGTCAAACTATCGGGACACTTCAGGGGCTGGACCATGCCAAACCTCCTTTATAAACTGCATGAATTCCCAGCTGTCATTCTGATGTATCACTTTGCAAATTCAGTTGTGTAAGTCCTTGACCTCTGAAGCCCAATGAAAAAGCAAAAGAAAGGTTATATCCCTTGGAAATAGCCAGCAGACTTCAGCTTTGTCTGGAATATACGTGATCCGATAAAAAAAGAACTAAACTACAGTCATTTTGCACCACCGTGCAATTACTGGATGCTACTACGAGCGTAAAAATAACGATCACCTTAATCTCTCTTTTTTCATTGAATAACACATTCATTCATCGACCCGAGCGCAATATGAAACCGAAAACTGACACCCAGTTCACAATTCGTTCCACTTTAACGTCACCTTCCACTAGACGTATCCACAACATATATGCAGAAACGGGTTTCTTCAAATCATTTTGAAGCGTTTTGAATTGATGCTGTCATCCATAATGATTATGGGTACACACTGCGGGCTCACCAGAATTTCTTCCAAAAACGGCAATCGTTATCCAGGTTACTTACCCTGCAACTGTATGCGATGCCTTGGGGTACACAAGGTGATTCTCTTTAGGCTCTTTTTGGGTCCATGATGCTCCGTTTCATATGCCAACAAAACATATCCCTGATAAAAATAATAATGATGGAAATAAAAATATGATGATCCGTTTTTCTTAGAACTCGGTCCGCTTGTCGGATCTTGAAAATGAAGGACGGAATGAGGTTTGGGAAAAGCACGGTTAGGGCACAGCGTCCAACCTTAGTTCAGCTGATATTTCTGTCACCTCCGACAGATCAGATGCAGCGGACACTGCCAGGCGCACGGACGATTCAGGCAATGCGTCGCCAGCATGCCCGTCCTTCTGCAGAAAGCATACCTTTCCAGAAGGACTCGATCGTTTGCAGGCGACTCCTGAATTCCAACAACGCACGCGAGAAACCCCAACTGTTTTCGGGAAACCAGCAGAACGGAGAATCAAACAACAAATTAAAATTCATTAGCTGGAGGGCAAAGAGGGACGCATATGCGTTAATTAAACCCTTTCATGCCGACTGCAGAGAGAGAGAGAGAAAGAGGGAGAGAGAGAGAGAGAGAGAGAGAGAGAGGAGCGCAGGAGCATCCCAGTCCAAACCCCATCCAGTTTAACGTCACAAGACAAGTGAACAGTGAAATCAGCCCATCACAGCGCTTCACCCTCCGGCTAATGCAGTTCAGGCTTCTCATTAAAATCGCATGTCGTGCAAACCAACATATTTCCAAAACCGGAAAATTTTAAAACAATTCTTCAGTTTCAAACAACTGTGATACTGAATTATCACACAGATAGTAATTCCCGAGACTTTAAGAAATTATTTCGACATCCGGATGCTTGTGGGACTGCAGGATCTTCGTTTATTAAGAAATACAATGTTGGTGTATTTTAACAACAATGTTGTTGGTTATCTATTTTCAAATAACAAGGAAATAACATCTACAGTGCGCGATTACGTTTTTAGTTAAGATACAAATTATTTGATGTGCATTTAAGGAAGAGCAGGACGCTGTCTTGTCTAAAGTATGACTCCTACGCCTAAACAGCCGTAAGAACCGAAAGTGTTGAACAGCTGTTTGGGATTATTGTTTGTTTGCCAGTTGTCCCTGGTTGTTATCAGTCGATGAAACGGGGAAAATATGGAATGCAACGACCTTAAGCTTGGGACATCAAGGGGAAAATGTGTCAGGGACTGCATTATATGTGTAAAACTGAAGGTCATTTGCTTACCAATAAGTGATGGTATTGTATGGGTCCCTGGGCATCACATTAATTATTAAAATAAAACATACTATCTGTTCCCAAGTATTTGCTATTTAAATGTATGATGCAGAAATGTATTATTTACAGGTATCATTTCCAGAAATTGGACTGCTGTCTATTGAGGTGAGGCAATTGTGTTTAATTGTAGCTACAGGAACTATTCTTGCTTAGAAGTGGGATAAAATTTGCCATAGCAACAAGCAGAGTAGGCACAGGGGAAACACATTTGTTTCTTTTCAAGGTTTAGGCAAGGTTGTAATCAATTACTTCAGGTGCCCTTGTTATAATGAACATTTCTTTGGAATTGTGGTATTTTACCCATTTATAAGTCATTGTGGGAACCTCTGTGAATATAAGGAGTATAGCATTAGTTGTTTGCTTGCATTAACTAATCCTAAATTGAAATACTACAGCTTAGCTGTGCAAAAAACAGTATGTTACCTAGTATTGAGGTAGAGATATGATTAACCATATTTCGAGCTCAGTTTGCTGGTCCATCTGTATGCTTGGGATATGGACACGTAACAGAACACTTGTGCTATATCCTCTTTCACTCCCAGAACCTCTCTCGCGTTACAGCTGCTCAGTGGAATATTCCAGCCTTTCTGCCATCTATTCACCTGGGCTTGTCTTTTGCTACCCTGAAAAATGCTTAACCTTCTCATTCACTGTTATTACTGCTACTAATGCTACTTTAGTATTTTTTTCAGCTATGTCAAGAAATAAACCTTTCCGCACTAGCTAATGTTGGTAAAATGTTTGGTGGAAAACATTATTTTATCAGCTACTTTGAAAATAATCATTTTAATTTTAAAATACCTTGGATCGGGAAAATTAAATGTTCAAGAAATCTTCATCTTTTAATTGGAGCAAGAATATGCAACAACAACAATAACAATTATTATTATTATTGTTGTTATTGTTGTTGTTATTAATGCACAAGCTTAAAAATAGAATATATCAAGCTGCTGGGACCTGGACAGTAAAGGCAGCATCAGGTCTGTGTGAGAGGCCTTCCTCAGGGGGATAACTAGTGTCCA
Source organism: Pollimyrus isidori (assembly GCA_019775955.2). Lineage (NCBI taxonomy): Eukaryota > Metazoa > Chordata > Actinopteri > Osteoglossiformes > Mormyridae > Pollimyrus > Pollimyrus isidori. Next base: position 6,471,087 of record JABFDZ020000042.1, read on the forward strand.
GGTTTTTTTTTCTAAACCATTATAGGGAAAAGTCAGAAAATTACCTGAGCAAGACCGAGCGGTTGTGCTACGCTGTACTGTACCTTGCCTAGCCACATTTTAAACCTACTAGGAGTTTTAATCATAACAATTTGTAGCTGTTTTTGATTTTGATTGGGTGTATTATGTAGTGAGTGAGCAGGACCAGAGCCAACTTATGGGTTATTTATCTGGGTCATTTTTCTTCTCATCATTCCACTGTTAACTGCGCATTTAACGATCCCTAATTGAGAGTGAGCGAAAACAGCTTTGAAGGACAGAAAAGGGGGTTTTTATTACTGCCAGGGGAGTGGGTGGGGCTAATGTTGTCATAATCATGTCATTGGCTAGTTTGCTGTATTAAAAGGGTATAATTATACTGAGATGCTTACATTACATTACATGAACGTTACATTTATTAAATAATCCGTAAATGTATTTTTAAAAAGTCGTTCACACTTAAGTTCGTTCTACCCACCATTATAATTCACTCCAGTTTATATTTTTTTTTCCATTTCTTTCCTTGTAAAATTAAGGCCAGTACTAAATTAATCTTTGTTCAGGCAGTCAGACCCGCCTACTAAAATTACAGCGGCGATTACGGCACACCCGAAAAAAGATCAACACCTAGCTTGGCAGACGCCGATAGCACGTACCTATGTTGTGTGTCTTAGTTGCAGCCCATAGCGTTTCACGTTTAACATATTCGCTTGTTAGATATACTTAACCTAAGTTAATAAAATTGTAAGCTTTCACATTTATTAAATTAATGTAATGGGATGGACGTAATTGAACGTATGTGTTTCTTACCGGCATTAAAGCAAAAGAAGGGCAATTTTTATTGAGTCTTTTTAAAATACCGTAATATATACTTAAACAAAGGAATCTTTACGAATAAAATTAGCATTTTATCCTAAGCGGATGGTATATAAGGAATTAATAAAGCTTTTTACACAAATGAATGGACCTCTGGACGATACAGGAAATATTGGATTGAAGTTGAAATATGTGCGGCGCTCTTATTAGTAGGCGCTCTTATTAGTAGAATATACGTTTTGGTATGATGGAAGGATGCTTTATTCGGAGCAGATTAGTTTTGTTTAGGCTAGTTGCGAGTTAAAAGAATGACCTTGGATCGGTTTAGTCTTGCTCAGATAACTGAGATGGAAAAAAGGGAAAAGGGCTGGTTAAGTGTTTTCGTCATTTACCTAGCAACAGGCATAGCAACGACTTTTTCCCTTTGTGGGAAAAAAGGGAACTTTCTCGCTACTGCTCACGCAACAGCAACTGCAGGACATCTTAAATCTTAAGAGCAAACTATAACGCATGCATTATGCACTTCCATGATGATATGCTTGCATATTCCCACATATAAATACACAAGGAATGACAATGCATTAGTCCTTCAATAAATACCAATGCATACATTTGTAAAATTAAAATAAAATTTATATTTAAGAATGTTTAATAGTTATTAGATTTATTCTGATTACCACGCCAATATTTCAATACACCCTGTGATTCTGTGTCCTAACAGGAAGATGGCTGCATGGATAGTTTTAACATCACAAAAACCCCACACAATAACAAAATTTGACATTGTAACCACTTTTTGACTGAATAGTCTAAAATGAATAGTCATTGTCAGTGGCTTTTCATCTATTCTTTCGACACATTACAATTCATATTTTGTCCTAGTTACTGCAGAAGCAATTATTGGATGTCATAATATACCTCACGGGAGTCAAGTGAAGAAGCTCATTTTTGATAATCGTTTTTATTGTAGTAAATATGAATACAAAAGTAAATGATTTCCCCTAAACATCATTCAAATGTATACCTTGTATTAAAGCCAAGGTGGCTTATGGTTCATCCCTTAAGATTTAAAATTCCTTTTAGAACAATGATATACTGGTATGATATTGCCCTGGGATTGAGTGGCTTGAGCTCTGAAGATCACAATTCAATCCAGCTGAAAGGAGCATGACAGGGTCTGCTTGAAGGAGTGAGTATATCCATGTGGTGTTATTGTGAGGATCTGATATCTGTATTGAAAAAAAACGGGAAACCATAGAATTACAGTGCAGAGTCATTAATAGGACATATATATGTAGGGGCCATCCAAAAAAAAAAAAACACCATTTATTGTTAATACAAAAACAACAGAACCCACACACTTAAAGAACACCCATATAATTAATCAAACCCTCAAAAACTCATATTGCTGCATTTTTCTCAGCATTGGCTTGTTCATTTGAAATATTTGAAATATTTTCTATATTTTTACTTTGTGATGTTTGCATCATTAATATCTTGTACATGTTTCAGATGTGATCAGATGAATCTTCTATAGTTTCACGCACAAATCCCAGATCATATTCTTAGAAGTAGAAAGTTATTAATATTAATCTGTATAAAATACTAAGGTGAAGAGACATATCTTCACTGGCCCTTCCTAGTCCATCTTGAAGCATATTTAGACCACTTAGCCCCCCCCCACGCCACGATTGCCCTGCCCTGTATAATCAAACACCTGCAGAACCCAGTGAGAGGCCACGCTCACCCCCACTTCTGTGAACCACAGCTGACAAGGAGCTTTACAAGAATATTAGGTTACCTGTCTGCACCTGGTAATTGAAAATGCCTGAATTATTAACGTTTTATGACAACATGGCATATCACACTTGCCCCATTTCGGCATATTTCTGCAAAGTAAGAGTAGCTTCATCCAATTAAAACAAAGCGCCGTCTGTTTTGCCCCAGTTACCAGCTAAGTGCTAAGCACTGTTAATTACGTATTTTTATTTCATGTTATGGCTTTGCTTTCTTCAACGAGACTCAAATTTAGTGCCTCATCACATCCCTCATCTGGCTACAGTAGTTTTATATTGTACTTATTCATCTAGAAACTACAGAAAAAACAAGGCACTTCCCTGTTTTACAATTACTTACATTATAATGTGTTGTATTTTATTGAAATGTCATTTGATTAAATCTATATTAGCGAAGCATGCAGAATTAGAGTGAAAACTGCTACTACTGCTACTA
>JABFDZ020000042.1:6474252-6487351 GCA_019775955.2 Pollimyrus isidori
TATTGAAATGTCATTTGATTAAATCTATATTAGCGAAGCATGCAGAATTAGAGTGAAAACTGCTACTACTGCTACTAATAATAATAATAATTGATACTTTTTATTGATCCCCATGGGGAGATTCTCTTCACGCCTCCCCCAGCTTGCAAAGGGCAGCTACCCTTAGCAGCGCCCAGGAAGCTGAGGGTTATGTGCCTTCCTCAAGGACCCACAGATGTGGAGAGACTGGACTGGAAGTGACCACCTTTTGATTGCGGGTACAGAGGCTTAGCTCACTGAACTGATAAATATTTTCCATGGAAAGAAATAGTACTGAATGTTAGACTTGATGGTTCTGGAACGTAGTGTATAGTACAGTATGAGAAACTGCCTCACAGTATAGTATAGTATACTGCAGTTTAGACTGACTCCACAACATATCAACATATCATGCCCAGGATAAATGCAGTAGCCGCAGCCCATACAGTATAAAAATACCTTTCCAGCAAGTGTGTGATACATAAATTAATGCATTATTAGCAGGTCTATCACTGATCTAACCGATCCAAAGAGCATCTGAGTATGAAGTGCATCTGGCACATTCTTAATTGACACGGGATTTCTGTGTGTTCATAGTCCTACCACATTAGGCAGCTCTACAGGTGGATGTGCTTCCTTTTGTCTCTCTCTCTAAGGAATGTCACTTTTTAATTTTCTGTTCTTTTTTTTCTCCTGGGTAGCTTGTCTGCTTATTGATTTAGTTTGTTTTCTCAGGCTGCATTTTTCACTGTTTTAAAAGTTTGCCCCCTTAGTTATAATTTGGTTAATTAGTAGAATTTTAGTTTCTTCGACATCTCCGGACATTGTTTCCAGATGTTCATGGGTTCTTAATTCAAATATTTCATTGTTTCCTGATTCACTTCTTCAGTTCTTTGCCCTGGATGTGATTGCAGTGTATTTTCTTGTAGTTCCTGTGCTTTAATGCAGTTTGTTCTCAGAGTGTATTTCCTTATTGTAAATGACTGTTACTTTCTGACCTAAAGCAGACGCATTTAATCCATCCATCCATGTTTCTATCACTTTTCTAATACAGGGTTTACGGAGGTGACCATGCTTCATTTTTTAATGCTCTTAACTGCACTTTAACAGAATCATGCCAAACGGTGCCTTTGGGCTGCGTGCGTTTTGCCTACATAGGTTGCTCTGAGGTAAAATCTTCCATGGCTGCAATTGAGCCTTGAAGTAACACAGGGGTGACGCGCACAGAGAGCCCTGCAGTCTGTGCCACACCCTGTGGACCAAGTCTCTGTGACACGGTTGGCTATTTCATATGATCCGTCTGCATGCGTTAATGGAGTCGTGTAGAGGAGGCTGATGATGACATGGTGCTTCTTTTTAAAGGGACATATTCTCATTTCAGGGGCGGCGTGGTGGTGCAGTGGTTAGCACTGTCGCCTCACACCTCTGGGACCCGGGTTCTGGTCTCCACCTGGGTTATGTGTGTGGAGTTTGCATGTTCTCCCCGTGTCGTCGTGGGGTTTCCTCCGGTTTCCCTCCACGATTCAAAGACACGCTGAGGCTGATTGGTGTTCCTAAATTGCCCGTAGGTGTGCATGTGTGGGTGGTTGGTGTGTGAATGTGAGCGATGGGCTGCCAGGGGGGGGGGGCCCCCCGCCCCCCCCCCGGGGGGGGGGGGGGCAGGGGGTAGGGCGGGAGAGACAGGTTCACAAGTAAAAATGGAAAAAAGGAACAAAATATCATAAAATATATATTTTTTTTTAAATAACAACAATGGCTGAGTTTATATAGGTGAGTGAAGTCGTGAGGTAAGCCATCTTGGTGTAAAAATGGCCGTACCACCTTTTATTTGGGTCTGACCGCCATCCTCCTACCGTATTTCACTTAATAAACAGGCATCCACTTTAGTAATCATATAACCGCCCCCCATTTAGTGAAGTTCTGTGAAAGTTAAGTGAAATGGTCACCAAGTGAAAATGGCGTTAGCCTGGGCATGACCATGACTCACGACGTCCTTTCAGCTGTCCATCCTCAAGTTTCTTTTACCACTTCTGAATTTTTAATAACATTTCGCACTTCTACTTCAAAGATCTCACTCTCAATGTTTGCCATTGTCAGGTGTACAAAATTGTGCCAATTTTTTGACCAATGCACATATTAATTTTTTTAAATTAATTTTTTTTTTTTTTTTTTTTTTTAAATCACCGTCATTGGTGGACAGTCGCTGACTGAGGATTCCTTAAATGATGAGCGGCTGTATGGCATCACATTGCAAATTCATTAAATATTCAGAGGGGACACTAGAAAGTACCCCCTATGCAGCTCATTTATGAAACCCTACACAAACACTCAGCCATTGAAACACAATAATAATAATAAAAAAAAGGTTCAAATGAAATCAAATTCAACATAAAAATACTAACTGAAACCATAGGTTAATTATGAATGAAGGCCAAATGAATGATAAATTCAGGAGAAAATTTAACATGAGACTTATGATAAAAGACACATCTCTGCACTCACAAGTGGCGACTATCAATGCAGACCATGTACAGACCATGTACCTTTTATCCGCCAGGTCGGTTTTGTTTCCCACCAGCATTATTATTACATCACTTCCTCTTTCTGTTCTGACGTCATCAATCCACTTTGAGGTTTGCTGGAAGGAGTTGAGGTCTAAGGAAGAGCAAGGAAACGTCAGACTCTACATCCCTCTGTTTATACATTTCAGCACAAATCTTGCAGTGTAATGATCTTCACACAAGACACCAGTCACAAGAAAGTGCAAAGGGCATGCGGATCAAGGCCGAAGACGCCACACGCGTCAAGGTTATAAGCTAGCAAGCTTTTTCTGTGAAGCAGCTCCGTGAGTACGCGAGGTGTAAGGTGGAGAGGACAAGAGAAAGCTTCAGGTAGGTAGCAGGAACAAGAGACAGCAAAGTGCTCCAGGACTTCAAATGATAGATCGCAGCTCCCTCTCAAATGGCACAGTACCATTTCCGAATGAACTGCTACATTCTTGAAACCAACACCAAAAAAAATAAACCTTAAAAATACTAGCTTGCCCTTTTTGCCATTTTTTTTTAACATCCTTGAACCTGTCGCCTAGGAAATAAAGGTCTTCCCTGCACAAGGAAAACTCTCCCATAGGCTTCTGGGAGGAGGCTATGACTCACTGGTGATGTCATAAACCACCACAGCGATGGTGGAGTCGCGGATGTAGCTGGGGATGAGGCTGCGGAAGCGCTCCTGCCCCGCTGTGTCCCACAGCTGGAGCCGCACCTGGGGGCAGGGGGTGGAAGGAGGAGGAGGAGGAGGAAAGGAAAAAGACAGAAGTATAAAGGGCCGCAAAGAAGGAAAACGCTTCGCTTACGTGTTAAGAGAGACTGACATGAGCAAGAAAACCAGGGCCCAGCAACAGCTGAAATCCCACCCTAAAGCACCAGAGAAGAGCAAAAAAACCCCAGCAAGGTTCTGTGTAGGGCTGGGTGGTGCAGTGAGACTTTACTGATACTGGTGCTAATTTGACATTAAAATGACGGTACATCCTGCAGTTACTTCCCCTGATGTTCACTTCCACGAGCCGTTCCTTTCAAAAGCACCATGTCTGGGCACAGTACTCATCCACACCATCCAGATGTCACTCTTCACTTTCAACACCAGAGTAAAGCGCTGGGCATGTGCAGACAGAGAGCAGATCTGGGTTCAGACGGCAGGGATTATCCCTCTCGACATGGTCAGACAAAAAAGGACTAATTTGACCTTTCAGGGTACTGTTACTTGTCACTACCACCTAGCAGTAGGTAAATATACCTTTTAAGGTACAGAAATGGACTCGGGAACATTTGTGTCCCATTGGGGCTACATTAATGTTGCTTGGGCCTTCAGGAACAAACCCATACCAGAGTTGAACCCTTTTGACAGTTTACCATGTGTATTTGAGGGGCGAGGGGGGTTGATTTCGTCCCAACCAAAGTTGAAACCAAATGTAGATTATCATGTAGATCATCATGTAGGGATCATGTACATCAGAGGTCTCCAACTCCAGTCCTGGAGAGCTACTCTCCAGTAGGTTTTCTATCCTACCTGGCTTCTAATGAGCCACACCTGTTCTCGGGTCAATACCAGGACTGGAGTTGGAGACCCCTGATGTAGATGGACATCACGAGTGTTGATGTCAAACTGCTGTCAGGCAAGGACGGTGATTTGCTACCTGAAAAGAACACAGTATTGATTGGTTGTATTTTGGCTTCTGCAACCAAGATACTGGACCAGGTGAAATGTGAACCCTGTCAGTAAATGATTTCGGCAAGAAAGGCTATTAGAAGACGTCCCATCACTTAACCCCCTGGGCCGAGTGTGTCGTCGACGACGCAGCATACTTCTCGGATCTATTTCAGTTCGTATCTCGCTGAAATCTTTATGTAGAATCATAAAAAAAAACACTGACTAAATTCATAATCTGTCTTCTTTTTAAAATGTCCATTGTCAGAATTATTAAAGTTTTCAAAATTAGGTTAAATCAGCAAAAAGGTGAACCATGTCACCTTTGTTTTACCCGCTTCGAGGCCGTGTGGTACCCCCCTCACCCGGAGGTCGCCATTCACATTATAAATAGCATATTAACATTAGCGCGTATTCAAATCACATTTGCATTGTAATATGATGAAGAACGCAATGGTGAAACGCAACCCAGATACATCCCCGTCAGCACCATAAAAGGGGGGTAGGGACGTGGCCAGATGTCAATGGCTCATTCATACATATGAAAGTTGCTACATATTCAATGAAAGGACCCAGAAATAGTGACGTGAGTTCGGTTTCTCTTATTTATTTATCCAACTGAATGTTGAATGGTGCATCTACACCATTTAGTCATCTTCATGTAGCCAAGACTTTGTGATCAGTTATCAGGGATCAAAACAAACTGGCAGCATTGCTTAATATGTACTTTTATAATGTGTCTGCAAGCGTTCAAAACTGCATTTTGCAATGTCTATACTTCGATGTCAGATTACAAACTTAACATAAATCTGACATATTTACTGTACAAAGTACACCAAGATAAAGATGAGTTTAATGCCAAAACAAATATATAAGAAATAATTTGCCATCAATTATGATATTGAAACAAATGTGCTCACGCCCCAGTCAGTGAACGTGTGCTCACGCCCCAGTCAGTGAACGTGTGCTCACGCCCCAGTCAGTGAACGTGTGCTCCCGACCGCTAGACCTCAGAGGCTTACAGCACGGGTTCCTAAACCGTTTAGCCTACGACCCCCAAAAATAAGTGTCAGACTCTCAATCCCCACTAGGAAATTTATTTGCACTACAAATAAATTTGTAAAATATAACATTCCAAAATAAGATTGCATCATAGCAATGACAAGGAACTAAATCCCTTGTTCTCAACTTCTGAGTGAGGTCACATATCTGTAGTCATACACAACCGTACATTTGTTTCAAAGTCCCATAGGAAGACCGACTCTGTTGTCTGGCTGTTTCTGCCCTGCTCTGGTCGTACACACACTCAAATAGCACCTTACCAAATGAGTTACTATGTCGGGGGTCTTTCCAGGCCAACAGACAGTCTTGGCCGTAACTACTCGCTCTTCGGCGCCGGTGTAATTTCCTGGGAAATCAAAATGCCCCCAAAAACTGACTTAAGTGATGTGGGAGGGACCCCAAGCTCTTTGTAACCAACTCACAGCCACAATTAGCATAATGGGAACCATGCAGCACTTATCTCTGCTTTGAATGCCGACCTGAAACGCATCTAATTCTGCAGACGCCATTTAAAAATCATGATACGCATCGAATCAGCATCAAATCAAGGGGTCTCTACCAACTGTCGTCGCACTTAAAATTTCATTCACATATTCTGGAAATCATGTGCCGACCCCCTACTGTAGGAACCCAGTGACTTAAAGCAAAACCATGTTACTAGATATGGAGAGTGTATGGCTGAGAACAGCAGACATATGAGCGTATGTCAGGATTTATTCCAATGACGCATTTAGGAAACCTTTTTGAAATAAAAATGAGCAAATCGGCAGATTGTATTTTACTGAAAACTATTTCCTGAGGTACCTCACACAGAGATAAAACAGCGGCTGTTCCATCTTAGTTAAATAACTGAATCCTATTCTGAAAATGCTATTACCACAAAGACATTTTTTAGGGTTAAAAAATTAAATCATGTCATATCTAGTCAAGATATATGTGAATTTATCATTAGAGGTAAATCGCTAAAAAAAAAAAAAAAAAAAAAAAAAAAAAAAAAAAAAATGCGATAATATTTTTATCACACGTCGCCCGGCCCGAGATCTATATTATGAAAAAGAAATTTAAAGGCAATTTATTGCAGCATCCAGAGAGCTGTGCCTGCCTTATCGCAAAGGGCTGGACAAACAGCATTCCGGGGACGCTCCTACCCCACTGCAACCACGATTTCGAACAACACATTCCGTCCCGCGCATGTCTGGCACGGAAGCGTCCAATGGATCGAGGCAGAAAGATGGTTTTGATTTCCGCAAGACAGAGCATGCAAAGCCAGAGAGAGTGACAGAGACAGCCTTAAAGAAGGGGGTTAATGGAAGCCTCATAGGGGAAATTAGCTCGCCAGAAGCCCAGCCTCGCTCAAAGCGAAGGTCTGGTTCGACAAGCCCGAAGGCACCACCAACACCAGCGGGCACAGGGGAGGTGGGACCCTTGCGGGCGGGGAATGAGGGCGGTGGGGGGGGCGGTACCTACTTGCGATGTCATAAACCACCACGGCGGCGGCCGAGTCGCGGATGTAGCTGGGGATGAGGCTGCGAAAGCGTTCCTGCCCCGCTGTGTCCCACAGCTGGAGGCGAATCTGGGAGCCGCGTCCGCACCACGTGGGGGGGGGGGACCGGGGGGGGGGGGCGGAACGTGGCAAACCAAGTGTGTGTCGGGGCACGGCGGCGAAGAAACGGAACAAAAGGGAAAACAAAAACGGAACAGAACTTAACGGAAAACGAAACAAACGGAAACGTGACAGAACGGCGTCGCTGTGCGACACTGCGCGCCCATCTCTGAGGGACTTTCTGAAGGCCTTCGAAACAGGCCTGAGCGTCTGATACGCTGGAATCACTTTGCAAAAGGTCACCGATTAGATCAGGAGATCTCATTTAAATGATAAAACTAAAAAAAAAATAGATTAAATTTAAAAAAACAGCAATGATAAAAAAATAAAAATTATACCCAAGCACTAAACAATGGATAGCAGTGAAGGCTAGCATAGTGACACAAAGGACCCAATTAGAGATAAAAAGAAGATTTAACAAGAATCCATCGATAAACAATGACAAACACACTGACCAATTTAAAAAAAAATTCAAGAGTAATAGTATTTTGAACAAAGAGAAGTTGCACTTACCGTACGGTCTTCCAAATACATGGTTTTCGACAGAAAGTCTATGCCGATAGTTGCCTTAAAAAAAGCGTTAATTAGTATAAATGATGTTGTAAGGAGTGCAAGCAGATTATATGCATAGAAATAGATTTTTGCCATTTAATCTCCCTTAATATGTGAGCAATCCTAACACCCATATCCTTTTAAATATCAGTTTACCTTCCTTTCCCCACACCCCAACTCCCTCATGTGCGTAAACGACCAGGTGTGCTTGATTTGTATTGCATGTCAGTGTAGCTGCAAGGGTGTACAGGGGTACAGGCCTGCAGGGGTACAGGCCTGCAGAGCCAGTGGGGAGGCATGTGAGCCGTACCTGGTATGTGTTATCAAAGCTGTCATACATAAACCTGGTGATGAGCGAGGTCTTCCCCACTGAAAAGAGAAGCACAGAGAGGAAAAAAAGCAAATCAGTTTAAACAGGAGGCCAAGAATGCACACAAGAACAATACGTTAATATACGTCAATATAAAGACCGGATGAAACAAACTGCTACAAATGTAACTGAAAACAGGTTCAATCTGCAAAATTTGCAAACAAAATGAATTGGACTGCCAAATACATGAATTACAAAATAAATGAAATAATATGCACTAAATCAATGAAACTCATCATATTCATCGCGTTATAATTGTCGCAGTGTCTTTTTCTTCCTGTGCCCTCAGTGGCATCACCATCCTGGCACAGAGTAACACAAGGAATAAATAAAATGAATAAACAAGGAAATCAGACCGAGAATCAGCTCATCATTCCACAGCGTGAAAGATACAGATACCAACATGTGGTTTCTGCTTAGGGAGGTCACGTGTATTGTTCACAAATGCCTTTTAGGAAAAGACTACCGGATCTTTTATTGAAAAGATCTTTGTGATTATTTTCCCAAGTTAAGAAGAGCCGTGAAGAACTACAGTAAAACAAAGGCTTTCATTACCTTGTCCTAGTTAAGAAACATTTCAGTGCTGCAAATACTAAGGCGATTCATTATTTGGGATATAGGAATAAAAAAGTTGGTTGGAAACTCTTAACTTTTCAGAGCAAACGGTGCGTTTTATGAGTATTGGTAAACATACATGATGTATTGCCGATTCCAGGCAATTTATGGGACTTTAATAGGAGGTCTTTATTTTTTAATTTGCAACATAACACTATTCCCGTTTAATTTAAAATATCATCAGGCACCGAAGAGAGGGGGTTGTTTACTGATGCTAATATGAAGTCAAAACTTTATATTTAGGGGGAAATTATTTATTGATCATAAAAGAGCCCACAGTAAATAGCATTAATCTCCGTCAGGCTCCTGCGCCGTGCAAAAGGGTGAGGTTCGTTGGGGGAGGCAGCGAGATATGAAATACCGATCACATGAAAACCACCAAAGCTGGTTATTTCTACATACAGAGATATTATTCACGCATTTTAACATTATAACCTACAACATAACTTATGAAAAATACAGAATCGGGAGCTCACTGTATATACTCAATAAGGACGCAAAATATAAATGCATATTATAATTTATATTAGCATTATTAATAATTAACAGAATTCCCGCATCTAAATTCACACAGACATATCCTGCTGTGCTGGCTATGGCATTAATGGCAAGAAATCCTAGCTGACTAATCGGGCAGAGAGACGCATGAAATGCAACAGCGCGACAGTAAAAAAGAGACGCGTAATTCTGGCAGCTGGTCTGCAGGCCGGTAGATTTCTATGCGCCGGGAAGGTGGGTCATCGGATCCACTATAAAAAGGAATATGCGGAGCGCACATCCTTCTCGTTGGGCCAAGTTAAGCTGGCGCGACCAACACAAATAAAGGACCTCGACTGAATGAAATATCCCAGTGCGTTTTATTAATAAAGGGCTATTACGGCGTGAGCAGACGTGGCAGCGTTCAGCGGTGCCGCATACGAAATGCCACCATGACCGCCTCTTTGAGACGTGGCAGCGGCTTGGCGTAGCGTAATTTCAAAGGAAACGGCAATCGAAGCGCACACGTATGACAGCTAGCTAAATTCAGGTGACATCTATCGCGAAACAACACGACAAGAGCAGCAAACGGTTCGACGGTCCTAGCCTGGCCTCGACCAGGAAGCGCCCAGTCCCCACCCATCATGTTTCTCCCCATCTTGTCCCCCACTGATCCTCTGGGCCCTGCGATCCGGCCGTCATTACAGCAGGCGTACTCACCTTCACCGCCCCATCTTTGCCTAGCGCCGCTTTCAGCAAATATGCTTCGGAAATTCAGTACACGTTCTAACCAGTTACCTTATCCCTCATTCAATATTTACCATACGAGCACTCACCGCTCTGCTCGCCCAGGAAGACCAGCTTGAATTTCCGCAGGGGGTTACCAAACTCTCCGCCGCCGGGGTTTGACATGATCCTTTATTTAGCTCGTGTCCAGACAATTAGCGATTCCGACAGCTACGGACGTGGCGAGTCTGACACGTTTCACTCGCAGAAAACGTTAAGGTTTGGGGTCAGAGACGTGAAACGGAAAATATGGAGAGCCGAAAGCAGACCCAAGCGGAGTGATGGTGGGTCATGCACGGCTCAGACTCGCAACAGAGACCGTAGAAAATAAGCAGGATGGAGAAGGGATGTGCAGCTTCAGCTCCGACGTCAGTACGTCATTTCCGGCTACGTTATAGGAGAAAATATACCGGAAGTACCGCTCCGGGATATCTTTGTGTATGCCTCTAGGGCAGGAGGTGTAGTTATGTTTATATATGAAATATCATTCAAATAACATATTTTATTAACAACTGAAAGTTTAATTAATATCCAAAATTCAATTCCATAACTGAATTTGTTTGTTCTGCCTTGGTGTATTTGGTAGTGTGTGAATCTCATGATCTGAAGCTCGTCAGTTCAATTCCTGCATGGATCTGGTCTTAACTCGCTCTTATTGACACATGTCTCACCTAAAACATCTTACTTCAGTAATTCACAAAGGTTTATAGCATTCACAGATATAATAACAAATATAAATAACTGCTTGTGGTAAGAGATTGTTGTGATTTGTTAATGAGTAACAAACCTGAGATAAGTATGTAATTAAGATTTTCATGGTTAATTAATACATAAGTAAAAGCATAACACTACATTATCTGTCCCCCCTCGAGTAAAGTGCTGCCTTAATTTTCACTACAGTCATTTTCTATATTGATCAACAATTTATAGGTGGAGGAATGAATCACAGCAAAGCTCCTGTCTGTTCATGGAATAAGGGCGATGAGGAAGCTAGCAGGGGTAGACATTGTGAAAATTAAAAACAACATATGATTCAATGGCTGGCAGAGGAGCAAATGTACATCAGTCAGCAATGATCGCTGTCCTGCACGATGAGGTGACAGGGCGGGTGACAGCGAATGATTATGGAAAAACATGTGGCCAAACCTGCTGTCGTGAGTGTTGGCCAAACAAACTTTGGCTTGGTGGTGATGTCAGATGTTTGGTGCGGGATGTCACCTGGCAACACTGACCCTTCTGTCCAACACAGTATGAGACTACTGCTTGGGTTGAAGTAGAATAGATGACAAAAGGGTGAAGCTAAAACTTGTTTCCACCTGAACTAGTGACAGTGACTGGCAACAGTCACTAGCCGCAGTGAGTAATGACAGTGACAAGCGGCAGTGATTAATAACAGTGATTAGCAACAGTGACTTGTGACAGTGATTAGCACAGTGACTATACTAACAGTGATTTGTGGCAGCAACTAGTGACAGGGATAGGCACAGTGACTACTAGCAGTGATTAGTGACAGTGATTAGCAGCTTTGACTAATAACAGTGATTATAATGGCAGTAACTTGCATGTGATTTGTGAACGTGATTAGCAACAGCACAGCTTCACTCATAAAGAGAATTTATGGAATGTATTGATGTCCCATTTATGACCAAATCGTTCTTTTGAATCGGTTCTTTCCAGTGAATCAGTCAAACTGGTTTCAAATCTAAAAGAACCAGTTAGTAAAGTGCTGATCCCAAAATCCTCTGCGAACAGCATTTGTTATATACTGTACATGGTGGCTTTCGTGTTGGTTTTTATCCTTTACTTAAAATTTTTTAGACAATATGTTTGCAAATTTCTGAAGGTACTCATAAGTTTATCAGGCTTTTGGAGGATGGTTGTTTGTATGTAATCCTATTTAAAAAGCTAAACCCTACGTATGTGATAGTTTTTCATTTTAATTAGACCTGAGGCAATTACCAATACTATTATGAAAATAAGATGCAGAATCATTAAAGGTAACTGAACAACGGGCGTTTTTCTGCTTTCTGGGGTGGGACTTGAAACACTTTCTGACATTGGTTATGCAAATAGCCTGCCTCAGAATACAATACAAAGGCAGCCATTAACACGGTTATGAACTCAGAAAACAAAGTAAAAACAATAATGATTGCAATCTGGTCGGAACCAGGCAGCACATATACAGACTTTTTGTTTAAAAAATATTGGAGCATTTATAAAGCAAAAAGGAAGTTCATACATTTCTCACAGAGCCGTCTAGGAGTGATTTACCCACCAAGGAAGAAACTGCCGCAGAGTCTTTGAATCGAACATTCGATTCATTTAAAATGAACAGTTTGACAGAATCGGTTTTGTAAATTGAATCAAACTTCCAATCACTAATGAAGAGAAAATTTCTATCCAAATGCCAAAGCAATTCAAAAGAAGCCTGAGTAGAGCCACTCATTTTATAGATTTTAAAGAAACGACCTAGAAATGCCACAGGTTAGCAGAGAATGAAAATACTTGCTTTTTGGTTGGCTTTTATTGCTACCAAATGTACTTCCACTCAGTATTTCGCTGATTGTAATCATCACATTACCTTTTGTTTTTATCAGTTTCCTGTAACTTCCATCCATCCATTATCCAAACTGCTTATGCTACTGGGTCATGGGGGGGTTCAGGAGCCCATCTTGGAAGCAATGGGTGCAAGGCAGGGAACAACCCTGGATGGGGGGCCAGCCCATCACAGGGCACATACACACACCAAGCACTCACATATGCACGCCTATGGGCAATTTGACAACTCCAATCAGCCTCAGCATGTTTGGACTGTGGGGGGAAAACCGGAGTACCTGGAGGAAACCCCACGACGACACGGGGAGAACATGCAAACTCATGAACATGATACAGGTCTATAAGATTCTAACAGGTTTGGATGCTGTTCAACCAAATAGTTACTTCAGCATTAGTTATAATACAAGAACTCATGGCCATAGGTGGAAATTAGCAGGAGAACATTTCAAACTGGATTTAACACTCAAATCCCTGAAAGCTCCGAAAAATTTCGAAGCCTCTGGTGGAGCCCCTCCTCACCCCCCACACAAGCTGGCCGCAGCCTCATTAGCGCCAATCAACACTTATTGTTTCGCAAATAAAGTGAGTTTCACGGTTTCAACCTTGGGTCAGCACCGAGACGTTTTTCTATGAGTGAGGTCTGAGGAATCATGAAATACAGGTTATAATATATTGTAATTTGAAATACAATTCAATCCCCATTTCTTGTGATTCGGCAATTGCGATTTCAGTTTTCCACCATCAGCCAAATATATTACGGTGCAAACAAAAAAGACTTATGTATGTGTGTTCATATGTCTCTATATCACATTCATTCGGTTATATTTCTAGTTATAAATATAGATACAGTTTATGTC
>JABFDZ020000042.1:6490346-6502276 GCA_019775955.2 Pollimyrus isidori
GGGATACCCTGTATGGGATGCCAGCCCATCATAGGGCACGAGGCAGGGGACACCCTGGATGGGATGCCAGCCCATCACAGGGCACGATGCAGGGGATACCCTGGATGGGATGCCAGCCCATCACAGGGCACGAGGCAGGGGATACCCTGTATGGGATGCCAGCCCATCATAGGGCACAAGGCAGGGTACACCCTGTATGGGATGCCAGCTCATCATAGGGCGCAAGGCAGGGGACACCCTGGATGGGATGCCAGCCCATCATAGGGCACAAGGCAGGGTACACCCTGTATGGGATGCCAGCCCATCACAGGGCACGAGGCAGGGGATACCCTGTATGGGATGCCAGCCCATCATAGGGCACGAGGCAGGGGACACCTTGGATGGGATGCCAGCCCATCATAGGGCACGAGGCAGGGGATACCCTGTATGGGATGCCAGCCCATCATAGGGCACGAGGCAGGGGACACCCTGGATGGGATGCCAGCCCATCATAGGGCACGAGGCAGGCGATACCCTGTATGGGATGCCAGCCCATCATAGGGCACGAGGCAGGGGACACCCTGGATGGAGCATTAGGCAGCCACTGCAACCATATCAACCATATGAGCCATGAAGTCTCAGTGCTGCACCAAGTTTGCACATTTTACTGATACAAACAGTGTATTAGACTTTGTAACAAGCTGGGGAGGAGAACTGACACAACTTTCTGCTACAGTGATATTTATGCTGCAGGAATTGGCAGGAAGTGAGACTGACATGGTGGTGGAGGCCAGATTGGTGTCCTCTTCCTTCAACTTGCCGTCCAGCGCCAGGCCACGCTTCTCTTTGTTGTGGGCCAGCAATGGTGTGATGTTCAGGGTTTTGTCATAAGTCGAACTGGCTTCAATCATCTCCCTGAAACATACAAGCCAGTGCACACTTAGGATTTTGGGGGGAACAGAATGGAGAGCTAACTGAGAAACAAAGGAACTCAATGTAAGAAAGTTACAGACCTGTTTCTCCATCCATCCATCCATCAAATTTCTGTATTATCTAATACACGACAACCAATGCATCCTGCTACCAACTGACTACAGCTCTGAATGAATTTCTGACAAATATAATTTGTGTTTCTTACTCAAACTCTTCATTCAGAACATTCTTGGTGTACTTATCAGCAGAGAACAGCACCACGTCTGTAGTTTGGTCCACTGATGAAGGAGAGATTACAGAATTAATGAAATAAATTACTTGTTAATGAAATTGCCTGTATATTCATGCTTCTATTGTATGACATTCCAATATCATGGCACGCATTGCAAAAGCCACTTAGCAATTTAGCAATTGTAAAAAATATTGATTTTGACTTGTGACTGCAGGTCGCTAATTAACAGGAAATGTTAAGGTATCTTAGCTTATTCATGGTCTCGTTCTTTTTTATAGATGGTGTTTCCAATCTGCTAGTGTGATTTTGTGCAGTTATATCAAGAGTTATATTTAGCATGAAGGCTTTGATCATGCTTACCGGTTATTTTGATTTTCTTCACCACCTTGTTGGTTTCATTGTTAATTTTTATTCTGATTGGGATTTGCTCACCATGGTAACATATCTGCAATGTTGATAAAGAGAAATCAGTGAGATCACATTTAGCATATATTGAAACACATTGTCAATGATTACTCATTAGAAATAGTGCAATGAGGGCGAGGATGTTGAAGGATGGGGCACGTTCAGATGCTGAGTATACTCAATGGGTTCCGGTGCTGAGTATACTCATTGGGTTCAGGTGCTGAGTATATTCATTGGGTTCAGGTGCTGAGTATATTCATTGGGTTTGACCGCCATACTCCCATTTCCAATAAGGCGCATTTTTGCTCTCCTTTACCTTGAATAATCAGGCCCAGACATTTATGCCAACCTGCTACCCATGTGTTCTATCTAAGACCCAAATCCCATTTTTGTTTTCATACTTATGGCAAAATGTTCTGTTTCTCTGCTACGTTTGCTACGTCTGTCTGTACTCTCTTCCACATCCTGCACATCATCCCACCTTCAGAATATCGTCACTGTCCAACGAAAGATACACATCACCAAAAATCCATTATTTCAGTAGTGTGAAAAAAACATTTTTCTTGGAAACTACTTTACAAAATAACCCTAAAACGATGGAATGAGACCCCTTTAACAGCACAAACAGAAACTTGTCTTTACACAGCCGCCAGTGAATGGTTTAACGCTTTAAATGGACTTATGTATATTATGGCGCCAAGCGCTTGTGAGCATGGTGGGATATTCAAAGTCCACCAGTGCTATAATATTGTTGCCAGTGAGGCAAATATGTGTCAACAAGATACAAATTAATCTCGCTTTATAGTCATAATTAACAATGATGTTACTTAGCTATGTGAATATATTCATCAATATGAATTATTAAAACTCACAAACATACAAAAGTAGACAAAGTGGTTTTCTACGGTGTCCCTGAAAGCTCATAACACACCAACATTAAAACAATGCAAAAATATGAACACAACGGAATTTGCTTCATTTTTTTGTCAATGCTCTTGTGTCGTCTTTCTATTTTCGCATCTTCTTAATGCTTTTGCGTTGCATTAATGTTGACTCATTCTGGGCTTTCATTGACTGTAAGATTTCATCCAACGGCAACGATATATTATGGACAGCTATCCAATAAAGGATTAGTATAGCACAGTCATAATGTTCTAGCAAAATAATGTTTAGTAGTTAAATGTAAAGTAGTTATCTTGGTTTTATTTGTGAGAAATGGCACAGAAAAGCTTTTCCTAAAATCCTTTTCTATTCCTCTTGGTGTCTACAGTTCACATGATCATTATAGTCGATTGTGTAAGGCATACTGTAGACCAGTAAGAAGAGGAGAGGGGAAAGGGTGTACCTCCTTCTCCATATAGGCATCCACATGGACCAGCTTGTCAGACATCATGAACTGCTTACTGAGGCTGGCTTTGGGCCCAGCACCCGTTTTGTTGGGGGCAAACTGGATTTTGCGAATGAGAAGACGTGCGGTGTCCCTGCAGGGGGCGAGTGAGATATCCCTCCCACATTCAAGTAACGGCTGATGTTTACAAAGCATAGTTTTCAGGATGTATTAACATGTTGCTTTTAATAGATATAGTTTTTTTTATCAACAAAACAAATCGCATGGCTTTCTTGTTTTCACCGATGTTTACGGAATTCATTTGAAAGCTGTGATGAGAAAATTATAATATGGTAATACTTCTGCCTGGATGTATCATCAAAATCACCTGCTCTGAAATCATACTTACTTTTTGTCCACTTGTTCATCGGGATTATCTGCTTCTTTGGCGATGTATGTCTTCACTTCAAAGTCAATGCCACAGGGCTGAATAAAAGGACAGATCCTAAACAACAAAGAACTTCACAGCAGTTATTTTGATCAAGCGCAGCATAACCTGTACCTTGCCTTTGTCGTCTGGCCCAGGCTGAAGTGTTACAGAGCAGGGAAGGTTAGTAGGTATCTGAAACAATGGGGAAAGAAGAGACCATGAGTTTCTGCTGCAACCCACGAGGTTTAACAAAGCATCTGTGGATGGTGGAGATCCTGGATCTGTGCAGATCATTTGTGGATCTGCAAAGATCATTTGTGGACATTCAAAGATCATTTGTGGATCTTCAGAGATCTCGCCTCAGATTCTGAGTTTTGATTTTCCATCTGTTCATAATGTTTTTCGCATGTTCATGTGGATTTTCTTGATCATAAACTGAACACAAGACTCAAAGCTGCAGGACATCAACTTCCATCCAGCTTCTTATGACCACTAAGGAAACTATGTACAAGTATGGGGAGCCCGGGCCATAGAGAGGGAAAAAGCACAAGATGATGAGAGTGAGGACCTACATTGAAGATGAAGGGGTAGCTCTGATCTCCCGCTTTCTTCAGCAAAAGGTCTTGCATGGGGGTGTTTGGTGTTTTGCTGCTAGTAGGGGGGTAGATCTGCTGCTGCTCGATCCATATGTCCTTCCGATAGGACAAGCCAATGACATCCAGGTCGTCGCGACCATAACGGAAGGCACAGACCAGGTGAACCCAAACTGCGCAGGGTGGAGAGAGCAAATCGAATGTGATTTGACATACAGTAGCTGGGCACCCTTATGCTGACTTTGCATATACTGTATGTAACACTTACATGAATTGGTTTGCGTACATGTTTGCTGTCTGTGTTACAGACGAGTCTACATGTCACATTTTCTGAGGCATACATGTACTGTATAGAGCACGAGACGTATAAGAACAAGCCTCACGAAAACTCAATCTGTGGCCTTCAATGGCTGTGATCATCTCCTAAGAATGAGGAGTGATGTGAATCTAAGCAGATTAATACCTTTCCTGTCCCCAAGGTCGGTAGGGTCAACCTTCACCACCCCATCTTTTTGAGAGATGAGTAAAATAGTATTAGCTGCAAGTCAGCTTTACGGTCTGCCTTGTTATTTTTTTTAGAAAGGCAAGGCTGAAAGTTAAAAATCCAAATGAGATCAGAGAAAGCTCACCGACTGGCTCTACAGAGGTCACATGGTCCACAAAATCTCTTCGTCCTAGATACAGGGATAGCTAAAGAAGAATGAGTGAAACCATTAATATTTGATTGTTCTGAGCTGCTTTCTGATTTCCAGAGATTTATGACTCAGAAATAACTTGAACAGATGTTGTTATGCTGTGACTAACAGGTTGGAGACCATGTTGTTTTAATTGATGTCAACTCTGAATTTTATTCATGCTTATCCTAGCCTTAGGCCTAAGTTAATAACTTCAGTTAAGGCTTTGAGAACACTCGAAACATTTATGTAGAAACTATTTAAAAGGTTTTCTGTTTCTTTGTTCTTTTTCTGTCACAAAGAGTACAAAAGTCTAATGACTGAAGAAGGACTTCTCACCGAGCCATTGCCGCTGGTTTTCTTGTAGACCCTAAAAACAGAGTGAAGGAGGCAATTCAGTCACCTGGAAATATACACACCGTCTAAATCTGTAATCCAAAATATCTGTTAGGGCCCATTCTACAGAGAATGTGTGTCCAGGATCGTAAATATGTAAACTGAAAATAGTCAACAGCATTTTTAGTTATAGCTGAAGGACTGTGGGACACTATTGATCCTAATCTCCCACTGCCAAACAAAGCAGTGCACTTGCTCAGCAGGTTTATTTCAGTGCTTTCCCTGTTGGTTACTGCATGTTGTCTGTTCTTATCTACTTGCACTACAGTCTGTAAATAGTGTCCTTATCATTATCCCCTATTCCCAGGAGCTTTGCTAGGGCAGCGTACTTTCAGGTCACATGACCTTACATTCTGCACCTCTCATTGGCTGCTGCTCAGCACAGCAGAACCTTTGTTGTCATAATTGCTAACAAATAACAAGCAAAAACAATAGGATCCATACTGATTATTAATGAGGATGTATGAAATAAATATTTTTAAATAAGTGGGCTATATAAATATATAAGTTCTTAAGAATTCAAAAAAGTAAGAGTATGCTTCTTACACAAGTGCAATACTGAATTATAATTAATATATACTTTGAAAAAACAAAACGACAAAAATTAAGGTAGCAAGTTCAAGGATTTTCATCTTTACCTACAAATGTTTCAAGAGCTTTTCAGTACTTGGCCTGACATAATCCTGTTTTTTGTCAACAGATGGACCAAATGAAATTACCCAGCATGACCACCAGCTTTTGGTCGCGCACAATTACTCTGCAGAACCTGCTCAGTTCATTGAAAGGGTCTTTGTTTTGTTTGTTGTAATGTCTTGTGCAAATACATAATATGGCGAAAGAGGCACGTGTATTTCTTAACTGCTATGTCACAGTTTACAAGACTTACTTTGCCATTTCTTTGTTGATTGTGTAAGTAGTTCCTGCGAACTAAATGAGAAGAAAGTGATTATCGTACACAATTTAAAGTGATTATCGTACACAATTTAAATTGATTATCGTACACAACTTAAAGTGATTATCGTACGCAACTTAAAGTGATTATCGTACATTATTTACCATTAGTCTGAAATACAGCTATCAGGGCAGGGAAAGGATGCTACAGCACATCATTCACAATTGGCTGCAACCTTCCGTCTTTCCAGGACCTGTACGAGTTCAGGACTTTGAAAAGAGCAGGAAGGATTATGGCTGATTCCTCTCACCCTGGTCACAAACTCTTTTGGACTCTCCCCTCTGGCAGATGGTTGCGGTCTATTGAGACCAAAACATCACGCCATAGGGACAGTTTCTTCCCCACCACAGCCCACCTCATCAATAAGTCCAGTAACACTCGCTCAAGTACTATTTCCTCATCCTAGTATAAGCTTGCACCCTTTTAAATATGTATATATTTCTCTCAGTCCTAGTACTATATCACACTTCACATTCTTCTATCTGCTTATATTAGTACCTGTATATACCCACCTTTAACTCTCAATATCTGGCACCAACCACCAAAGCAAATTCCTTATATGTAGGAACATACTTCGCAATAAACTCTATTCTGATTCTGATTCCTTAGGCAAGACAGAGACATTAAGGAACACTGCTATTCACAAAACAGAGAAACATCTCTAAATATAGTTCTTATGCAGAAGGCCTGGCAGGTGTTCCAGCCTTAGCAATTGAGATTGGCATCTACGTAGATTTTTTTTGTGCCAAATGTTGAGGCTTATCTTCTATAAAAATAACAGTTATCTCAGTATCTCGAGAGCCTCAGACGTTCTGTAGACCAACCTGGTAGAGCCAAACTTTGCCTTCTTGGACAGTACTGTGTGGGCTAGTCTTTCGTGATATTTTTGCAGCATGCATTAAGTATGCAGTATAATGCCAGTTCTGAGAAGGCGTGACTTGATATTCTGAGCTCAATGGCAAACATTTTGTTTGATGCACCTTACTGCTGACTGAAATAAGTTTCTTTTGTAGTCAGATTTAAACAGGAAATATGTTGTTTAATGCTCAATATTTAAATAAGGAGAATGTCTGCAGATTTTTCTGCAGTGTGCATTAGAGTTCAGGAATAAAGGTATGTTATTAAAATGATCTTAGATTTTACAGTTTTGTTCTCAGATTTGATACTTAACCTAAATTACAGAAGGCACAGACAGACAGATACATAAGAACATAAGAAAATTACAAATGAGAGGGGGGCATTCAGCCCATCAAGCTCGTTTGGGGAGAACTTAACTAATAACTCAGTTGTTAAAATCTTATCTAGCTCTGATTTAAAGGAACCCAGGGTTTTAGCTTCCGCTACACTAGCAGGAAGACTATTCCACACTCTAACTAAGTGCTTCCTCAAATTTGTTTTAAAATGTTCTCCCGCTATTTTCCACTTATGGCTACATGTTCTAGCATTTAAACTAATATTGAAATAGCCATTGAGTGAACAGGATGCAGACCCGTTAGAATGTTAAAGACCTGGATCATGTCTGCCCTTAGTCCCCTTTGCTCAAGGGTAACACACCCTTTTTGGCTTATTTTGCCTTTTGCAGCAAGACCTTGGACTTTCAGACTAGTGACAGTTGCTGCATAATCTTTGATCTCAACAAAAAAACTTAGTGATACTTTGCTGCATTGTTGCAAAAATCTCTGCAACATTGTGAAGCCCTGTGAACAATGTGCTTCAGTCTACACTCACGGCACTGCAATGCAGAATTTCAGAAGAATCTGATTCTACATGTTACTATGTCAACAAAACTTTGCATGAGGCAGCAGCTGCAATAATTCTAGAAGCTTGTATCCTGCAAACACATGATCCGTGTCATAGTTATGAGTTACATCTCTGTAAGCAGAGACAATCCGCCTTGTTTAAAGAACGCAGACCCCGAAAGAATTAAGAGACCCAGCATCTCCTCAAATACAGCATCTGATCTTATGCACTTCAGCATCTCGCAGAAAAGGAGGTTGACGATGCCGTACCTGCGGCTCTTCTGAAGGTCAGTAATCCCACAGCGATATGGCTGCTCTGCTTCTTGGCTGCATCTGCCGTCCTGCCCCAGACATTTATACCCTGACCTCCACGCCGCCTGCGGGCTTACCTGCCCCATTATGGATTCTTATTTTACCCATAATCCTATTAGCCCCAAGGTTCTATGTTTTTTTTTAGGTTTAAGACATTTAAAAATATATACACAATGCCACCGAAGTGGATTAAACTTTTTTCCTCTCTCAGTAAAAGGCCAGTGTTACATTTAATGGCATTAAATGTTATGTTTGTAAGATAACATTTAAACCTCAAGCTGCCGTAACATTTTATCAGACAATAAATTGGAATAATATATGAGTGCCACTTACATTTCAGTAATGAAGCACCTCATCAGAATCAGAATTGAAATCTTTATTATCGTCCAAGTTCCAGGTGAGCAAGAAATTTCTCTTGCTTTAGTTGTCACCAGTGTCAGTCATGTACTGTTTGCGAGTGTGTCACAAGCGGCGTCACCCAGGATTCAGCAATACTGGAACTGTCACACGTTTCTACATATGTGTGTTAAAAATATAAGCAGGTTTTTTAGCAATAAAGCAGACATTCATCATATCAGTGGTAGACCTAAAAACAGTTTTCAGGCAATAAATAATATTGTTCCATTTTATATGTATTATGAGTATTTCTTTGCTTATGCCATGTGGTATTTTATCATATTTATTTTTGCAAGCATTTTATTATCCCAGTTGGGGTGCAATCCAAGATCTTTATGGATAGCATTAATATTTTGTGTTATTTTTAATATTTGAAAAAGTATTACACATGGTTTATAACACGCGAAGGCACTCACTGAATTGTATATGGTCGTAGGTTTATTTTTAACAGTTGATGACACATATGGCATTATTATTGTCAGTGAATGAACTTTTGCAGCTATTCTCATTTTGCCCACGCACACATATCGTTCTGCAAATGTTTCATGGCAGTGATGTCCTGAATTGCTTTGGCCAGTCCTGCATTTGCTTGCTAGATCTGACTGTGCCAGCTCTCCTTCAGAGCCACACGAGGTGTTATTGTCCTGCTCCGCTCGTCCGCTCCTTCTGTGTGCCACACCCCTCACCTACCTCGTGTGGAATCCCCGTGTTTACCAGCTGTTTATTCTTGTTGTTGATTCCAACGTATTTAAGTCTGCATTAGGTATGTTTTCCCCAGTTCGGTCATTAATGTTGCAACATTGTATGTTGCCAGTGTTCCTTCTCGTATCCAGAATAAATCCCTTGTTCCCTGATTCTCTGTGTCCCTGCTCCTGCTTCCTAGGTCCGTAACACGACAGTTATAAACATGCAGCAGAAATGAAGTTGAATTTCTCTCACAAAAGGCTCAACCACAGATTCATGGTAATCGCTTTGTTTAGTATAATGATTTTCTGTATCCAGGGATGGGCTATATCTTTATATAGACACTTTATTAATCCCCATGAGGCAATTGTCTTTATGTCTCTGCCAACTTGCTCTTTGTAGAGTCAGCTGTCTGTGAAGAGCAGCCACCCATAGTGCTAGGGGTTAAAGGCCTTGCTCAGGGCCCGGCAGATGTGTAGAGGCTGGGTTTGAACCTGCAACCTTCAGAGTCCTGTCATGCAAGCTTAGCCCACTGAGCCACATGCTGCCCCCACAGCCCCCTCTGTACTTGATGAGCAATATGGAAAATGAACAGATGGTCTTAGAAACCGTTGAGATCATTGGTATCACAAGGACACGTGCAGCTCGAGTGTGATGCAGTCAAAGTATTCTTTATTGTCATTTATTGCAGCCACATGATGAATTGGTAACACACCGAGGTGATATTTTAGTGTCACTGGCCAGAGTGCAAAGACAGAGTAATGAATAGAATATAAATATACAAGACGTTTAAATATGACATACTGAGTCATGGATATGACAGATAGAAAAATACAATTAGAAATACAGTTATAAAAATACAGTCATACAAATGGGAAATGGAATTGAATTAGCAGGAATATGCCATGAATTTGGTTACCGTGTTGTGATTTAAGTACTGCGGGGGGGGGGGAGCGTAGATAGTGAGTACACCCCTAGTCTTATCAGCCTTAGAGTGGGAGGGGGTGGCCAGTTGAACAGCTGGGTGAAAAAAAGGAGTTTTTAAGCCTGACTGTCCTGACTTTGAGGCAGGAAAACCTCCTGTCAGATGGCAGCGGAGCAGGGGGGTGGGGCTGGGCTGACCAGGGCCACCGCTGGGCAATTGGGGAGGTGGCTAGGCTTCGGTTCAGTCAAGTGGCAGGAGGGTAGTGGGCCAGAGGCCGGAAGGCAGTGGAAACAGCAATCCACTGAGGGAGGTGTCAGGACGGAGCCTCACGGACATGGTAGCTGGGTTGGTGAGCGGGCCGCACATCCAGGACCACGCTTGATGGTCAATCTGCTTGGTAATAAAGCGTCTCACACCACCCAATCTCTCCCATTCTGCCACGCCAGGAGAAAGACGAAGAGCATCTCTGCACATGTATAAATATCACCTTGTGGGAGGACAGGAAACTTCCAGATGCAGAAATGCCACAACTTCCCTTTGGTAAATTTCATCAATATCAAGTGAGCAGGCTTTGAAATCAAATCTTTGCTTTTGGCTGGATTTCACGCTTTCAGAGCCTGTACCACAATGGCGTGTTCACACTGACTGAACGTTCCTTAGACGTTCTTGATCTGGCTCCAACACCTACACCTCCAGCAAACTTCCCTGTGAGCTCAGTAAGATCTCTGTATACTCAGACTTCATGCTCCTCACAGGCCTGACGGATTCTGAGGAGCCTCACCAATCCTTAACATTGGAATTGTGCGTCCTTAGCAAAGTTCTTGCTATGCTTCAGAAGAATATGTCTATGCCTGATATATTGTTCTCACTATTTCCAGTTTCCTTTTTTGTTAATGTGTGTTTTAGTATTTTAGTTATTGTTATTAACTGTTATGTAACAAGTATCTAAAGAACCTCAAATAACCAAACAAACAAACAAATATATTTTAAAAATTGGGGCTCTGCTGGCTAGGACACTTATTGGCTGTAACCCTCATTGGCCGTGACTCTTGCCAGCCATGATTCTAGCCAGTCATGACCTTCACTGGCTGTGACCCTTGCCTGTCATGACCTTCACTGGCCGTGACCCTTGCCTGTCATGACCTTCACTGGCCGTGACCCTTGCCAGTCATGACCTTCACTGGCCGTGACCATTGCCTGTCATGACCTTCACTGGCCATGACCATGCAATATGTTATCTACATATCAAGTGGTTCTGTAGCAGCACAGCTGAGTTCTGATTAATGCTGGGCTTGAGTTCGGCACTTTTATGTAGTGCTGTACCACTTTAATAGCCAAATCATTCACTTTTTATGGTCATTTAGCATTTATTAAAGATCGATTTATCTGTTTTCCAGGGATTGCAGGAACAATCATTCATTATGATTAGGAAGCACTTCAATATGGGAAGGTATTGGAAGTGTAGATCTATCTATCCCAGGGGTGCTAATCCAGAAAGGGCCATGGCTTTTCGCTGCAGCTCCCTAATTAGATTACTAATTAGAGGACTGATTTGCCGAATAGTCCTCACACTTGCAGCTGACCTAAAGGCTATACCAAAAACCTGTATACACACCGGCCCTTTTTAGATAAGCTTGGCCCATCTTCACAGGAATAGTAGCAGCTGAAAGCCAGGTGTTCATGTCTAATAACTAAGAGCTGCCTCAGGGCCTCTAATGCCTTATAACCGAGAGCTGCCTCAGGGCCTCTAATCCCTTATAACCGAGAGCTGCCTCAGGGCCTCTAATGCCTTATAACCGAGAGCTGCCTCAGGCCCTCTAATGCCTTATAACTGAGAGCTGCCTCAGGGCCCCTCAGCACTTATTTTATTAATGTCCAAAGTCCAAATCAAAAATATATAATGTTAGGAAGGCTAACTTTAATGGTATGAGACTAAAACTAGAAACTGTGAAC
>JABFDZ020000042.1:6538664-6549322 GCA_019775955.2 Pollimyrus isidori
GTGCCTCTGCCTCACTTCCTTCACTTCCTCAAATACAATCCACTGAGCAGAGCAGTGATTAAAAGAGGAGAAGGAGAGGAGAGAAGATGGTCAGGACCAGGCAAATCAGGCTCATTTTTAAATGAAGAGGTTCATGATATAATATATATTTACTGGAACTGTCGTGAAGCCGTAGTATGACACTGTACATTTCTGAAATTGCTTTAATAAGTAACAGAGAAATGTCACAAGCAACATCCGGATGGAAGCTCTGTTCCTTTTCCGCTGGCGGTCTGTTCACCAAGATGTAAATAATTGGATCTTACATCAGAAATCAAGGGATTTTTTTTTGTGTCTAACTTTTTCTGAGGAGTCACATAGCTATGTTCCTGGATCTGGCTTAATGTGAAACAGCTAGAACAGAGGGAATGAAGAACAAGGCAGGCAAGCAGAGCTCCAAGGGGAAGGAAAGTGTGAGTGGATTTGGTTGTGACTTGACAGAACATCTAAAAAACTCAGGACAAGATGGTAAATATATTATTCTCCGCTTAATCGTTTTTTTTCTCTCTTGCCATTCAGCAAAGAATGTGACTGTTTGTTCTTCAGCTTGAAATTGTAATCTTCAAATATAAATATTAAAACTAAAGACATTTGTGATACACTTCTGGTATGTACATACGCACTTGGAACTAAGTTTTGTATTTGAATATATATATATTGTATCTTTGTATTCGTTCCAATACAAAACGTAGTTCTAAGTGTAAACTTTTTCAAGTAGAACAGACACAAAATGATTTGTAATGGAAATTTAATTAATTTACAGGCCATTTTAATATTAATATAGAAACGTTCATGCCCATGCTGAGCTATAAAGTTACTATTGGCTATTGTCATATTCATTCTTTTCCTGAATAGTTAGTATGTTATGTTTGCATGTTCTTCCTGTGTTTGTGTACCTTTTTGTTAAGTATTCCATTTTCATTATTACTTTTAGTGCTATTCAATCTAGTTTTACATCTATTTCTGTGTAAAAATAGACAAAGAAGGAGACAAACAGACAGTTCCAGGCTGAGAAGGCAGCACTGCAATGCTGTGTGTCTCAGCTGTGTGTGAATCAACCATGGAAATAAAATCACACAACAACTGAGTAATTTCAAAGCAAATATCTCTCACTGCATTTTTTTAATTTAACAATAGTGACTTATATATTACTTTTAAAATCAAATATATCAAGTGACAAAATATTACGACACACGTGTGAATCATCCATAGCATACACAATTAAATAATTTTAAAACTGATTAATTTCGGCAGACCACCTTGCTATTCATTATGAGATTAAATAAAATGCCAAAGAACATCTTAATAGTCAAAATTCATTGTGTGTGGACAAATAATTCAATTTATTTTTATTTATGTCCCACACAACAACAAATGCATTTTTTTGCCAGTGTAATCTTTTGCATGCAACAGCCACAATTCAGTATATAAAACACTGTTTATTAGTCATCAGATGGGTAGTGTCACAATACAAACTGTATATTTAGTTTAATGGCAGCATGGACTGATAAACAAACTAAGTGCTTTTTCACAACAGACAGTAATATAGGCATAACTGGGAGGCATAACGCACACAGCAATGCTCTTTGGTTTGCTTTGTGAAATACTGCTGCGATTCCCAAGCAACTATTGTATTTGTGACTATATCTAATTTTGCGAATCAAAATGAACTACTGAAGGAACTATTGAAAGAACAAGTAAAGAATAACACAAGCAAAAACTCATGTTTGTTCACCATTAATTAATCGTGACGCATCTTTCATCTCAAGTAGCTACTATATTTGTTCAGGGTTTGTTCAGGATGTGTGCTTCAGTACTAACTGAGTTACTACTAGGTATTTGTGTCCCCTCAAGTTTAGTGTTACCAATTAAAAGACAACTAAAGACCTGGGAGGGACAACAAGGGACAACAATAAAGTGTGTGTGTAGGGGGGGGGGGATTTGTTGAAGAAGAATGGAGGCTGTCAAAACACCATATTTCTTAAATTATAGAAAATTAAAGCTAATATATATACTGCAGACTGCAGAAATTCAACATTTGGAAAAGTGCAGGCGTTCCACCAGTGAAGCTACTGGTCAAAGTGATGGAATATGAGGGAGGAGCCAGGCCGCTTCCCACTGACACTGCTGTCCCAAGGCCGCCAGGAGGCGCCACTCACCATGGACAGGGGGAGGCTGACGGGAGGCGCCACTCACCACGGACAAGGGGAGGCCCCACTCACCACGGACAGGGGGAGGCACCACTCACCACGAACAGGGGGAGGCCGATGGGAGGCGCCACTCACCACGGACAAGGGGAGGCGCCACTCACCACGGACAGGGGGAGGCACCACTCACCACAGACAGGGGGAGGCGCCACTCACCACGGTCAGGGGGAGGCCGCCGGGAGGCGCCACCCACCACGGACAGGGAGAGGCTGCCCGAAGGCGCCACTCACCACGGACAGGGGGAGGCCGACGGGAGGCGCCACTCACCACGGACAGGGGGAGGCTGATGGGAGGCGCCACTCACCACGGACAGGGGGAGGCCGCCGGGAGGCACCACTCACCACGGACAGGGGGAGGCCGACGGGAGGCGCCACTTGCCACAGACAGGGGGAGGCCGCCAGGAGGCGCCACTCACCATGGACAGGGGGAGGCCGCCGGGAGGCGAGACTCACCACAAACAGGTTATCCAGCTGCACTGGCAAACAAATGGTGCTGAGGAGCAGAAACAAAAGACAGCCATTTTGGTTTCAGCTGGGGGGGAAGTAGTCAGGGAAACAAAAAAGGCCCCGGGTCTTGGGAGGGGCAACGGCAGGGGTCAGGCAGCAAGGTCCGCACGTGGCAGCTGGGACAAAGAGGCGGTTCTATAGTACAGAAAACGAGGCACCCGTGTCGGAATGGACTTATTGCCTGCACTGTACTCTGCTCTATACTCTGCTCTATAAAATACATATCCCCGTCTTAAAACCGAATTATGGTTTCTGACTGTATGGGACATTGACACGGTATAACAAAACAAAGGAAAGAGAAGTGCTCCTACTTCAGGACAAGAAAACAAAATAGGTGTCAGGACTTACGTTAAGAGTTACGATAGTTTGAGGCATAAGGAATGAGGGTCTGGCTGAGGATTCTGGGAAGGTGAAACAGAAGCCCGATTCTGCATGATCGACAACAAGGTGCAGGTGAAGCATAAATGAAACACCACCTGACTCCACCCCATCCATGGACTTCAGCATCCATTTCCATCATAACACCACCTGACTCCACCCCATCCACCCCAACCGTCATACAACCTTTAGGGCCACTAGGCAAAACAAATATATGGAAATAAAAGTATTAGGACACACCTCTCAATCACTGGATCACCATGTAAAGTAATAAAATTGGGTCGCCAAGTGCTGAGGCTCATAGTGCTTGACAGTCGCCAACACTCTGCTGACTCAATAACTGCAGAGTTCCAAACTTCCTCTGGCATGAACCGCAAAGCACAAAGACTGTACGTCAGGAGCTGCATTGAACTGGGCTTCCATGGCCGAGCAGCTGCATGGAAGCCTCACACCACCAAGCGCAGTGCCAAGTGTCTGATGGAGTAATGTAAAGCACGCCGCCGCTGGGCTCTGGAGCAGTAGAAGTGTGTTCTGTGGAGTGAGGAATCACACTGTTCTGTCAGGCAGTCTGATGGATGAGTCTGAGATTGGCAGATGCCAGGAAAACGTTACCTGCC
Organism: Pollimyrus isidori; assembly: GCA_019775955.2. Taxonomy (NCBI): domain Eukaryota; kingdom Metazoa; phylum Chordata; class Actinopteri; order Osteoglossiformes; family Mormyridae; genus Pollimyrus; species Pollimyrus isidori. The sequence goes on from JABFDZ020000042.1 coordinate 6,542,412, forward strand.
TGACTGCGTAGTGCCAACTGTAACATTTGGTGGAGGAGGAATCATGGTATGGGGCTGTTTTTCAATGGTTGGACTAGTCCCCTTAGTTCCAGTGAAATTAGTTCCAGGGAGATTTTAATGCTTCAGCAAACCAAGACATTTTGGACAATTCTATGCTTCCTACTTTATGGGAACAGTCTGAGGAAGGCCCTTTATGTTCCAGCATGACTGTGCCCCAGTGCACAAAGCAAGGTGCTTAAAGACATGGCTGGTTGAGTTTGGTGTGGAAGAACTGGACCTGTGGCCCTGACCTCAACCCCATCAAACACCTTTGGCATGAACTAGAATGGAGATCCAAAGAGAGCCAAGCCTTCACATTCAACATCAGTGCCTGACCTCACAAATGTTGTTCTGGATCAATGGGCTTTTAACTCCCACAGACACACTCCATATTCTTGTGGAAAGCCTTCCCAGAAGAGTGGCAGCTGTTATAGCTGTAAAGGGGGAACCAGCTACATATCGATGCCTATGGATTTATAAGGGACGTCATAAAAGTTCCTATGGGTGTAATGGTCAGGTGTCCAAATACTTTTGTCCATATAGTGCATGAGTAAATATATATGAGTGAATGACATGACCCATTGGTGAGAACAAATTGACTGAAAAGTGATTCAAGCCAGTTTGATAGAATATTCCAGAATCTCGGCCAAGTTCACCAAGTTGCAGTAGTCAGATAATGAGAATTTACAAACAAAATGTATGTGTAGTACATTTTTATGTAGAACATTCATTCACGCCAAACTTGTTCTTTGATATCTGGGCAAAATGTAAGTAGGTGGCAATGAAAATGAATGAACATTTTTACCGTTTACAATAATTGTATACCATAAAATAGAAACGCTTTTTACCAGCGGTGCCTATACCGTGCGCTAACTGTGTTGCTTAAACGTTTCACTTTGGAGTTTTGGATTAGGATTAATTCTATTTGGCTGGGAAATTTCTTGTAACTGTTGTAATGCAGTTCAAAATGTAGCCCAGGCAAGTTGCCTAGCAAGTGGCCGAGCGAGCGAGCGAGTGAGTGAGCTTGTGCATAAGCGCGGTACTGCTGGCCAATGCGGCAACATTCCAGCCGCCGCCCGTCTGTTTGTTAGGACAGCGGCTTCCAGGGCTCCAGACCCCCACCGTCTTATTTGGAGAAGCGCTTTTTATAAATGATACAGAAACAGTCATGCATCGGCTACCCAATTCATACAGTGTTTTAACTCTGCATGCACACAGTTTCATTATATTACTCACGTCTGTGCGTGTATGACTTCACACAAATTTAATTTATAGATGAAAGCAGAGTAGTTAAACAACTAGAATTAGGGCAATATGTAAAACATAGACAAATAAAAGTAGACTATAAATATAAAGGAAAGCATTATCAAGTAAGAGGGTGCTGTAGAAGTGTTTGAAAGGGCATGTAGGTTTATGGATAGGTTTGAATACTGCATACCTTTTGTGACAAAAGCCTTCTTGGTAGGTGGATTGTGGCTTAAATTTGGTGACTCATAAAATTCTCAATGAGTAACCTAGGCTCATCCTACCTACTCATTCTTATGGGGAGTTACAGTTCATAGGAAACAATTATCATTTTAGAACCAAGATAGCTGAACATCAAATGAACAATGGCACAGAACTGACACATTGCGAACATTATGTGAACTTGCATGGAATGTTCTAGGTGACTTTGGCCAAACATACCAGATCGCACATCCTCTACTCTGAACACATCTGTATATGGGTGGTTTTATATTATCTGGACTGAAAATATGCTGCAAATATATTTTGGTTCAGTTTCTTATGCATTTGAATGATATTAAGGAAACCACTAAGAATATAAATGCAGGAAAAACATATTTACATTTAATATGAAAAAATTAAGTGATAAATTGGTTTCTGAATTCAATAATACAATGCAAAACTAGGAAATAAATGGATATCAGATGTTATTATTCGGGAGAAACTACGCAATAAAGTAACATGCTGGGCATCATGCTAGAGAAATATTGCCATTTTTAATAATGTAAATGGTGGGAGGGGCGGCATGGTGGTGCAGTGGTTAGCACTGTTGCCTCACACCTCTGGAACCCGGGTTCGAGTCTCCGCCTGGGCTTCCTGTGTGTGGAGTTTGCATGTTGTCGTCGTGGGGTTTCCTCCGGGTACTCCGGTTTCCCCCCACAGTCCTAAAACATGCTGAGGCTGATTGGAGTTGCCAAATTGTCCGTAGGTGTGCGTGTGTGAGTGACTGGTGTGTGAGTGTGCCCTGCGATGGGCTGGCCCCCCATCCAGGGTTGTTCCCTGCGTCGTGCCCGTTGCTTCCGGGATAGGCTCCGGACCCCCCGCGACCCGGTAAGGATAAGCGGTTTGGAAAATGGATGGATGGATAAATGGTGGGAGAATAAAATGCAAAACAAGTTTTAAAAATGTTAATTTTGGCTATCTATCTCATTTCTCCTTTTGTAGTTCCTGAAGTTCTCAAGTGCTGTGCTGAATTTATCGAGAAACATGGGATTGTTGATGGGATATACCGACTCTCAGGAATCACATCGAACATCCAGAAACTCAGGTACCTATCTCTGAAACCAAGGTGTCACGCTGTGTTGTTCTGAAAGATTAAAAAAATATAATTATTTTCCCGTTAATAATAACATCATATGGTAATTGTATATTGGCTAAAGATGGGAGAAGGCATGGATGGATGACAACATTTCTATCATGCGATATTACAACAATAAGCATGACAAGAACATCTGATGATGTTTTGATGGGTAGCACTGCTGTGGGACAGCCCTACAGCCTCAGGGGTCTGAATGCTGTCCTCATCCAGTGCATGTAGACCTTACACAGTATGTAAATATGTCTGTGAGATCGTGTTCAGTAATGGACTGGCATCCCATCCAGGGTTTGCCGTTGCCATAGGGCCTCTGCTACATGGAGTGGGGGGCTGGGTCACCATAATATTATTCATGATAAGGGGTATGCAAGATAGTCAGTAGCATTTCCAGTGTCTGCTTGGTACAGCCAACAACCCATCTAGCAGGTGACATAGGCGACGACTTCATCGACGACAAAACTGCCGAAAAAGTGATTCAGTAACTTATCTGCAGAGTATTGACTTCAGGAGTGAATCAGAATGAAATCAAACTGATCAAGCAAAGACACTGAAAAGGTTTTTAATCATATAAGATAAGAAAGAGCGGCATTCAGTACAGAATAGCCCTGGTATGCTTGACAATGGTCATCTGCAAGCTTTGGAGAGACTCAGGACTACTAGCATCACAGTAAGACACGGCGAAGCAAAGCAAGCCGCAACATGCAGAGTCAGTGGGAGCCTAGATCCTTCCTCTGCGTCTTTAGCTATAAAAGAGACTAAATTAACTGGAATGAACTGAACACATTTAATTAATTGGGAATGATACCATAATTTGTATTGCATGATGCAGCTTATGAAATATAACTACATGACACTAGCTTACATTACACTGGCCACGTAGTAGCCAGCTGGAAATCTTTGCAACAAATCCGAAGTAGCGTTTGGTGACCTCTAGAGGATATTAATGTACCGGGTTAAACTGAAACGGCTCTTATTCTTGATGAAGTGATGTGTTTATTATACTCTTTGAGATACCAGATGATGCAAAAGTTCCAGAATATACCGGCAACTTATTAATTGAGCTGCAAGCTGTCTACATCCCATCCATACATCTTTTAACTGTGTATCCTGGTTGGGGTCGCAGACAGAGGGCAGAGGGCTGCGGAACAGACTGGGCAGGATGCCGGTGGCTGCTTACATTGCCATTCAAAAATTCTGCATGAGGAAAAAAAAAAAAGTTTGTTTTTAAATATTAGATTAAACTCGCATTGTTGCCTCAGAAGAGATACTGACGTATGCATTTAATTAAAATCTAGTTAAAATGGATGTTTGTGACTTACTACATGCATGCAAATTAAACCACTAAAAAATTATAATGATTAATTGAAGTGAACTAGATAAAGTGAAACCATCGTTCCACCAATTTTGCTCTGCTAAGGAATTTAATTACAGACTTTTCAACTTCGTATGCTTATGAAAACATTTATTCCCAGGTCAGACCGAATAAACATTTGAATGCATATTTCAGATGAAGGAGTGTGTGACATAACTTGAAACCAGATATATTTTTTCTCCTGCTAAAATGAAAACTGATGCCTTGTATCTGCACGCATGCACATACACATATGTTTTTGAAAATGCAGCAAGTGGTTGCATAAATTGTCAAGAGCTTTGTTTTTTTAAGCAGTTTTTCCCCAATTGTAAATCCCCCCTGGCAGTTACCTGAACGTCATCTTGCTATAATCTCTGCTTGTCTTGAGAGATTCACATCAGTACTTGAACCCATCATAAATCACATAAATCACCTGCAATAACATCGTCCATGTTCTGTGGGGTGACCAGATGATCCATGTCAGGACTCTTTGAGCTGGGACAGCATTTGTAAAGTGCCATTTCAATTAAAAGGCCCTGGATTTCACTTAAGCACTGAGTTCTTGCTGTGTGCTGATGGGTCAGTCTCCTACAATCATGCATGTGCCACTAATATTAATGTTTACAGCTGGATGAGTCTTTCAATCAAGGAAACAAACCAGTCGAAGCATGAGAAGAACTGAACTATTTATCCGATCACAGGAGCCTCTCAGTTTTAATGTAACTAGGATTATCTGGTCAACCTTCTTTTGTGTTTGTGTACTACAGCACAGTTTGGGTCAGAATAACAACAGAAACAACAAAGCTCTTATTATAAAACAATAATATCCATATGTAATTCATAACATATGAGTGCGATCCCTGCAATGGACATAGATTCATTTCTCATGCTGTGTGTTTTTTGAGGACAATATGTTTTATTTGCAGTATGTTAACAATTACTCTCAATACCTTGAACTCAGACTGCCTCCACATTTATGGCCATGTGACTGTTGACCTGGTGTCTCTCTCTCTGCGACTGTGCAGGCAGGAGTTTGGCTCCAAGCTGTGTCCTGATCTAACGAGGGAGGTGTATCTTCAGGACATCCACTGTGTGGGCTCACTCTGCAAGCTGTACTTCAGGGAACTTCCAAATCCATTGCTGACACATGAACTATACAGGAAGTTTTTGGTGAGTGAGCGTGAAAAAATGCTACATACAATATATGAATATATATAGGAACTTGACCTAATTGAAGAAAAAAACCAAGATCTGCATGCAAGACAATATTAAAAATACCTTCTACTGTAGGTCTTTTCTGTCAGATGTTCCCACGTATGTTTTAATGGCATCATTATCGACGACACCGTTTGGTTCCATGCAGGATGCTGTGTCGGGGAAGGAGGAACACGATCAGCTGCAGTGTATTCAGAGTGTCATCAGAGAACTTCCCTTGTCACACTACAGGTAAAATGAAAGTGACACTCTTTGGTGAAATTTGTGTCACCTTGTGAGTGCTGACTGGAACCAGGGACGGATTACGGACCGGGCCAGTGAGGCCGCTGCCCAGGGGCCCTTGGGGTACAGGGGGCCCGTGGGGCCCCTAACCCAAAACAATTTTCAACACTTATCAACAATGTATTTTCGTTTGTCTATTTTAGAGGGCCTGCATTCTTTGATCCTCAGCCTACAAGGGCCCCTCACCCTATAGGGCCTCCGATGGAAACATGGAGGGAGGGAGTTTGGCTGCCAAGGGCCCTTGAATTGTGCTGGTGTTGGTGGTGGGGGGCCCTCGTGAACATTTTGCCCAGGGGCCCACACAACCCATAATCCGTCCCTGACTGGAACTAATGGTGTTTTTTCCCCCTCAGGACCCTGGAGTACCTCAGTAAACACCTCACACATCTCGCTGCTTTCAGTTCCCAGACAAACATGCATGCTAGAAACTTGGCCCTAGTGTGGGCTCCAAATCTTCTCCGGTGAGTAGATACCCCAAACCCGCCTTCAATAGGTAACAAAGTTGTCAAGCTAAAGCCATGCAAAAATTTTTCTTACTTGCTAGACAATTCAGCACCAAGTCTCTTCATTAATTTTACTATAGATCAGGTAGGGATTCCTCAGCTGTCAGTTTTTGTTATTGCTAAAAAGCTATTTTAACTGGATCCACCAGAAATCTGTCGCACGACTATCGCGTAATGAATGCCTCGCTAAAGCGATTAAGCGTTGTAGAGCACCATATGTGACTCTTTATGTACCAGGGTCCCCAGTCGCAGATATGGATGCCATTCTAGAAACTCACGTGTTGAAGATTAGTAAAATAGAGTCGCTACCCAAGATTCGGGTGATCGTCTGACTTGCTGATCCAAAGTTTGCTCCAGCGAATAATCTTAAGACTCACATTTGTTTCAGTAATTCCCAGGTATAGTTTATCTTGTGAACAGGAACATATAGGATAGAGGTTGATTCTTATGGGACATGTGGTAGGGACGAGTAGTGCGCAAAAACACGCTTCAGGACATCAGTTTTTGCAATACATGCTTATAGAGAACAAGAAAATATATCGATAGATAGATAGATAGATAGATAGATAGATAGATAGATAGATAGACTTTTATCCAATGACATTTTTCCCATGCCAAGTCTGAATAAAAATATACACATGTACATACATATACACACAAACATGCCTACACCCACAATAAATACACTAATTTGTACATAAAAACCAACATCTAAAACAGTAATGAGATTTAAAGCGTGAAAAGAGAAAAAAAAGAGAATCAAAGATAAAACACAAATAAATGTTTAAAGAGCACCATAAAAAAGTGTTATTTGAAAAATGTTTTACTGTTTTTTATACTATTGCGCAGTGTTGTCATCTTACTTTAAAAAAGTAATTAGTTACAGTTACAAATTACTTCTGCCAAAAAGTAATTGAGTTAG
>JABFDZ020000042.1:6549418-6563368 GCA_019775955.2 Pollimyrus isidori
TAGATTACTCCGTTACTGAAAAAATAACGCCGTTAGTAACGCCGTTATACTTAAACGCCGTTACTCCCAACACTGCTATTGCGGCTGTTAAATATCTGTCTTTGCACATTTCTTTTTCGTATCGAAGATCCAAAGAAGATGAAATCCCCACCTGCAATGGAGACACTGCGTTTCTGGAGGTGAGGGTGCAGCAAGCAGTGGTGGAATTCATATTAAACCACATGGATCAGATCTTTAACAATAAACCTGGACAGTCTATACCAAAAGAAGAAGGTAAGATGCATTTCTCTGTTCGCTCCTGAATGACATTAGGGGAATTTGCTGTAATACTCCCCATGAAAGTACCAAGATAAAATACATTTGCATAAGCAGCACACGATGTCACGATGATTTCACCAGCATAGGCTACATACAATTGCAGATGTTGTTCTGTGTCTCCCCTTACCTTGTGAGCAGCAATCCAGAAACACGCACACAGCAGGACACACAGTGAGAGTCGTCATCTGAGACCTGCATGCATGAAGGGCAGAGGTGGAGATTTCAGGTCCAGAGAGTACAAATCCAGACCAGGATTTTGTTTCGACCAACCAGTTGATTATAAAGGCTCACAGTCACAGAGTACTCAACCGGTTGGTTGATACAAAATCCTGGCCTGGATTTGTACTCTCTGGACCTGAAATCTCCACCTCTGATGAAGTGCTTACATCATCACTACCTTAGTTACACAGAAAGCGTTCTTAGCGACATGGAACAGCCTTGTCAGCCGATACTCCAAAAACCAACACTTAATTCAAATGGATAAAGTAGCGTAAACCATTTGACATAGTAAGATTCACAGTAACATGCACGCTGTGCTTTTTATTACAGTATACTGCTTTAACACCTAAAATCTGTAATTGCCTGAATTAGTTCTAATAATGTTTCACACCATTCAATGACTAAAGTATCGCAAAAATATTTGCGATTGTAGATTCCAATGCACTATTTAGCATGCTTCTGGAAAAATGTGACAGTGATGAAAAAGGAGCATCCATTCCAACAATAAATATGCAGGTCATAGCAAATATACCGTTACACCACTGGGTTTTAGGATGAAATTGTCTCAGATTTGTCTCCATCCATACTGTCTAATTATTTATCTTTTACATGTAGAGATGACAGTAGACTACTGACTATACCGCTTTATGCCAAATACCTAACAATGTATTTTACAGTATTTTGGTGAAAATTTGGTGTACATGGCACGTGACATGATATGCTGATTTAACCAGATAGACTAGTAAGATTTGAATGAATACAGATACAAAACTGCTCCTTAGTTCAGTGTTTCTCAACCCGGGGGACGGCAGACGCCCCATGTTTTTGCCACCCGGTAAGGAGCTGGGATCTGGGGGCCCCGAGGACCGGGATGTGAAACACTATGTCACAGGCTTATCGATTATTTAATAAGATTAATAATGAGGAGAATGTTACAAAATGTAATGAAAGGGTCAACCAAATTTATTTTAGCATGCAAGTTGTTTTAAAGTTTTTATAAACTCCTTCTCATCCTACTGGATAAGAATACTTGGTTACACTTTACATTAACTGCACCCTTATAATGCCATTATAATGCATTTGTAGAACATCCAGTGAGCCTTTATAATGCATTCATAGAACATTCATAAGCATCATGGAATCATACCTTAACATCCTAGCATACCTTAGCATCTTAATAATAACAAGCATTATAATTATATAATGTTTATTAATGTATATGTTTATTACTACATGTTATGATATACTTACATGTTTCTTATGAATGTTTTACGAATGCATTATGAAAGTACACTGAATGTTCTACGAATGTATTATAAAGGCATCATGAGGGTGCAGTTAATGTAAAGCATCGCCGAATGTTTTGAGAAGAAATCAAGTTTTCATGTGTTACTATGTGTCTTATGAATGGTGCTCCTGATAAAGCAGTATGTAGGTATATTGAACTGATTATAATGGTGTTGTGAAGCTTATAATGCCATTGATCGAATATCTTCAGAGCATCAGATTTCTGGTCCATCTGGCAAAATAATCTATTAATCTATTATAATAATATAAAATCTATGATTTTACAAACAGATTCTTATTAAATAAATATTGGTATGATGTGTTTATGAAACTGCATCTTGTTTATGTTTATGCTTAACATTGCATAAAAGAAGACTCACTAACTGGCACAATAGTATGTGATGTGATGTGATTGCGGTTTCCATAACAGCAATGTACTAGTTTTCCTGCTGCCGAAATTGTACACTGGTTTCCTGGTGACTTTCAGTTTGCTCCAAATAGCACAGTTTTGTCTTGTACAAAGCTTGCTTTCTTAACCTGACAAAACAATCCTTGTCTCTTGCATAATATTATTTCACAATCTGATTCTTATGAAATGATTATTGGTATGATGCTTAACATTGCATAAAAGAAGACTGATTATCTTGAACAAAAATTTCAGGTCAGAGTTCAGCATGTGAGCCACCGTATGTTGTGACCAACTTTGCTGTTCCGGGTCACTACGCCCCTATGAAGCTGATGAGCCTGGAAGAGGCCCAGGCTCGCACGCAGAACGCGAAGCACCTGGCGCACAGGGAGTGCCAGCGGGAGAGCGCCGCTGCCAACGGGGGCCCGGCTGACTCCAAAACGTACCACACTGTGATTGACATGCCCAGCAACAAGTACGATTCTCATTCCTACTCAGCAGAAGCTTCACGAAACCTCTACGAGAGACCATTTGTACCTTTTTTTGACAATTGTAGCGTTAACAGAGGTTAAAAAGAAAAAAAAAACATTTAGTAAAGTGCTGCTTTTATACCAAGAAACATAGAAAAAAAAAACATCCAGGGTTTTCCTGGGGAAACGAGGGGCGCCCAGAATGTCGCAGTGGTGCTTTAAAAAGTCCTCCCACATTTATCCGAAGTGTAATATACTCACAACTCTCAAAGCAAATATTTGAAATGACAAAATAAGGTTTCCTGTCACCATCCCCCCCGGCTGCTGTTGTGGTAGGAGGTCAAACAATGGAAACTGATTTAAGACCAATTTTCTTTAAACCTTACGCAAGTACACACAGGTAATGATTTTTTTGTAACATCCAGCTGTTTATATTGGCAACTGCGTACCCAACACCGTCTGCAAAACAAGAAGAGTTATTGTGTGGGCCTTTCCGCTCAACAAAATCTGGCAGTTTATCTGTAACAGGTCCTAAGTTCATACTGTGCCACTCAGGATATGGAAGGCAATGGTTTAAATGAAAAGGTATGGGACATACCCTGAATCATACCGATGTGTGATAAAACAGACACAACACACATGCGAGTCAGCAGCAGAGATTTTAACGCTAACAGGAAGATGAGAAAAAGATACAATGAAATGTGTTTGCTGATCATGCTCACTAATAAGCAGAACAATAGTGCGTGATGTGATTGCGGTTTCCATAACAGCAATGTACTACTTTTCCTGCCTCTGAAACTGTACACTGGTTTCATGATGACTTTGAGTTTGCTCCAAATAGCACAGTTTTGTCTTGTGCATAGCTTGTTTTCTTAATACAAATAACTTACTGAATCACATGAAGGCCCAGTGACTTGTGGGTTCAATGAAGAATGCCTGGAAATGCAGCTGCTGGTCGTGGCAGATTGTGTTTAGGTGAATCGGTCTTCCTAAATAAGGATTTGTGTAGGCTCTGCAATGGGTTAGCATCCCGTTCTGGATGCACCCTGCTTTGGAGATACCCTGTCCTGTGATTCCTGAAATAGACCGTCTGATGTAACCATGCACTGGGCTGTGTGAACATTCACATCCTTTGCTTCAGAGTCTGGTGTGAGCTTCAAGATCACAAAGAAGAAGGATCTAGACCAAAGAATGAACAATGTTTGGGTCAGATCATTTAGCAACTAACAGCTTTCAGCAGGACATTAACAGTTCAGCTGTGATGTTGAAATTGTAAGGGAGGAAGAAGGAAAAGGGGCTTTTGTCATTTGAGCCACTGAGCTACTTACATTGCAAGGAAAGTTGAGAGCTGTACATTACAGTCATTCATTATATACTGAACATCAGTGCTGTCGTCTCCTCATGAGTAACATGTAGTCGCTCCAACTTGGGTCTCTGAGCCATTTTCCCCCTCAGCTGTGGGTAGTGCATGGCTCTGTGGGTATGGGGCTTTCTGCCTGTGACTGAACGGTTGTTGGTTTGAATCCTATGCCAGTCAGAGTGATGTCATTGTTAGGCCCTTGAGCAAGGCGCTTAACCAAAATTGTTCCAATCTCTCTGATCCTAACTCAGGGAAAAGCCAGCTGCTAGGCAGATACAAGGCAGAACACATTTCACCCAAAAGTTATGCAGTGAGTGATGCGCAAGTTAGATCAGAGCCGGCTTGTTTTTGCTCTTCTCATACTTCAGGTTCACTCTCTGAAAAATATTAACGTTGTTGTTTTATCATAAATCAGGTGACGTGTTAGCAAATGCTGACTGGGCATCTGCGTTTAATTTGGCAGTTTCAAACATGGCTAAAGGAAAATAATATCACGGTCAACACCAAAAATTCAACATTATATTCAGCGTTATAGACACGCACGTTATACGCGTGAATAAAAGTCAGATACTTGCCTGTGGGGAGATCTCTGCTGGTCACCGAGCTTTACGGCGTCTTTAATATATTCTTTATATATAAGGTTACAAGGAAGTGTATTACTCACAATATTTAAAAAATTAATTGTCTGAATATATTGAGAATTAGTAATGTGAAAGTAATTTTTTGTTTATCTTCGATCTATTAGAAGAAGTTTCTCAGGAAAATCTAAAAAATGGAAGACTATCTTCAGCCTGGGAGGATCCACAAGTGACACGAAGAGGAAGCTGACCTGGAACGGCAGTGTCTTCATAAAGTCCAGCAAATTAGCAGGTAGCTGTCTGCTCCTCCAGGAGTCACTCACACTGAGAGAAAATGAGACGGGGAACGGAAAAATGAAAAAGTTGGGGAGAGAAAAACTCTCACACTGGCTAATTTATTTTTTCTACTATAGCTGAGGCTGAAAGGTCATTTTAAAATTTTATTCCATAATCAAATATGAACTAAAGTTTATGAGAATTGATTTCCATAAACCAATTGTTCCCATTCCTCATCCCAGCTTATAACACCGTGTGGTCAGATCAATGAAGTACAGTGGTGCCTTGGTTCTCGAACTTAATCAGTTCCGACTCTGGATCAAATCCTAAAAAGTTCTGATCAAATTTTTCCCATAAGAAATAATGAAAAACCAATTAATTGGTTCCCAGCCCCCCCAAAATTATACCTATTTTCATTTTTTCCATTATTTCTTATGGGAAAAATTCGATCAGGAGTTCTGAATGGATTAAATTCGAGTTCTGAGGTACCACTGTACTTCAAAGCTTGATTCCAGGAGATATGACCCTGTAGCCACATTAAATGTATCAATAATTTCAATTTGCATTAGAATAAATTCCAAATTAGTTTCAGATAAAATGCAGCTTTTTTACTTTGTAACAATTCAGGGAAATATTTGTGTGTATATGCCTAATTTCATTTTCAGTCATTTTTTCATGTTTCATTTATCGCTGAACGAGAACAAGCTCAAAATAAAAACCTAGGAATGATGCTTACTGTCTGGCATATTGCTTGACATATCAAAGGGATATAGTCTTTTTCAGATCATTAATAGAAGCTTTGTGGAGGAAATAACTACAATATTTTAAATTGTAATTTTGGTAGTTACTAGTCAAATAATTACAAAGTAGCAAACTCAATTCAATTTCTTTGGTTCTTGAACCCTGCATTCTACAGGCTCTCTCTTGCACTGTTATATTTTGCCATTTACAAGGATTACATGTGCTAATGATTTATGACATTTTAATTGGAATGGTGCCTTATGTAGCCCGATGTTCTTTTACAGAAAAAGCAACAATTCGGCCAGCCAAGAGCATGGACTCTCTGTGCTCGTTGTCTAAGGACGGTAAGACATCCACACATTCATAACAAAAAAAGCACCGTGGTAACACGGTATTACAGTCTCCTTTATTCTTACACTTTCATATCAAAGAGTGCGAATTCAAGCAGCCGAGCAAAGCCCCGATCTCAGCAGCTCCTGCCTTCAAGTCACACACGCTGGACTCCAACTGCTCCTATGACCTCAGCAAGGAAGACGAAGAGTGGAATCTGGAGCCCGAGAGCGTGCTGGGGGCGACGGCAGACATCCCAAGTCCAAAGAAAAAAGGGAATAAGAGTGATTCCTTCCCTCGACAAAGGAAGCTACCCGAGCAGCTTAAAGTGTTTAAAGGTGACGACCAGTGCCACCCCACCTCGCCAAAGAACAGGAGGATGCTATATTCCGGCAACACCAATAGCGGCTCTTCTAGAACCTCCTTCCCAGGAAAACTCTTCCCGCTGGAATCGTCGGCTCAGCACCCGTGCAAGGCCCTCAACATCTCCGAGCCCTTTGCCGTGTCGGTCCCTCTGCGTGTGTCTGCCGTCATCAGCTCCAACAGCACCCTCTGCAGAGTGCTGGACAAAGACAAGCTCGGCCACCCGCTCCCAGAGCCCATCGGTGAAGCTCCGGCGTCCGACAAAAACAGAGGGAGGCGCAGCAGTAGCGCACTGAAAAAGGAGGACGTTCAGGCCGGACCCGGCAGGAAGGTGCAAGCTACTTGCTCCATGGAGGCTAGAAAAGGTAAACAGTCAATCCTGCATTTTTGTCACATCATAATACAAAGGGTTCATTTCTGAGCTGCATTCAATATCATGAAATTATACCGCTTGCATTGTTTACCCATGATGCACTCTGCAGAATGCCGTAAATATGTAACAAATGGTAGATACAGTATTGGCACTTTCATTTATAAAAAAAGATTTGATGTTTAGAGTCAACCGATGTTGTTACCTCGTATGTTATCATCACTCTTTGAAAGTAGCCCGCTAAGAGAGGGAGGCCTCCGTGCAATTAATTCTGCTCACATTTTCATTCTCGAGAAGGAGCTGGAGAAACTGCTCGTTCCATTGCAGCACTGTCATCAGTTTACATGTTGCTTTTGTTTTTACAGGAGAAAATACAGATTTGAAGGAAAGCAGCAGCAAAGGGGTTATTTCTGAACACCAGCTGCTGCTAGCCGTCCAAGCGAAGCATGCACCTTGTATATCACCACACCTTCAGACCCAGCCGATCTCCTCAAGCACACTTGAACAAAATGAAACTGGACAGGACACCCTAGGTCAAGCTCATATGGCCACTCTGCTGCCAAAAGAACTTGTTGGATCTGAGAAACGACTGGTGACTCCACAGAAACACCACTCTGGACTAAAGAAACTCACCAAAACGGTAGGTGTCAAACCGTTATTACATTTCATTTTAATATTTTCCAAAAAGTTGTATTAAACATGTTTTTTTTTTTTTATCTCTGCAGGATGAAAAAGCAAGTGGCAAAAGGATGGACAAAGACTGGGGCAGGATTGACTATGACTTAAAGGAGGAGATTAAGTCTAATGTTGATGTTGTACAAGATAAACCGAAGGCGAAACTGATGGCAAAGAGCAAGAGCAGCTCCCTGCTAAACGACAGATCAAATAGCCTCACTCTCAATGACAATCACCAGACTGCTAACTCTTTCACTTTAAGGGACATGCCAGTGAGACAACTGTCCTTTGACTGGGATTCTAGACATTATATAGAATTTAAGGAAGACTCAAACACTTCTCCAGTGCAGTCATTTGATGCATATTATGAATCGAACAAACCAGACCTACCTCTGACAGATAAATCTGATGCAATCAGTAATATGCCTTTACCTGTCCCTCACAGCCAGCTCAAGTGTCCAGAATATGGAAAAACACATTCACATACGACTCAGAATTGTGAGGCGGTGACAAGCAAACAACCGAATGTACCGAATGATGAATTAAAAATAAAAGAAGCTTTTAATCCTGTTTCAGTAAAGATCAAAATGGGAACCCCGAACAAAAACCCCGAGCACAAAGGTGACAGACAGAAAATTGACCCAAAGAGAAGAAGTGTGAGTCTGTCACAATCCATCGATAAGGGTCTGTCGTTCTTAGAATTACCTGATAATGATGATGAAGAGCCTTTGGGAGATAATATGGGAGATCTGGAGGTGGTCGAGCCCTGGGAAGACAATAGTGGCACAAAACACTGGGTGACCAGTCCACTCCATTCTCCCAAAACACTTAATTTTTTTCAGAGTCAGGAGGAATTGCTGTCATGTTTAATGGGGGAAAATTACAAATCAATCAAGTATGTGACAGAGGGTAAGAAGGATGAAGTTGGGGGTGGTAACAGCACAGAAATAACTCCGGGGAAGAGTTTACAAGTTCATCATCACAAGAACACCCATGCTGAAAATGCACAGCCAGCAACTTGGGAAAATATTCCAGCCAATGAAGTGAAGCCAAAATTTAAAGGAAAGGATGAGATGCCTTCAAAGCAGAAAAATAACTGCTCTTTCCAAAGGCCAAAAAGACAAAGATCCCAAGATAGTTCTTGTATGGACAATACAAAAGAAAATTCTGTTACAAAGCAGAGGCCGCGTTCACTCAATTTGAACCTGGAAACTCTATACATCAAGGATGCTTCAGAGCAGGAAAACTTTGATTTCCTGCCAGGTATTTCACTCAACCAAAAATCACTGCCCAAGTATGGCTGCTCCTCCATGGAACTAAAGAAGTTCCTTTGTAATCGTCAAGCTTCAATGCGCAGAAACTCTGCCCCAGTCAGTGTCTCGTCAGTCAGGACATCATTCATGATCAAGACCTGCCAGGCCAACGCTGTCCCTGTGAAATTGCCAAAGATTCAGTACAGTCAGATACCTCAGCCGCTGCCGCCGAATAATGCCGACAGCTGTCCAAATAAAGAGCTGGAAAATGACCCAACAGGAAGCAGCAAAATGAATAAAGAAACTCCTTCGCCTCTACTCTGCATCAGAAATTCGGATGTTAACGTAGGGAGCAGTCAACCAGCGTCGGCAAACCTTGGGAAAGTTAGCAATGGTTACCCTACAGTGTGCCTACAAAAACCATCGGAGCTCAGAAGCACCACCAACGGAGAGGCGTACGGTGACTTTGCGAGACTTGAGCGAGCTACAGTAACCAAGAGACCATCCTTCAGGGCTCGGCCAAACAGACCCCAAAGCCTCATTCTCTTCACTCCTCCCTTTCCCAGCATGGACTGCCCACCATCTGCAGATGATGACAAAATTCTCCTCTCACCCATCAAAAGCCCCGCTGAGATGATGGCATCTGACATGTTTTCCAAGGAACTTGCGGAGTTTGAAGATGTGTCTTTGCGTAGGAAAATGACAATACCAAAGAGTGGCCAGAGGTTAGAAACTTCGACAAGTTGCTTCTACCAACCACAAAGGAGATCAATGATATTTGACAGCAGAGGCAATAGGCAGAATGAATAATTTTGTCTGTTTTATTTTGTTGGCCTTTTCAAGTAACGCGCAGTTATCTGCAAGGGCAATTGCTTATATGAAATGCGCTGTTTACCTGTACCATTAATGACATGCATAAAACAATACAAACCATACAAGATATATTTAAATACCATATAGATATCTGCTGTTCAAGTCTAAGTGCCTTATAATGAAAACATTCTCTTTGTTGCACATATATTGCTGAGTAACATTATTCTTGCCGTTATTTTTAATATCCATGTATGTAATATATTTGCATTGTGTATATACATACACATAAACATTTAAAATTCCTTCTCTTCTCTAACACACCAAAACTCCGACCAACAAATATATCTTAAATGTAGCTATAAAAGTAATGCTGATCGCAGTGTTTGTTTGCCTGGCGCAGTGACTTTTGATGCCAGTGTTATTACTCACTGCACCGGTGCTGTTCTTTTTGCTTTTACAAACATTTCAACTGCATGAAATGCACAAGGAAAAGAAAAGTTCAGTTTTTAATACTTCTAAGAGCATTCCCATTTCAGAGTATAAGATTATTGTTGATGTCAACAATAAGCTTTGGTGTGCAATCTTTGCTAGAAAGGAAAGTAGGAACGAGAGAATTAAACACTGCTATTACTACCAATTAGCTGGTGTAGTATTAAAAATGTGGCCATTCATAGTCCAAAACGGAATCAACAGAATCTTTCAGATAAATATTCTTTTGCTTACTTTGTAGATAAATTAGCATATCTATCAATGTCATGGATCAGTACTGACTAGTATAATTATGAAGGAAGCAAAAGGGTTGAATGTATTTTGGTGCTAAGATGTTACACATATGATTACTCTGCTTTCTTGCAGTCATTACTAATAATCACAGTACTTATTTGTATTTCATTATGTGTATCTCAGCACCCTCCTTCTGTTATGCAGAACTCTAACTCAATTCTAGTGCTTCTGCTTCAGATGCAGAATAAGTGTTTTTCTTTTTACTTTTATTCTCCATGTCATATAGATGATATCTGTGTTTAAAGGATGATGTGGTTATGTTAATGGACATAGGATGTGAAGCTAAAATGCATGAGGGTCAAAAGTGAGTATGGAAGGAAAGGACAGGGCAACACGTGGCTTATTTACAATGTCATGGAAATCACAGAAAAACATAAGGTCTCATCCGAGGTTTTAAGGAAACATTTCTGAGCACAGACAATACTGCTTAGCTCACCCACAGATAAAAAGCAGAAAATATATTTATGATCTACACAACATTTAATATGAAGGAACGTTAAAGTTCTATATTTGTCTTAAAGGCGTTTAGGTCATCTTTAAATAAACCGTATTTCCCTAATCTCTGAAGAAAATTGTTCTATATAATAGGCCTATCATTTTCTGAAAGTATTATAGTGCAGAGCTTAAAAATATCTAATATAATACAAATTGGGTCAATAAACCAAACCTATATGCTATAAATCAAAAACTATTTTTGTTAGTAAAAAACCAGCATCCATGCTAGTGTGGAAAGAAGCATAAAAACAATATACGTAATGATTTTAATTCAATTCAATTCAATTCAAAGAACTTTATTTATCCCTGAGGGGCAATTAAGAAGGCATAGAGGAGCAACACACACATGCACATCACCCCACTAGCCCGCCGGTCGACCACACGAGCAGCGACCCGGACGCTAATGATGGGCTGGTGTAACTGGAGGAGTGCTCTATGGCTCCATATTGGGGCTGTTAATGTTTCCCATTTACGTAACAGACGTTTAACATGGATTTTTAATGGCTAAATTAGATGACAACAAACTACTTAGGTTGATCAGACATAGGAGGTGGAGGATAAAATCTTTCAATTTCTCCTCCACCTCCTATGTCTGATCAACCTAAGTAGTTTGTTGTCATTTAATTTAACCGTTAACATTTTTAATTCAGCAGAAGAAACTGACCAGTAATTAATTCACAAAATAATGTACAATACATTTTTTTGGTAATGGGAATACAGATTCCTCCTAAAACACGTATAAATTATAATGCAGAATGGGTACATTTTGTAAACTTTTGAAAAATGAATTTAGAAAGTCTTATGTTAGTAAGGCATGACCAAAACGCTATTGACATTATTGCTGTAGTTGCTTGGCTCATAAAGATATTGCTGTGAGTTCAGCATTAAGCAAAGAGAATGGCTGCTGCATTGCAGCTGCCTATTACACCACACAGTGCAGCCTGTATATAAACAACAGAATGCAAGTGAAAAAACTGCTGAATGCAGAGCAAGTCTGACTTAAAAAGCTCGTGTGCTGCCACAACAGCACATTACATCAGCGACTGTGGGTCTGTCCTCAAACTAAATAGAGCTGGTTGTTCATTACCGTGCCTCAGATTTCTCATGATTCTGCATCAACTGTAAACTGCAAATTGACATTAGTGTTTTACCATAAAGATGGTACAGCTTCAGGGGGCATAATACAGTATATGTTTGCATTATACAATTTATTTATGCATATTGTTTTTTTTTATAATATATGTTGACATTTCCTAAGAAGGATGGTAATGTTATGTCAGATTACTTTACTGGGACTGGAAATAAGTCAATTTTGTTTACTTAATTATGTTAAGTACACGCAACTGGAAATTAAGAATGAAGTCTTTTAACTATAATGTATTCAGCAAATATTCAACATCCACATTTCTGTGTGAAGCAATTATATCATTAATAATGTAAAATCTTAAAAATGCTTTAAAATTACCCATAATGCAGTTAGCTGTGGTTCTCGATCCACTTTTCCTCTATGTTAGTATTAATTAGTAAACCGGCTTTATCTAAAAAAATCCTCCAAACCAATAAGAGAATAAAGGTTTAAATTACACCTCAGAACCACAGGGGTAACTACTGTCTTGTTGGTCTGGAACTTCTTCTTGGTGCTCTGTTTTACCCTGATAACCATCCAGAACGGCATTTAGCTGGCCACATATTACAGACAGCTAAAGCCTAATTTAATAAACATATTATAGTATGTCGGAAGGAACTGCATCCTTGCAGAATCCAAAAAGGGCACCCTAAAGGTTTAATGCAGGGGTGCCCAACTCCAGTCCTGGGGGGCCGGAGCCCCTGTGTAGCTTAGTTCTTTCCCACCATAAATGATTCCACTCAAGAGCTGTATGGTAATTAGCAGTTGAATCAGGTGTGTTAAATGAGGGGAAACCCACAAGTGTACAGGTTTCCCTCCCCCCAGGACTGGAGTTGGGCACCCCTGGTGTAATGTGTCCTCCATGTTTTACGTGATCATAATCCCGCATAGCTTAAGTTCAGTATTTGCAGTGGAGCAGTGCACTGAAGGGGGAAGCAAAAACTGATACTATTAGCTTGTTTGTTTCGAGCAGCACTGGGAGAGAGTTCATGAACTATTACAAGCCAGGATGTGACATTTTCTTTCTGCTTATTTTTCTTATCATTTACCTCTTCATGTATTGGGTTTATATCCCATTTTAATTGGCCCTATACAATTTCTCAATTTTTGTATATAAGTTCAGATAATGAGTAAATTGTATATTGTTTAACCTATATGGTTCTATGGGGACGTCAGCCTTGCTACTGTTCAGAGTTCATATCTTTGTCATGTAATAAAAATTGAACTGTAATTTATTATTCATTTCCTTTATTGGTTCAAGAACAGATTTACTGAGAACAGGCCAAGTGGCAACATTGTTATCCAGCAATGCAACTACAGAGGTTTGGGAAGGAAGGATGTAGCTACTTTTCTCGTATATATGGGGTGTTGTTCCCTTTTGGGATTTAGCATTGCATTCTGTGTTCTGCTGAAGGGTGGGATGTTGTTACTATGGTAGATATACCATGATAGAGGAAGCAGTTATCATAGTAAATATACCATGATAGAGGGATGCAGTTACCATAGTAGATATACCATGATAGAGGATGCAGCTACCATGGTAGATATACCATGATAGAGGATGCAGTTACCATGGTAGATATACCATGATAGAGGATGCAGTTACCATGGTAGATATACCATGATAGTGATGCACTCAGGATCACCTTGTGCATTATGCTTGCTCACTGATTTTCTTCTCATGCTATCTTTAGTACTCATGACTAACCTCACCAAGACATTTCCGATTTCGATGGGAGTATAGAATTACTGTGTCTGTTTTTACATTTGCTAATACAAAATGTTTGCATGTTCAAAACAATGTGCAATGTTTTCAAAACCCCTGAGACAATAAACTGATTTTCAAAGATTCCTGTATCAAAAGTCTTGAAGCCCTCAGTTTGATATTATGTTGCTAGGTTTAAACCAAGTTGCAAAGCAACTTAGTGAGGTGTGCTTAAAGTAAGTTTACCTATGTATCTATCAGGTGTGGTGGCGGGACAGCGGATGAGGCTGAATGGACACGCCGCTCACTAGGGGTGCTCCGATCAGGATTTTTGAGGCCGATCACCGATCTCCGATCACTAGAAGCTATATCGGCCGATACC
>JABFDZ020000042.1:6584538-6608638 GCA_019775955.2 Pollimyrus isidori
AGTTCTCCCCAAGCGAGCTTGATGGGTCGAATGGCCTCCTCTCGTTTGTATAGTTCTTATGTTCTTATGTTCTTAAGCCATGCGCCGTTGCTGTCTGCACACAGCTCAGCATGCAGACTTTTGTGTTTATAGTACATTTGTCCCTGTACACATATGGTCGCGGTCGGCAAATGCATACAGCAATGACATTCCACCAGATCACTAGCTACCTACTTAAAACTCCTAGCAATGCACCATCAATTCCTTTCACATGTTGATGTACACCAACACACAAAAGGTCCACTAGACCCAAAATCAGGGCTACACCCGCAAAGTGTGTGTAGAGACTGCTGATGACGAAATTTACATGAACTATGCTTGGACCCTAACGGCACACGGACAAGTGATGTATGAATTAGGCTTATGAGAAACAGTCATTAGCAATAGAGATCGAGAGCCAATTTGTGGAGAGTTAGTGCCCATATTGGACTGTTTGGAACCAAGTTTCATTACTAGGGCTCCCTCTCTGACTGTGAAGATTACCACTTGGGTTTGGCTGCCATTGACCCTGCCTTGTAAATAATTACTTTATAACGCATACATTTTGTGAATAGTACAGGGGTGTGCCTGTTTTCTCTTCCCTCTCACCACCTAGAAGCACAGATGAAGGGTAGTTTCTTTCTTTATTTGTGACCACCTGGTTTCCCTAGATGTCTTTTGGGGGTCATAAAGCTGAGTGTCTCTGCAGTTCCAATACTTAGCTTGGATTCTTTCAAACATTCCTTAGAGCCCTGTGTAGCTTAGTTCTTTCCCTGTTCCACCATAAATGATTCGGCCCAAGAGCTGTGTGGTGATTAGCACAAGGAGTTGAATCAGGTGTGTTAAATGAGGGGAAACCCAAAAATGTCCAGGGATCCGGCCCCCCAGGACTGGAGTTTAACACCCCTGCCTTAGAGATACTGTTCCTTGTTTACATGACTGCACCACACAATTGCAGCAGATCTACTGCCAGCATATTCAGGGTGTAAGTCTCCTGTTTCACTGCATGCCAAAGATGCTCTGTTAGATTCATATCTAGTGACCGGGGATCCCACTGAAGAACACTTGACTCAGCATGATGTTCATAGATCCTGAATGAAATGATTTGTGGTTTGTGGTATGTTACATTATCCTGCTAGAGGCAGCCAGTTAAAGGTGAGTATATTGTGACCATAAAGGGAGAGGCATGGTCAGCAACAATGTGTAGAGTGTGGCATTTACAAGATGCCCAGCTGGTATCGGGGACCCCAGTGTGGGCTAATTTCTCACATCATTACACCACCAGCAGCCTGAGCTGTTGGCACAAGGCAGGAGAGGTTCATGAATTCATGCTGTTTAGACCACATTATGACTCTACCATCTGCAAGATACAGCAGACAGACAGAATCAATCAGAACAGGCAATGTCCGGTTTCAGTGAGCCTGTTCCCACCACAGCCTCAGTTTCCTGTTCTTAGTTCGCAGGAGTGGAACCTCTAACACGATCTTCTGCTACTGTAGCAAGTGGTGTCAGAAGGACTTTGACTTTGTGGCCGACCGATTCTACCCTGGTGGGAGTGTGCAGGGGATGGAAGGTATGACATCACAATGAGCAATAAATGCAGCAGTCTTTGTTAAATTATTAGATTTATGTGTAATAAACAGTCCCATATATAGCCTAATGTTCTGCATTTGCTGAAAATTGACCTCAGCAGATTCCTAATGAAAGATGTTTCATGTTCATGGTCAAGGTCGGCCTTTACTGTAACCAGTTAGCACACTTCTCTAATTCTACATGTATCTGCTCCAGTATTCGCATAAATAGATTATTTTTTTAATGAAACCCTAGCTTGTTTACTATTCAAGCTTTTAATGAAAGGAACTCACTCTCAATTCATCTTATCTGTTCCATCTATATGATAACACGTTAAACTGCAAAAGGCACTGTCATGAATGCTGAACACAAAACCCACTACTGTAATACCACCTTGTCATTTTTTTTCCCCCTCGGTATTATGGGATGTGTGTGGTGAAAGTTGTAGAGGGCATAGGTCAGACTGAAGCTTCACGGAGACGGAAGCGTGATTCTAACTGAGGAGTCGGGGTGGTACCGCTGGTCGCATCCCATGCACCTCAATGTTCATTGTGCCATGGATTTGCGGTGAGCAGAAAACCGCTGCCACTCTCCAGACTGGGTATCTGATTTATTGCAGCCTTCCTGTTAGCTAAAACCAGTCTAGCCAATTGCTTCTCAACTGGTTGTATTTCTATGCCCTTCTATGCAAACACTAGAGACTACTGAGTGTGAAAATCCCAGGAGATCAGCAGTTTCAAAACACTCACTCCACCCTATATGATATCAACAACCATGTCAGAGTTAAACTCACTTAATGATATATTTTTTTTTCCTTCTTCCAACTCTAACGTTTGCTAAGTCAGGGGTGGCCAAAGGGCCGGTGTGAATGTGGATTTCTGGGATATCCTTTAGTTCAGCTGCTCAAACCCAGGTGTGTGGACTTCTCAGCCAATCAGTCCTCTAACTAGTAATCAATTAGGGTGCTGCAGTAAAACCCACATACACAGTTGCCCTTTCTGGAAGAGATCAGCCGATCCTGATCTAAGCATTACTTACACCACTTAACCCCTTGCTGCATGATTTTATACTTTAAACTGCTGCCACGCGATTGGCTGATTATATATTCACCAGCAGTTCTACAGGTGTTTCTGATACCCAGAGCACCCAGGCAGTGTATATTCAGTTGCTGCCCCATCATTTGCTGTTTGGACAAGCAGGCGTTTTGTGTTCGAAGGCAGCTGTACCTAATGAACTGGCCACTGAATGTATTTCCTAATAAAATTTTGATTAAATAATTCTGCCCACCCGTTTATATTTCCAGATAATTAAGGATATATATGCTTTCCATAACTATAATTTAGGAGTGATGTATTAAACATTTCCAGATCTGATTATTTCTGATTATTCTGTTTATCAAAAGCACCAATAACTTGTCTTCTACCGACCTGGCAGCTAGCATAATTATTTATTTCAGTTATCAGGGCTCTCCAATGACTGTTGGGAACGTGTACTTGCAACACTTCCTGGACAGTGATGAAAGTACCCTTCGGTCACTCCTTAGCAAGGTCCCTTTAACAACTTCAGATTGGAAAGTTACTTAAATGCTCTCTTCGGGATGCAGTTTGGCCAGCTGCACACGCACATCTGAGTGATTCTGCGGTATGCAGAGATGGAATGTAATGCATTTTACGGAGAGGTAGTGCCGTATATAAAAGCTAGGAAGCCATTTCAAGCTGGGTTTAAAGTGCGCTACGTTTCTTTACGTACGCAAATATCGGCGGTGCGTTAAACAGACGGAATAGCCTCAGTCGCGGCGCCTGCGCCCCACGGTTTGTGTACATTCTTTGACAGAAGATGGCGGGTTTGTAGAGTGTTAAGCAGTCTGGTAATTAGGTATGCGGAGCTGGGTTTAATGGGAAAGCATTATTAACTCGCCCATGTCGTTTTTATCGCGTGCTACACTGGTTGCAGAAAACCGATATAAAAGCGGGCTGCGGCTGGGCGGCGGACTCGGCAGTGCTGGGAAGACACGGGCAGTCAGCGGTCCTATTTAGCTATCGTTCGCAAAGGCTACGATCTAGGAAGTATATCTATTTATCCATCCATCCATCCATCCATCCATCCAGACCGAGTCGGACTGATTTACGGAAGCGTGTTCAATGCTAAAAGGGAAAAAGCCTTATCACGTCGTTAGGTTCGCTTCTGTGGCGTTTAACATAGCGAGTCTTGGACTCAGACTTTCCGCGATACCAGCAGCAGTCTGGGTGAGTATGGGGACCTATGGATATCTAATCCATATTACTAGATTTCAGTTAGAGGCGAGGATGGTCTTTGCAGAAATGCAGCTCGCAAAGACAGTACTGCTCCTCAGTCTCCTCCACTTTTGTACCTTCTTGTACCATAACTGAAAATGCGTCCATTTTTCCTGTCTATATGAAATCCCCATTTCTGTCAAGTGGCTTTGCGCAATTAATGTTCGAATACATCGCAGGTTAATTAATTTAGCTAGTAAAAAAAAAACCTAGAAGTGTTCAGCATGTGAAATGGGGCATGTTTCATCTTTGTGTTTAAGGTCGGCCTTTACTGTAACCAGTTAGCGCACTTCTCTAATTCTACATGTATCTGCTCCAGTATTTGCTTAAACTAATTATTTTTTTAATGAAATGCTGGCTTGTTTACAAATCAAGCTATGTTTCGTCCACGTTACTAGTTAACACGGGGGGTTGTGGTGATTTTTAACTTGTGCTTATCATTATTTAGAAACTAACATCAGGGTTGGTAGAATAACTACATTGAGATCGACTGCCTTTATGTATTGAACAGAGTACATTTCTTTTTATAATAAATCCTGGTAGCTTTCGCGCTACCATATGTTACCCTTCTGTTGCCCGAAAGTAAAAAAAAAAAAGGGGTATACGGTTGTTACGTCACCAAGTCGCAGTTCTCACGCGCGCGTCAGGAGAGCCGCGTGACGTGTACCATTCAAACTTAGTATTGTCCTTGTATTCTTGATTTTTAAGACGAGTTTTTAATATGTGTCATTTAAATTAAGAACCTTTATTAGTTTGGAGAAAGGGGAATGCTTAGTCCTCACTGTATCATCCTATACAGTTAGGTTTTAAGTCTTTTTACTTCCCTATTTTGTAATACAACACATTAATTAAATATATTTTTTGTTGTCAGTGACATTTTTGGCAGCATTACTACACAGGCAATATTAACAAAATATGTGTCAACCTGTAATTGAAAGGTAAACATCATGTTCTAAACTCGGAATCCAGAGTTTGAACTGTGGCACAATTTTTGGTGAACTGTAGAATCTGTACCTTGTTAGATGTACTTTTCAAAACTTTCCTTTAAATAGGCTTTTTTTTTTTCTTTTGCTCCTTCCGGAAGTTCAGCTGGGTTTCATTTATGTGCTTTTAGAAATGACTGCGGTGGTGCCTTTGAACTTCTGGTTATATTCCAGTTGTATCATCGGTCAGAGCAGCTGGATGTCACTCTTTTTTGATATTGAAAGTATTTTATGTTCTCAGATGTTTTCTTTTATCACTGTCCTGTTTTAAATTGTTTGCTTAAATCTGATAAGAATAGATGTTCCCCATATTAACCTGATTTATTTTACACTTGATTCATTGGTATTGAATCTTATTAAATACTGGGAATACAGCTGAAACTGTAAGGAAACTTTAATCAGTACTTATAAGGCATAACATCTGTAGAAGTCTTGTGTGCTGTGTTTAATTAAGGAATGGTTTATCTTAATGATTTGTCCAAATTGTTAATGAGTGTGCCGTTTTTCTATATGTTCACTTTATTTGATTTTTTCTATACTAATAACATTTATTCTGCCGGTCAGTCTTGCATAGGTCGTGTCAGCTGTCTGTGTTCTGCTGGGGCTTTAGTTAATATGTAACTTTCATTTGAGCTGTTTGGACTAACTTGGTCGTCTGTGCCTGATAACGATCAGGTCCTTATTAAACGCCTATGGGTTTTCAGATGTAATGGAAAGTCATCTAGCAAACAAGGATGCGAGCCAAGATTGGGGGGGCGGGGGGAGGTTTTGGATAGATGTGCTCAGAAATCCAGTGATCATGTACACGAAGAACAACTTTGCGATGGAGTGCACTTCCTCGTTGCATCACAAACCATGCTTTTCCCAGAATGCCGTTGGACCAAATTTGTGAAATATTCAGCGAATCATTTGTCTTGTCCTGTATGTCTTTGTTATGTACATCGATTATCGGAAGTGGCTTTTTTGTCTGGCGCTTACTAGGCCCTGACAACAGATCTAGAATATTTCCAAACAGTGGCATAGTTATCTGTTTTCATCTTAGCTTTTTTTTGTTAAGTAAAAATTAAGGATTGTGTGTCAGCCCCTGGGGCTGTGTAACTGGTTTAAGTACTTCAAGCATTCAGTAGACTTTGATACTGCAGCAAAAGGACTGTTGTTCATGTTGTAAAGATTTCAGCCACTCCCATAAGTGGTGATTCAGCCAGGGACTCTGGGGAGTAACATAGACCCAGTTATGGGTCTTTTAAATTGAAATACTTTTTGGTGACATTTCTAAAAACGTACATAAAAGTTGACAATTTTAGAATGAAATGAAGGGTGATTTTTATGTTCCGGGTTTGCTGGAATCTTTATTAACATTAACTTCAAATCAACCTTCGAGATCTTTGGTTTCCTTTTGGGTGTTACCTTGATAGTGGAATGAGACAAAATGGTTTTAATCTGGGATATTCAATGATTGTCCCTTTTTACCTCTATTACCATGCATATTGCATACATTTACCAGTTAACGTGTAATATAGCATAGCATTACAATTTTATTTATTGAATTAAAAGTAGGGGGGGGGGGAGACAGACTGAATATTACGCCTGGTAAATTATCATTAAATGTGCAAAAATATATTTGAATATAACGTTTAAAAAAGGTTATCTGTGGGTGAGAACACCTCTGCCATCATGTCCAGGAGCTAAGTGGCACATTGGGGATGACTGTCCGCAAACTGGATTATTCTGGAATAAAATGACCGGCTGTGGGGGGGACTGATAGGGGGTCGTAAGGCACACTGACGTCTTCCATGGCTACTTAAAAAAAACAAAGCGGTATTGTCCGGTTAAAAGGAAGAGCCTTCCAAAAGACGCAAACCATACATCGTTTTATCTGGCAGCTACCTGGTGTCTCCACCCTGCTGGACGGTAGATCAGTTTTTGATTGATGGTAACCTCTTTGTAATATGGAGATTACACGTGAGAGGCGGTGTTGTTTGACCCTGGCTCTGTGTATATGCATGTTTGTGTGAGGGAGTAAGTTTGTGTAGGGTAATTGTCCTAAAATTTATAATCTGTTTGCCACTAAACAATGGTTTGAAAAATGTTAATAGAATATGTTTGTTAGGTCTACATATGGAACTTTTACTCCAGTTCTCAAAGGAGTGAGCTTTATGGTCTTCAGAGAGTTATGGCTTTTTTTATTGATGTCTCGGCGGGCAGTAGTCTGACATATTTTTCTTTTTTTAAATCCAGTGCCATATACATTTGAAAAGTGCAGTTTCATTTAATGTCAGCAGGTGTCACTCTAAGACCATGTTGTATTAAAATTTAATGATCAAAAAAAGTATCGGGCTATACAGGAGTTATACGGTTTAATACAGTCACTTTGAACAAATTTGATAGATTGTTTTGGCATAATGTTACACGTCTGACTGCTCCGATGTACTTCTAAGCACTTTCTGACTCATGCTTCATATTACTCACTAGGGACATTTAATTTGTACGTCGGTGTATCCCGGAGGACGGAACGTAAGGTGGGCTTTTTTATTTTCAACATTGAATCTGGAAGCACGGCTGGGTCACAGTGTCGTTTTAGCTGAGTAATTCAGCTCCCGTCTTTCATTAGCTTATTAATAGTTCAGCGTTTTATTCATAGTTCTTGAACGATGAAAATGTTCCATGCGTCTAATAGATCTCTCCTCTCCCACCATCGACAGTGAGTCTCCTCCGTGTTCTAGTCAGATCTCACCTGGAAGCTTCCTTTCTGCTGAGCTTCCTCGCTCGTGACCCGACACACGGGACCCCGAGCGGCAGATTCGAAGCGTCGCCGTTCCCTCGTTCCTATTCGATTGTTTACGCCGATTCGTAATGAAATTTTGATCCTATGGAAAAACCTGTGGGGAAAGGTGTGAGAGGGTCCAGCGACTGGAATGGGTGAAATGAAATGGTGGTTCGGGGTGCAGTGTACTCCTTTTTGGTAAAGTGAAAGAAGCGGAATAGCGTGATTGTGACGGTGATGTCGGCACTCTTGCAGGAGTCCGGAGTGCCCCCATGTCTGTATGAATGAGGAAGCCATGGCAGACCACACGCCTCCCCTGGAGCCTGGCCGACTGCCCGCGTCCGACTACCCTCTGCTTGGGCCCCCACCTCCAGCTGGGATGGTCAATGGCGACGGGCCACAGCAGGTACCCTGTCTGACTGGCTGCCTCTCTGGCTTCCTGCTCCAGCTCTCGGGTGGAACATCCTCCTCTTATTAAAGTAGCTTCATATTGCACTATTTTTTTGCAACCCAACACACAAAAAAAATGGCAGCAGAAATAAGCTGCGGTTTCTGTAATTTATTAACATCAGGTTTTCTGTCAGGTTGAAGTCTGAACACAGAGGTGGTCGTTGCAGTGCACATATGAAACACAATACATTTATATTCTGTTTTTTTTTTTTTTTTTGCTTTTGCAGTCGCTGATTCTAATAAACCAGCTTCACAGTTGTCTGGGTCTTTGTAGCTAAGTTACTCGAGTCACTGGTGCAGTCAGATTTTATTAATCTTCGAGAGGATGTCAAGGTGTAACCCATAGCAACGTTAAATAACGAATGGTAAAACTGGGACAAAAGGCAAGCAGCACTGGATCAGAGAAAAACACACATGCAGTGCCAGTGTGAGAATATGCTATTGGGTCCATGGGCAGTGCCTCAAGTTTTGTCATTTCGCCTCTATATACTGTGATGAATAGTTTGAAAGGAAAAATTGAAGTAGATCGAAGCAGATCTTTAAAAAAAATTAGGTGTTTAGGAATTGCAGCCATTTTTATACATAGTCCCTCCAGTTTCAGGAGCTCTAAAGAACTTGGATATGCTAATAAAATCGTAAATATAATAATTGAATTGAAAATTCAAAGTCGTCACTGACAGCCTGCAGTCTCGAACCCGTGCCCAACCCTGGGTGCCGGGTCTCCTCCCCAGTGAGGCCTTGCCAGGGCTCCTCTCTCTGTCTGCTGGTCTTCCTTTGCCTTTGTCTTCAGCAGGTGAAACGCTGGGTTGCGCTCAGGAGACCGACTCTGCTTTGAAGAATATTCCACATCTTTGCCTCCCTCCCCCTGTATCTCTCAGATTGTGTCGTCTTGAGCCTTTCTTTCCCTTCCCCATACTCTGTCCATCACTGTAGCACAGGTTGATATTAGTTTCGGCCGTCCAAAGTATATTGTCCCAGAACTGGCTTTTTTAAAAGTCTGATTTGGCCGCCTTATACTTGAGGCTTACGGACCCTCTGTATTTAATTCAATGAAATCTTGATTATAGACTTTGACACGGATACACCTATATCGTAGAGCAGGGTTCTTCAAATCTGGACTTCGATTCCAAATCCAGGCCTTGTTTTCTGTTCTCCCGGGTAGTTGGTTTAATAATTACTAATTGTGATTGGTCAGAGGCTTCACACCTGACTCACAGGTTAGGAAAGGCTGGAAAACCAGCAGGGCTCAGACCTTGAGGACCGTGATTTGAATAACCCTGTCGTAGAGAGTTCTTGTTTTGGCTAGAAGTTGCGAAGGGGTTTTCTTCATCAAGGAAAGCATTCTATGATCATGCACATGGGTTTGTTTCCAGCCTAATGATGCCCTACAGGCATTGATCTTTTTGGTCCTCATTTTGACTGACACGTTACATGTACATTTGGTTGTTACCGGTGTTGGAGAAAAAATGCAGCCAAATGGATTATCTGTGCATTCACGCCTCCTAATCGGCTGCCTTTCGGCTTCAGCAACAGGCGCAGTCATGCCACATCTCCCCCAGAATGTCACCATGCCCGGTCCTTATTCCCCACCGATTTTGGATCTCGCATGTCTGCGCATGCATTTTCAAGCATGCGTGCACCGCATTATATTTTCTGGCACTGTCCAATCCATCCGTCCTGCCATTTTATCATAAGGCTATAGTGATCACTTTCTTGTTTAGCTGGAACCGGTGTTAATGATTCCACTGATCTGAACTGAAATATAAAGCTTGGAGTATTTTGCATTTGTTGCAGCCGTATTTATATTAATCCATGTCAGTGGCATCGATAACATTTCCACGAGCATTTACATCAATAAAATAGGTTAATGGATGTTTTAAAACTTTTAACTATTATTTAAAACCTTGATACCAATGTGTTTTATTAATTATTATTAAAATAGGGTTTTTTTTTTTAAGATTCTGCTCCTATATTGCTTCTAATTTCTTCTGTTCAAACAGGAGGTTTACAGCTTTTTATTTTATTTTGAAAAGTGGCACTTTTTACACATACTTCCAATTTACAATAATATTGATTAAGGCCGATGAAATGGCGTATACACTGTTACCTGGAAGAGCTCCTATTGTTGCCCCCCTCTTGTGGCGCTCGGCACGGCTTCCAGGCAGTATGAGGTCGTACGTTACTCCTGCCCACTTACTGGCGTCCGCCTGTCTCCGCTCTGTCTCCCCAGGTGATTCTGGTGCAGGTGAATGCGGGCGAGGCCTTCACCATCCGCAGAGATGACGGTCAGTTCCAGTGTATCACAGGTAAGGCTGCCGGCGTCCTGCCTGCGCTGATGTAGCCCTCTTTGACGTTAAAGGACGCACACACTGTTTTAGGTAACAGAATGCCTACTGAGGCCATTAACGTTACATTTAGACCTTTCTCTTGGCCATAATGTTTACTTGCATGTTTGGTTCAGTATGTTCATTACGCGTGTAAATCAAAAAGCACTGTTTAGGCATTTTTCTGCACATCTCTAATCTGCATACTAGGGATGGATGAAAGGGGGGGGGGAAACACGCTATTGTAGTTTTTAAAAATATTGGAATGAATGATAATATCGAGGCCAACAGCGGTTCACCGACACGCAAACACAGTGACGGCCTTAGTATGCCGGATGACAACTACCCAGTCATAAGCTTAACCATAAGTGACCAAACAAAATGCAAGTCTTATGGCATTCTTAGATATTACATTGCATTCACAAATATGTAGAATGTCGGGTTTCCCTCTTTGGGGACTGGAAAAAGGTCCCCTCAATGTCAAAATGCAGGTTTCCCCCCCCACCCACCCACTCTGGGCACTGATTGGTAGTGCTGATCAGCGTTTTTCAGTAAAGTGATTGATCCATGGGCTGTATTTAATTCTAATTTAAACATGTGTCACTGACTGCTCCAGCAGTGGTTCACAAACTCTTGCCCTAGCAGCAAACCGCCATCATAACCAACATTTGCACGCAGTGATTAAATCGTACGCACTTTGTGTGTTATTGCACATTTACACATTGTAACCACCGCCAACACACTTAGTGGGCTTTGTTCACCATCAAAGGCACTGTGATCTTAATAGTGAGTGGTACCTGCTCTCCTATTCTGCTCCCCACGCTGTTCTGTGACTGCCGTAGCATTTGGCTGCGAGGCGTTGTAATAAAATCCTTATGAATCCTTCTCCGTGACACAAACCTTATTCGACTTTTAAAACCCTCAACAACATAGACATATAATCCCAGTTTATTGCACGTCGTTACGTACTGCGGCTGGTTGTCTCTGAGAACTGCAAAGGTTTACCTTACTGTACTTGCATCCGCAAGATGTATCCGTGATGCAGTTTGTCAGGATACTCTTATGTAGTGTCAGTGGAAGCTGAGCAGCAGTTTATGACGAACGTCTGCTTTCCTCAGCTGCCACATGTAGTAAACTCATTGCTGAGACTAGATAGTCAAAGATGCAAGGAAATCTGTATCATAAATGTGCATCACCATAAATTAACAATGACCTTTAACCTTTGATAGACATCGGTGTGTAACGATGCCAAAATATTAATGATCGCTGATTGTTTTGACTCAGTTGGGGGGGGGGGGGGGTTATGAGTTATGTTCATGTGTGAAGTTTAGTGGCTCTACATTATATTTTACTTTACTACTACAAACAACGCTAAGCCAGCGTTAACCGTATTGAATGAGCTGCATCATTGGCACGGCCCCGATTTAGCTTGTGGTTGTGTTCGCATCTGAACCATGCATGCATGCATATGCATCGCATTTCACCTTTTATTGCGTTTTTTTTGTTTTGTTTTTAGTCCACATTTGACACTATTCAGGGCTAGAAATGAAAAGCATCTCTAAGCTTTTCTACGTCCCAGACTTTAGCAGCACCACTGTTTATGATGCTTCTTACTTTTTCTCCCCTTAGGTCTATAAGGGACAACAACTGGGACTACTACAGCCAATATTTAATGAATTATATTGTAATGAATTGCATGAAAAGCATAAAGGTGGAAGGGTGATTGTCCAACAAGGACTGAATGCTGAGTTGCATCCATTGCTTCCCTCAATCTGCCAGGCAGCTGTGTCTGAGTGATTGTGAAGTCAGAATCACTCACTCGCAGGTAGTCAGGGCAAAAGCACTCAGTTAATCGTTTTAATTTTTGTTTGCAGCTGCGTGCCGTAGGCTGAAGCTTCTGACTTAAATCAGTGTTAAGCACATTCAAATTTTTTTTTCTCACAATGTTGCCTCCTCCCATTAAAAAGGCACACCTGCGATGGTGCCAAATGCCCACCCATCAGAAAGGCAAATATGCAGTGGTTGTGTTTATTTTGATTTTAATCTTTGGAGTTTTTCCCATGTTGTATATGGCCAAACGTACAGTGACGATTTGTAAAACAATGTTGTATGTGACAGTCAAATGTATTCGTACATCTAGCAAAAATGATTATAGTTGGGTGCAGAACTGAAATGAAAGTCATATTTGGAAGCCATTTTAACATTGATAAATGTTCACATTTACAAATGAGTGTTGTTGCTTTTGGCATACAGCAATGGTAGCTTTTAACAAAGTTGTTGTGGAGGCGAAAACTGCAACGTCAAAATTAAGCCTGTACAAGAGATTAGGACATGTCAAATGTTTGAGAGCACGCTGTGAAAATGTTTCAAAACATTTCCATTGTTTAAATTCCCCGAGGATATCTGTGGGAATTCAGTAGCTCTTATTGTGCTGTACTATGGCCGTACAAAACGGTCCAAAACACTTGGCATACACCATTGTCTGAATTTGTATTCTTTGTAGGAGATGCACATCTTGCCAATTTGCACTGCGTGCTGGAAATGTCAGTCCAGATGCATTGTGTTGTTTTAAAGACGTGGAGTATTATTATTATTATTATTATTATTAATCTAGTTATTTATTTTTTCATTTTTTTAAATACCAGAACCTTCCATGGTTTATATGAACCTGGCTGGGTGGATGATTCTCTTTACTATAGATCTGCAAAGAAATAATAATAACAATGAAAGTGACACTTCAGTCACTTGCGACTTGGGTCGCTTGCTGTGCTCCCACAGCATGGAAGTACCAGGAGACTCGCGTCTAACACTACAGGGACATTCTGCTGGCCGGGCTTGTTTGCACGTTAGTTGCAGAGTTCGGTGACGGCGGTGACATACAGACACAGTGAATTTATTTAGTATCACAGCTACTAAAGCTTTTCCCCTTGTGCTTGGGATTCAAATATTTGGACGTTCTGCTAGGGTTTGGGGATTTGCTGTTACATCAACAACCAACAGTAGGGTGGAAAACGGAGAGAAGGCTAATTATGGTCACAAATAAGCTTCGAGTGTCATTTCACATAGACCTTAAATTCAGGCTATGTAGGCTGGCTTGGAAGGGTAGGGCCCTGTTTATGCTAAATATACACAAATGTATTTTAAGATGATAGCTTTGAAATAGTGTGGTCACTAGATCTGTAAGGAGCTCTGAAGTTTTTTTTTTGTGTGTGTGTGTAACTGGTCCTAAAAAATGAATTTAAAACATAAATGAAAAATGCTTCGAAATGAATACATTTTTGAATGTGCTTTTTTGCCTTGTATGTGAGGCGTGTGAGGAATGTTTGACATTAACATTTACTGACTTGTAAGAACAGATGTGTGTTTTGTCCAAGCTGCATTGCATGGTGTATAACTAAGCCTTTCTCATCCCTCCTGTGTTGTATTTAAAGTGCACTTTTAAATGTTCACATTTATGAGTGTTAAAGCTCTGCCTTTAACCAGGGACAGGAAAAATCATAAGAATGGTATATTTGCATATTTTTATTGAATATGTACACATTTCTCTATTTTGCTGTATCAATATGGCTGTTTGTGTATTGTCTGAGTAATGTCTGGTTGCAGTTATTAGGAGAGACCCTTCATAGTAGCAGACGTTCTAAATTAATGTACAGATGTCACTAGCTCTTGCAAAGATTAAAATGGCTGACTTGAGCGCCTATGATAAATTAAGACCTTTTGTGAAAGCTAAATTGAATATTTCTTAGAGCAACGTGAGATGTTTTATAATAAATAAAACTAACATGCGTAGTAAAATCACAACTCGTAGTATCCTTTTCTAAAAAGAAAAACTCTTAAAGGATCTGAAGTTTCTTATCCCACCTACACATCGGAAATAATCAAGTTGTTATAGAATTTCACGTCAAGTATTTTTTTTCAGTCAGTAGTCCACTTAATCAAAAATAAATACTCTGACACTAATAATAGACCAGCACTAATCTGTGAAATGCTACCACCGTGACCTTAGTTCTCTTTTAAATCGGCCAAAAAAAATGGCGGCACAGAAGCACACAAGGATGCTCACTGCCCTGCGGGATTTTCCGGCCTTGGTGTCAATCCGACGCTCAGTGCCTCATCCTAATCTGTTTCATCCTACGATCTGCGTGTCCGCAAATATCTTGCTGTCGTCTTACAAATTCTGAATAAATATGTGAATAAATTTTCCACAGTACAACTTCTTTCATTATCTGACTGAAAAGATCAATCAGTCCCACCCTCGTTCTCCCACTAAATCTGTCGGCTTGGAAGGCCTGGGGATGAGGCTGGGTTCCATGCTTTCATTTACAAAAGTACTTTGCAGGATTTCCAAATTGCAAACTGTGTAGTTGTTGCCAAGTAGGAAGATTGTCATAGTTTTAAGTTTGTCACAGTTAATGGAAAAAATTCCGCAGGTCCTCCAGTTTTGTGGTATTAATGTTCTTTCCTCCTTATAGGACCAGCTCAGGTTCCCATGATGTCCCCTAATGGGTCAGTGCCTCCAATCTATGTGCCTCCTGGATACATTTCGCAGGTGAAGTTTTGTCTACCTTCTGACAACTGTAGTTGTTTTCAACAGGTTAGATCAGCCAGTTCTCAAAGGAGAAAATCTCTGCAATGGTAACAGAATAAAAGAAGCTTAGAATAACTAAAAACAACATAAGCAATGATTGATATTTCCTTATTCTATAACTGTCACGTCATGTGCTTCTTGGGTGAATCACATGGTAAATAAAGCTGTATGTCATTCCAGAAATTCCCAACTTTGTAGTAGAGCATGAGGAAGCTCATAATCCTCTCGCCCCGCGTCTCTTTGTCCTGTGAAGGTCATTGAGGAGAATGGAGTACGACGTGTTCTGGTCTTACCTCAGCGGGAATTTCATCCGGGAAGCCACTCCCCGCTGCACCCCCCCTCCCCGCTTCACCCCCCCTCTGCAGGCCCGGCCCCACCCCACGGCCACCTCTCCACCTTCATACCTCACCCCGCAATGCTTCCCCAACCGCTTGCCGTTTACCCTGCCGTGGTGAGCGGACCGGGAGACATGGCGTCCCAGTTCATTCCTCAGTATCATCCGCTACAGTTCTGTGAGCAAGGTGAATAAACCTCAGATGTTTTGGTTTATTTCATTATTTCATGTTTTTATAGATTCCTATATCACTGAACGATGGGGATATCTTCTGAGCAATGCATTTAGGTGATTTTTTATCATATTAACATCATAGAGTATACTTTGATAATATGTAGATGGTATAGGTTAATACACACCTAGGCCATGTGGTATAGGCTAATGCACACCTATGCTGCATGGTATAGCCAACACTCCTAGACTATAACGTATGGGCTAATGCGCACCTAGGCCATGTTAAATAACGTGCTGCCTCCCGAAATGGTCCTAGGTACGTGGTACGCACCATGATACAAATCGGTATACCAAATTGGCAATAGCCATGAAATTTCCATGCTGTGGCGGCATAGCACGCAACCGCTAAAAGCATATAGTTAATGTGAAGCTCTGCCAACCATTTTACATGAATTGGCATTTTCTTAGTTTAAGCTTAGAGAAATTAAATCCTCTCGCGTTTGACCTGTAGACGCCGCCATTTTGTCGAGGGTAAGTCATGTGTCCTGTGCTGATTGTGCCCCCCCCGGACCCTGTAGCAGCTAGCAGTTAGCACCCTGTAGCAGCTAGCAGTTAGCAGCCGGTTGGATGAATTATTATTCTGCGAACTCTTTTGCCTTCTACAGATTCCCATCCTTCACATGCTCGGGCAGGATTTGTTCCCAGGGACGAAAGGACTAGCAAGACGTACGAGCGTCTGCAGAAAAAGATCAAGGAGCGACAAGGGGGCCTGAACAAGGAGAAAAGCGGCAGCCCGCCGTCGTCTCCGCAGAGGAGCGCGGGCAGGAACTCCTGGCAGGACGGCCGGAACGGGCCGGGGAAGGGACAGGAGCCGGGGGCGGCCGCTGCTGCAAAAGCAGGCAAGACTGGAGGCCCATGCAGAGCCCGGAATTCTCTGGAAGCACATGCAGAGATGGAGCTGTAACTGCCTCTCTTCAGAATGCCTTTAATAATATGCATGTGTGTGAAAACAGGTCAACCTTCTATTATCCGCCGTGCGTATAAAGCTCCAATCCCCCATCTGACACACTTACCCAGAAGGACGTAGCGCAGTTATTTTAAATTTTTTTCCTCTCTCTCATTTTAGATTTTTCGCTCACAAATATATGATAAAAATGATTGGCACGTGTGTTCGGAGCCATATGCACAGAGCACAAGACCTTCGCGAAGTTAGAAGCCGGTTTTATTTATTTATTTATTTATTTATTTATTTAGCTTTGCTTTTCGCCTGAACTCCCCAGTGTGAGCAGTGCCCAGACACTGGGGAAATGGGGAAATCTGGCCTCCGATAAACCTGAAGGGTGCTTCTGACTGCAGGTGTGTCGGGAGAGCTTTGCCTGCCACGATACGTAGGCTACACAGTCGGATTGCAATTCGGGACGAAGCTGAACCCTGCCAAGTGCGGCAGGCTGCCTGTATGTTCTTCTGTACACAAAACGTCGCTATTTTAGATGACGGGCACAAAAAAAAGAGAGGCTTCCGAGAGAATTCTTTCAGTAGAAATTAAGTGGTTATGAAGTTTTATAATATTCTTTTTAATCTTTTTATTATAACCACCTTCATCAAAGTCTGGTGGCTTTCTTTCTGTATTAAAATAGGTGGCACAGCAGTCCTGATCAGTTACACTAGCTTAGAAAGCTAAAAGAAGCCAGCATAGAATGTGGAAGAGGCGTTGCTGTTAATAATGAGAATAGCAATAATGTTCATGTAGTATAAAAGGTTACCAGTAACTCTTAAGCCCAACTCTAGCAAACAGCTTGCGGCTGTATAATTTTATTTTTTTTTATTAT
Source organism: Pollimyrus isidori (assembly GCA_019775955.2). Classification (NCBI taxonomy): domain Eukaryota; kingdom Metazoa; phylum Chordata; class Actinopteri; order Osteoglossiformes; family Mormyridae; genus Pollimyrus; species Pollimyrus isidori. Next base: position 6,601,869 of record JABFDZ020000042.1, read on the forward strand.
TGTTTCTAGAACTCGATGAAAAATCCATGGCATTCCAAGTACTGTTGTCTGCTATCAGCAAACCAGTTGTGAGTATGGGGACAGCAGTTTTGTGTTTTTGTTTTGTGTGTGTGTGTGTGTGTGTGTGGTTGTGTGACCGCTTACAAGTACCTTCCAGAGGTGTTTTCAAAAATCTCCGCTCGCTTTGTAAGTGTCATCTTTGCATTCCTCGATTTCACCGTTTCTGAGATTTTAATGAAGCCACAAAGTTTTCTTTTTGGAATAGCTGATGGGTCCTGTTCTGTGGTGTGAGTACAGCCTCTGTCACTGTGAGTGTCTGGCATTTTTAGCGACCTTTACCCTTGGGGATGATGGTGATGGACATTTGTGACGGGGGAGAAGAATGTAGAAAGAGCCATGTCTGAGCACTGAAGCACAAAGTTGGCTGTCAATCTCCGACATCCCATGAGAAATAGCAACTTTAATCACAGCTATATGGATAAATAAGTGTCTCGCCCTCAGATGGGATTGAAAATGCATGTAATTGAATCATGGATTTTAATTATTGTTTTTAAGCATAGTCAGGGTGGGTCACATTTGCCATTGCCTTTTTTTATGTATTAAGTCCTTGATTTATTTAATAATCTAATATTAGTACTGGAAATATCTCACATGGTTGTAACCCTTGAAGATGGCTAGGAAATTAACGTTGTATGCTTAGCTTAGGGGCATGGTTCTTATTTCTAGAGTGGTATTATTACAGAGCAAAGCATTGTGCATGTAACCTACCACCACACAGCTGGTATGGAGTATGGCTTACGGGACTTTTACTTGCAAAAAAATCCTCTGGGGGCAGAAGGAAATATGATTGGTTCTCTCTCTGAACCACTCGGATTGTAGAGGAGGTGTAACTAACCAGTCAGCGGTTTTGGTCTCGCCTCCTCTAGTTGCTTGGACCCACCACCTGCACAATCTAATTGGTTATCTCCCTGAACCAATCGTTTTTCCTTCTGCCCTCAGAAAATTTGTTTAAATCTCTAATGAGCTGAAATATGACACATCCATGCGTTGTGGTGATACCTTTCTGCAACATGGGTGCCTCCTGGATTATTTGTGGGTCTTCTACCGTACTTGAAGATCTTCTTATGTTGGGTTTCTGAAAGTCTTACTGTGTTGTATTAATGTCACCCATTGTCTCAGTTGTATATAACTGTTTGCTTTTTTGTTCAACATATATATAATGTGTTTTTTTTTTTTGTGTGATGTCACATACTCCCTTCTGCGTTTATGTATGACATACTTTGACTAAATACAACTATAGCTTGAAAATATACAACTTTAGGCTTAAATATGCCCTCGAGAGTACATACACCCCAAGGTTGAGAGAAATGCTTGGTTAAAGCAGTATGATTGGTAATGTCCGGATAAACGTGTCTCCCTCCTCCCTCCAGGTGACGGACATTCAGGCCCGGTCCGCTGTCCTCACGTGGAGCTCGCCTCTGGTGTCAGACAGCGGAGATGGAGATGGCGGGAGTGAGAGAGACCCCCATAATCCGATCACTTATGAAGTCATGGTCTCCAACGCTGGCAAGGACGGGAAGTACAAGACCGCCTACAGGTGGGTGTGGGTTTGCGTAATGGCGGCGTGTGGTTGCTGGTTATGTTCCAGCATTCTGAGTTACGCTGACACTTCTGACACTTCTATACTAAGCAGCGTTTGCTGATACGATGCTGACCTCACGGGACTCTTCTTCTTCTTAACCCGTATTTTATGAATTTCCAGCGGTGAAGATTTGACTGTGATTTTAGAAGCCCTCAGACCAGCAACTGATTATCATGCAAGGTCTGGGATTTTATTTTATTTAGATCTTTTTTTATATTGTTTTATATAAATATGACATTTGCTTAGGATTAAAACTTTTGTACTGTGGATGAACTCTCTCCTTCCTGAATTCGGGAAAGACTGGCTTTTGTTGAAAACTGTCTTAAAGGTTTTTTTTTATCAATTAATATTCTGTTATGCTTTAGTAGTATTGAAATTGCCAGGGAGCAGAAGCAGTATGGTGGTCACTGGGGGGGGGTATTTCTGGGTTTCTGGATCATTTTTGGATAAATGTTTTGCATAGGTGAATAAAACGACAGTCGGCCGTGCAGAGCAGGGGGCTCTGCTGTCTGTATGCTGGAGATAATTTTGTGCTATGTGGCTGCCACCTTCCAGGGTGGGGGCACTCTGTGACCATTTACAGGGGTGTCCCTCTGAGGCTGTGAGCTTCACCACCCTCAGCTGTGAGCCGGACACCCCTGCTGCCCCCAGGAAGTCCAGCGGCAACAAGAACACCATCCTGCTTCAGTGGAAGGTGAGCACCAAGATTTTCAGTCAGGTTGCATAATTATGTGGCTTTTTTTCTTTTTTTGCTTATTTATTTGTTTTTATTTGTAGGCTCCTTGTGATAATGGATCTAAAATACAGAATTACATTCTGCAGTGGGATGAGGTACGTCAATATTTATAGGATTTAAATAAGTATAGTTTTTTTGGAAGATGACTAGTTTCATGAACCATGGCTGCCCTTTCTATACATATTTGTTCTTAGTTTCAGTTAGTTTGTGATGAATGTGTTATCATGTCAAGTAAATGTACTAATGGCATAAACATCTGTCCAGGCTTCTATATATGTACTGTGCCTATAAAACAGAGGTGGGCATTTTTATCCGCAAAGGGCTGGTGTGTACTGTATGCAGGTTTTTGGGATAACTTGTAGGTCAGCTGTTCAAACCCAGGTGTGAGGACTCTTCGGCCAATCAGTCCTCTAATTAATAATCTAATTAGGGAGTTCCAGTGAAAACCTGCATATATACCGGCCCTTTGCGGATAAGATTGCCCACCCCTGCTATAAAGCATATTAACAGTATTTTTGTTGGCTTTCTTCAGACAAGCTAATGGTAAGCCATAAAGAAAGGAAAATATATTTTTCCATTTTTATTGCAAAATTTTATATTTGCTAATTATTACATTGATTAAAAAAAATATCCTGGGGCCTGAATCACAAAGGTGGATTTCATGCTTAGCCGGATAACTTGTCAGATATAAGCTACCCTAGATATTGCATTGACGAATAAAGATTATTATCTGAAGGAATTTTGGAGGCTTGTTTTATTCTTATAAAAACGGCCGATCGTAACGGCTTAACGGAATTTCACCTTACAAGTCTCAGCACTTTTTGCAAATCGTTAAATCAAAATAGCAGTTGGTATCGTACAGGGCAAAGGAAATGGCGAGTTTGAGCAATGCTACTACGGACCCCAGAAGCAGCATCGTGTGGCCAAGCTTTTACCGGCGTCCAAATATACGTTCCGTCTGGCTGCCAAGAATGACCTGGGGACGAGGTAGCTAATTACCGCATTCCGTTCTGGAGGATCAGATGTCTAACGCACACCTTCGGTGGTGCTCGTCTGTGTTTGACGCGCCATGCTTTGTCGTCGACCCCCATGGGTTTCTCCCCCGCCTTGCCCCCCCCCCTCCGTAGCGCCTTCAGCGAGCCCATCAGCCTGTTCACCTCCTGCAGCGTCCCCACCTCCCCACCCCGGCCGGCACTCCTCAAGGCAGGAGTTACCTGGTTGACCTTGCAGTGGCAGCGGCCGGCCTCTTCGCCCAAGGATGATGACATCCTGTACACCCTGGAGATGGAGGAGGATGACTCGGTGAGTGTCTGCCTGCTCTGCAACCTACCCTCAGCCAGCCAGCCACCCAGCTTCTGCAAAATCTCCAAGCCACCCTGAAGAAATGGCCCATACTTCACTTACTGTTTCCGTTTCCCTTAACGAAGCGAAATGTGTTTATATGCCGTTTGGAGCGGCACAGTAATGTTGCCTACTGTTGCCTCACACCTCTGGGACTTGGGTTCGAGTCTCTGCCTTGGCTCCTTGTGTGCATGTTCTTCCTGTGACGTCATGGCGTTTCCTGTTGGTACTCTGGTTTCACCCCATAGTCGGAAAAAAACGCAGGTTTGTTGGAAATCGCCCGACAAATTGCGCGTGTGGGTGAACATCGTGTGATGGGTTTGGCATCCTATTCAGGATTATTCCCTAATTTGTGTTTGTAGCCTCCAGGACAGGCTCTTCACCACCCACGACCTCAAGCAGTTATAGAAAATGGATAGATGACAAGCAGTTTTTTTTTTAATGTATTCTAATCCAATTACAAAATATTTTGCCAAGACTGCCTACACAAAAATTTAAGATGCACGTGTAATTTTTCATAGAACCATGTATCGATTCACAGAATAAATTAAACGGGACAGAAGAGTAATTTGCAGCCATCTCCGCTGAAGCTATCTGTGTTCCTTAGTGTCTTGCTCTTTATTTCCAATGTGTATATAGGGTTATGGCTTCAAGCCGAAGTATGACGGTGAAGAAGTTTCCTACACGATTAAGAACCTCTGTCGCAGTACGAAGTACAAGTTCCGGGTAAGAAGCCTGCATGTGCTTCTGTGCTCTTTATTGGAGCGTGACTCTGCTTTGCAAAACGCAGGGGAAGGGATCTTCAAGGTGCTGTAATTACACGGCTTCTTCAAGACGGTCTAGCGCTTTGCTGGATTGTCTACAAAAGTACCTCTCAGCCCGAGTCTTCGGGAACCTCCAGACAGTCCACGTTTTCGCTTCCTGCCAGGTGGTCCACCTTTTCGCTCCTTCCCAAAAGCATGGACTGTCTGGGGGGTCCCCATAGCTACTGGTATCTATGCTGTTTGTGTCTGTATCTCCCTCCTAGATTATGTGGATGAGGTTCCCTTTAATGTCCCTCATAGGTAATTGCCTACAACACAGAAGGGAAGAGCGTTCCTAGTCAGGTGGCTGAATTGACTACGTGCCCCGACAGACCTGCTCGACCCGGCCAGCCTGCTCTGAAAGGCAGGCCGCACTCGCATAGCTTCAGATTGGCCTGGGGTAAGACCTCCTCGGAGGGATTATTTCTTGGTAATAAACATGTATAATGCTGGAAGACCTGTATGATCTTCAGTAAAAGAAACTGCCGTTGTTCTGGGAAGGGCTGGCAAGTGTGTGATTTATGCAAATCTGGTGTTTATCGCAGCACAAAATGAAAGGGGGTCACTTCCCATGTCCCTATGACCATGTCAAGTGTCCGGTTCCATAACTTACGTTTGGTTCTCGAGTGATCAATGCAAAATGTCCAGGGTGGTGTTCTTGCAAAGTCAGTTTAACTATTAATATTAAGTACCAAGCAAAATATCTGGAAGATAGTAAAACAATTGTAGTCTGTATTGTATTGAACTGAATTGGGGGGAACTAATTTGCTGAGGAAAGTTTGCCGCCGTAAAATATAATTAGCTTTGTTTTGTGCTGCTTCTGCGACGTCAAACACGATCTCATTCCAGAGGCCCCGAAAGATGATGGCGGTTCCGAAATTACAAAATACAGTGTGGAGATTTCGGAGGGCACGGGCGGTATGTTCTTATTTCCATTTATTTTCTGTTCAAAGTGACACATTAATGCAAGTATGATAGCGGTGTGCATAATGACACAATCACAGTGCAGTACCAGCTTTGAAATAAAAAAAATAGTACTGTACTAAAGTAGATTAGTTAATTTAATTTTGGAAACTTAGTTGACCTGTGTTTTTAATATAATTTTCACCAGCTGTCTGTTATAAGAGGCTACGCTTAATAATAATTCTGCCACATTCCAAAGTGCTATGGGAATATGTTGTTACCTACAAATGGTTATTGAAGAAAAATTTGATACAGTATAAATGAATAACTGTGGTCAGGGACAATCCCTGATTTCCCCACCTGGTGCTTTTTGTGCCTTTAATAAATCTATAAAAGTTACTAAGTAACATGTATTCCACGTGTGATTGCTATGCAATTCTTCAGCTGCGGCCTAATTTAAATTTGCATGGCGCTCTCCATGGAAATGTCCTGGCAGTGTTCTAGTTCTTGACCATTCAGCACTACTTATACAAGCTTCCTGCAATGATTTGTAGCCATTCTATAAGCCTCTGAGAACTTTGTTGAATATATCCAAAGCCTCTAATAGCCGGTGCAGGTGAGGGTCTTGTGCCTGCTTGAATGCAGTGGTAGAAAAGAGGAACTGGGGGCGGAAGACCTGATGCACAGTCCAATCCTCAGGGGCCCCTAGATGATCCATGTTTTTGCACCGTCCCAGCTCCCTGCCAAACTAGGGAGCAAAAACATGGACCATCTAGGGGTCCTCAAGGAAAAGGTTGGTAGGCACTGCTGTAGACGACTGCTTTTAATTCTCCGTTCGCCTGATCTGTGCTTCAGAAGCGTCTTGGAAGACTGTGTACAGTGGATCAGCCCTGGAACACGTGTGTGAAGGTCTGAAGCCTGGGTGCACCTACCAGCTCAGGGTGTGCTGCGCTAGCAAAGGAGGCCAGAGCCCTGTGAGTGGCTGGCATGCGCCAAACGTGCCACACCTCTGACATGAGCCCATATTTTCTGTACGAGTCGTCATTCATGTGTGAGCTTCTGACTTCCTTCAGATAGGGGTAGGGCTGGGCAAAAAATCGATTTAATCGTTTATCGATTTTGCAAAATAAAAATCGTTTTAAACTACAAACTCGAGTTTTTTTGCCACAATAGCTTTTTCGGACTTTTCCGCGTTTCGTCCTTGTTGGTTACCATAGCGCGATATGAGCCAGCCCCCGCCCCGCCTAACACAGTCAAAACAACATGGTAGCGTGTAGCAGAGAACTACTTCCAAAGAAAGGCACAGGTAATTCCGTAATTTGGAACTGGTTTGGTTTTGATGCAG
>JABFDZ020000042.1:6614578-6625308 GCA_019775955.2 Pollimyrus isidori
TTCTCCCCAAGCGAGCTTGATGGGTCGAATGGCCTCCTCTCGTTTGTATAGTTCTTATGTTCTTATGTTCTTATTAAGGCCCCTGCTCTGTGTCCCAGCAGTGAAATTCCTCTGTCTCTGGGACTCTGGCAAATCTCCAGTCACAAGCCCAGCGTCCGAACCTAGAGAGTCAAACACCGCCCCGTAAAATGCATCTTTAGGGGAAAAAAACTCCGGAAGATCAGATGTCAGTAAAAATGGCCCTGATTATGAGTACATACCTCGTTAGTGTGCTGCACTGCCGCTTCGAGGTGAGACCGAACGGCACCGATCGTGCGCTAAGCATGCACGGCAGAACCTGATGTAGGATATTTAGCGCTGCTATAGATGCGCTGATCCACAATACAAACAAAATCTTGTCAGTATTTTACTCCCTCGCCCCAAATGATCAGAACACTGACACAACAATATGCTTAATGAAAATGTGGTGCGTTGGTTAAAATCAAATTCCTGTACCCCAGGAAGTACGGGGTTTGTCTCTCCCCTTCTTGGTTGCTGTGCTGACTCGTCGCCCGGCCATCCTACTTGTCTCTTCTTTTCAGGTATATAAGGGTTCGGCCGCGTCCTTCCGGCTCTCGGGCTTGCAGCAGAACACCGAGTACCGTTTCCGGGTCTGCGCCATCCGGCAGTGTCAAGCGCTGTCTGAGCTGAGTGGCCCCTACAGCTCGGCCGCCGTACTGTCCGTGCAGCGCAGCGAGACCGCGGCGGGCGGCATCGCGAGCGGGGCGGGGCCCCGGGGCCCCGACACAGAGCGTCCGAGGGCCAGCCTTACCGACGAGCAGTGCGCCGCCCTCATACTCCTGCTCTTTGCTGTCATCTCTATCCTTATTGCCTTTGTTATCCAGTACTTCGTCATCAAATAACTTACGGTCAGAATAAATTATTTTTTTAAGTTGTCATTCTAGTTTTTGGTGGTCTTATCTGCATACAAGACTTCGGAAGCTGAGATGGTTAACAGCCCTGCAGATAGCAGCGGAGGTCAAGCTTGGAGAGTCTCACTGGGAACGAGAGCATTATATTTTTATACTGTCCTGTACCGTCTGCTAAACCGGTTAAAAAAGGATTGCACTATGGGTTGTTTTGTGGAAGGATCGGCTCATTTTCGGTAAATTAGGTCTCTGGACCACGTCCCTGCATTTTTATGTGTATACGTATATGATCTGTTATAGTCATGTTTTCTTCTGTTAATTACCATTTTCTTTTTAGAATGCAGCAGAGTTTTATTCCGGTGATAATTAAGCACATACAGACAAAGCGAAGGTTAAGGGTGGGGGGGTCCTCCAGTATGATGAACGTAGTGTAGTACTACAGATCGAGTAGTAACTGTAGTGTCAACGAGAACTTACGGTATTATACTGCAGGTATTCTAAGTACTTTCCCATATTTGCATATCAGAGGGCGGAAAATTGCTTCTGGGTGGGTGGGTGTGATCAGTATGTGGGCCTGTAAATTTGTGCTAAAAGGATGAACAGGTGTTTCGGGGGGGAAGCGTGCTTATTTTAACTTTACCCATACGTTTCAGCTTGGCAAAGAGGAGGTCATTTCTTGCTGAGATATTTCTCTATTTTGCATCTTTATGAAATGAGGGTGAATGCATGCCTTTCCCGTGATGTGTTTCAGAGAACCGAAGCCCTACTTGTGAATTTTATAACGTAGCAAAAAATGCAAAATCCTGAAACCGTTGGGTGTAATCCTTTATTTTTTTAGTCCAATTAAATGGACACTCAGATTGCCTCAGACCATTAATATTAAATTTATTTTAACACTAGTAAATTCTGTCTTTAGTTGTTGGAACAGTAATTTCTTTTTACCAATTAGCACTTTACTTTTTCTTTTAATGTTCTTTCATGGAAAATGTTTCTTTTTACAAGGAGTTTGCGTTTTCAGACTCACTTAAAATGGAATGAATCAGTTGGCAGGTCATATTCACGGTCATTGTATTTGGATATGCATCTTACTGTTGCAGGTACTGCGTTGGAAATCTGGCGACAAATATTGTTTGTCTGACATCTTGTAGTTGACTTTTCTTTGTCAGTGAATCTCAAATTCCTATTTTTGATAGTAATGAAATGTAACTGCAACTTGTGCCATTTTACATCTGCTTTTATGGCTGTCTTCAATGCTGTGTATTGGGGAGTAAAATTAAATCCAACAAAAAGTAATTTTGATGTCTGCATTTACCTCACACTACATTCCAAATGAAATCAAATTCTGATATATAACCAAAACTTGAAACTGTACACAATGTATAATCTCATAAGTGTAATTCAGTAGCTATCATATCTACATATAGAACCATGAATAATAAAAGAATATTCTTATTGGGTCGCTTTTTGTCTGTTTTGAGCAGCCCTTTTTCTTTCATAGGTTTATGAATCAATGCCTGCTTTGTCGTTTACTTTTCCAGTCAAAACGGTACATTTTGTTTCCACCTTTCAGAATGGTGTGCAATGCAGATGGCCTTTCAGCTTCCTTGAAGAAGGAATGCAACTCCCCTCTATTCCATTTCCATATAAAAAGGGTGTGACTTTAGTTGACCACGAAATTAGAAAACCACCAAATTCTCTGCTGGTTACCTTCTGATTTGGAAATGAACAAATGACTCAACCTACCATTTCATTTGTGTCACTGAATGAACTTCACTAGCATGACATTTCCAGAAAGGAGAACTCTTGTAATTCTGCAAAAGCAAAGTGGTTATAGAGCAGGACTGACAGTAATGGGAAGAACTGTGTAGCAGGTGCTTGACTGGAGTCCATGTTCAGGCCAGATTTTGGTGTCTAGCGGACGTCTTGCACATTGCCTGTTGTAAACTGGTGCCTGCATAAATAGTCGCGATGCTAAACTTGCCTAGCATTGCAACTTCCTCCACTATACGAAGCGATTTTTTTAAGAGGGTTTCAGCAGCTTAAATGCAGGATGAAAAGCAGTAGCGAATCAGGCCATGCTTACCTTATGGCTGATGCACGTCCAACTCAATTATTTAAAAAAACTATACGGCCGACTGGGCAGGAGAAGCAGGCAAATTTTGGGCAAACTATGGTTTCACCTGTATATCCTAGGTGCTAAATTTATACACTTCTGTTTATTCAAACATGCATGTTTCATGGGATAATAGATCATAATAGAAATATCAAAGTATGTAATGTCTGCTTCAACTTGAACCAGGGTTCAAGCCTTTGCCAGGAGGGTGTGTGTGTGTGTATTTTTATATAGGCTCTGGATCCCTTGTGACCCTAAGTGTTTACAGGAAAGGAGGTAAGTGGCGGTGAAGGGAACTGCAAGATAATCGAAGAAATGTTCATTTTTACAATGCCTTTTTGTATAACCAATATAGTTTTCAAAACCGTTGAATGATTAGGTATATGAGAGGGTGAAATTAAGTTTCTCTTAAGCAGCTGGCTATTTACATAAAGGATTCCCTATTGCCCCCCGAGTTTCCTGAGAATGAGAAATACCTTTTAGAAAAGCAAATCGGGCATCACCTTCACTACAGCAAAATTATTTGTATTCAACATACATACAAAAGGCATTTTATCCAAAGCAAATTTTTTTTTTGTTTATTTTACCTCCCAGAGTTGTCTTTAAGCGCACACACAAAAAAAGAGCACTTCTCTTTACATAAACATCTAAGATTTTAATAACGAGCATCCTGTGTCCTTTGTGAAATCTTAATTATTAACACTGGGGGGGGGGGGGCACACAATCACAAACAAAGTAAAGACTAAGTGGATGACTGAACGCATGGTGGGGGGTGGGGGCCTTACGGCCCGGAGGCTGCATTCGCATCTCTAGCGCTGCCGTATAAAGTGCCATGTTTTAAAATCAAAGAATCAACAATAAAATGTGCTAGAGGGCACTAGCCCCCCCACCTTCACACAGGCCTGAATGTTTTTTTAAAATGCAGTAAAAGTTACAGATGTATCTCACAGAATTTTCTGTGAAATCTTCGGTAATGGCCTTTAAACATTGTCACTTGGCTATGATGCTTTTTATTGCTTGATACATTGCGAAATGTTCCTGCTTTTTTTATTTTTTTTTTTAAAGCTTCGTATTGTAGTTTAATGCTATTCAGTAAGTCTGGAAAAAAAAAAGCAAACCAAATTTCTCTCAGAATCCAGAAAGAGGAATAAGTCACCTCTTATAAAGGGTATTCCATTTGTAAAAAGCAAACAAGTTTAAAAAAAAAAAACAAATTGTAAAAAAATTGGCCGTTTCCACAGAAACGGTGTGTTTTCCAGACGCCGTTCACGCCTCCTCCTTCTTGACCGACTGTGCGCTCTCTCTCAGCTTCTGCTCCTGCATTCGCGTTCGAGTGGAATCTGCACGCAAACGCAAACCTTCAATATCCACAAAAAGGTACCTTCACAGCTGTGGGCTCCGTAGGCCTCAGAACTCGGGAACTTACTCATTTCTGCCAGCTTCTGGATCAGCTTGGATTCTCCACTAGATTTGCTGTTGAAATAAAGCCGTGATGAGGAACCGGAATAATCCCGTAACGACCTGCATTACAGGACACCTAAGCCAAAATGACATCTCTATCTTCTGTGCGTCACTGTTCTGCCCGACAACCCACCTCCCATCTGCCTCATCCAGGCCGTCGGTGTCGAATTTTAGCCTCTTGAGATGTTTGGGTGCAGAACCGTCCTCGAAACTCCTCTTCAAAGACCAGTCACTACTGCTGACCATTTGGTTTATCTTCTGGAACTTATCGGAGGTCTGATGAAGCAAAAACGTTAAATCGTCTGCAACTCAAACCCAAAGCCTAATGAGGTAAGAAATACATACGTGTTGATACTCACCCCAAACGATTCCCCAATAGATACCAAGATTCTATGGGACATAAGGGGGGGGTGAACTGTATTAATCACAAGATAGAGCTTTTTGATTTTTCACCTTATGTTTTTAAAAAAAATTGAAGGCAGTAATTTTTCAAAGGCAGTAGTCTGTACTAAGGTATTAGCTTTCATGTTTCCATGATAATATCTTTATATCAACCCTCTGCAAGAGACACAGCTCTGGGGATGCAAGAACTCACTTGCTGCGTGGAGTCATGACGCTGGGGGACATCCTGTTCTTCAGAGGAGAGATGTAGACGTTGGTGCTTCCCGGGACCCGCAGTGGCGAGTTTGGGTACTTATAAGGACTGCAGGGGATTTGAGGGATCGGAGACAAGGTGGGCGGCTGGGAGAGCAGTGTGAAGACAAGGATGTTTTACACAAAAATAAGAGAAACTATCGCTGTATTAACATTCACACATGAATTACCAGGTCATCAAGCCAAAATGTCAAATACGTGGTTCACCAGAAGGTTTAATGCTACAGGCTGGTAAAACGGCCGGGGGAGGGGTTTATGCGGGGAGGACTGACCAGTGTTTTCATGAGATGACCCGGTTATTGAAGATAACCCACAGACTTTGAAAGCGTATCACTACGCAAGAGACATTGCGGGGGCTGTCATATGGTTGTATCACAGTGACACGATTGGGGTGCGAAGTTCGGTAAAAGAAAATAGTTCCTACATTAAACTGCTTACCAGAAAGTCTGTGGATTATCTTAAGTAACCAGGTCATGATTTCAGGTAAGAGAGATCACTGTTGTATTTTCTGAAAGTATTTCTGCAGCTTTAATCACCACAGAAAGATACTAGTCAGTCCCATTAAATCCTCCACAACTGAGCAGCTCCCAGCAGAACAGCCTAGATGGACAGATAGCACTAAAGCGCCTCATATTTTCAGTATTGAGGTGAACTGCCTTTAAGTTCTACTGATGAACCTCCTAGTATTATTGCTCACTGGCAGAAGATAAAGCTTCATCTTTATAACTCAATGACTCTCCAATCTCATTTACGAATACACAGATGTATACAAACACACACTTTTTCCAAAATTACAATAAAAGGTTAAGAAACACACACCATGCCACGTAGAGATCTTACCCGCGGAGAAGCATACTGTAAAATGTTAGTCTTCAGCTTCTGCATGAACACCAAGTTGTAGAAGACGATTATGGAGTCATACTGTCCTTCCCGAATCAGCACTCGCTTGAACGTCTGCACAGAAATTAAGATTAAGATTAGTTTTATTGATCCCAGGGGGAAATTTCTGGTTCAAATAGCAACAGGGCGACAGTGGATAGACAAACACACTCATCGTTGAAAACAGACAAGGTCCAGAGACGGCAAATAAACAGCCCAGACACGGCAAATAAACAGCCCAGACAAACTTAAAAAAGTACAGCGCAAAATGGGTCAGGAAATACCTAGTCAGCCTAGTGCAAACATGGAGGGCTTATCACTCACTCTGCTAAATATTTCACACAATGATTGAAACAGGTACAAGATTCAACACAAGCACGACATTTTGCTACCAATCCCTAGGATCAGCAAATACCCTGCACCACATCCTCACCTCCTGGCTAGTGTTGGGCAGGCTCTTGTATGCAGTAACAATAGTCTTGAAGCGCAAATCAATGTTTTTGACCTTGCAGATGGCATACATAGCCGACATCATCAACTGCGAAACAAGAACGGAACGGTCAAGGGGGGTGTCGTCTACGCAGATGTCGATTTATTTCAAAACTGCAAACTGCAGCCGTTTTATATAGCACGAAAGGGTGGGTCTAGAGCACCTGGTCTAGATGTCGATCTTTCATCAGCTCATACTCATACTGAAGAGTATGCTGCAGAAGTGTCCACATGATGGGCTCCAGGTCAGCCTGGTCCTTTAGCAAACGCGAGCAGAGCGTGTTCAGTCTCAAGTACGCCAAGCGATAAACTGCATGGGAATCGAAGAGGCGAAACGACAGACGTTCACAACGACCGTGCATCACCTTCAAAACCAATATCCTATGGAGGTACAAACAAGACAATCGTTTTTTTTGCAAAATTTAATGGTTATAATGCATTTCTAAACAAATTCCAACCAAGCAAGATCCTGTTGCTGTAATTTACCATTATACCTGTCATACGTTAAGATAAGATAATCCTTTATTAGTCCCACAAGTGGGAAATTCTCTATTCTACAGTAGTACTAGTAGTTCTACGACTACTAGTAGAAATATCGTGATATCATTTCTAGGCCATATCGCCCAGTCCTGGGTGATGGTGGTACGTTATTCCCCATAATAACCCTTTGAGAATGAGGGGGGAAATTCCTGCAATATGTGATCCATCTACGCTGCATACCAAAAGCAGCAGAACTGAATAAATGCCAGAAAACGCCGTAAAATCCCACAGTGAGAAAAGTTCAAATGAAGGACGAAACCTTTTCTGTAGAAGAGTGAAAGGGAGATGGACTTGGCCTGGCTGGCGGACGGACAGGATGCTGGCAGAGACGGACTGGCGTGGAAGTCGGACGGTCCGGCGCGACTGCTGGGCCTCACTGGAGACAGGTAGCTGTAGGTTTGGCCAGAAGTGACACCTACTGTTCAGCGCCGAAGGTTCACGTCCAACTCTGCCTAGCAAACTGGCCACTTTGTACTTTCAAAACTGCCTGCGATGGCAAGAACGGGCTGAGCAAACTGTACGGAGCCCAATTAAACCTGCACACACGGATTGAAATTACCCACTAAAAACTCCACTCGTACATGCAAGGAAGACCGAACGGCACGGCAAAAGTAAACACTTCGCAGGGTAACGCCAACTGGCTAGTGCTTACAGGTCTGCGGCCGTGTGGTTGTGCTGCAGAGGCTGGTTCAGCGTGGCTGACGGCTCCGCCTGCTCCACCAAACACTCTTCTTGTGACCGACGGAGGACTTCAAACAGAGGAGAGTCCTACAGAAGGAGCCAGTGCCGACGTCAAGGAAACAAATGAGACACACAAATCTGCAGTGGCCGTGTCAACTTCGCCCCCATTCCACACTGCGGCCCACGCATGCGTGCATCACCTCACACGGTACATTCGGTGTGACTAACACAATTACAGAAAAGGTATATAAAATGATGGTAAAAATCAAAACCACGTTTTAACATTGATTCTTTTCCATCTACTGTTAAGTTCCATCAATTACTGCCATAACTTGCTTTAGAAAATATAACTATAAAAGGATGAAGTTTTGAGTTTTTAGCAGAAGATACTCTCCCTAAAGAAAAAATACAATAATGGCCAATAGACAGGGTAGCTTCTCTGCATCCGGACCAGTATTGCTGAACACGGTGGGCGGCCCTGACTGACTGCCTACCTGTCCCAAGGCCTGAAGCCATTAGACGGCCTCGTTCACTCACCGATCTCCACGCGATCCTCTCCATCACCAAATGCTCACATCGCTCCAGATGCTTGATCATGTCTCTGCTGAGACTGGGCTCTGCCTTGATAAAACTTTCTATCACCTTGTAGAAATCAAAAGCAGACAGCTGGAACACATCCAGGATCCAGGGGAAGGAGAGGTCGCTCTCTGTGACGCCGCCGCCGTCGCCGTCGCCACATGCAGATCCGTTCTTAAAGGTGCTGCCTGCAAGCCAAACGGAATGTCACACAGCAAAGGGCATCAGCGGCTTTGGGCCCTTCAACAGCTATTCAGATTACTGCAGGTAATTACTAGAACTCCTTCTACTAATCATATTACTCCGCTTCTTCAGGAACTCCACTGGCTTCCCATTACGCATCACATTCGTTTTAAAATTTTACTCCTGACTTTTAAGGCTATCCATGACCTTGCTCCCTCTTATCTGTCAGATCTTATTAAAATCAAAATCGACCTTCACAATCCCTCAGATCCTGCTCATCTCTCCATCTTACAGTTCCACGTACTTGTCTGACTACAATGGGTGGTAGAGCTTTTAGTTATTCTGCAGCCTATGGAACTCACTTTGATCGGACATTCGCAATACCAATTCCATTAGCAGGTTTAAATCACGTTTAAAAACTCATTTGTTTAGGCTGGCTTATGCAGTCTAATTTTTTTGTTTTTAAATTTATATTTTGGTCCATTTTATTAGATTTACTTTGTGTATTTAAATTTTAATTTTTAAAATATGTATTATTGGCTATGTTAAGTGACCTTGGGTGTTTTGAAAGGCGCTGAAAATAAAATGTACTACTAAAAAGTGACTCAAAAAAAAAAACCAAAAAAAAAACAGGGTGTATGTTAAGTAGTACATGGTGTACTTCCAGAACCATTTCTCTTTACAGATTAATACACAGCATTCAAAGTATGAAGACACAAAGAATGCACTTCATTAAATGGTAGGCGGCAGGCATATACAGAAATGATAAAGCGCAGCGATTTGCCAATAGCTGCCACAACTAATGTGTTTAAAGCCAAAACATACAGCCCCAGTTATTCCCACGTATGTGAATAAAAACCCCATAAACCATCTGAAGCACAGGGTCAAACTGGACACAAAACCTGGAACGCTGAAAGCTAAATGGTTACTGAGAGATAAACATAGGCGTACAACTGATTGGAGACTTAACTATTCAGGGGGGGTTGGCGCCGATCCGGACCTATTTGACGGATTGGCTATCAGCCACACGTGCCCGATCCACGTGCTATACTCACTGATGTAGTATTTGGCTCTCTAAAGAGACAGCTCCTATTCCGTGCTAAATCCATTTGTACAACCAATCACACGACGGCTCTTTCCCATTTTACATGTTTTTTGCAGCATTCAGATGGAACCTAATGCTGCCCCTCACTCTTTTTGCTCCTCAGTGGGTGTGAGTACAGTGACGTCTGCCTGCTGTGACATCATGCGCATTCCCTCCGCAGTACGAGGAGCGTAAGGTAAGACGTGGTGATCTGGGGGTATTTTACGCTTTTAACAGAAACCAGTAGCACAGGGATTTGCAATCTATGTAAAATAAAAGTTTTGAGGTGGGAATAGCGTTTAATGGACAATCCAAATGAAAGCACATGCAACTGTGCAAGACGAAAAATACAATGGATGATTTGGGAGCCGCTAACTTGGGCCGTTTTGCAAACTGTCTGCAGCTCATGATACAAGCCGTTGCAACGAAGCGTCACTGAGCCGACACCAATGGGAGAAAAATTGTGTTCAGATTGTAAGTATTCGCCACTTGCGTATACTTGCTTTAAAAATATTCGCATTGAACTGCAAATGCCTCAAAAACGTTTACAACGAGACGTACAAACGAGGTGGAACAGTACGTTATGTATGTTTGTAGTAGCCTAATTAAATATTTTTGTCATACATCTTTCCATCTGTATTTACTAGCTTAAAAAAGTTATATATTAAGTATAACAGAGTAAAAAGAGCCCTTGTATTGGAATCCGTATCGGCAGTCGTGTATAGGAATCGGATTGGAATTGAAAAAACGTGGATCGGCCCATCCCTAAAAAATACAAGGTGTAAGTTGCACGCTATAAAAAGCTATTTCATACATTACGAACCTCAATACACTGCAACCTAGATGATGTCTTTGTGCTATACTCAGGTGGAAGTTTATTTACAGTACTGCCATACGGTGACAGTCTTAAGATTTAATGCTTGTTTTTCAAGTGAGACAGGATGTTTACCATCTGAACTGAGCACTGACAATTTCAATCTCTCCCTCACTCTCAAAAACCCAGAATCACTATAACGGGACCATTTCAAATCCATCCATTATCAGTGTATTGACTCCTGGCAACCTGAACAATCAACTTGCATCTTCATGCATATATAAACATAATTTAATTTTGTCTAGCTGTGTTTTTTTTTTTTTTGGGGGGGGGGGGGGGGGAGTTGTT
>JABFDZ020000042.1:6645739-6657835 GCA_019775955.2 Pollimyrus isidori
CTCTCTCTCTCACACACACACACACACACACACACACACACACACACACACACACACACACACACACACACACACACCTCGGATTGCAAGCATAATTCATTCCGGAAACGTGCTCGTAATCCAAAACACTCTTAAATTTTCCCTTGAGAAATTATGGAAACTCAGATTATTCGTTCAACAACCCAACAAAATTCATTGAAAAATTAACACAAAATATAAAGTAAAAATACATAAAACAAATTAACTTGCACATTACATGGATGGTGTGAGATGAGAGAAAGAAGAGGAGGGTTATTTTGTGGGATGACTTTCAATATAACTAATGGAATCACTGCTATCTGTTGGCTCGCTGGAATCTTTTTCTTTTTTTGTGGCTAACAAGGAACCTATCCAATGACAGCCACTTCTGCCTTTTCGATTTCGTGGAAATGTGTACAGTGCATTGTCTTTAACAGATTTAATCGCTCGCACAGCTCTGCCCTTCTTCGGGTGGTGCTTGTCAACTAAATTCTGACTATACAGGTGAAAGACTGACTGAGACCAAGCATGGGAAATGATCACCCACAATCCCTCAGCGAGAGAGAGAACTATCGGCTCAGTTGTCACGTGATCACACTAGGCAGACAAAGCGTATACATAATACTCATAAGACCTCACTCGTTTATCAAGTTAAAATTTATTTTTAAATTTTACTCATCTTGCAAAACACTCAAACCAAGTTACTTGCAATCTGAGGTTTGACTGTATGTATGAGGGGGGGGAGAGAAAGTAAATTGAGAGACTATTTCATCAAAACTCAGTTTAATCCGGACAGAATACTTCTACAACTTCCTTCATTTTTAAAAGCCTCTGTGTCATTTTACACCACATAAGTACAATTAAAAACATTTTCTTTGGCAGTCCAAGACTTATGCACAGTGCTGTATATTTAAAAAATGACAACCTATTCCAGAAAATGCAAAAATTACAGCTTCCATAATTATACCTGTAATAGAAGCAGGGAGTCTACAGGTATAATTGCCATTTGTAGCCCTTTGTGGATTAAGGTAAATAACAGCAGTAACTCATTGGGTAGCTTCTCATTTCTTAGGCTACCATGTGTGAAGATGCATCCTGAGGTGACAGGTATGATGCTACTGCTTTCAAATTATTGGCCAAACAACTAAAGGAGACTGTTGAAAGTATTGGAATTGTGTTAAGAACTGTTGATATATAGTTTAATATCTGAACATCTAGGTTTTGGACATTGTCAATTCAATGCTCATGAATTCAACCCCCTTTGAATTAAACGGAATTAAAAAAAAACAAAAAAAAAAAACTCCCTATCATTTTCTGAAATAGTAAATGTAATCATGATCACATATATACATATACGATTCCACTTGTATATGGCATAAACTGTCTCATCACAGAATTTTTACAGCCTCTAAATTCCAACCACTGGGTGTTTTGCTTTGTATTTCCATATCCACATCCTTCCCGGACAATTTTGAGCGCGGGATTTCAAAATCTGGCAACAGCTTTATGTCCAGTTGAACAAACATCCAGCTTCTTAAACCAGGTAAATGCTAAGCTATGGTCACGAATTTCCTTCATGTTAGCTTTTTTGGTATTCTTTATAACCAACCTAAACCTTATATGGCTTTTCAAATGCAATGTTCGGCTAGTTCCCAACGCTAACTGCGACTGATTCCACCGTGAGTTAATGATAGGTAGTAACCACGACTGAACTATTAGATGGCAATGCTAAGCCACAGCAGATGTTGTAGATTGTAATCAAGCTTTTAAAATGTGCTTTTTCTTTTCTTGATACTTTAGCTCTGTACTGTTCTGTTGTATGTACTGTAGCGCCGGCGGGCCACATATCCCAGCATGCCCTGCGTGCAGTTGTAAATAGCCATTGTTGGGTTGTTGCTGTTATTGTTAATAGGTAATTCCTTATTGTTATACATGTGTTTACCTGCATCTTGTGTGTACCCGGTCTGATCCTCGTGTGTAATTAACTTACGTAAATCTTCCACCATGTATGTGTCTTACAGTTCGGCGTCTGACAGCCTTTGTTTCCTGAATGTAATTGTTTGGTGCTTGTTAGGTGACTGATGTAGTTCTTGTAAGGATTACTAGTTAAGAGCATATTTCCCTGGCACTAGATTCTCTGTCTTTCTACTCCCGCAATGATTTGGTCTGCCCGTCACCGCAATACACAAGTTAACGTTCTAATAAACAGCATGGTGAGACTGTTCATTTAAATATAAATTTAGCCATGAGGCACGATATACTTGTCTAAAATTAGTCTGCTTTTGATATTATAAGACGCTGAAAAGACATCCATAATGACTGCATTTGAACTTATTTGAAACCTTGTATAGCAGTCCAGCGGACCTCAGCATTCGATGCTCAGAAGATGTCGTAAAAAGACGTCATAAAAACTTTCATTCTGGCCCCTCAGGGGGCATCTTTTCTATGTATGACAGATATTGTTTAGACGCATCTTTACACACCGGTGATAGTCTACATCCATGTACATTGACACGCTGATACACATTTATGCGCTGCAGGCACGTCAATGTTTTTGCCATTGGGTGCGTTCAACTTCATCCAGCCACTTTCAGCGCTAGCTTAAAGAAATGCATTCTTGTCCTGACGCAAAGCAACATGGTTAGGTTTTTTGTCGGACATAAGCCAGTACTGCGAAACGTCACCACGCCCAAGTCCATTACTGTCTGTTCTGGTTATGTTTCGGGAGAACTAACAATTGGTTAAAGCGTGATTGGCGAGTACTTTATAATAGCAAGATTTGTAAACTATGTTAATACAGTGTTTCTACAGCATTATTAGCAGCCTTTTTTAAAAAATTTGGTTTTGTTTATTTTTTATTGTTCCAATTTGCTCATGCTGTAGCTAGTGTTAAGTTAGCTTTATGGAAGCAAATCTGTCTCATCAAAATTTGAATTTTATATGCCAATGAAATACACATTACAAAAAACTCAAATTTCAAAAATTCAAAGAGAACATTTCAAAGTTGCTCCAATTCGATGGTCCGAATTCACATGTAAAAATATAAGTTATACATCTTGTATACCAAGGCTAAGCAAATGAACTTGTGGTGGTGATGGCCGATTCACAAACGAGTCGTTCTTTTTAATTCTTTTTTTTAGTGAACGGGTTGAACCGATTAACCGTTTTTAAAACTGATCTTTGGCTATTCAACATCCAGAAGCATCCCCCCCGAGTTCGGATTTATTTTTCCATGTTCCGTCTGCACTTGTCTTATCACTTTTAAGTTTATTCTTACGTTTGTGACTTACATTTGTCACTTTTGCGTTCGTAGATTTCCGTCTGGTGCCGAGAACACCTGAAGTTATAGGTTTTCGGACACTTGAACAAACGAACAGTTCACGAACCGATCCCAAGAGCCCCCGCGGCATTTACTGCATAAATGCAGTTACGCTGTTAAAAGGAATAAAATAAACGCAGCTCTTCATCATTTACCACAACAGTAAATTGTTGCATTTCTGTATAATAAAACTGTGTCATTCATCAAAGAACAAACTAAGATATTTATTAACTCTGACGTTTACACAACGTATGCAAGTTTACTTATGTTCATTGCATGGGTATGGATGTTGTATTGGTAATATTGCAGTTGTTAACTGTGATGTAGGCCTTGATACTCATGCACATGAATTTGGCTTAAGAAAATAACTATATATACACACACGTTATTCAGCAGACACCCTTTCTGCTTTTTATATATTGCTTTTTTTTTATTATGAATAGTCAATCTGAACATTTTTGTTGAACACCAGTGCTATCTTTGTCAAACAACGTAACCTTGAGACAGATTAATTATCTGATCCCACGATTCGTCGAGTCAGGCGCAAAAAAAGACAAAAAAAAAAAAAAAATCATAGAATCAGTTTTATAAATCGATTCATTACAACGGACAGCTCGAAAGAATTGAATCAGTTAATTGAGCAGAACTGCTGCTAATCTGTGGGTGCATTCGACTTCATGCAGCTGTTTATTCTAGTCCTTACACAATGAATCATGGTTAGAATTTTTGAAATTGGAACCTCCTCCATGACAACACCACTTTGCTCTTATAGGCTAAAGAGTTTAGTTACATGCACAACATTTGTATCCCAGGAAGGTCCAATGAGGTATCTGCTATTTCTCCTGAAAATCACAGGATTTAAAGTAAAGTAGTGAGAACTGGTTTTCAGTTAATTTACCTAGTAAAATAAAGTTTAAATAAATTTGCAAAAATAAGTGTACCTCTGACTGAAAAGGCATTAGCTTCATGTTTAATGTATCTACTGTTAATGAAATGGGCCTCTGTACCACCAGTAACGTTTGCATGCTGTCACTGACAAATCATTTTAGGTTTTATAATTGTGTCACTTTGGCCTTCGCTAATTGTTGCAGATTAGATGTTCTAAAACACCATTTACAAAAGAATCTACTTTTCCCCACGGACTAACAAAATGTATGCATTATGTAATTGAATCACTGTAATCTGTGAACCAGACAGATCTGCAAAATCTGCATCTCTGGTTTGTTCATCCCATAACAATCCCAGAATGAAGTCAGGCAGCAGATGTAAATAGTACTGTCACTTTCTAGTGGAAACTAAATATGTTAAATTGTCACTATTAATAACGGGGCATTTTTTTTCTTTTGCTATGTAGGCCGCTAAAAAATTTGGGGGATAAATTTACAATATACCCACTTCTCCAGACACCACTACACCACTTCTTACAGGACTGAGACTAAACAACTCTGTGGCCACAAGAAAACCAGTTGATAGTGAGGATAATTGGGAAAAAGTAATGACTTCAATTTGCATGGCCACATAAAGATCAGATTCTGGAGCAATGGAAAAAGGTCAGGTGGACTGACGAGTCCTGATTTCCACGTTTCAATTGTTCTGGTCTCGGCTCAACAACATTATGCAGCAATAAAATGAAATCAACTTAGTACCTGAATCTACTGAATAACCTGCTTATCCCATCAATGGGTAATTTTCTCCCCTGACAGCATGGGTATATTCTAGGACAACAATGCCGTGATTCAACAGGCTTGAATTGTGAGGAGAGTCCTGAACTTAACCCCACTGAAAGTCTTTTGGATGTGCTACAAGAGACTGTACTCTCCCTTCATCAACACTTAATGCAAATCTGGATGAAAATAAATGTTAAGACGTCGCATAAGCACCACCAAACAATGGCATAATCAGAAGATAAAGACGATCCAATATTAAAGTGTATGATTTGGCCAGACAGTGCGTTTGTAAACTTTTCAGGTAGAACCAACTAAATATTCTTTTTACTGCACACATTAAACGTATAACTGGCTGTACATTTTCCGGATGTTTGCATTTGGCACCAATACTTACCGATTACGATTCACTGCATTTCCACTGTCTCTTTTATGGAAAATCATAGTGTAACGACCCACTGCTGCAGGCGGCCGCACAACCTTCATTTTCTGGATCCCAACCCTATTTGGACAAAAACACAAACTTAGAAACTGCAAAGCTTTAAAACCTTAAATTAAAAATCAATTTGCATCAGGGCTTTACCAGACATGAAAAGGAGCATTTTAAACAATGAAAAGATGATGAATGATTGCATGAATGATTAATGCCATCACATACATAATACATTATTAAACAATGCATGTGAATTATACAAGAATTCAGTCTCACCGAATACGAAGATCGTCATCCTCGCCACCCCATCCCCAGTACTTGTTTGAAAACCCATTCACGTTACTAAACTGCTCCTTACTCATGGCAGTCACCCCTCCGAAGTAGCCTTGGTACCGCAATCTGAGAAGTAAAACAAATGTATGAAGCGAATGTATATCTTAAAAAAAGGCATATATATGAAATCTTTTATAGATATAAAATACAGGGCAGGCCAAAAGTAGGTATAGAGGAATGTATCAAATGTTGATGTAGAACATCTCGAATGCCTAAAACATTTCACAGTACAGATTGCGTCATGTTTAGTAAGAACTGTATACCTACTTTTGGCCCATCCTGTACACAATTATGAAATAAAATGCAAAGGTGACAGCATTAGCCACTGTGCCGTCACAGTCTTAAACACTAGACCAGCATGGTTTGCAATGTTAATACAGACATCGTATGTTACGTGGTTGTAACATCTCAGGGAAGGAGACAGTCAGCTGAGCTGAGACTGAACACACTAAAACTAGTAACTGTTTAAAAAAAAAATAAATAAATAAAAAATAAAAAAAATAAAATCACTAAAATTTACCACTATTGTACTTCCATAAGCTCTGCATGCACTCTCCAAGCCAATTATGATCATTCTTGCCGTTTGATTCACTCACAAATAGCAGTGATGGGGAGTAGGTTTCAATTTACAGAACCAAATCTATGGAACTGTTCTTTTGAATAAATTATTCTCAAGTAAAATTTAGGCCAAATCAGAACTGATCACACTCACAGTACATGGGGAATTGCACCATGTGTTCAAGCACGCTCACAGTACAAACACATGGGATCATGGTATGGGGAGGGGCACTAAAGGCAACATAGCTACAGGAGGTCTATGAAAAGCAATTGTAATTAAATTAAAAAACCAAAAGTAGGTCTTTTTTATACATTAAATTATAAAAATCTAAAAATACTTGACAAATTAATACTCAACTCAACCTTTATTTATACAGCACCTTACAGGCATGACTCATGTCAAAGTGCCGTACAAATAATAAAAAAAAACCAACCAAATCAAAATTACAAAAACTACAAGGTACAGTTAATATAAAATATAAAAGTATTAAAGTAGCACCAGCTAACCCACGGATTTGAAAGCCAGATCATAAAAATAGGTCTTCAGCCTTGTTTTAAAAACCGCTACTGATGAGGAGAGCCTAACGTATGCTGGAAGCGCGTTCCATAGTTTAGGACCTGCTAATGGTTTGAGAGTCGACTGAAAAATACCAAATCGTTCATGAATTGGACATTGCTAATAATGCGATGCATTCATGAGAAATTTAAAAACGAACGAGGAGGAGAAATGCAATTAATAATAGGTCATAAAAGACATCTGTATTCCGCTGTATGGAAAGGAGACTGTACTGAGTAGAAGCACATTAATTGGCACTGCTCTGTGTTGGCACAACTCATGGCCACACCAACAATTTGACAGTCTATCGGTACATAAGTTCTATTCAGCTATAGTTAATTTTAGGTAAATTCTTCAAATCAGCCTAATTTTTTGTTTTATAGATATCACAATATACATCATAATGTGTGAACTTGGTAGTATGGCTCAGCTTTACTGAATTCGCATGATATGACTACAAAAAAAAATTGATTATCATGTACTGTATTTTGTAAGATGATGTGGCTAAAAGCAGTTATATTGAGATACAGGAATAGTCAAAAGTAAATAAAGCTAAATGGTTTAAAACAAAAAGTAATCACAAAGACAAGCTAGGATACTCCAAAAGGCTGAAGGGCATATACACTATGTGGACACAGCTCAATGCAGGCGTTTCGTTCAGAGCCATTGCCATAAGAGTATAAAACCGAGCACGCAGCCATGCAGTCAGGTTAAATCAACATTCGTGAAAGAATGGCCCATTGTGAGAAGTTCAGGGAATTAAATTGTGGCACAGTCACAACTTCTACCCTGCTAGATATTCCACGGTCAGCTGTAAGTGGCAATATTGCAAAGTGGAAGCATTCAGGAACAAAAAGAACTCAGCTAGGAAGTGGCAGAGCATATCGGGTAACAGGGGGCTGCCAAGTGCTGTGGCACATGGTGCGTAATCGTCGCAGACACTCTGTTGACTCAGTAACTGCAGAGTTCAAACATTTCTCTGGCGTTAACCTCAGCCCAAGAGCTGTGAGCTGGGAGCTGCATGGAATGGGCTTCCATGGCCGAGCAGCTGCATTCAGGCCTCACGCCACCAAGCGCGGTGCCAAGCATCGGATGGAGTGGCGTAAAAGCACAGCACCACTGCACTCCAGAGCAGCGAAAAACGTGTTCCGAGGAGTGAGAAACCATGCTTCTCTTTCTGGCAGTTTGATGGACGAGTCACATAATAGTATAGGGCTGTTTTACAGAGATTGGGCTAATGAAGAGAACCCAATGTTTTAGTACAGCATTTTGGACAATTCGATGCTTCCATCTTTATGGGGAAGAGATTCCATCTTTATTTTCGATTCCAGCATGACTGTGTCCCGGTGTACAAAGCAAGGTCAAAAAAAGACATGGCTGGGTGAGTGTGATGTGGAAGAACTTGACTGGGCCCCCATCAAACACCTTTGGCATGAACTAGAACGGAGATTGCGAGTCAGGCCTTCATAGCAAACATCAGTGCCTGACCTCATAAATGCTCCTCTGCATGAATGGGCAAAAAATTCATGGAACTTCCTGTGGATGTAAAGGCCAAGTGTCCAAATACTTTTGTCCATATAGTATAGTTTATAGAAATCTATGGCTATCCTAGCATTATTAGTCCCTCAAAACTGAAAGCCTTGATTTTCTTTCACTTTTACAGTTTTCCTCAGTGACTTTGGTACATTTCTTGAATCATTCATAACATTTGCAAACCAGTAGGCCTAAGTGCATTTATCAAAACAACAGCACCACACAATGAATTACCAGCAGAGGCCCTTAACTTCCCCAGAATGTTTAGTTTACCTCTCAAAAGTAAATATTTGATAATGGACATGTCAGCACCATCACAATGACAAGTCTTTGTGAAGTTTATGTAATTTTTTTACAAACAAAATAGTAAAAACGCTTCTCCACACTGTCAACATAACAGTGTACTCTGCATTTTCCTATACAGACTATGGCTAAGGTTTTGAGGACAATGATTGAAAATGCACGAGGCTGCACCTTCTCTGCATGGCATATCATTTCAAGAATACAACTGTACACATCACTCTGTAATTTGTTGACAGATCATGCCATTGCAATATAGAAAAGCACTAAAAGTACTGCTTATCACAAAGGAAAAGGATACTAAATTATAAATTTAAACATAGGAAACTTTACATGCAGCACTGGATGGGGAATTAATGTGCAGTGTGTCTACACCTGCTGACGCTTCTGTTTGGCAGGTCATAGTTTCTCACCCACATCATAACAGACATGCTCCCATGCAATGCAGCGCTGAAATATTCTTTTGGAACATCCTATGTGGCCTATGTTAGGCATCTGCTGTGATGTCCTCAGGTGCCTCATCCACAGCATGGAGCGTGTGGCTGGCGATGGTAAGCCTTCCATCTCCATGCTGAGCAGAGCTCCTCATGGGGGGTTAAGGATTGGGCAATAGGGGTCCCTGTCGTTACTCCATCGTCAGAAATTGTAACACTGTGTTGTGCCCTGTCGGCATATGCCTGAAGGTTCATGAAATGCACCTCTTGAGTTATTTTAGAAAACTTGTTTATCGGGGGTTTATCTAATGCTTCGGTGCTTTTATGACATACAAAAGTGACTCAGTGATGGGGAGACTGGAAGGGTCATGTTTACAGTGAGGAAAGGCCGCTTGACAGAACGTGACCCGTCTGGCACGCTTCATAGGCTGGCAGCCTGGCACTGTTACTGCCTCTGGTTCTCCTTTGCCATTATGTGACATCAGCCTGTCACTTCTGATCTTTAGACTCATTGGAATGACATGCTGGTTATACTCTAAACGGAGGGATTCAATGAAAGGTCTAATGTGGTGAGGAAGTAGAACTGACTGTGGAAAAATTCCAGGCCTCCAGACGCTACTGAGAACCGCTTTGATTTCAAAAGCCGCCTCTGAGGATTAAGCTATGGCCACCTGAGGACTGGGGAAACATACAAGAACCCCAATTTTTACCACCCTCATGATGAACTGGATTCTACTCAGATTTAGCCAAAATGGTCATACATTACAAGTCCTTTCAGACGATGGAGGCTTTTCCTCTTTATTTGGACCTTCATCCTCCATGCACATCTTCCTTGCTAAGTTACCAAGGTGACAAATCATTTATTACAAAAAAGCTTTTTTATAAATCGAGATTAACGAAGAAGCTCTCTCACACACACACACACACACACACAGCATCATATGCAGATAGGTATCTCAATGCGTTATGATGGACATGTAACCAAAATGAAGACAGTGTGCCCAGAGAAGCGTCTTGTACTGTACAGTACCAGACCGTGCCAATCACTGTTCTTCCCATGACAATAACTATATTTCAACTATATTTCAAAAACTAACCAACAACATGGAAACAACCATAGATACGCACCTGTAACCCGTGACATTCCTGCCAACCACTAGGTGTTTTGGCTGCCGCTCGCAGGCATAGAGATTATGATCATTCTCTGGTATGAGGTCCACATCATGGAAAACAAAGCAGTCCCAGTTGTAGTCCTTCAGAGCTTCCAGAAATCCAACATTCAGCAGTTTGGCACGGTTGAACACGCTACTGCCAGCCTGGAACAGAGAAAATGCATCCATCAACAAAAAAAGCAAAAATGCCACTTTATTTTCTGAAACTTCCAACACTCTCAAAAACAATGAACATGATGGGAGACCGAGGCCAACCTCTCCACAAGCAATGTCTGGATCAACCTATTAACATGTAGTTCTGTTCATTTGGTCCTCAGACACAAACTATTGTATTGTTATAATGAAAATAAACTACATCATAGTCATACTGTTAAAAAACATTCATCTCCAACTATGGGCAGTGCAAACGCAATAATTCAGCCCCCTATAATTATATGAATTAAAGGGTTAAAAAGCTGTACCTGGTGGATCACATAGATTCCATAGTGCAGCTGCTGTCTCTGCAAAAAAGGGTGCAGGTGATGCAATAGGTAGAGAAGATGCATCTCCCGGTTGCGATGAGGAATGAGGATGGCCACATTCTGCCGGGGCTTGCAGTTAGGCTGAAACTGACCCTTGATCAGCTTGCTGTTTGCACTCTCAACATCCTTCATCGTGAGGGAAGGTTCGAATGAAAGCCGCACGGATCCCACTGAAAATAAACAGATGTTACTTTTTCAATAACGTGTTTTCCTCCATGGGGCAAATGTGAGGCTGAACGCATGTGGGAAACAAAGGAACTGCACTCTGAACAAATACTGTGTCACATGACTCAAAGAATGTTTGAAACATAGATAATTCTACTGTATCTGAATATAAATTTGGATCATGAGGAGTTCAGCATAATCTCATGTGATAAGAGTTACCACAACATAGAGTAGTTCTAACTGTTCAGAACCCAGGAACACCTGTCATAAGTGTCACAAATTTGGTAAAAAAATTGTTGAAAACATCAAATGATATATTCTTCGATTCCGAGAAGCTAACATGCTTTATTAAAAAGCATCCTGATGAAGGAATCCGACAGATTATATTACAGTAATAAAAACACCAAGCAAACCTGTGGAACAAGTTTAACTTCAACTAGTCCCACAACATTGTGAAATCAGCATGCACCCAGTGATCGTTTCGTTAGGTAGACCTGCTCCTTAGAGCTACAACCTGCTGCTACACACAGAGCATAATGTAGCTACAGCTGAATGCATACAGCCTGCAGAAGGGGCAATGAGTTTCATTTACTGTGCAGCTAAATATCAGAAAATCTACAGCGATATTCTGAACATTGAACATCGGGTGATTGTTGCTGAAAAACATGGTAACACAGGCGCTTCCCTGGGATTCTCTGGACACATAACTCCTCTGCATTTGAAATGGTTCTCAAGACAAAAGAGGGGGTCATACTTTTACTTAATGAAATGACTAAGGAGTGTACTCTGATTAATCCATTACAGTTACATATTTAAACTGACACCTACACCTAGTGAAATAAATAATAAAGATGCTTTATTGTTCCCATGGAGAAATGGTTTTTACACATCCCTTGACTTGCTCTTTGTGGAGTAAGTTGTCTGTGAAGGGCAGCCACCCGTAGCAGCGCCCAGGGAGCTGGGGGTTAAGGGCCTTGCTCAAGGACCTGTAGTAGGGCTGGGCGATTTTGCCTAAAAAAAAATCTTCGATTTTTTTTAAAGAAATTCGAGTTTCGATTCGATTTTCGATTTTTTTTTCCAATGCACTTAA
>JABFDZ020000042.1:6671992-6694492 GCA_019775955.2 Pollimyrus isidori
GCCCTGCGTCAGGGCCCTCGGTGATCTTCACTGCCAGCGCCTATGGCCAGTGCCCTAGTTGAACCTCACTGCCAGCGCCTAAGGCCAGTGCCCTGCATCAGCGCCCTCGGTGAACTTCACTGCCAGCGCCTAAGGCCAGTGCCCTGCGTCAGGGCCCTCGGTGAACTTCACTGCCAGCACCTAAGGCCAGTGCCCTGCGTCAGCGCCCTCGGTGAACTTCACTGCAAGCGCCTAAAGCCAGTGCCCTGCGTCAGGGCCCTCGGTGAACTTCACTGCCAGCGCCTAAGGCCAGTGCCCTGTGTCAGCACCCTAGGTGAACTTCACTGCCTGCGCCTAAGGCCAGTTCCCTACGTCAGCACCCTAGGTGAACTTCATGGCCAACGCCCTAAGCCATTGCTCAAAGATTCACATCAGATTTTTTGCTTACAGTCAGAGGCCAGGACCAATTTTCATTAACAAAACAGAATTTCATGAGCTTTAATGAATTAAGAATAACCTTCGATAAACAGTACACATCAATGAATAACAATAAAGGGACCTTTTTAACACTCACTGATGGTTTTGAGACGGTCATGGTGGGGGGATTATTACCAGTTATGTGTGTGTGAAGTTTGGTGATTGTACCTTGCATTTTTGTACTTTAAATTACGTTAAGCCATTTTTATATTAACCATATTGATTCACAAGATGCATTACTGCCTGGACCCAGATTATGAACTTGCGGGTCAGTCTGCATCCAGATCGCGGTTCGGACTTTGGGAAGCCCTGATCCATGCGACAGGCTGGCGTCTCATCCAAGGTGCACATCAGCCTTGCGTCCTGTGCTGGCTGGGAAAAATTCCAGGTCCCTGTGCTGGGTGAGCAGTTACAACGTGGATGGCTGTATATTACAGAGAGGGCGGCATGGTGGCTCAGTGATTCAAACTACTGTGTGTGTGACTAAATGTCCCCATAATGTCATAAAAACCTGTTATTTTGACCTTTTGGGGACATTTTTTTTTGACCGCAATAAAAAAACTAAAAATGTCAAATGTCTTGAATTTTGTTTGGTGACTTGTGGTTAGGTCTGGGTAGGGGTAGAGGTTGTAGGGTTATGTACAAAAAAATGAATGGAGAATCTCCACAAAGATATAGATCTGTAAGTTGTGTGCGTTTGTGTGTGGCATGATCTCCAAAAACATGTGTTGCTCATAGGGAGTTACCTGCAATGGACAGAAATCCTCTCCAGGCTGCATCACTTGTGGCCTGCAATTCCTTGGCTAATATATCTATAAACCGCAAATATACATAGTGCACGCAAACTCACCTGTAAACCAGAAAACAGCACCATACAGACTAAGCGCATGTCATAAATGTAGGATTGTTCCACCTTTCAATTTCATAAGCAAGTGGAAAAATCTTCAAATCATAATACAATATTAAGGTTAATAATAATAAATACATGAAGCTTACTAGTTTGGGTCATGCAAAATAACGTGTCTGAAGAAGCATATCTGACATATGCCACAAGACAGACGCCACATAGAAAGCTTTTTGGAGATGTCTGTATTTGAATAAATTATGTTTTAAATAAATTGTTTTTTTTATTGGCTCAACATATTATTCATGTTTATTTTTATGATTTATTTAGGTATAAATACCTGGATACTCCTTATGATGTTCTTGCAGAGAATATCTTGCATACTTAGAAGATAAGGTCTCCCTGAGCCAGCTGGATATTGCCTATAGAAGTCTGGCATGACCCCAGAAGGGTATATACTAGAGGTATAGCACATAATCGGATATATTAGAGGTATAGCACATGAAAATGTGAGACATGTAAGTGACAAAACATCTGACCAGGTGGATCCATGAAACCTGTTATGTCAATTATAATAAATTTATGTGTTATATATTTTTCCCAAAGAGTGGCGTCATTTTTATTTTCTTAGTTTGCCTTAATGGCTTGTTTTTAGCAGAGAATACTGTCATGCAAAAAATATGTGCGAACTTGGTAAAAGTTACTGAATTGACATGCGTAATCACTTAAAATAATTTCTTAAAATGGATTTAATTGATGTGAAATATATTATGCTAAAATACAATACATTAAATATAAAATACTAAAATAGAAAGAATTTGGTCTTGCCGTAAATCGTAACATGAATTTCTGGAATCATGGCCCTGATTTGTAAATTATTTCCTTGTAGAGATAAGAGGTTAACAAAATAATGTATGTTGACGTTATTACGAAACATATTGTTCACATATGTTTTGCTGTGCGTTTCTGTACAAAGTACAGATCTTTGAGGCACTAAAAATAATGTATGTTGACATTATTACGAAACATATATTGTTCACATATGTTTTGTTGTGCGTTAGTGTACAATGTACAAATCTTTCAGAGGCACTAAAACATAACAATGTATGCTGACATTACTACAAAACGTACAGTATTATCCACATATGTTTTGTTTCATGTTTCTTCATAATGTGATTTCAGATCTTTCAGAGGCATTAAATGAAAAAATGTAAGCCATTGGACCGCAAAATAAAAACGCACGTCTGACATTCAGTAATGTACAGGAAAGTACTAGAGTTTTTATTCCTTCATATTCAAACTTCACAAACAGCGTGAACTTGTACAATACCTCAGAAAGTGAAAATTACAAAAAGTGCTGGTAACATTTACAAAAAAATCATCCTTACTTAGCAACAATCAGTTTATTCTTCCACACCGAGTTTTTTTTAGACTTTTGTATTAAGGCTTAATACTTCTGTATAAAGTATATGCAAGATAAGTCTTCACAGTATTTCGAAAAAAGTCACAATAATATGTAACATAATGAAGCATCACGGCAATTTTTCTTTATTATGACATATACACATCACTAGTAAATATACGTGAAATACAGGGCTAAGTGTAAATGTCAAGTAAGGATACGGTTGCTAAAATAAACTGTTTAACGCACTTATAGAGTGTACATGTGTGATTTTATAAAGCACATACCATCGCTGTAACTAAAGAAAGAGGGAGGAGGGTACAAACAGAAATTTAAATGAACTTGGGAGATCGCCTCTAACACTTTGGCACATCCCTTTAAATATTTCTAGAAAATAGATAAAGGTTTTTTTTATTAATATGTATGGCAGTATAGCAAAACAAGCATAATGTTGAAAACAACCAAAGAATACATTTCAGTAAAACATGCTGTGAAGTAAAGTACTAAAACAGAGATACTGGACTGCCAATCAGCTCTTTTCAGATCAGCATGAATAAGGTGCATTTAAAGACCAAGCGTTTGTTTTTTTGTTTTTTTCTTCAACTAATTTTTTTTTTGTCAAAGAAAATAAGTCTACAACAGAAAATATAATTACATAAATAAACCAAACAAACTGGCCAATGGTCTTGAGGCGACCTCATACATTATATTACAACAGTAAGTGCATTTTCATACAAAAACCATGTTTTCATTTTTTTTAATGTATCACAACTATTTATTGAATGGAATTATTTTTAGTGGAATTATAGATCGGTATAAATATTTATGTTGATATGGGATAGTACCAAATCTAAAAACAACATGGAATATAGATTATTTCTGGGGATTTTCTAAGCAGTGATTCGACAAATGATTCTCCTAGCCCTGGGACTTGCCAATTTCATACTCATGCATACTGTCAAAGTGAAGCAACACGCTTACTTACACACTCTACATCACAAAAGCATTTGGTTTTAGTGCAAACACAATTGGCTGGCTTCAGCTTCTGAACAGCAATAAGCTCACCAAAAAGACTACAAGAAGGCACATACCTTTGCTTCCTCAAACACGCAACAGATTTAGACAAACTGCAACATCGTTATTCAGCAACACCACAAAGCTGTAATAACAGGATAGCTACTATTGCTATTTTATTCATTCTAGATTATTTTATTATTATTAGTGTTATAATTATAATTATAATAATGATATTATTAACAACAACAACAAAAATCATTACGATCATGAGTGTACCGATTTTATATATCAATCTTTCTTGAAAGCCTTTAAATCCGTTTGCTTTTTTTCCTTCCATTAGTCAGAGAAGAGAAACTTTACTGTGAAAGGCAATTTTAAAAAATCCTTTTATATAACAAGTTTATTTCAGTGTGCATCCAATTTTAAAATTCTTAAGTATAATTACACTAAAGGCATTTAAGTGCAGTTCCATTTGTCCAAACATATCACTAGAGGAAACAAACAGAAAATCATGTGCCCACAACTCTATTGTTCTCTATTTTACCTATTGTACTATTAATGGTTTAATTGCAAATAAAACAAAATTATTCAATAATGTGTTCAAGCTATCATATATCATCATACAGACCTCAATGGTAACATGCCTGAAATGTATAACTACAGATTTCACATATCAATGCAGAAATAAAAAATCCTTCTGAAATGTCATCGTTTACACTGCACTCTCACAGTGCAATACAGTTCTTTTTCCAATTTATTTGATTTGCAAGTGTGTTTATCCTCTCAAGTATATTGCTATTAATCCAAGAAAACATAGCTGACTAGTGCAAATCTCGGAACCGCTTTGTCATGGGATCATTAGTCATGTTAAGTTTTTTTTTTTTCCAGCTTTATTACATGTGCAGTACTATTTCAGGTGGGAATATAGATTTTGCCACTTGATTTGCTTTATTTTATCTCCATAACTGGGTGTCATTCATACCAGTGCCATACATTTCACCTATGCTTACTTTAACCAATACTTCCAGTGCCAAACCAAATGAACTGGGGGTAAAAATATCCTGCCTTCCGGTTTAAATACTGATAAAAATTTGAGTAGTTAAGATGAGTGCTCATTCTAAACAGTTCCCTCTGAAACACGGTAACTTTCCAACCTTTGTGGTTAATGGAAATAAAAATGTTGATTTCCACAACGATTCTGTTTAGTTCTTTAATTGTAGTCCTTAGTCATTAAATATTTGGAAACACACTCACAATCCAGTGTTTCTGACAAGTCAAACACCCACAATTTTTAAATAAATCCACTTACTATCTACCTCAAAACAGCAGTTATAACATAACAAACTTGTTTCATTTCATCACAACAATAAAAACATAATTAAACCATCTCTGAACACAAGAACACACGAATACAAGTTGAAACAAAAATACTGCAGCATATTCTTAAGGGCAAACTTGGTTTTTTCCATTTAGATACCACAAAAGCTTGGTTTTCAAGATTATTATTATTATCATCATTATCATTATTATTATTAATATTATTTATCTGTAATTCAAGATGAAATTACGAATGAGAATGCCAAAAAGTTGGGCAATAAAAATATCTTTAGGTTCTCTAACACGGTACAAAATATAGGCAATACTGGATAACAAGGGTCTCTTCTAGAAATACGGGATATAGGAAAAGTTAAAATGAAAATTCAGTTTACGGTCTTAAAATGATCAGGGACTCTGATTTCCGGTACTGAAATTGTAATGTTACATTTACAATGTTTTATTAAATAAGGAGACACTGAGAATGTCATGCCAAACTGGACTCACGTTTACACAGAGTTAACATGTTGAAGTATTAGTTATTAGTTAATCCATTTGACTAGTGTGCTATGCCGGAATGATGCAGACTCCGGATTTTAAGCAAAATAAAACATCATTTATATCAGTCTGTGATGTATTGGTGACAGTTACTCATTATTAGTGTCCCATCAATAAGACAAGCAGAGATCAGGGGTACTGGCTCTGTGACGAAGCAGCACACGACACCAGCCACAGGCTCACTCATGCTGATCACTCCTGCACAAGTTGTGATTGACCTTGTTATCCACCCAGTATCGAAAACCCAGTGTGCAATTAAAATATGATTTGGAATTAAATTATGGTTATTTGTACTTGATATTTCTTATTATTAAAAAAAAATATACCACAACATTTGGTTCATAATTGAGAAAGAAAAAAAAACAACGTATTTTTGAAATTTTCAACATAAATCACTTCAGTATTGCCGTACCTTTTGAAATTAAAAGGACTGGTATAAACAAAGCTGATAATTTCTCCAGTGAATATCTGGAGAGCTCCCAATGAAATGCCAAATTGCTTGAATTGGGAAGCTTCTGGGAATTAACACTGCCTAAAAATGTTTACAAATAAAATACCAGTATGTTAAGACATACTACAACTCGGCGCTATTCTAATT
This sequence comes from Pollimyrus isidori, assembly GCA_019775955.2. Taxonomy (NCBI): domain Eukaryota; kingdom Metazoa; phylum Chordata; class Actinopteri; order Osteoglossiformes; family Mormyridae; genus Pollimyrus; species Pollimyrus isidori. Next base: position 6,678,182 of record JABFDZ020000042.1, read on the forward strand.
AGATTGTCTACAATGTTACACTGGGTAGAATGAAGAAAAAAAAAACCCATTAAACTGCTGTATCAATTGTTCCAAATTTGTAACTGTGTCCCACCAATCCAGTTGTTCTATTTCTTCAAGAAATACCATAAATGTTAGATTATATTACTTTATATAAGTAAAATAAACACGGGGGAAAAAAGTAAAGCAAATGTTATAAAGGTTATAATTCTGACCAGTAACAGAAAATTATTTAATTTTCTGGCATAATCCAGACCCTCGATTAAACTATCTTTACAGTTACATTAGTTTGCTGGATCTCCGCAGCTTTCACACTGCTTCAGCACTGATCTGAAGGGCGTTCTTTGAGGAGACCACTGCCCATAGTGCTTGTAGTATTAATTTCCGAGTTAAGTGGATCAAAGTTATTTTTTCCCCCTCTGCGTTATGGCACACCAGAAGATGGTTGGATTTATGGAATTTAGCAAAAAATATATTTGTTATAAAAGCTGTTGAACACGAATGGCATGTCAGTTCTGATTATTAACTAATATAATGTACAATAGTCACTGTTAGAACGTACCCATCTAGCTTAAGCCTGTAATGTAACGGCAGGGTTAATAATAAAAAAAAAGACTTCTCACATCAACCCACAACAAACAACAACCCAGATAGAATAAATGAGCATTATATCTATGTCAGGCTACTCCTGATAGAAATTTACGGTATTGGTGATTATCAGTCATGAGTAACTTTACTTGTAAAACCTGATCCGTTTACCTTTGCCGAACATTTTTTCCAAGTGGTAATTGTACTGTATATCTTTCCTGGTACAATAAAATTTTCTAACACATATTAATGGGTCAAGTTACATGTTAGCATTGCCAATTTGCAATCAAATGCTTTTATGCTGAGAATCTATACTCAGCTATTTTCATATTATTTCATCCATTATAGAACATAAACCTCAGGCATGAAATAAAACAACCATGGAGTCGATGTCAACCTGCCATAGGCCCCTAGTGGTCTTTGATTAAAAAAAACAAAAACAAAGAAAATCAGCTTGCTCTTATGTAGCGAGGGGTCTGAGTGCTAAAGCGGGAAGCATCATTGTGTTTAATACATACCAAATCTTGCCTTAATACCTTTGGTCAAGAATATATGGTGACAAACTATTCAGATTAGTGCCTCATAGTACTAAGCAAATAATGCAAATGTTCTCACAAAGTAGCGTGCAATGAATCCATTTCAGGCATCTGTTCAGTCCTGTGCAGTGTCCTGCTTAAATCAATAACTAACAAATAAAAATATATTTTTAGGCCTTTTTATCAAGAATGGGAAGGCCATAATTGTACAGCAATATAAAGAAACCAGTTCATTAGAGAATCTACATAAATATTTCTCATTATATATAACAAAGTGCTTGCATCCTTTCACTGTTTCATTCTATGTATGATCTCATGGGTATAGTCCATCAGGATTACATTCTATACCACAATACTGCCATACAGTATTAAAAACACTAACTCACATTTCAGCGTAAACTTCACAACCACGGAAATAAGTCATTTCAGAGCAGATGCTTGGACCTATGCACTTACTTAATTCCCTCACCTAACAGCAAAAGCTTATAGATAGGTGTGTGGGAAAACAACCTTTGACTAAGATTTTAAATGTCCAGGTCTAAATGAATTAGCTTTAATTAAATGTGTGCTGATTGTTAGCAGTTACTCAGAATTCAAGTCACTTCAAGTAAAAACAAAAGGCAGCATTCTGGCATCGACAGTATAAAGAAATTATATAATAGCCCAGCATTATGTGGAATCCATATTAAACCGAGGAAATTTCATCTGAATATATGTCAAATATTTTTCATAAAAAACAATATATAACTTGTATTTTTATCTGTTCATTTCTACAACTTAAAGTACTGGTCAAAAAATTCTGTGTTTGATTTTTTCTCCAGATATCTCGCACAAGGGATAGTTTCCTCTGGGCCACCTTGTATAAAATAAATGTATTTATTTTCAAATAATGACTTGGCGAAGACAGATGATTTATAAATGCTCAAACTACTGTATTACTAAATATTGATACTGAATAAGGCACAGACAATATTGGTGGTCAAATTTGCTACGTATTTTTGGTCATTTAACTAATGAAACAAATGAAGTTTTTATCTTTTGTATAAGCTGACATCACTATCTATTGCACTGTTAGCTTAAAGGGCATAACTTTCACATAATTTTCATGTCATTATTTCTGTGGCATTGAAAGAAAAGAATGCACAGTGTTTGCACAATGTCTGCAAACGTCCTGTATGACATCCTACTCTGAAGACAAATTTTGACTCTGGTACCTATAGCCTTTCTTAAAATAACATGAGATATTACAGTTATACTGAAATCACAACAAAAAAATAAATGTATGAAAAATACATAATATACTTTTGTCAACATTCAAGAATCAAGAGGTCCGTTCCTTAAAGGGATTTATGACTGCAAAATACCTGATGGGGAGCTCAGTTGATGGGAACATTCTTGGTTAGACAACATATATATGTATGTGTATATATATATGACATTTATTTGGATTCTACATGGAACTTCAATCAACATTCATATATTCATTCTTTTCAGTTGGACTTAGATTGGAGTTCACTCTAATTGTTTAACTTATTACAAGAAACTATATTCCACATAAGACTGATCAAACTGAACTGCACCCAAAATCTTTATTTTAATATAAATATATGTTTGTTATATACCGTTATATTCTGCACCAAATCGGAATACATTTCATCATGAGATATGACTTTATAAATTCATATCAAAGCATGGTGGTGTCATATTTTTGAAATACTGTTCTTTTCTGGAGATTTCAAAACTTAGGCCAAAATACTACATTGAATAAAAAAGTACAAAGTAGAAATTCTCAAACACTGGCCCTACTCACTATTAGCAAAATTTTCTTAATTAAGTGAAGATGCTTCAAAAGTTTAATGGCTGTTATTAAACCTTTTTAGTCCCAACTGTTATCAGAATTTGATTGCTTGCACACAATATGTAAATCTTAACATTTTTTTCCAGTTCTGGAAGTAATATCATATGCCATATTAAATAAATATAATCAATTGTTCTTTGCACTGAATATCTGTTTATATGTTTCATCTGATGAATCACAAATCATACGCAGGACCTAAATCAATCGATTCTAAATAACATGTAGAGAAGGTTAGGATACGTCACACTTTGTACTGGGAAAATCTATAATGTTTCTCCCCAAAACAAATACTTTATCATGTTTCCTTGTACTTTTTTTACATATATAATTTTGAAACTGCTCATATTGTAATTCACAGTAGGTAAAATCAAATTAAATTATTTATTTTTTATGAATAACTGAATCTGAGATTTATTTACCTGTTAGATTTGTTAATTAGGGAGAAGTTACTATGAATCTCTAAAAAGGTTACACATTTTAATGGCTTCATGGGATACCTATGATGCATTATGAAAACAGTTTGAGTAAAAACTGTGATGATGCCAAAAGACCTGTAGGAAGAGCGTACCGTCGTGCTTCCGTGGCTCCAGGTCAGGCTTTTACGTGAAAGGACTTTCATATGTGTGTGTATTTAAGCATATTCAAGCAGTTTATGAGAAATGATTTCCGGGCAGTAAAGTTATGCATGTTTCAAGTTAGTTATACAAGCATAAATGCTGTGGTTCGGAATACAATAAAATTTGTATGTTATTTCAAGCACTGAAATGAATGCACTATTGATTATGACCATGAGTTAACCCACTCTTCAGTTAGACCTCCTTTGCCGTTTCTCTTCAGTAACAATTGTGATTGCAGTAACTTTTAGAATTAATATATATTTTTAAATTTCTGAAAATAACTGTATACTTGTTTATTACCGTTATTAACATTAAGGGCAGAAGCACAGTTTTAAAGCAACAGATGATTTTCTTAAAGACACATGTTGCCAGTTTCCCAATCATGGATTAAGCCTAAACCTAGACTAACTTTGAGTTACAATGGTTAATCTCCATTGAAACGGCAATTTAGTCCAAGACTAGTCTTAATCCTTGTTCGGGAAACCGGCCCACGATGTCATAATTCTTAATTATGACTTGCTAGGGGAGAAATATCCAAAAAAGTAAAAACACAGTAAACTAAAAAGATATTTTAAATAAATAATTATTTGAGGGAAGTATACAGTTTTTAAAATTTACACCTACTGTTATTGTCAGCTAGATTCAACAATAACTAGATATAAAAAATATTAATTAGGAAAGATCAACAAAAATCTTGTTAATGATCCTGCTTTGGTTATTCTGCACCATCAAATATTATTATTGTAAGGAAGAGCAAAGAGAAATGGCACATTAATAACTGCACAATGTTCAAAAATGTCAGGGAAATTACAGAGCTAAAATCAGCAATCAATGGTAAATATATCAAACAAGATATAAATAAAAATGCTTAAATGTTGCAATGTTGTCTCCATCCAAACGTAAACATGCACTGCTTATTCCACTAAAATACACATTTAAAAAAAAAAAAAATCAATATGCCAGTTTGTTTCTTATTGCTGCTTCATAATTTAGAAGTATGACAACCGGTTATTTCTAGACTCGTAAGTATTGATTTCTCGGAAGAAAAAAAAAAAACAAATTGCCAACGTTTTCTAAATGTATACTGTACATTAAAATACATGTTACAATTATATGCTGAATGCTAAATTGTGATATTTTAAACATCTACTAAGGAAAATGACTTTATTCTATACAAATAGGCACTTGATACATAGACTACCAATATACTTTAACACTAGTTTATAAAAGCTTGCAAGAAAGTATCACGTCTTAAGCCATCCTTATATTCTGTAAGATATGTTGATGGATAAAAAGTTTAGTGCCTGTAAAAAGTGTTCCATAGTAAAAGAGTTGTGTAAATACAAAATATGAGTTTATTGGCTTGTGAAGTGGTACTACTGAAGTAAATAGTAATGGTGTCCATTAATTAAACTGGTACATAATGCTATATTGAGAATTGTAGATATTTACCATAGTCATTTAATACAAATCAAATTAGAAGCAGATAAAATCACATAGAAAAACCATCAGCCACACACAAACCGAAAAACTAAAATATCTCAATCAATCTCACCGTTAAGTTAACAGTTACTTTTATGGGTATGTCAGCTACTAACAGTTATGCCAAAAGACTAACAGTTATGCCAAAAGACAATCCATGTTAAATTTCATGTTTTAAAATAGGAAGATCTGCTTACCTCAGTACTAAAATGTGACTTTTAGTGCAGTTAAACGAACTATTATTATTATTTATTATTATTATTATTATGCCATAATTCCAAATCAGGGGATATTTCCATGATGCTGTGAAATCAGGATATACAAAATTATTTTACCATGCAGAAATTAAACACATACTTTTTTTTTAATATTGTCCTCAATTTAAATTTATCACAGTAACAATTTTCTTTGCATTCAGTGCAAAATGTTCAATCTTGTCCAATTTCATACAGAAAAAACTTCCATATCTGAAAGTTGGCCCCAGTAGAGACATTAATGGCTTATTATCCTTCACCCACTAAATACTGTATTCAAAAATCTAGTTACTGCAATTTCATAAATGCAAAGAAAACCAATATAGAAGAAACTACAGCTAAACAAATAATAAACAAATATAATTCAAATTCACTGCACAAAAAGTATTAAGCAAACTGTGTATATATACAATGTTTGTCTATCTTATGTAAATACAACATGCAAGACCAAATAATGTTTTGGTTAAAACAGAGAGCGCATTTTTTGCTAAATTATTTATATGAATGTGTTCAGTAAATATATGACAAAACAACACAAAGTAATGATTAAAAACCTATTTGTATCAGTGGAGATTTGTTTAAATTAAAAACACATGACAAAATATTTAAGGTCTACATTGTACATTTGGAGTATGTGCAGCTGTTCTGTAGCACTTTCCTTATATCAAAATTGAGAATCAGTTTGTTTCTTTCAAATATTGACCTGATGAGATAATATCAGTCGCTCGGATGCTTTCTGACCTCAGGTGAAATAGGTACCCTCTAAATGTAACTCACATGCGTTAAATGCAGCTGTTTCACTTACAGCAGGACACGCCAATCCAATCTATTCATCCAGCAATTATTGTGTTAAGTTATTGATTTCAGTTTTAAGTTTCACTCAAGGCTGAAAAAAGTACCTGAAAGAGGCTATGCCTATCAATAAATATTTATGTAGAAAATTTGGGTCTGAGGAAAATGGAGAGAGATATATATATTTTTTTTTTTTATCTTCAAGTTTTAAAAGCTCAGGCCATACATGTAACACAGTAACATGCGGTAGAATATGTAACAAACAATTATCACATCAATGTCAATGATATCTAACCATCGCTAAAGCAGCATAATCAGACTGTGAGTAAGCTTGCTGTCCATTTTTCTAATGAGAGGGGTTATTATTAATAAACAAAACAGGTGAGAGACGTGGTTCCTGTCCGTGGGGAAAAAGTAGCCTATAAATAAGACACCATTACGCTTTAATTTGGCAGTAGATCAACTTCAATGAATGAACGATGAGTTTCCAACACTGAGAGGCCTAAGCAGATTTACGTAAGAAAAATCTTGAAGAAATCGTATATTTTAAGTGTTTTTGTTTTTAAGACAAGGTGAGAGCCCTATGACTATTCTATAGGATGAACAAATTTCATAGCATCCACTGATTTTTTTTGGGCTGTATTACTGTTGATAATTATGTGTAAATAGAAACAAGGTATTTCTTTAAATAGCCAAAGTAAAAAAACAAAAAAAAAAAGTTTACTCAAGTTACTTGGGTGTTACTTTTATTAACGATAAATAAAATGCATAATATATGGGATTTTTGAAAGACAAAACGCTGATAAGATATATCATCTGGGTTCTGATTTACACACTACTGCTGGCAGTGACAATTTTCTGATCTTTGTGGTAGTGCCTCAAGTTTCAAGTGTCAAGGAAATTTCTTTTTTTTTTATATACAAAAAGGAATACTGATTGCATATATTTTATGCTTGAAAGCTGTTTGTCTAGAGTTAAGGCTCATTTCACCTATGCTTTCCAGTTATTAGTTTTCAATGGTTTTATAATAAGGCATCTGCATATTAGTAGACTTTTCTCATTCCCATGGTGATATATAAATCACCACTTAGCTTTTTTTTCCTCTAGTTATATAGTTAAAATTTATGTTCTTTTCCCCCATAATTCACCTTTGTTGTGAATGCTTACTTAAATTTAAGGACCATATAAGGCTGGGTCAACCACAGGCACCATGTATTTTACTGCTCAGAAATATAAAGTAAATTAAGTGCTGTAAGCATTGCATAACATATGAATTTAACTCCAATAACTATAAATTTCATGGTTTTGTCTTAAAATGCAGCGCCACTGCCATGACCTTTCAAAATATTCTCAAAATTCTTGGCAAAATTTGTTATAATGAACTTTAAAAATCAGAGTAATCAGATGATGACAGTAAAATATCCATAATGGAAACTTTAAATGTATCTCTGGCAATTTTACTGTACTGAAGGCAGTCACAGTTTATGGATTGTAAGAATACCCACACACATTAGCTTACGAAAGTTACAGTTGTGGTCAGTTTTTTTGTTTTTGTTATTTTTTACATTACACAGATACACCTTCTAAAATGGAAAACAAACACACACAGAAATGTGTGTCACATTACTAGATGAAGCCACCACAGAGTGTGAATTTGGTATCTCAATAAACAAGTTACTAGACATGTTCAATTTTCCCATTTTAAATAGCTGGATATATTTAAACATATTTAGTGCAATAGGGTCTTTCTAAATGCTACTTTCTGTATCCAGTTAAAATTCAGCAAAACTAAAAACAGGAATTAAACATGGAAAATATTTATTTTCATTCAACGAAAGGGCAGGGTTAACAAAAGGCCTATTTAAAGTTTTCACGGAGGAGTTCAAAGCTGTGCATTACAAGACACCGCACATAATCAGTGACGCTGAGAACAGTGATAAATCTAAGACAGCTATCTCTCATCAGTACCTGCACTGTATATTGCAAAGGAAGCCCCACTTTTTCAGAAATCACACTTGGACCAGGACAAATACATCACGTTCTCTCTTTCTCTCTCTCTCTCTCTCTCACTCACTCACTCACTCACTCACACACACACACACACACACACAGTCACACAAACAGAAGCGTACACATTTTCCAGAGCGAATGTGAAATGCTGTACAAAAAACTGATCATAAACTACATAGCATCAGGTATAGCCACACGTGCAGAAAAACAGTGAGTATGATTTTTTTTTTTCCTAACTAGATTTTTTTTAGTTTTTTGTGTGCTTTACAGAGTTTGGTATGAATGCTATTAAAACAGAACTGCTCTACCTAATGCATGACAATAATTGCTGTTAATGGGGAATTAACTGAAAAGAACAGGAAGAAATGAGAATAAAAATCCTACAAAGTCACAAAATGGTTCAGATTCAAAGGAAAATGCTTGCACAAATACTGCACAAGTGAATACATACATAGCAAGAATAACAAAAGCTAAGAAACATTTACTTTATATAAAAAGAACAAAGCTATTCTAACACAAAATGAATTCTAAATCTTAAAAACATTAATTAAAAAAAATATTATTTTCTCTAAAACTATAACAACTCTGGTAACAGTAGTGCACTTATTGGTTTAAGCAGTGCAACATATATGCAAGAAAACAATGCAGTCCTTCTCTCAAGCTTTAAAGAAAAATATTTAATTTAAAAATTTTAAAATTAATAAAAACACCAGAATTCCTTTATTAAACTAAACAATATTTAAGCACAGGCATTTGCAAGATATGTGCAAAGCTGCACTGTTTTAGTCTAGAATTTAGCAAATTTCCTAAAAGGAAAAGTCACACTAATTGCAGCCTGTAATGATTTTTTTTCTAGATTATCCAACCTATATCCATTACTTAAACAATGAGCAGAATCTGTAGATTTTAACCATAGGCAGTTGTGTTTTTCAGAAACGTTATTTCTTTGCCTTGATGGAATACAACAAGCAACAAGTATCCGAGTGATTGAGTGACACATAAATAACCCATTAAATTCAAAAAGTCATACTCCGCCTTTGTATTTCTATGTGAACTTCCAAAAATGGGAATGTACTTTTATGTAATTGTGATATCCATCTTCATGGTTTGTTATATTCTGAAAGCAAATCATATAATACAACTGCTATTATTATTATTATTGTCATTGCCATTATAATTATTAATCACAAAACTACACCAATAACAATAACATCAACAACAGCAATAATAATAATAATAATAATAATAATAATAGTAATAATAATAATAATAATAATAATAATATGAAACATTGGAATAAAAAGGCCTTCCTTCTGTATCCTTGAGTTTATTTTCTGCTAAGAAAAAAAGACTCCATTTATCCACCAGGTGGTGCTAGTGTATCAGAAGTAGTGCATTTACTTTGAACTGCCTAGTCATCAGTCATGCAGTTGCTAAGAGGAAAAGCAGAGGTTTTCAGAGACAGTTGTAGTTTTTTCTTTTTGTGGGAAATTAAAATGAACATGATAATTCTTGATCTAATCCAGACTACTGCTGTGATCTTCATTCTTGGTAAACCTTTAAGTGAATCTGAAAACCATGATTAAAAACAAAAATGGAAACAGCAGCTGATAACAGTCTGAAGCAAGTTAATTAATGCAATAAAGGAGCAGCAATTAAAATGAAGACAATAATTGGCGGCATATACAAGTATAATGCTGCCCAAACTGCAAACTTAATGTCCTTAAACAAAAATATAAAAATGATTAAAAAAAAAAACCTCTATTTTAAAACTTTCTACTCTTCTAAGCTCACATTTTCTAACTGGAAGAGGTCAATAATTAGCCTTAACAGTCTTCTAAGGTATTAGTGGCAGTGGAAGCAAAAAAAAATAAAAAATGCTGAAATACTGTTACATAAACAAATTGCTATCTCGTAAACTTTCCCAGAACCATCAAAATGCATCAAAGTGAACGATCACTCTTATACCACTTTCAGGAAGTTACATTTTACAATTACGAAAATTGACTTGTATCTAACAATAGCTGCAATGTAAACCCTTAATAGCATTATAATAAATAACCCAGTGTCATACTGATAACTCCCCTTTTCTTATTCTATACAAAAGGCAAATTTGTGACCATCAATATTTTTTAAATTAATCAAAGTACAAGCCAGGTACTTAAAAATTCTTTTGAAGGAAGCCACATACCACAGTACGTTTGGACTCAGAGTGTCCAAAATGGTCTGTATAGGAAAATGTCTACTTTTGCAATGCTTTATGGGTATTTGTGTGTTTCGTGTGTGTGCTTGTGTACATAAATTTGTGTATATTGTTTTTTTTTTTAGCGATAGTAGGCCTTTTGGTGGTGTTCAACACATAAATGACTATTGGAGGAAAGGATACATTTGGAGGCCTGTAGTGAGGGGTCCATCCAGTGGACCGGCGCTGAACTACAAAAGCCTTAAGGCCACCATCCTTTGTTTTTTTTAGAGTACCAAAAAAGAATTTAGTTTTGTCTGGGAAACACAATGTGCCAGTGTCTATACTCATTTCTCTTCATACCCCAAAATAAGGAAAAAAAATAATAAAAAAAAATCTAGTGCCTTTCTGTAAGTCCTCTTTGCTTTGTACTTATCCGTCAGACACATGCATTCGCATGTGGTCATTGAAGTGCTCAATTTGGTCAAACTTGGCCGGGCAAACGGAACACACGTAAGTGGTGCCCTCCTGGCAGCCAGCCTCCGCCGCCACGCCCATGCCCGCCGGGCCGACCCCCGCTGCCACCCCCACTCCGGCTCCTCCGCTCAAAGGCATGGAGAGGGTCACAGCTCCGGCACCAGGTTCAGAGACAGCCATGGGCACCGGAATCGAGACGGGGCTTCCCGGCCCTGCTCCCGTCCCCGCCCCTGCCCCGGGGACCCCTGTCATTCCGCTCCCACCTGTGCTGTGTAGTGCCATGTGTCTTTCCAGCAGGGTTTTGTGGGAGAACTTCTTCTTGCAAACGTAACACTCGTAGGACTTCTCTCCGCGGTGCAGGCGCATGTGTACGTTGAGGGAGCTCTTCTGGGTAAAGCGCTTGTTGCAGATGCTGCACTGATAGGCTCGCACCCCTGTGTGTGTCACCATGTGTTTTATTAGGTAATCCTTCAGGGAAAACGAGCGCCAGCAGATGCTACACTGGTGCGGTTTCTCACCTAAACGTGAAATCAAATTCATTATCAGAAGACGGACACACAAACAGAACACCGTTCAACACTTTGCACCCAGATCCATTCCTGTAGTTCCGCCATTTCATTTAATATCGAAGACATTAAACCTGTTAACCGCATTTGCCATTGTGGAATTGCAGCTGTGATTTGAAGCCAGATATCAGTAATCAGAGAATAAAATTACTATACATTTTATTTGCTTAACTGATACTTTAATCCAAAACCTCAGAGTCTCTGCACAATTCCTATTCATTATCTGATTTTTATATTGAAGCAATTCACATTACACGCCCAGCTCAGCAGTAGAAACACTGTAGTATTATCTTTGACTTGAACTAGCAGATTTTTGACAGATCTTTATATAACATTTGCATACATTAGTTTTGCAAGGTAACAATGTTATGCAGAATATAGCCAGTGCAATCCACTAAAAAGCTGTACAGACTGTGGTGTGTGTGTGTGTGTGTGTGTGTGTGTGTGTGTGTGTATGTGTGTGTGTGTGTGTGTGTGTGTGCGCGCGCGTGCGTGCGTGCGTGCGTGTGTCTAGGCAATAAAAGTAACAGCTATTGTAGTTCAGAGATTTGATATCACTTGAAATCTCTTATATTTTATCTAGTGCTATTTATGTAGTGGCGTTACTACAACAATCAAATAATGTTTTATAAGGAAAACATATTTGCTCTGAGCAAACTGGATATCGGCTGTCTGTTATTTCCGTATTAATGAAGGTTGTATAGCAACCCTTTTAATTTCAGGCTTCCAGGAGCATCAATCTGCCAGGACCCCAGGATTTCCAATAAAAATAATATAAATGAGTTACTTTACAAACCTAAAGCTATTTAAGAATAGTGCTGCTATGGAATCGAATCATGGAAAATGATCTTACCACTGAACTACCAAATTACCAAACCAACTAAGGCCTATTGTATGATGAGAATAAAAAAAATGTTTAAGATGGACCAAGTTTGCTATGCTGTTGGCTTGAGGCTTAGAATCATGTTACTATACTATTATATTCTACCATATTTTTTCCCCCAGGCACATTTACTCATAATATAACTATGATTTGAAATATACATGCCAGGAGGATTCAATATTCATTGTACTTTTCACAGTTGCTCTACGGTGACACTATACTCTTTCAAAGGTAAGAGTAAAGCCAGAACACACAGAAAAGGAGCTGGGCAATGAGGAACACACCCACACTCCAGAATTCTGATTAAATTTTAAATTTAATTGAAAATATCAAATGTTACCAAACCATCCACAGCCAACTGTATAATAAGAATACAGGATTTTTAAGTGGCGGGTACTTTAAAGCTTTGAGTTTTCTTGCAAAAGCTGTCTTTTCTCTGCTTTTTTCCCTTTCATTGAATTTCTGTTAAATTTAAGTCTTATTGTTTATCTGAGTTTACAAAGACTTTCATTGTGACAGTGTGGAACAAATACAAATGACAAGTAATTATGTTAAACTGATTATACGCTGGGCTTTAATACACGACTGCTTTGTATTGTAGGATGGAAACGAATCCTACTACGGATTTGCTCAAATCTTTACATTAACATACTACATCTTAATGTAGCACTAATGGTGTATCAGTGCATTTAATGTTTGGTATTCATACAAGTTAAATTGTAATATTAGGAAAGAAAGTACTACAAAATATATATATATATATAGAAAACCTAATTAGTACTACTTCTCATTTATGAGAATAAGCTGTAGTTTGTTCAAGTTTACGCACCAGTAAGTTAAATCATTAAACAAGACTCTTGGCAAGACTAGGTGCACTCAGTATTACAGCTTCCCTGGATCATTCTCCCCAAAGTAAAGAATAAGGTACATTAGCATTATATTTTGTGTAGATATATGCTGAGATCCCACAGAATCCTATTTATCTACACAAAAAGCATTTGTCACTTCAGTTTCCATGCACAGGCCTGTCACCTGACAAGACAATAACTCTGCTTAAAATGTACTGAATACAGTACCAGTCAAAAGTTTGGACATGCCTGCCCCTAGACAGGTTAATCTGTACTATTCTTTATATTTTACAGCAGAATAATTATAAAGACATCAATACTAAAAAAATATCCTATGGATTATGCGCTGACCAAAAAAAGTATTAAACATAAAAAAGGAACTTGCTAACAGCTCTGTGGGTTGGGACTCAGAGTAGTTGGTTCAAATCCCTGGGTCTGCAAAGTGATGCCACCATTGGTCCTATGACCAAGGCCCTTAAAACGCTTTTACAGTTGTCCTGAAAGGAGGTCCCACATACATGTCCAGCTCTCATTATTCCTTCAGTCTCTGGTTAAACTCCTTCAAAACCACCTCTACCTTGAGTTTAGTTTGGGTGGCGCGACGCTGTCACTCTCCTGTGCAGCAGACTTGGTGTGTCCAAACTTTTGACGAGTACTTTGCCTCCATTTTTACTGCATTAGCACTAACAGTTAAAATGCCTATGTTTTTCAAATACTAGGCAACGCAATACTATAGGTTCAAGTCCATTCTTGTTGATCAGTTATGCTCATATTTTTTTTCTCTGAGGAAGGAGGTGTCAAGTTACAACCGGTTATAAAAGCGGTAATCTTCACTAAACGCAAGTGATTGGTGGCGTATCCATATACCGGTAAGCTCTGATCTTTGCATGTCTTCCTATACTGCCTGAAAGAATCCTTTGTGATATTGTGTGAACAGAACATTGGTCATTCTCCCCCCCCCCCCCCACTTTTCTTAACTTAACCACAATGGCCAAATCATCTCTAAGAGTAACTCATAAGTGAATCTGTCATCTCGGTGCAGCTTTTCGACCTGGATTATGAACAGGCATATTAACCGGCCCCCTTAGCCGCAAGTGCCGAAGTGCACAATGCATAGAAGCACTTGCACTATCTGCTGTTAACAAAATAGTTTTTGATTAAAGTAAATCACATATTCTGCATAGCAGGCAATCCACCAGACATGGCCGCTAAGGCCAATTTGCATTGCACCACGCATCATTTCCTGTCCGGCGTGGATGTGATATCATTCTGCATCTCCCCATTATTGGTTTAGCACCACTACCTCTTTCTCTGCATCCATTCAAATTCAGAACTAACTGATTGAACATCTTGATATAAATATGTAATATAGAAAGCTATTTTAAATACACCAGAATACAAAGGTTATAGATTTAAAACAGGGACACTCACAAGGTGAGTATTACTGTGACTAAACGCTTTTAGCTTTGGCTTCATTTCCTGCAAAATGGGAATCTCATCACTTGTATATGAACTTAACAGAAAAAAGACATACTGACGAAAACTATTTTCTCCTTAGTTTTAGCCTACACAATCTCCCAGTTTTCCAGATAGTATAACAGGGTGAGAGACGCAAGCATACAAGCATATGCAAAAGAACAGAGCTTTTTGAGTTATAAATTGTCATGAAGGCGAATGCATTCTGCTACACAATGGATGCTTTATTCTAGTAAATACGCATGTCTGCCGAATACTTATTTCACTGCTCTTAATTAGGAAAAAAAAAATCAGCTTTCACTCAGTACTTTTAGAATTTTATATTTAAGTCTTAAATATTTTGAATATTGTAAATGCTTACATGTGGATCTACAAAGTGTAAAATCTCATACATTTTTAAACAACTATTCCTTCAACCTGAAAACATATATTATTCCAGTTATCGATACTGCATTCAATTTGAATGGTCACCTCTTCAGTCTGACCCTGTTTTTAATAAATCATCATCACATACTGTATAATAATTATTACATAATTAATGTTCCTCGTAATTTACTATTAATCTTTATATGACACTTAATAAAACGGTGATAACATTAAGACCATAATATGCTTACGATATTGCTATAGGCGTTATAATGTATAATGAGAGTAATTTACACTATGTGCGTGTTACTGTACATAGGAATTACGTCAATCTGAAGCAGCACGTGGAGATTGAAGAGCTGCCATTTTTCAAATTGCATATAGCGAGGAAATGAATTATTTAGCTATCGGTAACTATCTGAGAACGGTGAGGCAGCCAGCTGCATGAATGAGCCGCATCTGTAAATCACTTCAGATTTAAAACACGTCTCATCAGCACATAAAACTGATTTGATAGAACTAAAAGAAAAAAAAAGGTGATCACCTGTTAATGCGCGTTAATGATATTAATAGTCACGTATTATGATGCTGTCGGATATTTAAAACATGAACTGCTTCAGGAAAGAAATCAGATAACAGAACACTGTGCGTTATTGGTGTGCATGCAAAATAGAAAGAACATGAGTACTTACCGGTGTGCACAAACATGTGTTTTACATAGTTCTGTTTGGCAGTAAAAGTTTTGCTGCAGAGAGTGCATTCGTAGGGCTTCTTCTCACCCTGGCCCATTCCTCCACCAACTTGTTGCGGCGTCGAGGGCTGCTGGGCTGCGATCTGGTTAGGAAAAGGGGGCATACTGGGAGGAGGTACGGCCACAAACTGGGGTTGCTGGCCCCCCATAGACTGCGGTAGGCTAAACAGAAAGGGCTTGTTGCCTCCAGCTGACTGTGTGGCAAAGAGAGTGGGCAAGTAGGTGTTCCCAGCAGTTCCCATGACCTGGGTGTTACTGGTCAAGGTCAGAGGCATTCTCAGGTTGCTGGTAAGAGAGTCGGGTTGACGTATGTAGAGCTGCGTACTGGGCAGCGACTGCGATATGATGGGATTTGCAGGCGTCTGCCCGAGACTAAGCTCCCCTGTGTTATGTGATGTGCCTCTGTCGTCAACATCATTCATCTGTTCTGGGGAGGAGTCAGTCACCTCTATTTGTAAGGGAGGCTCGTCCCCTTGCAGGACCTCCCCAGTACCTTCTCTTCCAAAGCCAGACAAGTATTGTTGTTCCATTGTGTCAGGCTCTGTGCCGATGGATGAACTTACACCAGAGTCAAAGCTCTCCCCCTTGGGCTCACTTTCAGCTCCTTCGGTTTGATCGGCGTCCT
>JABFDZ020000042.1:6697082-6710703 GCA_019775955.2 Pollimyrus isidori
CCTTATGCTGAACTGGTTGGTAAAAACAAAATCCTGGTCTGGATTTGTAGCTTGTGAACCTGAAATGCCCAACACTTATTATAGTACAGAAAATCGATGGGTCCTGAGTCAATGGATAATTGCACATAACCAAGTGTCCATCCACAGTTTAAAAAATTAGAGAAAAGCTATACCTATATTATATAAAATAACAAGGCTGAGAATGTCAATGTCTATATAAAATATCCTTAAAATGTTTTTTTTTTGTCCTCTACAAGAACATTCCAATTTTGAGTAACTGTTACCACAATTCTGAAGAACTGCTGAACATGAAGATGATTCACTGTTAATATACAGTCCATCTACCCACCTAACCATACATCCAACTGTTTATATAACAGATTATAGTGTAATACAACAGGCATAAAAATATTAACCTTTCATAGAGATGTAATGCAACCTCTACCATCTGTACCTTTTATGGAATGAATCCATTCGCAAATTAAACTCATCATTTTGAAGTACATATAAAATCCTTAGATTCCACACCTCTTACATCATGGCAGTAAAAGGTCTAAATAAATAATTTACATCTAAAGTAAATTAATGTAATGTACACCTCTTTCCCAAAAAAACATCAAAAGCCCTGTCTTACCAGTATCAGAATTATTAATGTCAGAAATACAATTGCCATCAAAGCATTAGTGTATCTGTGCTATAGTTGCAAGTGCACATTTAGATCATTTCTATGTTAACCTGCACAGTTAATCTAGATATATATTTTATATAAATTAACTAAGACAAAACCTCTCTCTATCTCTCTCTCTGTCTCTCTCTTTCTCACTCACACACACACACACACACACGTTTGTTGGGACTCTCAATTTATTTCCTTGGGAAAACCTTAATCCCTATAATGATGAAGACAACCCCTACCCAGCCCTAACCTTACCCATAAGTGATGAAAACATATACAAGACCTTAGGCATTTCACAAATTTATATAAAAATGAATTTCCCTTTGTGTGGGCCAAAATAATGGTCCCTATGTCATCAAATGAAAAAAAGTTTTGTTTTTTTATATATAAATCACATGAATCACAAGCGGGGGGGGGGACGGGTCGGCATTCAGTAGGGCGGTGTCGTGGTGCAGTGATCAGCACTGTTGTCTCACACCTTGGGGTCCCGGCTTCGAGTCTCTGCCTGGGTTACATGTGTGGAGTTTGCATGTTCTCCCTGTGTTGTTGTGGGAGGAAGGAGGGAAGGAGACGCCTCTGCCTCCGTAACCACTTTGGAGGGAGGAGAGCTGGGCTTTCAGAGCCGCCGTCCAACGCACCACTGATGTACTCACTTGTTATTTTTGCACTTGTGACCTTCCCGTTACCTTTAACGAGTCTGACCGCTCGTTCTCCTCTGACCTCACTTTTTAATGAGGCGTTTTCGCCCGTGAAAACACCATTGTTTTTTGGTCATCGGTCATTTACTGTAAACTCTAGACAGTGTACTGTACATCATTAAAATGTCAGGAAGGAGGCTGTTTCGGAGACACCAGGAGTGACACGTAGGGCTCCGGCTTGCACACCGCATTCCAAACGGCTAAGATGCCTGATCTAAGCAATTTTAATGCTCAGCTGAGCAGTAAGTGGACTTGTGCACCCTGTCTGCATGTATTGGGCTGTCGACACCTAATAAAGCAGCCGCTGAGCACAAGTGGCCTGTAGCGGCTGGAACTGTTTTCCGATGTTTATTCAGCTTCGCGTCGTGCGCTCACTTTGCATTTTGACTAAGAAGATTCCGAAGTAACTTTATCTGTAGAAATAATTGCGCTTATCGGTTACCATAGATCCCTCTTAAAGGCACATAAACACATCTAGCTAAGAATAACTGTATAAACTGTATACATAGACCACAAACTGTTGCTGCTTTTTGTTTAAGTGATCACAAGTGTTTAGTTTTAACAATTTATAACGCGGGAGGTTGTTCCTCGTCTCAGCTCCCTCAGAGATTTTTGTATAATTTCAGTCCTGTCTAACATGTTCTGCCTTTGTTCCTGATCAGGATGTGGGTTTTAATTAGTTTTTAATCAACTTGTAATACTGTTACTATTTTTTGAGCAAATACATTGAGAAAGGCCGTATACATAAAATGTGTTCTAAAGCGTCGCCATTCTTAATTCAAAAAGATTTATTACTTTTATTAATATGAGATATTCTCGTTTCCCCTATTCCACAATAAAGGAGGAAATTAGAAACAGTGGTTTTAAATATAATCAACTGTATGACCTACCAAAATGTGACCCGGTCCATTTTTGACAGACAGAAACCGTGAAGTTCAACCAGATTTGAAGGATAATGGCTTATAATATAGACAGGAATTGAAACTGAAAATGAAAACCTTTCAATGGTGAAGAGTAGAGCTTAAAATATAAGTCTGGTTACTCTGCTTGAGTGTCCTGCCCAGTCCTCTCACTAAACTAACGGAAGTCCTACGACACTGTTCTCACCTCCCTCTTCTTGCAGGTGAGAGTGAGCTTAAAAGGGAAGAACAGCCACCTGTAGCAGCACCCATGGAGCTGGGGGGGTGTTAAGGGTCTCTCTGAAGGGCCCACAGACGTGACTATTCTGCCGGGGCCGGGCTCGAACCGGCGACCTTCTGATCAAAGGTTCAGAGGCTTTAGTCCACTGAGCCACACGCCGCCCTCGCAGGCCCCTCTTCTGGAGTGACTGTCAGCAGAGGCCGGGCTCCCTAAATAAGCCGGCAGTCACATGGTCTGTCCTGGACCCAGTCTTATCTACTGGTATTCCACCTCTCTCATTACAACTTTTCTTACCACCACTACATAGATAAACTGTATCTGACCCTGACACACAGGTGGTCTGTTATGTTAATTATTCTCTAGCAGATAATTCTACCTGAGCTAACTGGCCATTTCTGAAACACATGCAGACTTCCTTCCATGGCATCATTGCATCTGTGTTATTCAAATGCCACAAAGCTTGGCGTTACCGTCCTCTGGCATGAGTACCTACAAATGGCAGTTCTTACTTGGGTATAAAGGGTTTGCCCCTCCCTCGCCCGGCCGCCACCCTAGCTGACCCAATCACCTCTCGCATAGCCTCCTGCCCGTCCCTCCTTGCTAAACCTCCACAGCTGGTGCCCTGTTACTTGAACCAACATACTTTGTATATTTAGCATATATAGCAGCGTACTGTATATAGTATAGGAGCATCAGTGAATTGATTGATAACATCTTCATATAATTTTAAGCTTAATGCATCATTTTTCAAGTGCATATTTTATCCTATTTATGACTTGATGTACTTTTGCAGAGTGACTTTAAGTGACCCCGCTGAAGGAACTATAAGTATAATTTTATAAAAGTAAAAAAAAAAAACTCAAAATTGCTTGACTACATTAAAGTGCTAAGAGAAGACTTGCATTATTGCTAGAGACTGGTTAAAATGAAGTTCTATCAATCTTAATCTGAAAGTTATCACATCAAATTTGCTACTGATGACTGAATGAACTCATCAAATCCAATTCAAAGCAGGAAATGGAACTGAAATTGGAATTGGGGGGGAAAAAAAAACCTAAGGAAGAACTAGAATAGAATTGGATTTTCTGGGAGCTAAATTGAATTTAAAGAAATTCTGTGCAATTACATGCGGGTTTCCTTAATACAGCTAATGATTACAAGTATTGATATATCTATTTGCAATCCTGAATATAACACAATGTTCAAGGTACCTTTCAAGCAGAACAGTATTTTATGTAAAACACATTAAATAAAACTGAGAACTTGAAAATAAGTGAGGAATGATGACTATACTGCCGTGGAAGTGAGCTTTCTAGAAACCCATGGAATGATCATCATTACCTGTTAAAAACTTCAAATTGCTAAAATGACATCTGTCCGGCCCAAGCATCTTGCCAGGGACACCAATAAAGTGTTTCTACGGGTGCAGATGAGGCAGGAATGCCTGAGCATTGGGATGCAAGTCTGGCCAAGTAAGGGAACCGGTTCTGGTTGGGTTTCCAGTCCTGGAGGGGATGGGGCTGGTATGATAGATCCAGATAACTTGGCACCTCCTCTTATGCTGGCAACTATAAAAATCAAATCAAAGTTCAACTTCCATACACTAAACCAACCAGCTGCACAATTCCAACACAGGCACAGTTAACCTCTTTTTTTTTTTCTTTAAGCAAAACAACAGGACCTGTATCTGTAAATTCTGGGCAATGTATCATGAGGGGGGGTTTAATAAATTGGAAAAATATATATATATGTTATAGACAGTAATCTGTGCAAAGTGTGAACCATGCATATTTTCACAATGGAAACATTTGTAAGATAGATAATCTTGCACAATATCTACAAGATTGATAACGTGTATTAAACATATGCATTTAGAACTGTAAAAACTTGTTTATTAATATATATATTTTCTGCTTATTTTCCCACATTTTCAGTAGTAGTTATCTATAAAATACAAAGTATTGTTCAGTAAGACCCTTTAGTTCTGTGAGGCCGGTTCAATTAGTCATGGAAAACAAAATACAACTATTACAACAAATATGAAAACGGCTCCGCTGAAGACCATCTCAGTACCCGATAGTCGGGAAAAACTGACGCAGATTATTGACTTGTAATCATGCCACGGTTGGTAACAGAAAATACAAAGCACGGCTCTCTGAATGTGGTTCGACTCGTGCCGGGAGGCTGCGAGCCAGACACCCACCCAAAAGCGACAGGCATCTCTGAGAAACCGTCCACCTTCCGAACATTCCCCTAATTTATGCCCGTGTGCTTTACACACTCATCTAGCAGCGCTCTGTTGATTTTGGATCTTTCCTGTGGCCTTCAGTCTAGAATGCCGTTTGTTACTCTGACCCTTTTTCACACAATCACACCTTGACTGTTCTCCTGGCTCCCAGTGCCTGGTTATCTAACTACATATCCCTCCACTTGCATCAATGTATCAATCATTTGCCTACAGTTCTGAACTTAAAACTCCCAGCACCTAAATAACTCTCTTTAATGTTACATAAACAGTATATAAAGAGGCAGCTTATCAGCGGTTTGTTACTTTGAAGCATGTTTTATGATATTTCCTGAAACTAATATACAAGGAAATACTATATCCTTGTACAAGTGTAGCTTAACTACAGACTGGAAGGGCAACTTGGGCATTCAGAAATGGGGCATAGTCATGTGTCAAGCACACTCATTTACAGCACTTCTGTCTCACTGCCAATTGTTATACAACACTGGGTAACAATCGGTTTTCTCATGCCATTCACTGATGCCTTTCACTTACATACATTGTAGCCCTTTACCCCACTACCAGTTTTGACTCCGTACATTTTTCTTGCGCGTATCAGAAATGTATTTTGTGATGTTAATTAGCAGTCTGACTGAACACTGCGTCCTGTCGATGACAACAGAAGTCCTGATGCAGCCATTGTTTAACGTGCTACACAGAGCTGTTTGATGTTTGCAAAATCATAGCTACATCTGCCTCCTCTGGGCTAACAGAAGTCATCAAAAACTATCAGGAGTTCATAGAAAAAAAGAAATTGAGCTGCCCAAACATAGCTTATGTCAACGGACAGGTTACTTACCCACAGTAAACAAACAAACAAACAAACAAACAATCTCAAGTATATAGAGAGGGAGGCTTACAGCTATTTGGATTTTAAAAATATGTAATTTATGCTAGTGAACTTTTAGCACACAAGAACATCCTCTGTCATCAGGAGTATAAAAATGAGCCTGTAACTGTGTACAACAGCCAAGGTTCCTCTTTGCTGTGGAGCCACTGAAGTTAGAGGAATTAATGAAATATAATAATTAAAGTGACATGAATTACCCTGTTAATACACAAACATTTGGCAATCAAGGACATTCCATGGTGTAAAGGGTGGGGCAGTAGGACCTTAGCGCTTTGCCTATCCTGTTCTAGCCATATGCAATTTTTAGCTAATGACTGTGTTTGCTAGAATTCACATTGCGATGTAAACTAACGTCTTTCTAAAAGGTGTATCTTTTGAGATTCACGTAACGATAAAAAAGCTCATATTAGCTACATTCCGGCTTGCACGTTCCCTCCATATTTTAGTCACTGGACTAAGTTGCCACAGTAGATGGCACAGAAATAGTAAATACTGCTGGAAACCTCTCTGTTCTGGATCTTCGGATTACAGTCTTTAAGCCCTGCTGTAGGCTCGTAATTTACTTTACGTGATGTGGGTGACCATATACCTTCAGGATTGAGGTCCGGCAACCAAAGACCGGCTGTGACAAATTTACGACAATGGCAGAAATGACTGTCTCACGATATGACTACATCTACTAACGAATACATTAATGATGTTTTATTCTTGTACAGAGACTTCTCTACTTACAAACTTTCAACTTGTGAACTTTCAGACATACAAACAAAGAGGACTGTAATTCCAAATTGTGTTCATTAGGCTCCCGTTTCCTGTCCGCAACAATTTTGTCTTCTGTGCGCCAGTTCCGCATAGTACGACTTCTGGCCTCTGCTCCTACCATGCAGCAGCGTAGCGGTGCGTACTCCCAGCATCCTCGTTCTTTGTATTTGTGTATACCCCTAAAACGGTGTTGACTGACGACTTACGGACATTTCAAGTTACGAGCGACTGTTCGGAACGCATCTCATTCGTAAGGAGAGGAGCGTCTATTTATCGATTTGCATGGTAGTCTACGACTCAACAGGCATTATTACTGTACAGTCTACACTGATGTTTATTAGATGCATGTCACACGGTATAGCTTGCAATAAACTCATTCAATTGCCGAAATTGCAAACTATCGGAGGCTTCCGTCAAAAACCACGCAGTTAGGTACACTGGTGCCCATCTGCCGTAACAGACAGGCCTCCACTATGCGTGTGCACTGCTCTTCCTGACACTGGCTCCAGACTTGCCAAGACTCTGCCCCAGCGGCTTCGTACCTTTCGTAATCATGCCATTTATTTTTTATAATGTAAAGTTCAGCACTGACAGATTCCAAAAGGTCCATTACATTTCTGATTACACCAACAGGCAGCCCAAAACACTGATTCTAGGAGTGCAAAAAGCCTGCGTTTCTCCAAACCCCCTTATTTTGCCTAGAGAAAACAAATTTATTTCTGCATGTCCTGTTTTTCAAAAATACAAAACGGCTGTACTGCATTAAACATTTAATTGTAGTGATACCAGTATGGATACCTACGCAGCTGAATACTGAACTACTGCTTTCAGGAGAGGTTTATTTAAGAAATGGTTGGGTTCAGGAATAAGAAAGGTGGAAAGTATGCGAAAAACAAAAATAATGAGTTATTTTCCAAAACGATGTCAGAGTGAACAGATAATCAGGCTTTGCAACAGATTAAGATAGGTAAGTTAGGAAATAAGGAGCTGAAATTCATTTCTTATAGGCAGGAACGCATTTTTCCCCTTTAAACTTCAACAGGTGACTGAGGCTTCCATATTCAGCAATTCTACCTGTAGCTCATTGCTCACATAATATTTATATAATACCTCGGCTCTCAAACTTAATCCGTTCCGGACTCCGGATCGAATCCTTAAAAATTCGAGTGCTAGTTGAATTTTTCCCATAGTAAATAATGGAAAACCAATTAATTGGTTCCCGACCCCCAAAAATATAGCCAAATATGTCTAAGCATTTAAACAGAAAATGAACAGGATAAAACAAGAAGAGCATTTTTTTTCTTATCCATAACGATAAAGATCTTATCGCAACATTACCCCTGTCTTGCCCCAATCGTCTGCTCCTTCCGTGTGCCACACCCCCTCATTAACCTCGTGTGGGATCCCCATGTGATCAGCTGTTTCTGGTTGTTGTCATTAGTCCTCTGTATTAAGTCCGTGTTTCAGTTTGTTTCCCTAGTCTGCTTATTGAGTGCCTTCGACTTGTTTACAGCGCTGGCTTAAAGCACCACATTCTGACCCTGACGATGCCTTATGGTTGGATGCATTGTGACCTCTCACCCGGCTCCACAAACTGGAACCGCCTCCACAATGACACACCTTTGCCCTTATTGGCTGAAGAGTTTAGTTACACGCATGACGTTAGTATCCCAGGCAATGCCAATGCGTAATCTGCTCTCTCCCAAATATCGCGTATAAGCAGTGAGAATTGGTTTTCAGTTAATTTACTTGTTAAAATGAAGTTTAAATAAATTACATAAGTGCTCCAATAGTACACGCAAGTTAGTGGTTTATTTATTGTTAGTTACCGTAATGTTGCGCTGCTTTATTTTGTTAATCGTCCAGTCTGTGAAGAAGGCATTCAAGTAGGAATTGCATTGTAGTATGACTCATTTCCTGGCGCGTACGTGTTATAATATTCAGATCGAGATCTAGGTCAAACTGGTTTGTTCGACTTTCAAGAAATTCGAGTTCCGGTGAGTTCGAGTACCGAGGTACCACTGTATGTATAATTATTTATAAATTATTTTTCACTGTTTCTTTTGCACTCTGCTGTTTGCAGTTGAAACTTCATGTGATTTATAGGTGATTCATGCCTGCTATACATTATCAGATTACTGTACTTTAAGCAAAACTATATTAATAGCTAATAATGGAAGAAATTGCTAATCCAGCTTTTTCAAATGCATAATCAATGTCATGTTTTTTTGTAATTTACACAAAACACAAAGAAATCTGGCATTTATTAAAAGCAAAAAATAAATAATAATAAACAAGCTTATTCTTCGGTCTTTCTGTCTCTTCAAATATCGTTAATTTCTGACAGTTTAGTAAGGAAAATTACGCTTTCAGACTATAAATTTTGTTTCTAATCACTGGGCAGAGTGTGATTGACTACATTTGTACTGGGAAAAGGTTTTTGCCAATTTCTCCCCAGTCCAAAGCAAAACTCATATCATTGGAGCTGGAACGTCAGTTTTTGGACTAGAGAAAAATCTCTTAGCCCAGTGTTTCTCAACCCGGTCCTCAGGGAGCCCCAGACAGTCCAAATTTTTGCTCTCTCCCAGCTCCCTGCCAGATGGTCCACATTTTTGCTCCCTCCCAGCTCCCTACCAGGAAGAAGCAAAAACATGGACTGTCTGGGGTCCTCGAGGACCGGTTTCAAGAAACACCGTCTTAGCAAGTCCAGTGTTGTGATTATTTCAAAGGGGCAAACACTTTCCGTTATCGGAGTCAGTTAATAAACACAAACATGACCCTGTCAGCGAGTCTCTGGGATTTCCGAAATGCATCCATTCTGAGCAGAACATTAACCAATTCCACCCCATAGGGAATGTATGTGCTAAGTGGTTCCGCAGCACCCTGGAAAATATGAACTTACTGTTACTTTCTAAGAATTCCCTGTAAATGGCATCATTCTTTTGCCTGTTTTTTTTCTTGTTTGTTTTGTTTTTGCATAGTACTCGAATATACATCGTTTTTGCAGATGTATATTGGACGTATATTGGGCATAATTTGGCGATTCCGTTGGATATGGAGAATACTCAGCTAGTGGACAACAGTGTGTTTTTCTTCTCTAAGGCATGAAGTTCTAGTGTTAAGTCAAGAACTGGGTTCTAAGAGTAAGAGAGGCATTGGTGGTTCTGAGCCTTCCGATGATGTTTCCCATGGAGACGGCGGAGAGACTGTCCTTATAAATGCAGAGGTCAGAGGAGAGATGCACGCAGTCAGTTCTGAGGTGCTCCAGTGATTTTGCGGCTTGCAATCGGACACCAATTGGGACATCTGTCCCACTGCTTGCAGCAAGGAACCTTAACGATTTTCTTTCAGTATTTTACTATGATGCATATGTGATTGAATGTATGTATTCATGTAGGGAAACTGTGCATAAGAATAAGTAATTACTGAGTGTTTAAGTGATTTAGCGACATCTCAATGTGTGTTCCAAAGAATAGATTGAAGACTTTTTATTAGTTTGTGTGTGTGTGTGTGTGTGTGTGTCATGTTATGACCTACTCCTCTTCTCTGTTGCTATGCCTTTTGCGCCTCTTGACTCGTTTTAGGGCTACTACAATCTATAGGGGGGCCGAAAATTATTCCACTTGTAGGGGGTGGCGTTAGACCACTAGGCGTGGACCAAGTGGAAGCAGAACTCACCCCTTCACTAGTGGCTTTCAGGAACTGTGACAGTTCTTCAGGATGTGTTTACTGCTAGAGAGGGAGTATTGTTGTTTCATTATATTTCAAGAATCCGGCTCCCTTTTCAGTTGTACAGGTTTTTCAGTTACATTGCAGCTATTCCTGACAAAAGGCCGCCCGCGGAGCGGTTATTGTGGTGAGCCGGACTAAGATTGTTTAGTGAAGGTGGGGATAAAGCGTCTCACATGATACGACGAGCCGAGGTTCATAACAATGCATATAAACTGGTCAAACAAAAGTGGATTCTTAGTTAAAGCCTTATGAAGCATAAGTTATTGCATTTTGTGTTAACATGTTTCTGCACCGCCTGATATCCAACATGTAGCTGCACTGTGTGTTAACTGCGCAAACGCAGCCATGCACTTGAAGGAGGTGTACTGCATTCAACACGTTCCTGCGCTGAATGAACACCGTATAACTATGCAACTGAGAAAGTAGATGGACAATGTAAAAATAAGTTCCACGCATGGCAGAAACATGCAACAGTTAGATATGTTAGACGTAGAATACGCACGTTTGAGAAAGTCTGGACAATAGAAATTATGGGCAAAAACTGCCAGCATTAGATTCAAAGGAAGCTGGGAAGAGTGTATGCAAGGGCAGGAAGCCTGGCAAGTAGCCAGAGCTTGGTCTGGGAGTAACGGGGCGAGCTCAAGAGGATGAAGAGGATGGGAGGCACTGAGAGACCGGCCCATGATCAGCTTTCCATGAGCTAGAGGATAAGAAAATGTATAAAAATTGATACAACTAATTGTTGGGGCACATCTGCAGGGGGCAGCCTTGCCTGTACCTCTGTGGTTACAATACTGACTGACAACATCAAGCCTCAACTTTCAATCCTACTTTGGTCTTGTTTTGTAGTAGATGAAGCTCTAGACAGACTGAGAGACAGACAGACAGGTTCACCCATTGGGAAACATGTAGCCTCAAACAGAACACATGACATTCTGAAGTAATTCCATTCATACGGTTGCCTTTTACTTCACATTAACTTGACAGCATGTGATGACAATCATTTTTAAAAAGCTGTTAAAAGTCAGAGCTAATAATTTTGTGTACTGTATTTGGCTAACACGGCCAATCAAGGCTGGTGCTCAAACTGTGCTGCTCTGAGAGTTTGCAGAGGAACGCCATCCTCTGTGCAGAAGTGCACACGTCTCCATCGTCACAATCTGGCAGCCAAGGTTGTAGTTTAGTGAGCTTCCTGGAGCAAACACTGCTTCCTCGAACATGGTGTGCATCTCACAGGATTGGCATTTCATTAATTTGCCAAAATTCCTCAGCATCCAGGTTAGTGATGTCACTCTGTTTTGTTAGAGGTAAGAAAATCTGGGTCAGATAAAACTGGTCAAAACTAGTCTAACCGAACCTGGCACTGTGTAAATGAGATACAGTAAGGAAGTGCTCTAATTAAAATGAAAGGAAGAAAGCGATCAAACGAAAATATACATCATTTTAAACAAATAGCGCCACTATCAGAATATTACCCCCACAGATCACATGTACGCCATCATCCTAGTTACTAAGTGTCATGCCTAGTCCATTGTTCCCTTATGTCTTATGCACAGAAATAAACTCCATTTTACATTGTTATGTTATATATTTTTAAAATTAATTTCATGTTTGTATGTTCAGCTACAGCGGAGTTATGAAGTTGGTTCTTATAGGGTTAACATAAAACGTTAGCTTAAAAAATATAAATTTTTAATGGCATGTATTGAGGTCTGTTTTCTTCTTTATTTTCCTTCTCTTTTCTTATTTACATTTGGCCCGCGTTACTCTCCCATACTTTAGTGAATCATGTGACAAGTAATTAATCATAATTTAATGGCACATGCAGTATTTTCTCAGGCATATGAGAGGTCAGCACCATAAAAACCATAGTTCAACAGAACAAACTATAAACAAAAAGATCTTTCTACATCAACAATGCCACCTGCATAAATCTGAAATCCCTTAAGCTATCAATAACTCATAAAAGGCGACCATTAATCCTTCTCAATGCTCCCACCATTACATTTTAAAATATTTAAAGTATATAATTTCATTCATGCTGATGAAAATGACTTTCACCAGTTTAGTCTTTCAGTAAAACAGGCCATCTTCTCTTGCCTTATATTATTAGGTGATTTTACTTACTGTGCACATGTATGGCATGTACTGTCATAACAAACAGGCCAAAACTAAATTGTTTAAACCAGAATAAACCATATTTTGCAATGCAGTCTCCTACTCAGATGAATATGTTCTCTGACAAAAAGCAAACTACACACTCACGGCCAGAGCTGGGTAATTCAGGTCCAGAGTGTAAAATTCCAGGCCGGGATTTTGTTTCAACCAACCAGTTGAGTTACTCTGTGACTGTGACTCTTTATGCTCAACTGGGTGGTTGAAACAAAATCCCGGCCTGGAATTTTACTCTCCGGACTTGAATTGCCCAGCTCTGCTCGTGACAGAGAGAAGTCGGCAATCATCTACTCTGTGTTTCATGTGGCTTCTCTTACAATTAACTGCAATAACCAAGATGTCAGGGATCTGCCACATCATACTTAACCATGACTCACCCCACTACTCCTTACTCGAGGCTCAACATCAGCTTGGCTTCAGCTACATGCCTGTAAGCTCTTCAATGAACTGCAATGCTTTCATATCGATCTGGCTAAAAAGGCCAACATTTAGATGCAATTCTCATACACATTTCTTTGTGAGACAAAACTTACAATGTTGGTAAATATCTGTTCAGCACTATAAGAGAGGGAAAGTGCCTGGCAAAGCACCGCAGTGTACTGCAGAGCGTCCTGCAGACAACCCAGCCCATCACTAGTACAAATGTGCCTTCACTTCAGGGCATTTCTACCACGGCTTGCCTCAGACAGACAGGAATCATCAGGGACTCCAATCACCCTGCATTACCACTTCCGCTTCAGGTAGATCACATAGCCCGCGATTCAGTGGCTGTACATACCCACAGGTTATCAGGCTGCTCAGTGTCTGATAATTATAAGGGTGCAATATATTAAACTGCTGGTCATCTGCACCTTCTATTCATTACCACCATTCTATCTTGCTGTTTGTTTTTGGTATAGAGTTTTGCATGGTTTTGTGTTACCGCTACCATTGATGTTATTTATTGACTGCTGCTTATGTTGTTATTATCTGACTATGCTAGTTACTGTTCTTGCGTACTGATATACAGTTAACTGACAGCCTGCGTGAGGCATACAAGGCGAGCGTCTCTTTGAAGCGACAAACTTGGGGATGTCCAAATCCCACAGAAGGAATTTATGTGGTTAGGTCCATAAATATCAGACGCAACAACAAAACAGCAAAACGGCAACTCTGATCACAATGCATATGTTTTCAATACATGTGAACTACATTTGCTTAGCATGAAAGTATGGAATATTACCTTGTATTACCTTAGTGCCTTTGTTGTGGCCTAGTGCCTTTATTGTGCCTTATTGCGTAACTACTAGTGGTATAACTTT
>JABFDZ020000042.1:6750364-6767445 GCA_019775955.2 Pollimyrus isidori
ACACAGCAAAAAGGGACTACCGACAATAGCAGTGCAGAAAGTAACGTACGTATATAGGCCTATAAAGTTAAATATGACACTGTACTTATAAAGTTATTGATTTGAGTAGATGAAGCACTATATGGTTAAATTAACGAGAAAGCAATGTCATCACAGGAGCTCACTTTACTGGTAACTTTTAGGATAAGCAGCTATCAACACTGCCAGAAAAGCCGATATCTCCATACCAGCCGAATTATTCACTATACATGACTGCATTTAAAAATATGTCCATGTTTTGTCGATCTGAGTTCTTGAGTTTGGAATAGGTTAAACTGTGTGAGAGTTTAGTTGCAAATGAACGAAGCTGAGCAAGAATGCGTGACCTGCCAGAAACTTATTAAATTCCTTTAACACTGTTCCAAGGTGAAACGCACGTATTTTTCCACATGATCTACAACGTATAGTGAAAATTAAGATCAAAAGGGCTAATAACGATTTTTTGTATTCCCGCATTCACAAGTAATTCACAAGTAATGCATTTCTTTGCAAAGAACAACAGTGTCTCAAAAGGAAAAAGCGGTAGGTCCAAACGCTATAGTCCTTTAATAACCGGTATTAATGTATGACAAAGAATAAAAGTGTACTGCACACGCTGTATACTATTTTTTAATTTTCGGTTTATGACCTGTTTGTATAAATCACTTTTTCAGATCGCCTTCGCCTCATATGTTAGACTGATTCCCACCAATACAAAAAGGCAGCAGCATCTTTTGGGCTGAACTACGTCGCAGGCCAGAATGACATTAAACGCCAGGGTGATCGCCGCACGGTGTCTGACTCTCTGCCATATTTCGCCCTCAAAATCCAAACGCTTAGGCTTCGTGATTTTGCTTCACATCGCCAATTCATCCGTATCACTCAGAAAAATACGTGACCTTCAGTGGTGGATTAAACTACCTATGATACAACGAACTCTTCTAATTTGTATTGCCAGGACTGGAATTTCGCAACTTGGTCAACTTCATAGTAAAAGGGGATTTGTTTATTAAAACGGCACCGAAAAATCAACCCGTACAGCGACCATAAAATTTTAAGACATTTTAAAAAGAGACCTGTAGACTTGGATGTTTATAAAATATGTAGAGATCTCCAGTTTCACCACATACACCGCGTTTGTTTAGTAGTTACAGTACCGCCCGTTTCGTTACAAGTTTGCGCGGAACAAACAATTTTTATTATTATTTTAGGAAAAAAGTTTCCATTTGATATAACCAGTTTTTAGGTCGCTGCGCTTATATCCTTATGTAATGTAAGGAAGTTTTAGGAATTGTTTTACAACGCTGACAATGTGTACAACGATTTTTTTACAACTGGGACAAAAAGTGGTTGCACATGGGTAGGTAAAGTAATTAAATTAGTCCCGGTATGTTCAACAATTGTTGCATATGAAGGTAATCATTGTGTGTATTAAATCATCTTGGTTCACCTCAGTAAACCGCCGACTGGGGCGGCTGTTGGGGGTGGGGTGGGTGGTATAATCTTGATTTCAGACAGTCTCAGACTTCCTATAGGCAACTTAAATCGCACTTTTCATATTGTCAATTGAGTAAAGCATCCGTTGTATTTTCTTCTAGCTACACGTGAAAGCGTTAAAATGACAATTGTTGGTCCACTTACAATACATAGGTAATGTTTAATTCTAATGACGTATAAAAATGTTTGCCAAATTAACCACATGACTACCTGTCGCATTCAACAACTGGTGCCTAAGAGACTGCTGAAATTATAATCGATATTTAACGTATAATACTATGAAGTAATTATAAATCATGTCAAAACTATGCAGGATGCAACAAACAATAAGCTATATCATAAAGTAAAATATGACTTGTTAAATCTAAGAGCGTTGTTATTATTAAATTCCATTTGTCTTTGTTTGCTGACCGAAAAACTTTCATAAACCATTTCTATAGAATAACAGACATTTCTGTTCTTATAAATAGCGTAGACAGTATCAACACCCGCCCCCTCCCATTGCTTTTCTGATATCTTACCTTTTACTCTAAACTTGTTTTCGTGCTGTTGTTGCGATTGCCCGTCACTCCTTCCCCGTTTTTCACCAGGCAAGAGTATGAGTTTTTTAATATATTTTTTTACTTTGTTTCATTTCTCACTTCCATCTTCTTTCATCTCATCAATAAACACACGCTGCAGCCTACCTAGGCAAAAGACCTCAACCAGTACCTCCAGTTCCCGCCCGTTTTTCACTATTCGTCGAATATTTCAGATAGTCACGCCTTTTCATTGACGATTGGAACAGAAAATACTCTCTCTAAGCGCGTAGGTTGGGGAATAAATCGTTTAACATTACAATGACCCAATCATTACATTGCACACCCACATTTCATAGCACTGAGGAGCACTGAAAGTGACTCCATTACGGCTCTGATACAGAAATAGAAATTGTAGCAAATAAAGTGAAGCAATTTGATCCAACATGGAGAGAGAAGGTATATAGTTTCTGAATTAAATCTACGGTGAAAGACTCACGCATTTCAGCTAGACGATTTGCTGGCTTGCGATGGCATTGTTGTAATCGATTTTCAGCGATTCTGTGAGGTGTCCCGCGCTGTGGCACAAACAGTCACATCCATACAGTCATGCACAACAGCATATGTATATGCTACGTGTCTTAAACACTTCGCACATGACATATATACATATTTCTGCATATATGCCTATATGCTTGTATTTACATCTTACATTATATGTACGTCATTTATACACAACTGAAATAATACGTATTCAGTATGGTTTATTTAAATATATATATACCGAATGTATTATATGCGCACTATATATAGTATAGGGTCCACAACATTAAATTATGTTGACGAAACTCCCGAAAGTCTTTATGTCCCGTCTTCTTTTAGAAAGGCAATTCATTGACAATTAAATGTGTCTATCATTTACTCATTCCAGACATTGGGTGGAAATGTTGTCAGTTAACCAACCAGAATTATTTTCCGGCTCATATTGGAGGAGGTGGCTGCCTATCATTTTAATACCATCAAGCTAGATTGCCTCGGAGCATTTTACTTTCTACGCATTTCTATTTTCTCATTTATTTATTTTTTAAGACAACGACCCGAGCTGACCTCAGGCCAACTTAAATAAATACTGACAGCTTATCTAACCAATCAGGTTGGGAAAGGTGATAGCGAACGGTTATATTGTCCAATATCTTTATAGAAGACCGTGACTGACACTGAATGAGAGCAACTGAGGATACGGTTTTGTGTTGCCCCTGCACCTCCTCTCCACTATCATCATCACCATTACCTCTGTCTAGACAGTGACAGGTGTGTGTGCCCGTCTGAAGTCTAGACTGCAGGAGTCAGACTTAAAGCTGTACCTAATGTTATTTCTAGATATATTTGTTCTCAGTGTGAACATCGCACATTTAAAAAAATGTGTTTTATCATTAGATTCACGTTTCTTAGACTCTTGGTATGCACACTGTAACGATATTAATATGGTGGACTAAATGCATTTTCTTATTGTTTATCTTTAATTCTGTAACAGTGCAAATGAACTGACACAATTCAATAATAAAATCAAGCAATGGCCTTGTAGTTTTCTCGGGCTTAATTTGCACGATAATTCTGCCCCCATAATGTAAAATGCTGAATGTGTTGAGCAGCGGGCGGTTTCGGAGGATCATTATTGTCTCGGTTCCGTACGGAGCCGAGGGGTGCAGCGCGCGCCCGGGTTCCCCTACGCCGTACCCAGGTTTCGCCCCTGTTGGCGAGTATGGTGGGGTTATTTGTTTGTTTGCTTGTTGATTTTCATTATTGTTTCTCACGAGTACTCAAGTTTCGTTTCACAAATCAAAGGTTTGCCTTTCGTATCTCCAAATTTGTGCGTATGTGTGTCCTGCAATACTGTACTCCACCTTACGTGTCATATTTCTCAGGATATTGCTCTCGATCACCGTGAACCCTGACTGGAGAAGCAGTTACTGAAAATGGGTGGTCAGACGCATGAAAATATAAAATTATCCGCAAATCATCTTAATTTATGACTGCGAACGTAAAGATTGATTCGAGAGAATTAGACAGAACACATAAACGTCGATACTTATACTCATTTACAATTTGAACTCGGCTTCGAAAATATAAAATATTCTAAGATGAAAATGAATACAATTCTGAATATGTAGATCTTTACTTTTGATAGTGTCCATTATTATCATGTACGTAGCATGTAAATTAGCTAGCAATAATAAGATATCGCCTAAATGAAAACGCTACATAAACCAGTCAGTGGCGGAAAAGAACTGATTTTCTATCTGAAAATATCATATTAAATAAGCCTTATGACTTGGTGGTAAATGGAAATTCTTGAGTTGAATAACCACACAATATTATCCTGAAAGTTAATACAATATAAAATTCCAGTTAAACAATGCGTGCTTGTTTCCCCATTTTGATTTCACTGCTTTTTCCTACCGTTGGAAAGAACTACATATTTTTGTATTGATTATGAACATTTGGTAACGAAAGATTTTAATCGTCTTAACGAACCTCTAAGTCCGCTATATCTTACGTTGGTTGCTGTGGCCAGGGGCGTGGATTTAGGCCTTTATTGAAGTTATCGTGGCGTGTTACATTGTTATTTTACAAAAGGAAATGGCATGTTTTTGCGTCCTCTGCTGGCTGATCGTATATTAGCAAGTTGAAATGAGCTCATTCCAGATTCGAGACAGCATTAAACAGAATGAAAAATCGTTATAAAACTTGACATTTTTTTCCTCAGATCATGTTTTCCAATCCGGTTTATGTACCATCCAATACAGTTTTGATCTGATTGCATTTTTCTTCATTTGTCTTATTTAACTGTGTCAATATTGCTGCTTACAGCAGTACATTGAAAAAGGCTACGAAATATGTTTTTTAACTGTAATATTATTTATCATTAATTGAATATTACAGAACATAGAATAATACTAAAATGTAATCTTTCAGTAGTCCTTATTACACTTTCAATAAAAAAAACACAGTTTGCAGAATAATCCAAGCTTTCAGTTCATATTAAACTAAACAAGTCTTCCCCCATCATACACTAAAACTGGATGTGTGATTTTTGAAGTCCAGGATGCATAAAACTTCTGGTTCATGTACACAAAATGCCGTAAAAATGCAGGGTGTAAGTGAGAACCAGTATATAACAGCCTCCGGGGTTTGGGTTCGATGCGAGGTTCGCCTGCATTCTCCATGTCCGTGTGGGTTTGTACTCGGTACTTGGCAGTCCAAAGCGCATGGATTAATGCCTCTAAGATGTCCTTTGTGTGTAGTTTTTGAAGGACTAGCATCAAATGCAGGGTGTGTTCTGAGCATCCTGGCCCAGTTTCCTGGCCCCATGTCTATGGAAAATGGATTGCTGTTATTGTTAATACTTGTTTTTGTTGCACAAGAGAAGTTTGTCATCTCTGAAGTTTTGTGTGTCAGTCTTATCCTTAAACGACATCTTATCATATAAACATGTATGGGCAATTGTGGTGTGCATATAAAAAGTTCTGCCTAAGTAACACATGGTTTATTATGTACGTGGATATTGTTTCCAGTCTTAAACCATATTGTAGTTTCTAGTTTGTTTCTAGTCTAGCTTTGTTGCAGTGTTTGTAGTCCGTAGATGTTTGTGTTTCTGGTGAGTCATCATGTGTTTTTGCCAGTGTAGCTTGCAAGCAAACTATTCCAATACAGTAATATCTAGGATAAACTATTTTTGTTTGATTGATTAAACAATATGGTACATTTTTTTAGGTTCACACCACATATGTTATTTGTTATTTGATTTGGAAGACATGGTTAATCCAGTTCATGCCTTTACTGCCTATAGTTTTCCGGATACTAAAAACATAGCATCTTCACAAGTCTCTTTGTCAGGGTATAAACTCAACAAGGTAACAAAAGACTTACACAGGGGTACTGGTCCATGCTGAATCCATTGTGTCTCATAGTTATATGGAGTTGGCAGGTAGTTTACTTCTACTTTGAAAGGCTCATGCTAACTCATCACACAG
This sequence comes from Pollimyrus isidori, assembly GCA_019775955.2. NCBI lineage: Eukaryota > Metazoa > Chordata > Actinopteri > Osteoglossiformes > Mormyridae > Pollimyrus > Pollimyrus isidori. The sequence continues at coordinate 6,756,432 of JABFDZ020000042.1, forward strand.
GTATTCAGTTGTATTGAGACCTAGGGACTGGATTAGGCAGTCACATCCAGAAAGTGCTGTTGCATATGCGGGTTTGCACTCTTACTCCCTAATTAGATTACTAATTGAAGGACTGATTGGCTGAAGAGTCCTCACACCTGGGTTCGAGTAACCCAGTAACTGACCTAAAGATTATCCCAAAAACCTTCATACACGCTGGCACGTTGCAGGTAAGATTACCCACCCCTGCACCAAACTGAAAATGGATTTTGTCGGCTCATTCACCATTTACGAGATGTCTCAAAGTACCAGTTCACATATTGATCTTTCATTTTCCTCATCCTTCCACCCCCTCTTCCTGTCACATGGTGTAATGCAGTCCTGTCATTTGTTGATACAGCTTATGGAGAAAAGGGGAGGGCTTGGTTTGATGCAACTGATCTTCCTGCTGATGCAAACACAGCAGAATGGGTGTCACCTACGAATGAGACCATATAGGGGTATGAATCGAGATTGCAATGTAAAAATCAATCATGCTACCCGAGAATGAGATTGTATAGGAGTATGAATCAGGATCGTGGTTTAATAATGATTAATCGCGTTGCCCTAGAATTTGTTCATATATGGGTAAGAATCAAGAACCAGCCTACAAAGAACTACCACAGAGTAACAATCACTATGACTGACTGAGGACACTAGGAAAGGATAAGAAGGGGTAGGTGTGGGCTATTACAGACAAGAGACTAGGGGCAACAAGGAGTACTTATGAGCTATTACAGACAAGAGAGTATGGGTTACATGGAGTAGGTGTGGGCTATTACAGACAAGGATTAGAGGCAACAAGGAGTACTGTAGGTGTGTAGTATTACAAACAAGAGACTAGGGGCAACATGGAGTAGATGTGGGCAATTACAGACAAGACACTAGGGGTTACATGGAGTAGGTGTGGGCTATTACAGACAAGACACTAGGGGTTACATGGAGTAGGTGTGGCCAATTAACTGATACAGAGCTTTCAAACACCAAGTGAAACCTAAACAAAGAACTGTAACAGAAATACACCAAGAAAACACAAAATAACATAAATGTTAAATTAATCCACAGCAGAACAGAAATCGGGATGAATGGCCGACTGCTCAGTCTGTTAAACCACACAGTGACCAAAGGGACAGGGAAACACTGGGAGTGAAAGACAGAGGATAGGCAGCAACAAACGGGGAACAGCCATGCTGCAGGGGCAGGACTGCGACTGATCCTGATGCACAACAGTGGGCCTGGTCAATGGGGAAGGAGAGAGAGGTTCAACACCTGGCTGCATGGTGTGCTGAGAACAACGTGGGCCTTAGCATCAGGAAGACTGAGCTCACTGTGGACTTCAGGAAAGCGAGAGGCTACAGACACACCCTCATTCATATCAATGGAACTGAGGTGGAGCATCTTCAGCTTCCAGCTCCTGGGATTATACACCTCTGAGGACTTCTCTGGGTCTATTAGCTCCTCCACCCCCGGTCAGGAAGGCCCAGCAGCACGTCTACTTGCTGGGGAGACCGACGAAATCCTGCCACCTCAGATCCTAACCGACTTTTACCCACGTTTCCTGGAGAGCATCTCGAGCTGTGTCGCAGTGTGTATAAAGGTTACTCCATCTCCGACTGGAAGACCCTGCAGGTGGTGTAAGTAGCCCAGTACATTGTCAGCACCCAGCTCCCGTAGAACGCCTACCCAGCTCCCGTACGGATGGAGGTACCAAGACCTGCGCTCTGACACCAGCAGGCGGAGGAATAGATTTTACCCCGCAGCAGATTCCCTGCTGAACACCCCCAAAATATACACATACATGCATGCATATGCATACATACATACGTGTGTGTGTGTGTATTAGGTTTGTTTTACATTGTGGGGACCAAATGTGCTATTTTGACTTCTTGGGAACCATTTTCAGATCCATGACTGTTATCAAAAAACTAAAAATGCCAAAAGTCTCATGTTTTGTTTGGTTACTTAAGGTTAAGGTTAGGGCTGGGAAGTTAGGTGTGTGTGTGTGTGCGCGCGTGTGTGTGTGCGTGTGTGTGCGTGTGTGTATGTGTGTGCCTGTGTGTGTGTGTGCGTGCGTGTGTGTGTGTGCGTGTGTGTGCGTGTGCCTGTGAGTGTGTATACACATATATAGAGGGACGCTCACGTAGCAGCTGGTTGCTGCAGAAAGACATTCATGTCCGGAGGTGGGACTGCACCATGTATTGGCCTGGGGGTTCATCAACCAGGATCCCAAGGTGTTTTGTCATCTGGTGGGAGCGACATCATGTATAGGTGTATATATATTACCATTGACCTATTTATCACATGTGTTTATATTGTATAACTGTTTTTAACATTTTTGCACTTTCAAATTCAATGACAAACTGCATTTTTTGTCTTTACTTGTTCTTTGCTTAATGACAAGGTTGAATCTAACTGAATCTAGTCTAACCAAATCTAATCTAATATAAAAATGATTAATCGTGCAGCCGAAATTTACAGATGAATGTATTTTCTGACCCAGTAGGATAAGCAGGTCGGAAAATGGATGGATGGATGTATTACTGCCATAAGTATACCTGTTACTATGGCAACACTACCCCCAGCTTGTAGCGTCAACATATACCATGATGGTTGCTTGCACTAATGTATTTTTTCCATACCCGATTCCTCTCTTTTTGTATATATACAGCAACAGGATCTAGGATTCTTCAGACTGCACAGTGTCTTTCCAGTCTTCCAATCCGATGCTTTCATTCCCAACCAACTGCAAATGCAGTTTTTTTGTTTGGTTTTTTTTTGCTGACAAACAATGGAACTCTATAAAGACGTTGCCTGTCATACCACATTTGTGTTAAGGCATTTTTTTCTTGGCTTTTTCCAGCACCGCCGTTACACAGGAATGTCAGCTGACTAACTGCAGATGATCTGTTGATCTGTTGATGATCACAATTAGTCGTAGTAGATTCCCACCACCTGCCTCACCAGTGAGCCGTCTTATGCCATTGGTCTGCCATTGGTCCGATGTATTTTCGGTGGTTGGGTTCCAGATATCCATAACACACTACTGAGGTTGGAAAAACTCACCAGTGTTGTAGCTCCTTTCAAAAGTACTTTTAAAAGTATTTTTTTCCGGCACATTCTCCCTCCCAAACACAATCTATGTTTTAGTTGCTTCAGGCCTTAAAAATCCTTTTTTAACCTGTTTCCTCCCCTTCATCAGCAATTATTCCAGAGAACTGAACAAGTTTCTTGTCTTTATGTACACTCGGGGTGTATTTAATGATCACATACAGCTTTTAATTGCAATTCTTTTCATACCTTCAGTACAAAATTAAACATAATGCAGCAACGATTCATTGCGCCACAGTAACTACCTGCAATGCTGTTCTCCTGATTTATTCGCTGGTACTCCTGCTAGGAAGAGCCTGGGACCCATGACCTTGTGAAGATCTACCTACCAGAGGCCAAAGGGGAGGAACAATCCATCTGTCCTCTCCAGCTTGGATGGTTTTGTTGAAAAAAGGTGAAATGGGACAAGGGACTGTGGTCCTTTATAAATGGCCTGGGACTCATGTATTTATCCATTTTAGCGTTTCTTTCAGATGCTGTTGATCTTTTGCTTTTTTTCTCTCCTTTACAGATGCAGCAGTTGGAGTTACGTGCTGTTATGTGCTACCTATACTTCACTCTAATCTTTCTTAGTTTATTTCTCTCACTTTCTCCTCCTTTTCTTTCTCTCTCTCTCTCTCTCTCTCCTTCATCTGTCCCTCCTCTTCAGTCAGCTCAGCCACTGTAATATTTAACATGTGCTATACATAAATGAATGAATGAATGAATGAATGAATGAATGAAATAAACATGAGGGGCCTATACAGAGTTTAGAGTTCCTCATGGTAAAGCAAACATGTTTGGCACTGCAGCGTATTCAGACCATGATTCTACTTGCTAAAGCTGCAATACAATAAAAAAATATATATAAAAAATAAATAAATTACCTGGGACTCAATGCTTTCACAGTTAAGTACACTTAAGTCTACTGGTACTATATAGGACACAAACAGAAATGGTCAGCCTGTACTAGATCGGCCTTTTACTAGAGCTATGGAGTTAGAACGTTCTTGAACTTTGCTCACATTTATTAATGACGTTTGTAGGTTCGGCTTTGTCCTATCACTGCTGACAGGTATCTTAAAAAGCAAAAGGACTCTGAAGGTGCAAAGGGCCTTGGACGAGTTGAAAAATGTATTTACATTAGCCCTGATTTTCATACATTCCAGTCACACTCAACTCTTTCTTGGAGATAAGACATTTCCAAAATAGCAATAGGGCCAGTACTGTCTATATCTGACCAATATGAGAAATTTCAACTTGTTAGTGTACAATAGATGCACTGATTAATGGAGCCCTCTGTCCTGTTGTACTATATACCTTAGTATATTTAGATAAGTATATGTATATAAGTATAGTGTAAATTATGACCCCTCTCACCCTCATTGTGATCTGTCTTGTGTGCTGTTGTGTTTTATGTTGCACATTTGGTCATGGAGAACGACAGGAGAGGCGACGAGCGAGACGAGACCTGGAAGACAAAACCAAAAACCCATCAACAGGGGCCAGGGAACAAGACAGAGACACAAAACAGGCACAAGGACAGAAACCAGGACAGGACACAACACAGGACAGGGAAAGGGAGAAACAGAGGGACCGCCAACTGGTGGAGCAAAAGGGCCGAGAGTGAGGCACAAACCCAGGTGGGACAAGAGGAGGAGCAAACAAGACAGACCCAGGAGGCGGACATCAGGGCGCCCGAAGGCAACTAGGCACAGGACGGGCAGCAGCCGAAGGGGCCGCAAGCAAGGGGGAGGCAGAAGCTGGAGCCAAGGAGACGGGTCGAGGGACCACTGGCACAGGCAGGTGAAAGGGGGAAGCCGCTGATGGCGACACCGGAGCCCGCAAAGGTGCCGTCCGATGCCCAGATGAAGCAGGATGGAGGACCGGCACCGAGGAACCAGAGGGGAACCTGGCGGCGACCGGCAACCAGGAGCTGGAGGATCCGCAGGCAGCCACCAGACAACAGCCAAGGGCCGCACGGGCGTGCCAGGGGGCGGGACAGCAGGGACCCTGACCCTCCGTTTGTGCCCCCTTCCGGGACACGGAGAGGTGGGGACCCCGTTAGACTCCACCTCTCTGGGGCACTGGCACTCGAACAGGGTGTCCACCTGGGTCTGGTGTGGGCGGATCAGGAACAGGCGGGGCCGTGGGCGGGGCCGCAGGACTAGCAGGAACAGGCGAGACAAGCAGGAACAGGTGGGGCCGCGGAACAAGCAGGAACAGGTGGAGCCGCGGGTGGGGCCACAGGACTAGCAGGAACAGGCGGGACCGCAGGCTTACCAGGAGCGGGCCCTAACCCCCCCTCAAAACGTGCACTCCGTGCGCGCCCCAGGAGAGGCATGGCAAGGCGTCCTTAGGCGGAGCAGCTGCGGGTGGAGGCGAGGGCGTGGCGGCCTCAGGCGGGGCAGCTGCGGGCGAAGGCACGGGTGTGGTGGCCTCAGGCGGGGCAGCTGCGGGCGAAGGCGCGGGTGTGGTGGCTTCAGGCGGGGCAGCTGGGGGCGAAGGCGCGTGTGTGGTGGCCTCAGGCAGGGCAGCTGCGGGCGATGGCGCAGGTGTGGTGGCCTCAGGCGGAGCAGGGGCCTCGGGTGCGGCTGTCACAGCAGGTGGAGGTGGGTCCGGAGCAGGCGCCTCAGGTGTGGGTGCAGCCGCGGGCGTTGTGGCTTCCACAGGAACGGCTGTGGGCGTGGCGGCCTCAGGCAAGGCTGCCACAGACACTGCCACTTCCTGACCCACAGGGGGTGTCGACAGGACCGGCAAGAGGCATGCAGGCCCCTTGAAGGGCCTTGGAGATCCTCGGGATCGCGTCTCTTATCGGGCTGATCCATTTACCGCCGATGTGCTCCGAGCGGTAATGGATCGCCTGCAGCGGAGGAGTCTTGCCCTTGGCAGGGTTTTCCAGGCAGGCAGCGCTGGAGTCTCCCCAGCTCTTTGGGGAGCTCCCTCGCCCACCCCCTTTCTCCCAGGTGGGGACAAGTGAGCAGGTGCCCAGATAGACACCCACTCCGGTGGCGCACACCTCCTGCTGCTCGCGGAGCCGCTAAAGCAAGCGACGGAGGATCTTCCGTGCCCGGGTTAGTGGGTATTGCTGTCCCACCGGGCGCTCTGCTGCCAGGAGGTCCGCGCCCTGGTTGGCCAGCTCCAGGGCTGCAGGGTCCTCTTGGACCTCGGGCTGGGATGGCCTGTGCACGAATTCCTGCAGCAGAACGAGCACCATCGTGCTCCACCATCTGCTCCGTGTCTTTCGGGAGACTTAGCATTCTGTTGTATGCGGCGGTGGCCGAGCGGCAAAAGGAGGGTACACCAGTCAGAAATCTAAGCAAATGGGGTTTATTGAACAAGGACACACGGCAACACTGGGGCAACGTCAATGCTAAGTCTGCCGGACCTACACTGACGCATACTTAAATACACAAAACAGGCGTGCGGAAATACAAGACAGGTGAGAACCATCAGGGAAAATGAGAGGTAACACGGTGGGCGTGGCACACATGAGGATCATTCGGAGCGGGTCATGACATATATACACACACATTATATATATTACTATTCAACAGTTGTAAACAGGTGTGGATGCAATAGCACATTCCACTGAAGTTATAGGAACTGTTTTTTTTTGGGGAGGCCCATAAATGTATAAGTAAATAACAGAAATATCCATTCATCCATTTTCCAAATCGCTTATCCTACTGGGTCACGGGGGGGTCCAGAGTAACAGAAATATGCTGTAGCTTATTACTGTTGTGACGTACCGCGTTGTCCGTCCTGTTCCAGCCTTTCGTGTGCCACGCCCACCTTGCTCCCTCCCGTAATTACCCATTGTTTTCACCTGCGAGGCGCTGCCACTCGCCAGTCCTGTGTCTTGTTCTTTGTATTTAAGTCTGCGCCAGCGTCTGTTCCGGCAGACGCGGCATAAACGTATTTATGTTTGCGTGTGTGCACCATAAACCCCGGTTTGTCCCGTACTTCCGCCTGGACTCTCGGTTGTTCGCCCTGCACACACCTGGGATACAGCACAGTATGCCGCGTCTCTCGACAAACACGGAGCAGCAGACCGAGTCCGAGAGGCTCGGTCTGCTGCATGACTTTGTGTCGCTGCGGTGCCAGCCGGAGATCGTCTGGAACCGGGAGGCTCTGGAACTGGTCGACCGCGGGACTGCCCTCTTAGCGAAGGAGCGTCCCGCAGGTCAACAGTACCCGCTCACCCGGGCGCGCAAGCTCCTCATCCGCCTTCGTCAGCTAGCTGAGGAGGAGGGGAGGAGAGACGTCCGGCGAGAACCAGAGGAAACGGGGCTGTTCCTTCGAGCCTGCTCACTCTCCCCAGCAAGGGAGAACATGGACGAGCTAGGACTCTCGCCGCCGGTCTGGGCAGAGCTCTCCGGGCGCAGCCGCACCAGCCGGCGACACAGCGTGCGCATCCGCGCCCGCCGACGACACATCACGCACATCCGCGCCAGCCGGCGACCCATCACGCGCATCCGCGCCAGCCGGCGACGCATCACGCACATCCACGCCAGCTGGAGACGCATCACGCGCATCCGCGCCAGCCTGCGGCCCTCGGCCCCGGCTGGGCCTCGTAGGCCTGCGGTGGCAGCCCCAGCTGCCCAGGTCCTGTTCGGCCCAGGACTCGGTGGCCCCGAGGAGGTCCCGGACCCTTACCTCGCTTCTCCCCTCGAGACTGAGGTGGAGGAGCTCGAGTGGGACCCCTCGGGGATTTGTTTCTGGAGCTCCTTGGACCCCAGGAGACACTCCAGGCCCCATGGGGGCAGAGCCCGTGGGGGCTCTCGCCTCTCCATTTCCCAAAGAGGGACGGGCCACTTGAAGAGGGCTTGGGGCCCCCCCCTTCCGGCCTCGGCCACAGTGGGGCTGCCCCTAGCCGTCGTGCGGTGGATGCCTGTGAATCCTCCGCCCCGTGGGCACTTGCCACCTCCGGACCCCCCAGCTACGAGGCGCGCTCGGAGGGCACGCCTTAAGGGGGGGGGGGTGCAGTCCAGTCCCCCCCCGGCAGACCTTTGTCTCCAGGGGCCCCTTCTTCTTCGACGCTCCAGACTAAGGCCCCACCAACGCAGTCTCCTGCCCCTGCCTCAGGTACAGTTCCCTCGGGGCCCCCTCCGACTCTTCGTCCGTCTCCAGGGGCCCCTGTGAAAGCACCGCCTGATCTCGCCTCCTGCCCGCTTCCCCCAAGGTCCCTGCCGGGACCTCGATCTCGACCCTCGGACCCTCCGTCGGACCCTCAGCAGCCGTCTCCGGGCCCCCCCTCTTCGTCTGGGCGCTGGACGGCACCTTACCAGGCTCCAGGGGTGCCGTCACCGGCTCCCTTCATGACCCCTCTGGGGGTTCCTCGACCCAGTCCCGGGGCCCCAGTGGGGGCCCCTCCAGCTCCAAATTTCTCTTGGCCTGCGGCCCCTCCAGTCGCTGCCCGGCCCCGGCCTGGGGGCCTTCATGCACCCTGGGCTTCGTTTGTCCTGCCTCCTTGTGTTTCCTCGTTCGTACCTGGTCCCTTTGTTCCCCCTGTCACTCCTGGCCCTTTCGTCCCTCCTCGTTGTCCTACAGTAGCCCTTTTGGTTTCCTCCGTCTCCCCCTTTCTCATCTGCCTGTCGGCCTTCCCTGTTCTCTGTCGTGTTTTGTCCTGGTTCATGTCTCTGGGGGTGTTTTGTCTCTCCGTCCTGTGTCCTGGTCTGGTGTAATGTTCTGGTTGTGTCTTCGGGTTACGTCCTTCGGTGTGCTCAGGGTAATGTGCTGGTTTTGTCTTTCAGGTCCTGTCTCCCCGGTTCCGTCCTGTCCGACGCTCCTCCTGGAGGGGGGCTATGTGACGTACCAATTACAGTAGTGCCTCGGTTCTCGAACTTAATCTGTTCCTGGACTCGGGATCTAATCCTAAAAAGTTGGAGTTCATATAAGATTTCCATAAGAAATAATAGAAAACCAATTAATTGGTTCCCGGCCACTAAAAATTGCACCTAAATATGTTTTTTAAGCATTTAAACACAAAATGAACATAAGAAGTATTACTAGAACTGCGTTTTAACATCTACGAAACATAGCCAAGCTTCGTAAGATGCTCTGATTTTGTGATGCTGAAAAGTTAATACATGCCTTTGTAACTTCCAGACTGGACTACTGTAATGCCCTCCTTACTGGTTCCTCGTCCGGATCCTTACATAAACTTCAGCTGGTACAGAATGCAGAAGCCAGAGTTCTCACAAATATTAAAAAAATTTATCACATTACACTATCCTCCCTTCATTGGTTACCAGTTAGGTCTCGGATTGACTATAAAATCTAACAGACAGTCTTCTAACTGAGATAGGAGTGAATTATCATCAGGGTTAACAGATATACTGTATATAACTGTGTATCATCTGCATAACAGTGAAACCCAACACCATGATATCTAATAATGTTACCAAGAGGTAGCATGTATAGGGTAAACAGTAGCGGGCCCAGTACTGATCCCTGTAGGACACCGTATGTGACTTTGGTGGCCTTGGATGATTCATTGTTCACATGGGCATACTGATAGCGATCAGTTAAATATGAGTGGAACCGAGAGAGTGGTAAAATGGACTGCATTTATATAGTGCTTTTCCACAAAGCGCTTTACAATTTATGCCTCACATTCACCCATTCACACACCTGTGGTAGAGGCTGCCATGCAAGGTGCCAAGCTGCACACTGGGAGCAATTTGGGGTTCAGTGTCTTGCTCAAGGACACTTTTATGGGGACAGGAGTAAGCAGGGCTTGAACCTGCAACCTTCCGGCTGCTGAATGATAGCACTGCCTTCCGCACCACCAACTTTCTTGTTGTAATGAACACTTAACTGACTATATATTATCTGAAATTAGGTATATTAGATAAACGATAGTATTTTGATTAACTTTATACACTTTTCAATTAAAAAATTCTAAGATTTTTGACAGGAACCAAGACTGGGGACAGCCAAAATAGGCTGGTGAGAGCACTCTGATAAGGGGATTTAAAAAACTATTTCAATCTGGGAGAATTTCATAATGTTCTTTATTTTCTCACCCATATTTATTAGGAAATCTCTTTATTTATAGAGAAAAAACCAGCTGGGACTGAAATTGCACGTCCTGAGGAGAATGACCCGACTGATTACTCATATTTCCAGTTCAAAGTCACAAGAGTTTTGGGTTATATCGCAAAAGTTTTGGGTTATAATGCAAAACATGACACCTCTTTTTTCCGTTCCGTTTTTTTTCTCCTCCTTTGTCCCCTTAGAGGCCTCGTACAAAAGGGTGTTGCACGTCTTTAAAAATATTTCATCCAATGAGTCTTTTAATGTAACATGAAAGATGTAGAGATGTTTTAAAATGTAACAAGAAAGTTTTTGAAAGATGTACAAATGTTTTAAAATGTAATATGAAAGATGTACAGATGTTTTAAAATGTTCGGGTGTTTTATTTTCCAGACGCGTACAAAAATGTTTTGTTACTTGTATGCAGCGCAAACGTGTTTGTACAAAGTTTTATGCATTCATTTTTGAAACCTAATATGAACGTGGCTTTAATTTAACAAAAACAAAGTTGTAAAAATGTTGTAGGTTCTTTATCAAAATAGATTTTATTAATGTAACATGAAGTTTTTTATTTTCAAAGTTGCACAAGGGTTTTAAAATGTAAACGTGTGTTCTATTTTTCAAAGTTGTACAAAAATGTTTGTGTACATTTACCAAATGTGTTTTAAAATGTAACATGTATGGCTGTTTTATTATTCAAAATAAAAGTTGTACATATGTTTTGTTATATGTAGGCTATGCAGCACGGTCATGTTTTTGAAATGTACTAATGTTTTTTTTTGGGGGGGGGGGTGGTGGGAATAAAGATAATTTAAAGGGGTACCACTCATGGAATCTACCCAACTATATAAGCTTTTGAATCCAGAGC
>JABFDZ020000042.1:6804678-6834313 GCA_019775955.2 Pollimyrus isidori
GCTATTTATTATTATTTATTGCTGCTACACCACTTTGTCTTCTATGTCTTGTGTGTATCTTGTCTTATGTTCTGTCTGGGGGGGGGGGGATTTCATTGTGCTCTGTACGCTGTACTTGGTACACATGACAATAAACTTCAACTTCAACTTGAAAGAATCCAGAAATTTAAGGCCGCTGAAATTAAATTTTGATAACGCTATACATTACGATGACAGAAATATGAAACCTTGCAATTCATTAATTTGTAGATGCTCGTTTAACATCAAGGCATAACTGATAAAATGACTCATCGCATGCATTATCCGATACTATAGAGTGTGAGAAATATGGTGTATGTGTATATATATTATATAGTCATTCATTAATTTTTATTTATTTCAAACAAACAACAAATAAAAAACATTTCCACATTCTCCATCATAATGTTACACCTTTCGATTTCATTGCTTGAAAAGGAGTAGGCAGAAATATAAACGTATTTGGTCCTACCCCATTCATACCATATCACTTCAGAATTAACCTCCTTTAAATTGCAACAACAACTAACTAAATAAACCTTGCAACAAAACCAGTTATTCTACCAAACACACCAATTAATGACTGAATGAACAAAGACAAACAAATAAAAATCTCTTTTTTTGCATGGTGGGGAACAGAAGGTTGAAGGTCAAGCAATTGACTGACCCTGTCATTTAAATTGTACAGCACTATGGATTAGAGTGTCTGCTACATAAATAGACGTAACGTTTCATGTAATGTTTTAATCTGGATTCAATGCGAGTTATGTGACTTCAGTGCTAGTTTTCGGTGAGCAAAACAAAAAGTCTGTGACATCTTCACAAATTAAGAGCTCAACCACAAATGAAGTGGTACTTATAGAACCAGACATCCAGATACCAAGAATAAATTCAAAACAGAAGATTTTATCATACTCTTTGATCAGATTCTATGTTTTGGTCCATATAGCGCAACATTAAATTATACCAACATAGAAGAAAATGACAATATCAGCAATAACGCCCTGAAATCATTGTAACTATACAACCATTTATTGTGCATTTCCCATTCAGCAAAAACTCCTTAGGCCTTTGCTTTGGAGGTAAAATCTTGTCCTCTGAACAAAGAGACATAGAGCCTCATAAAGCAGTATGTGACTCCAAGTGCACAGTACAGGGAAGTGATCATCAGTGGGATGAATGGCAAAGTCTGCCGCCAGGGCGTGAAAGGATAGACAAACTCACACAAAATCTCAAGAGGAACAAAGCCAATGAGGTATGCAGATTCCACACTACTGATCAAGGGTCCCGTTGCTCTGTAAAAGAAATGGTCATAAAATAATCACCAACGCAAATTTATATGATCACTCTAATGAATGCTTTTTATAATAGAAATGAATGTGAAGCATGCCTCAGTCATAATGCAGATTGCCCCCCCCAGTTTACTAACCTGAACAGCATTCTCAGTGAAATGAAGCTGTATATCGTAAAAAGCACCATGAGAAGAATTTTGATGGGCAATTCTGCAAAACAATATCGCAGCATATTGATTCATTCTCTTATATGCATAGATCATACACGCTATAGGTCATCAGCATAGATCGTACACACCATAGATCATCAGCATAGACCGTACACACTATTTACATTTCTGTAGATCCCAAAACTTGCATTAAATTCTGCAACTAGGAGCAAATCAGGTAAATATTTAGTGAGGAAAAACACTTACCGGGGGTAGTAAACAGTAGCGGAAACAGAGAGAAATGACCGGTTGTTGCTAAGATTAGGAATATTCCTGCATCCCTTTGGTTTTCTACTGCTAACAAACTGTAAAAAAAAAAAAAACAACACCATCTGTTCTAAAAAAAATGATTGGATTTAAACTCAAATCAAGGCTATGTGGTATATGTCAGATACCTCAATGGGAGCACTGCCATCAGGATAGCTTTTTCATGCACATGCCAGCCAAACATGAAGGATCCCATGGCACAGATGATAACGCATCGCAGGAATCCCCGGGCCCCCATCGGCCTGAGCCAGATGTGCAGAATTGCAGGCTTTGGGAAACAGGCGTTTCAAATTTAGTGACAAAATTATTTGCAAACACATATTACACTTAAAACACATCTATAAATAAAAAAAGGATACGGGAATAAAATGAATACAATAAGCTAACAGGCTAAAATAAATAAGTAAACTTACAAATACTGACATCAGGGTACATATCAGTGTAGCTAAAGGGGACACAGGGGGCAGTACTGAGTGTCGAAACTCCTGTACAAGGCCACCTGTCATTGAGGCTTTGGGAAGCCTCTGCGCATCAAGCAGTTTCAGTTTCACACCTGTATTGGAATTAATTTAAAAAAAAAAATCTGTGAATGCACTGCATGCTGGTATTTTATTTCTCTGGTTTAGTTATTATTTTGATAAAGAAGGGTCCCTACCCAAGATGGCGAGAGCTTTGTCTGCAGCATTATACAGAGCCCAGAAGTTGGGTGCCCAGTAGGCGTGACACAGCCCCCGTTTAAAGGGAAAGAGTCTGGACACAACTTGAGGAAATTGGCCCTAGAAAAAGATGGTCATTGAAGCAAATGTTAAAAGTTTTACTTAAAGCGGGGCTTTTCAATTCATGGTGCTCAAGGTCCGAGCCCTGCTCATTTTCCAACCCTACTTTACCTGTAAGCCAGGTGTGAAGCCTCTGGCCAATCAGAATCAGTAATTGTTAGAGTAACTACCTGGGAAAACTGGGCAGAATTGAAGAGCCCTGATTTAAAGGATTTTTTTTAATGTAAAAAATAATGTTCTGTGTAAATATTTGGGATAGAATTCACATTAATACAATATCTTGGAATAAGAATGTCAAACAATGAAAAAATAAAAAAAACATTGCAAATACTTATGACTATGTTTTATTAAGTCTGTCTCAGTATATTCATAATATGTGTAACTGAACACTTACCATGGCGATAAAGGGCCCAAACGAAACTGCAAACACTGAACATACAACCACTGCCAATTCCACTAATCGAACAATGCTGAAATTCCTCCATTTTATAGATCTGTCTAAAAAAGAAGAAATGATAATGCTCAACAATTCAAAAAGAATTAAAAGGAAAAACTACTAAAAGGCTTATCGCAATGAAGAAGAATTTGGCTGTTTTTTGTACTACAGCTTTTCACTTTTAATTTCAAATACTTATATTTTAATAAATCACCTGGATTGTCCTGAATGAAGCAAAATGATCTCAGTAAATAGATGCCATACGCAGGTGCGATGTAGAGATAAACGTGCTTCAGATTTAGGAGCACAGAAAATAGTAAGGCTCCTTCCAGGTGTCTTCCCTGTTAAAAACAATAAAAAGAAAAATATGTTTAATGTGAAAATCATGTAAATATAACTTCTGTTTCATTTTAAGAATAAATCAGCTTTTATACCTGAAAGTGTCTTGCCACTGAAAGAAGAAGAACACCAAACAGAAATCCATTGTACTGAAAATGGATATCTAAAAGCGTTAAGAAAAACAGCTGCAAATTGCAGCTGGCAATTTCACATTACAGATCTGCTCTCATGCTGAGAACTCAGAAAATGCTACAGTGTAACTAATTAAATCTGTAAAAAAAAAAAAAAGAAAAAAAAAAAGCCCATATACAGCCTAAGGATACGATCAACAATCAGGAGTCCAAAGTTCCACAGCAGCAGCGCTGCCAGGACGAAGCGGGGATTCTCCAGTGTGATCTTGGTCCCTTTTTTATCTTGCACACATTTGCAGCACCTGAGAAATGCAAAGATGAGCGCATTCTCCCAAAATTGTATCATTTCCGTTATCAAATTTATAAAACATCGCCAATAAGAATTAACATTTGCCATGCAAATTCTGATTCTTTACTTTGGTACTTCAAAAATATTTCTTGGGTTTTTATGATGAACTGCATATTTCATTTTAATGAAGGAATCAAACTATTTATAACATGTAAATGAATTGTGCGGCAAAATTTGCTGAGCATTGCATTACTCACTAAGAAATATTTGGATTATATCTACTTAATAAAATCTCTTCCTATTAACACTTTTGACTTGAAAAGTAATCTCTTAAACTATGTGTAATAAGAAACTTTGCAACCAGACCTGTAAAGACAGGAAACTTTTGGCAAATGAATACTAAAAATACTCACTCTTTTACAGCATAAATAAAGACGAGATCAGTAAAAATGACAGACAACCTTTGGAAAAGAACTGTAGCTGGACTTGCATGGTTCAGATTCTGTACTACCAGCATCTTACTGTCAAAATATTTTGCTATATGAGACAGCCCATATTCAAACCAGGCAAACAAAGGAGGGTAATCAAGGGTCCACTCTGAGTATTCCTGAAAAAAATTGAATAAATGAATATCTTTTTACAAAAATACATGATAAAACCAAATTTACTAAAAAAACAAATATTATATACTGACAGGCAGAACATATATTTTAGCTAGAAGTCGTCCAGGGATATCTGAACACCTATTCATTTCTTTATTACTGATTGGGATATAGATATGGTTACTGAAACTATGGATCTGAACGCAGTTTAGGACTTGCAACAGATACATCAGAACAATAGAAAAATGTAACGTTTTTCGTTTTAGAATCCAGTACTATAAAGTCAAATTTCCATACCTCAAAATACCACTTTGAAACAGGTAAATTGTGGGTGATAGCAAGCCAGTTTCTGTGCACCTCGAAATCAGTGGAATGACTGAAAAGTACAAAAACTGATTATGGAAAAACATCGAACAAACATGTCGAAAACGTCATAAAGAGCAGAAAACTACAGCCCGCCACGAGATATTAGGTGATTTTTTTTGCTTTTTTGAACTTAAATCATTCGTTTTTGTATGTTGGCATATGCATTTTGCAGGTTCAGGTCAAAATTCACGTTTGTAGCTCGGTAACTTACTATGTATTTATCAACAGACATTTTAGAAGGGAAACTCCAACTGCCAAGGCAGAGAACAAACTACTAAACTCCTTTTTCTGAACCGCCATATTCACTGGGAGTGAAAAAAAGAACGAATCTAACTAAAATAAACGTCAAACAGCAGCATCGTTTTCCGAATAGGAAGATGCCCTGCATGCAGCCCGCATCTATGGAAAGCCAAAAAGGCCAAACGGTTTTAGGTTTTTTACGCGTTTGTAAATGAAGCATTGCGTATTATCTCTACGGATTTCGACCAGGTTCCATTCTTCCATGCACAGCGAAGTACGTTCGCTCATTGCAATAAGCCCATGTAGTATTAGTGACAGGGATATTCGTATGTTTTAGATCTGGAAGCTTTTATTTAAACACAATGTAAAACGAGCTAAGGGCATAGCAACAACCCACGCAGGTCGCCTGCTGCGTAAATGATTCCTAAAGACAGGACCAGCAGCATGTTTTTGTGAAGGACCCGGATAATTCTGTATGTTTTTTTTTGTATAACTCGGAGAAAGAAGTTCAGGAAAGAACAATTAATGCGATCATTCCTGAAATCGGACTAGTTATGTGTGTTATATGGCTTCTGCAACCATGAGGTGTATACGCCGTCTAAGTTTATTTAGTCCAAGAAGAACTTTCTTAAACAAATCTTCGATCATAACCAATGCAAGGCTGAATAATGTGAAAGGTAGGGAAATTTGTTTTGTGACCACTCTTACACTAATAACTTAAATATAATTTTAAGACGACAAGGCCTATGACTTTACAGTTTAACCTTATCTAACAAATGCTGGAGCCTTGTGACGACCGTGATTAGACATCTGGACGGACTGGACTGGATTGATCTAAGCCCCGATCAAGCAGTTCTCCTTTGTGACTACGCATATATCGTGTTGATGTTCCATTTTGTCGGCTGCCTTTTCATCACCTCCAACGCTGATCTGGGATTTAAATTGGGCCCAAGACTTTGGGTTCCCCAGCAACCCCACGATAAATGAAGGTAGTCACGCCTGATAACTTATTGCCGGGCGTTGTACTTTGGCGACAGAGGCACAGTACACTTTGTCGGCCCACATACATATCGTGCCGCCGGAAAAACGCCGGGTATGTTGGGTGGCTGGTCATCACCCGACTACTGACTTGTGCTTACTAACCTTTGTTTCGTATGCTTGATATTGTCCGTTGCTGTATTGCTCCAGTAGGTGTCACTGATGGTCCTGGATTCGCCGTGCACAGTGTTACATTTCTTATCTGCAAATAGTCTTCCCCCAAACCGTTAAATTGTAAACATTCTTATACTTCGCGATGCACTTCGGCTCGGTTTTTATTTTTTAAAAAGCACTGTATTCGTTTATATAATGTTTAGCTATTGTACTGGATATTTGTAGAATATCTTTCTTGATGAAACAGAACATTTTGTCTGTATTATGTGCACCACAATTATTTTTTTCTGTGGAAAAATAAGTACATCCCTAACTCGAACAGCCCCCTTTGCGAAAATAACATCACATAATTAACAATGATATTTGATTGCTCGTGTACGCAGCCCACTTGGCCTTGACTTGGCGGATAAATATTTCAGTACTAATTTTCAAACTGTCTTTATTTTTCAGAAATTGCTTCAGTGTTTAGCGTCATCAGGGGTGCTGCAAGAGATTTTGAGCCCCATGAAATTGTATCATTTTGAGCCCTCAACCCAGACCAATTATGTTAGAAAGTTTTCGGCACCCCTGAGGGTCATTGTCCATTTACTGTTCCGCTTTAAAAGCCTTTGAACAGATGATGATCCAGCATCCTTCTCACATACTGTCTGCTACCATGTGGGATTTATGGACAACTGTATGATGGCTAGTTGCTCAGGCCCTGAGGCAGCAAAAAAAAAAACCAAACGTTATTGCTTCCATGATCATTCTTTTCAGTTGGTATAAGTTCTTTTTGTTATAAGGTGACATCTGGCATTGTGGCTGGAGAACCACACCTTCCACTCTTTTTGTCCAGTAGTCCTGTTCTTCACACGGGTACCACGCAGGTCTGCCAGGCTACTGTTTCAGCATAGGTGTTTATCTTTAGCGACAAACGTCTATTTTGTGTGTGCGGCCTGTGTGCTTATGTCGCCTGTATTTTTGCATCAGGGTTTCACAGAGTTGCAGCTCTGAGCACTTATGATATGAGGAAGGTTGAGCTGACTCCTTTGGAGCAGCGGAAGTTGACGTTCGACACCCACGCTCTAGTAAAAGAACTGGAAGCTAATGGTAAGAGTCTTTGCTTTAGTCAACAAACAAAATTACATTTTAAATGAGTACAGCGCAAAAATACATTTCAGCTAGTCTTTAGGCTTCATCAGCTGATACTTTGGAAACGCTGTATCAGTGCTGATACTATACTGGGGCCCTTTCGTGCCAATGTATTTTAATGGTGATACAGTAAAATCCCGTTAAAACGGACTTCAAGGCATCTGGTAAAACAGTCCGTTACATCAACATTTACATTTACAGCATTTGGCAGACGCCCTTAGCCAGAGCGACTTGCATAAGTGCTTTAAGATACTACAATGAATTTTCCCGATACTAGCTTGATAAACCAACTCCATCAATACCAATCAAACTCTTTGGAAAGTGCAGGTTTTTTGTTTTTTTTTTTTAATAAAAGGAAAGAGCTCAAAGTATAAAACCAGAAGTGCTAATTCAGGTATTTCTGGAAAAGATATGTTTTAAGTCGTTTGTATACATTCATACATTCTGTTTGCCCAGAACACAACTACAAGACTCAATTTAATCATGCCACGCCTCAGCAGACACACTTGTGGTATAGATTATTATCTTGTAAATGTAGTAATCCAACTTGACCTGACCAGATGTTTGACTTAATAACCCTGACTACATACCTATCTGCGCTGGATATCACCGGCACGCCACACGCCTTGTAGGCGGAGCTGCATGTCCGTTATAGCTGAACAGAACTACAGCTAAAAGCGACCCAGGGACCAAATTGTTCGTCCATTATAAGTGAAATTCCGTTACATGCAGGTCTGCTAAATCCGATGCCTTTTCTTTATATTCTTAAAGGCACGGCTGGGACCAGCGGACCTCGTCCATTATAGACGATATTCCGTTATAAGCGAGTCCATTATAATGGGATTTTAATGTAGTAGCAGTGATTTTGGTATCGCGATGCTTTACTCTAAAATCTGATTTGTAACTCGATTATGTTGAAGTTCAAAAATATGTCGCACCTTTCTGATTCTTTAAATATTCTGCTTTAGGGTTTGAAAAAGGACAAGCGGAAGTGATTGTGACAGCACTGGTGACACTTACTACCGCCAATATGGACATTGTGTACAGGGACATGGTGACTGGCACCCATCAGGTATGTTTCTTCTAAGACTCAAATCACCACGAGCATAAAATAAATATGAATGTCAGATGAACTGTGTGGTGCAGAGAGTAAGATGTTTATACTTTTTCACATGTAGGAAATAGCACTTCAGCAGATCATGGCTCATCTTGACTCTATAAGAAAGGACATGGTGATTCTGGAGAAGAGTGAGTTTGCTAACCTACGTTCCGAAAATGAGGTAAATAAAACGTATCAGAGTAACGCCTTGCCTCTCTCATCCGTTTCAGGCAGCAGAATAACCAGCAGCTTTTCTTTCATATGTTCTTCTGTTGCATTATTATAACTAGTAATGAGAAACCTGACGGTAACTACAGCAGGGGTGGCCAATTTTATCCGCAAAGGGCCGGTGTGTATGCAGGTTTTTGGGATAACCTGTAGGTCAGCTGTTCAGACCCAGGTGTGAGGACTCTTTCAGCCGATTAGTCCTCTAATTAGTAATCTAATTAGGGAGTTGCATCGAAAACCCGCACACACACTGGCCCTTTGCGGATAAGATTGGCTACCCCTGAACTACAGTAACATGAAAAGCAGTTGTAAAACTAATAGATGGATATTTTTTTTGAACCCTGATCTTTTCCAGGAGAAATGGAATGAAGATTGATGAATGGATGGATGTTTACTTCTGTGCTTTCATTTAATTAAATAATCTGAATTATTTTTCCTTGTCAGAAAATGAAAACGGAACTTGAACAAATCAAGAGGAGGCTCATAGTAAGTTAATCTTAGTACTTAATTAACCATGAGTATCTACTAGCATTGAGTTACCACACAATTCAGCGCCTGCTAGGACAACCCCAAACCTTTGCTCTGTGCATATATATAAGCACACATACTGAGCATGTCAGTCTTACGGCCGACAAAGCCGGTTTGGTCAACACACGGAAGGATTTTATTGTGCATTGGTTTTTAAAAATGCATTTCTATATTTTACAGGAAGAGAGTCAAAAAATCAGAGCTGATGCGAAACTGGACATAAATCTGGAAAGAAGCAGAGTTACAGACATGGTGAATATTACATTTCCGTGAACTGCTCCCTTTACAGTACATTTACGTATTGCATTATCATACTACACCAGTTGACGTTTTGTCTGTATTTTGCTTTATATATTTTACGTCACCTTTTTCAGTTTACCGAGCAAGATAAGAAGCTTATGGAAGTTAGTACAGAATTCCACAAAAAGGTTTGATAATTGCATTTCACTGACTCTGAAAGAGCTTTTTTTTCTGTCATTGATTGTGATTTAAATATGGGAACGCAGTCTTGATTTTAAAATTAATATTTTCTTATAAATATTTCCAGAATGCGGACATTGACCGTGGCACAATGGAAACAACTAGGAAAATCGACTTAGAGGTGGCCTCACTGAAAACACTCCTAGAGTCTCTTAAGCTTGACACTATTCGGTATCTTGCAGGTAAGCATTAATTGCTAAACTTTTGCAGGCCTGTCTGTTTATTTGGGGTTAAACATGGCTGACTACTAAGTAGAAATATACAGTTGTCCAGGTATTTATGTTGTGTGATATTTTCTTTTCTGAATTTTTGTTTCACTATATGTACATTTTTCTCTCTCTTCTGTTTTAGCTTCAGTGTTCTCCTGCTTAGCTATTGCCTTAGGTTTTTATCGCCTCTGGAAGTAGGACTCAAT
The DNA here is from genome assembly GCA_019775955.2 of Pollimyrus isidori. Taxonomy (NCBI): domain Eukaryota; kingdom Metazoa; phylum Chordata; class Actinopteri; order Osteoglossiformes; family Mormyridae; genus Pollimyrus; species Pollimyrus isidori. Next base: position 6,814,677 of record JABFDZ020000042.1, read on the forward strand.
CATCAAATGGTGTCACATATTTAAGGACCAGAAAAAAAACAGACCGTGAAGACTGCATGTGAGAAAAGTATATACAAAAGTATAATACAAATTTTGAACCATTGTTTATCTTCAGTTTTTGTAATTATTAATATCGTGTATGTACTGCCAGACCTCTTTCATTGTTAGCTGATGTTGCTCATGTGCCTTAGAACTATTTAGTTCCTTCAAAGGTTTTAAAATCAATGACATCTGCATAAACCAATAAATGACTGGATGCGGGTAATTTTATTGATAGAGCTTCATTTTCCTCCTTAGATTGCAAGTGTCACCCCACTTTCAGATCTAAAATTTAAGAGAGCTTAAAAACCACCAAACTGGTAACAAATTCCAAAAGAAAATAAAATCAGAACTCAAGACATAACCTCCAACTTCATACCTAAATTTAATCACATAAAAAACACCCCGGAAGCCAAAGCAACCACAAAAAGAGCATTCAAACTCCAGTCATGCATAGCAGAGCGGGGATTTTAACTCCAGACTTTGGAGGAATGATGTGGTCAATAGTTACATATTAAAATGCAAATACCATCATCTTATAGCATTATTATAAGAACTGAGTTTAACCAGCGGGTGGTAAGTAGGACAAGATTATTTGACCTCTGAATTTCATTTGCCTCACAATTGTTACAAAATGCTGACCTAATCAATGCTAGAGATGTATCAATGCAAGATTTCATTGAAATATTTATCCTACTTTCCAAAAGTGAAATGCTGGCATCTTTTCACTGTTGGATGTTAATATCAATTTACTGATATTTTAGCATGCATACATGACTGTACATGTGATTTTATTTTTCCTTTGTTTTTTTTGGTAAGATAGTGATGTCAGTGAGTTCAGTGAAACGCATGTGTGATCAGGCATCGCTGGTTGCTCTGTGGAGGACACTAGGTTCCTGTGGTGTTTCTCTCTGCCCCACACTCTGGAAAGTTAGCTGCCTTTCTGATAAACTCTTTGGCGAGACTCTTCACGTCTGTAACCTCGCCCCCCTGCCAGCTCCTGTGGTTACTCTCTCCCTTCATTGCTGCCACTTGCTGTTCCCTGCAAGTTCATGATGTTTCTGGACATTTCAGTCCCACACGTTACACAAATTGTGAGCCTCATGTAACGTGCTAAGCAGATGTTTCACTGATTCTAGTTCCAAAATAGGTACTGTATGCTTAATGTTACAAATATTTGTATGTAATAAATACTCAAATCAATGTTTAAATATGTTCACTCCCTTCCTGTTGACTTCATTGGACTTGTCATATCTATTAACCTAATTACAGCCATATTAATATAGCAAAGCAGTGCTGTAGCACTTCTTATGGATGTTGGTGATTGATTGGGTGCCCCATTGAAAAGCTTTATGTGTGTACAATAAAGTTATCATTTCTCACTGGCTTTATTAATGGAAAAAAAAGTTTCTCAGTACTGCTTGAACTGTGTCTGATATTGTAAACTGGATGATTTATCACGCTTGTCACCAAAATAATCGGTTGATTAACATTTATCTATACCGTTAATAGCTCTACTGAAGTTAACATTTAGTTCTTTACAGCTGAATCTTTGCTTAAATCCTGAATGTTAATCTCTTGAAAGAACATTTTGAAACAATAACTTATCAACATTTGGAAAAAAACACCCTTAGATTATGAAATTTGTTTAATATTTTATTGGCATTTAAGTATTGTAAATAAAAGCAGCAAGTATATACAGAAGCAATCAAGGCAAATTACCGTTAATGTCCTGCAATATGATAGTTAAGTACAGTTAATATTAAATTGCAAGAATTTAAATGCAAACTCAAGTTCATTATTTCACACCTTTATTTATATACACGTGACAAATGTAAGAATACAAGAATGGAAAAGCAAAGAAGCAGTAAATCACGCAATTACATTTCACACACGAACTAATTTTTATATATTTTATTGAATATTCAGGAATATAAACGCAAATACCACTTGCATCAAATCTCTGAAAAAGAAAAAGTGAGAATTCCGAACACTAATAGAAACCAACACCACAGAAAAAATCAAAATGTTTATTGATGAGTTAGGGCCTCCTTTGTACTGCAATTCAAAGCTAATACTCGTTTGCTGGATCATACCTTACCTTACCATTCTCTATTCTTGAAGAATTTGGAATAAATCTCTGTAAGTATTAACTGAACAAGTGACTGGCTTTAAGACTTGCGACAATATCTGGTGGAGGAGAAAAAAGTAAAAGGAAACCTTGGTGGTAGAATACCCTTTTACCAATATTACACAAAGAATAGCAAAAATAGCTTTATTTATAAATTAAATCTTATACATACATGTTTTTCAAGATACATTTTCATGGGCATTCTCACAGCAAAACACCTGAATGTGCAGGCAATTTCAAATACAAAAATGTATTTAATGTATGCATAGTTGAGGTCCCTGCCTCAGCTCACCAATATAAAAATCTCTTTACAAAATGAAATTACAGTACTGTCTCAAAAATAAAAAAGGGGGGGGAAGCAGCATTATTAAAAAATAATTGCACTGGCTTGTGACTCTGCCTCTAACTTAACCTGAAATGCCTCTTCAGCATTTGCATCAGTGCAGCTGCTCTGCATGTCTGGTTCTTGCTTAATACTGGAACATGAAGACGGGTCATTTTCTTCTTTGATAAACACATTTAAAGGATTCTCCATAAGGGCTTTGTTGGGAGATGGAGTGCAATCAACAAACGAAGATGTCTGAGAAAATATGGGAAAATTAGAAAATATATATGTTTGTGATCACAAGTTTTCAAACCCGGCTAAAGACGCTTTTGCTCACGAGCAGAAACACACTTACATTTTTGTAGTCTTCATAGCATGAAGGATGATAAGTCTAAAGTAAAAAAAACAAAGTGGACTGAGTAGCATCCTATATCGCCCTCATTCGACTTGCTCTGATAAGCATTTACTCTGCTCCTGAGTTATATTTACAAAAAGACTAAATAGCGACTCAAGTCCTCAGTAGGAACCATCACTTTTGAAATCTGGGCTACAGTATTATACAACTACAAGGACATTTTAACAATACTTTAATCACATTAGCTGTAGCAATCCTCAGAATACATTGAAATAAAAATTTAAGAACCTACATACCTTTTCATCGACGCGGATCGCATTTTTCAAATGCCATTCCTCCTCTTCCTCCTCCCAGTACATCTCAAACTGCTCCTGGCAGATTTCACACGTCTTCAAAAGGAAAATTACATCAGTATTGAAACCTTTGCGCACAACCCCAAGTGACCAGACTTAGTACACTTAGAAAACATGACAAATAGACCCAAATGGGTCAAATGCCACAAAATCACCTTCTTAGCAGCGTGCGAACTTACCTCACCAACAACGTCTGGAGCAGCTTTGACACTCAGGAACTCTTTCTCTTTTGCAGCTTCCTGGGTTTTCTTTTCCACCTCCTCATGAACCTTCTCAAAGAACTGGCTCTTTGCTCTTTCCTCAAGATCAGCTATTTCTTCAAATTCAATCCAGTCCTGCAAACATGTTAACCATTACGTTAATAAAGTCTTTGCAAAACAGCCGTTACCTGCATTAGAACTGTGTCACAGCAGATGGTGCTTACCATTAGGCTATAGTACCACCTCCTGTGTGTGATCTTTTTACTAATGTCTTTCTCCAATCGGTTTTGTCTGTAGTGCCAATCCAAATGATCCGCATAGACATCAGTCTGAGAGGCAGTGAATCGCATCCCACAGGAATAACACTGTATCCCAGTGTACAGTTTGGTAATAACACTGTCATATCTCCTGTTAAGGAAGAAAACCAGAATTTAAAAGTATGTCAAATACTTACTTGTATAAAAATACATAAAGTTTAATCCATGCTACTACAGACGTATTTTATTTTATTTTGATTTCGCTAATATTTAAGAGAAGCAGAATGTTACAAAGTAAGACCGCACTGTTTCATGTCTTCTATGGCAAACGCAGTAAGGTCCGGAACATCCTGATCGTCATCCTGCTCCTCCTCCTCCTCCTCTTCCACAGCCGGCTGGCTTTGAGGTGGAGTATTCATCCCTGAAATAAAAAACTCAATGTAACGAACAGCAGAATCTACACATTTAGAAGCCAAAAACATTGAATACATTACTTGCATTTAATGTACTTTTAATGGAAAAATTAAAAGCATGTACCAGTTGTAGTGGAATCCGTTTGAGCAGGCTTTATTATCCCAGTGGAAATGAGCTTCGAAAGAAGATCATTGACATCTACCTGACCAAAGTGACTTTCAGGTGGAAACTGTGAACCTAGCAGACCACAAAAATACATTTAAAGGTGATATTCTCAAAACATACGCCATGAATTCAGACTGCCTCCTGCATGGAAATGGATAAAGTTACCAGACAAATCCCAAAAACAGTTACATATGTACTGTACAGACATGGGACAGTCATACTCGTTACCTGTTTGACCGAAAGGCACAGGATTTTGCTGCAGCTGTACATAGGGCTGTCCTTGACTGTATGGGGTAGGTATCTGGGTTTTCAGGCCAGGCAGCATGTTCATCTGAAAATTAATTTCATAAGTAATCGAAACTTTCACAGATAAACATCTATAGGAATTGTTGATTATATTATTTATTGAGTGTGTTTTAACTATGAAATTCTCACTTGAAAGAATAATTACATGTTGAATTGTAACTAATGTATGTTTTTGACAATTTCCACAGAGACCGACCATTACAACATCATTACGGATTTCAATGAATATGATTATAATTGAATTTTCCCCCATAATAATTAATAATAAATCTATCACCATTATCCAGTCCACACTTGTACACCTTACTTTTTTGTTCCTTTCATACATTGTTAGTGAAAAGTTGGTAAACTGCTTTACAAAAAAATAAAATAAAAGTTTAACTAGACTACACCAGATTAAAAATCAATAGCCCTAACATTATAAGAGGGACATATGTATGGGCAGGATTAAAAGTCAGATCCACTTACTGGCTGCTGAATGTTTCCACCAGGGACAGCAGTGGCCATGTTGCCAGCTGGAGCACCCGGATTATAGTAAGATGAAACGGGTCTGACAAATGAGTTGGAGAAACCCGGTGTTCCAGCTGCTGGTTGAACATTGAAATTATGTCCTTGTGACAAATTCTGCTGTCCTTGAAAAGACTGTGGTGCAGCTCCAAAAACATTTAGAGGCTCTGCAAATCTGTTGCTGGGCATGTTGAAGTTTGACTGTGGCCCAGGATTCGGCAGCTGGTTTTGACCCTGGGCATTATCAAACATGGATGGGCAGAGTGGTCTCATCTGGTTTTGCAGATTCAGTGGACCACAATACCTGGGAGCGCCTTGCTGACTAGGCGCACAGTCAAATCTTGCCATGCCTTGCTGCTGTCCATCATATCTCATAGGTCCAATTTGTGCTTGACCATGTTCAAAACGTATAGCACCTGGCTGATTGACAGGACTATCAAACCTCATTCTCCCCTGCTGGTTGGAAGGCCCTTCATATCTAGATGGTCCTTGTTGGGCCTGTGGGCCAGCAAAACGTCCTTCATACCTCCCAGGGCCCTGCTGCATGTGAGGACCTTCAAACCTCAAAGACCCATCAAACCTATTAGGTTGCATCTGTGGACCATCAAACATGACAGAACTTTGGCCATCAAACCTGGCTGGTGCTTGCTGTCCAACCGGACCTTCAAATCTACCTGCTCCCTGCTGAAGATGTGGCCCGTTAAATCTTCCTAACCCTTGGGGTTCAACAAACCTCTGGGGACCTGGCAATACTGCGGGGGCATCATATCGACTGGAGCCATCAAATCTCTCTGGACCTTTATGCATCGGTGCACCATCAAATCGTCCAGAACCTTGCGGCCCCTCAAATCTGGAAGAGCCATCAAATCTTCCTGGTCCAGAATTATCAAATCTACCTTGTAGATGAGATCTTCCTGGTCCATCTAGTATAGGCTGATTCGTATTTCCCTCAAATATCAAGGGCTGTTGGCCATCAAACCTCTGTGCTATTTTTGGACCATCATATCTTGACAGACCACTCTGCGAATGAGGGCCTTCCAAAACATGAGGTGGCGTCTGCCCTGGAGATTCGCAAAGTAACGGGCCAGGCTGTCCACTCCGTCCTTGTCCAGAAGCATCATGATGACCAGAGTTAACTTCCATACTCAGCTGACCTTCACTATCAGATCCTGCAGCAGAATGCTCACAGCTAGAGGGAATGCCAAATCTTTGACTGGGGCTGGATTCTCTTACAGGCATTTGGTGACCCTCTATATCAATGTTAGCTGGGCAATCAAATCCTGATACAGGAGATTTTCCAGAAAGTCCATCAAAGTTCACAGGACTCGGAGAATTCTTGAACGAAGAGCTTCGATCAGAAGAGGGCCTCTCTTTTGTGAAATCCTCATGTTTCAAACATACGGGCTTTACAGAATCTTCCACTTTTATACCTTCAGGCATTGCTCCATATCGCTTCTGAAACTCAGGGTCAACTTTCATTTGCTCATCATCCTCATACATAGGTCTCCCATGTTGCACTCGTTCACTGTATGGCGAGTGATGGTCTCTACCGCCTACCAATAAAAGATTTAAATTATTGGTGTTGTCATTATATCCTTAACTACTGAACACCACACAATGCATAAAATGCCATTTTCTAAATGTTGCCATTCTTTGTACAGAACGGCTTGGCATTGATACTGCTCATTAATTTCAACCCAAACATTACCTTGGTGTTGGACTTGTGTTCTTCTCAGCTTAGCTTTATGTTCATAGTAAGACTTTTCAGCATCCGACAGACTCCCCTGCTGTGTAGTTGGTGTGGCCAATAAAGGTTTTTTCCTGGTCCCAAATTGTGAGTCCTCACTTGACCCATCCCACGAGTCGGATCTTTGCTTTTCCTCTTGATACTGAAAAAGCTGTTTGATTTGGTGGGCCACATTGAGGAAGTCATCATGGGATATCTCCCCATCGGCCAGCCTTTTACTAGCCTAGACGACAAAAAACAAGAGTTTCACATTGTATCAACACCACTGTTAGCTACACTGTAGCTAACTTTATAAAAACATATCTTGTTCTCAAAAATGACCTATTCATACACCTGGTAATGTACCACAGAGGTACCAATTCAGACCACTTCAACTTAAAATGTGCATTTTAAACCACCTGCTTCCTTAAGCAAAACAATATTAAAACTAATTTATTGTGAGCAGAATTAAGGTGATAAAATATATTTACCATTTAACATGGATACATGCAAGGAGGTTAGAGGTGATCAACAGAAAATAAAAATCAAAAAAGCAGAATAAAAAACTTCACTTGTAAGAAACTGTGGCCACCAGTCACACAATGCACAAAATGCAGTAACTTCAAAAGTAGAGAGGTAACAGCCTCAAAATGTTTTAACTGTATATTTTCCTAACAGTTTTTGGCAACTGAAAATGAAAAATCATTGTAAAAAGTAATAATTCAGCAACTCTCCAGGGAGTGTGTTTTCATTAAATTCAGCTGAAAAATGAACCGAGTAAACTATTCATTTAAAAATGTGAAAACTTAAATCTTATATAGCATAATATATGGGTTATAAAACTCATTACCATTTTTCTACCTTGCAGTAATCAAATATGCTACAGGTTCATAACTGTACAAATACCTTTTTTAAAAGATCTCGTTTACTGGCAGAGTTCAGCACATCAGGTATTTGCAGGTTGGCATCAACGCTCAAACGATGCTGTTTAGGTATGCGAGAAACGGGCATTCTTTGGTTGCTGGACCATGACTGTTTATGTCGTTGCAACCCCTGCCCTGACTTGCCCTGTACTAGGTTTTCATCGGGTTGCTTTAGACTGCAGGAGGGAAAACACAGTATTATTAATAACGGGGAAATTCAAACTTATTCCAGACAATGCTACTGTAGCCACTAGTCAATGCACCAGAAGATGAACTGGTAATTTGTACATTTTACAATTAACGAGAGACAAAATTGGGTAACCAGTTTCCACGCTCCAAATAAAGCGATTAATCAAATGTTAAGGCAAAAACACTCACTGTTTGTTTTCTTCCCATCCACTTTTCCATCTTTTACTGGCATTTTCCTTCGGCTCGTTGGGTAACCGAGGCGAATGAGGGTCCCTTGTTTCGACAGGCCTTTCCTCCAGTAACCTCTTTTGTCGTCTTGCTTCATTGACGTTCTTTTTTGGAATAGCTCGCTCTTCCCTTATATTTGAATGCGGTGAAAATTCGTCGGGATGCAAATGTTTTCCGCCCAGCTGCCTCCCTTTGCCAGATTTCGGGGGGGACGACGAGACACTCCGCATCCTCCTCTTCGGGGACCGCCTGTCCTTCCTCTTAGGGGAATGTGACAATGGAGAGCGAGAGCGTGAACGTGACCTTCTCCTCATACTCGCTTTGTTTGTTTTGGAGTCCAACTTTTCAGGCGTTTCATTTCTCTCGTACTTGTTTGCAGAACCATTCAGTAGTTTGTTTCTTCCACCTATTGCTCTTGCTCCTGGAGTAGAATCGTCGCGTTCCTTTTTGTCTGAGAATCGTTTCTTATCCTTGCCCTCATCATCTTTCACATCAGGCTTATCATGAAGGTGTTTCCTTAATCTGGGATCTCTCTTGTTTACGTCTCCCGTCTTTATATTTTCCATTTCAGAATTCTTAGGCTTCCCTTGAAATTTATTTAGTGGAGAAGGGGATTTAGATTTTGCCTTTTCATCATGAGATTCTTTTTTAGGTATTTTCAACTTTTCAAATTTAGTTCTCTCTGCTGGCACATTCGTTTTCTTCTCTGATGGATGTACACTTGACGCCATGCAGTGTCCATCCTTTTTATTTAGCACTTGCTCCTTAACAAGCGGTGTTGTTGGTCCCATTCGATTCAGGCGAGGATCTCTTGTAGAAATCTTGCTCTCTGGTTGCATGACATGCCAGGGTTTCCCAAACTGCACGGGAGGAATCTGAGTGTTTCTCGGTCCGATACCAAGCTGGTTCGCAGGATTAACAGGTGGATTTGTCGCAGCTACCAACTGATTAGCAGCCTATCGTAACAAAAAAAGCCAATTAACAGTTCTAAATAACTAGGGGAACAAAAAACATTAACTATGACATTTTGGCCAGTAAACTACTATACAAATCACTTCATATACAAAAAGTTTTCCTCAATTTATATAGACCTTGTCATACTTTATATTTGTAATATTAAATGTGGTTCTATTTACAGATCACAAAAAACATCAGTCAACTAAAAATTGCTTTATTGTTTTCAACCTGCTCCAAATTAAATGCACCTAGTTTTTTTATGAACAGTGCTTTGACACAAAAGTAAGCAAACTTCTTTACTTCTATTGTGCCAACGGGGGCCTTCATAAGCATAGTGAGTGTGCCCAGGGTCAGCACCTTGCTGTAACCCCCACCCATTCATTTAAGTCCATTGTAGTGGACATTTTTGCTCTCTTTTCACTGATGTTAGGAAACGTATTTATTCCTGTTGTGCACTAAAAAGGACACACTGAAATTAAAAATAAATTTGAAAAAATCTAAATTGTAAGATGTCTTATTTCCTCCAAAGACAAAAAACCTAAAATTGAAGGACACTTTTTTCCTTGGGTCAGGAAGATATTCATCACTATTTAAAACTGGTCACCCTAAATTCCTGTGGCCACTGTTTTTTGACAGGCACAGTAACATAAATGCCGAAACGCAGACTGCCCCACCGAGCATTTACACGTTAAGTTGTATTCTAAAATGTCACAGCAGATTACAGCACTTCACTCTACGCCATGCTCGCATACCTAACATGGTAGTTAAAAACATGACAAAATGGCTTCATCAAAAAGAAAAAAAACAGCAGCAATGTTTTATTGTGCATAAAACAGTAATATTTACAAGAAAGAAATTTCCAAAGATATTTCTAGACAAATCAATGATTATGACCTTAAGAACCTTAATTTCTTTAGCAAAAATGATCTACTGCCTGTTAAATAATTGCTGAACAAATCTCTCAGTGATTTGAGGGAAAAAAAGATTAATCCTTCTCCACAATTCATGTTGCTTCACAAATAACATCAGAGCCAACGAGACTATTATCCATGTATTCCCTGCAAAATATTGCTACTTGGACAGAAAGCAGTTTTTCTAGAACTGTGGAGCCACTTTTTGGGTGTCAGTATTTACTGCAGGCAGTATGTACAAAATTGTTAACCATGAAAATCAACCAACTCACCAACTGGGCTTTTGTTTGCTCAAGCTCCAACTCTATCTTCTTCTGCTGGAGTTCAAGCAACTGCTTTTGCTTTGCAAGCAATTGCTGCCGAATTGCTTGTTCTTGTGTCAAACTCTTCTCATTCGCTACCGACTGGTTTGGAGGTTGTTGGGTATTTCCGCTTGGTACAGTTACTTCCTCAGACTAAGCGCAAAAAAAAAAAAAAAAAAGTACTTGAATATAAGGAGATATTTTATAATCAACCTCAAACTCAAAGATTACTGCTGAAGAAGTGCTACCACTATAAATACCAATAAAAAAAACAACTTACATCCAAGACGAATTTTTAATTAACGAGACACAAAGGTAATTTAATTTTGGAAAAGAAAAAACCTGGCAACTTTTCTAAAATAAACACTGCACTACTCTTATATTACTTACCGGCTTCAGAAATTTTGGATTCACGTGAATGCTGGCATTCACATTAGGCGGCAAAGGTTTTATTGGCCACGCAGGATCAACTCCATTCACTCGGACATCTAACGCATAAAGTTTCTTCAAAGGGAAAATTTCATCCCAGGTGGAACGCAGTTTGAAAAGACTTTTCCTAGTGTTTTCATCCACCTAAAATGACAAGAGTAACCTTTGTGCAAAGTCTGGCTTTTCTCTGCTACATTTGTCAGTTTCAAACAAATTCACAAGTTTCTTTATAAAATACACAATTTCACAAGTATACTCTTAAGTATGCTAACATTTATACTGCTAATACCGGCATTCTACCTTAACACGAATATAGGAATTTGCCTAAATGTGCCAAATTAAAATGTCTCAAACGCAAATTAGACAAGTATACCAACCACAAGGCAGTTTTGAGCTATAAATTCAATTACAACAGACAGAGCACATAAAACCACCCATACAGTAGTTGTATTAACATAGGAAGTACCTTTTCAAAAACCAATATAAATGAGTTTACTATGTTTTTAGCGAACACAGCAAGATATTCGCCTCCAACGTTCTTCACGATGGAATCCACTAAGTACAAAACTGGAAGCTTCTCAGGGGCAGGCGCCTAGAGTAACAGAAAACTTAAGAGTTTAGAAGACAGGCAGATACATGTACATTTCAGCATGTATTCTTAAGCTCCAATCATTTTAACAAGTGATCAATCCAATCCTTAAAACCAGCAAACAGCTCACATGTAAAAGTTTAGCAGGAAAATACCAAATTCTCTGCATGCAAATATTGAGCTTAAATCCCTGAAATTTCAAGATGTTTTCATTAACCAGTTGACCCAGTAAAGAAACATTCACAAAAAAGTAAAAGATACAAATAGGAAAAAATAAGGATATAAAAAAATCAGCTATCATCTTCACAGCTCTCCAAATCAGAGAACTTCTTGTTGAGGGGGAAAAAGCCAGGAATCCAAATCTTGAAAGTCCACATTTCCTCAGTGTCATTCAAAAATTCCCAGACAAGTCATTTTTGAAGAAAAAAGGGGGGTGACTGGAAGGAGAACATTTTACATTTTATACATTATGGAAGGATCTTCAAAAATCCAGAGAACCTTTAAGCAGTAGTTGGAGAGAAACTGCAAAGCATTTCAGTAATTATGAACCAAAGGTTTCCAAGTGAACATTATGGGTGCATTTCTACCATAACCAAAAAGAATTAAGTCCATAGATAGTCTGAACCAAATATCTTTTAATAAAGCAGCCAAACTACAAATTATAATTGGGCTACAAAATTACTCTTAAATTCAGCTTATGCCAGAGGCAAAAAAAAATACAGCGGTCACATAGGCACAGTTAAATATCCCATTTCATCACCAAAATGAGGTTAATTTTGTGGCAATACGGAATCCACATTTCAAAAACGTTTGCCAAAAAAGTTACCTAGATTTAAGAGGAGTTACAGTCACAGATCATAAACAAACCGCGTTTTTTAATCAATAAATTACACTGGGAAATAAAAAAGACAAAACAATATTTCATATTTTTTATTGTCACATTAAATACCATCCATTCACATTTCAGTATTCAAAATCACTACGAATAACCATCACTCGACAATGTCAAATACCAATTTGCTTTCTTAAGCCATTTTAACCTTTGGTGCACCTGTGAAATCTTAGCTCGAACACTAAATCGGAACTGTTTAAATTATAAACTCGACTAACGGGCATGGACCTCACTGGCCTGACTTTCATTAAACCTCTCTACTTTGTTTAGTAAGGTAAATGCATTGCAACTACTTTCCAAATTAAAAAATATATATAGCAGCAATGTAGCCAACTCGGCGTGTTACAATTAATTGTACTTTTGCTGGCCAGACACACGTAGCTAGCGTTCACTTGAGTAAAAGAAGCGAGTACCAAAGTTCACTAAAAAGTAGACTCGTACCCACGTGTTACAAAATGTCAACTTAAAAATGGCCGAGTTACCGATAGCTAGCTTGCTACTTCTGTAACCTAGCCAGCCAGCTACAGTTGTCGCCATATTGTTCCACTGTTCATTCCAGCGGAAAGAGACACACGAACTGAGATACCATATTTAGATACTGGCCGACGAATTATCATTGAGTCAATTGGCGCTACTTCGTTAACATTTTAGTAGGTGTTTGAAATAGCTAGCCAGCTAGGGTCAAGACTAGATGTAGCTATCATAGTTAGCAAACTAACAAGCCAACCAACCATTCATCCAAATAAGCCAGCTGTCTAACTGAACATGGAAAAGTTAACTTAAAGTTAGAATGAGTACCTACTAAATTACCAGTCAGACATTTCGCTTAAGAGATCGAATAATTTTGTCAACTGGAAAACAAGAATTACACAATGAGGTCGCCATATTGTCTTCTAAGCTTTAACATACGCGTCACTACAAGCTGTTTCTATAGCGGTAGTAAGACTGCTGAAATTAAAAATTCTATTTTCATAAAAACCTTGGCAATTTGTGCTTCAATTATAGCGACGATATCCTTGGCGAAATGCAGATTCTCCTCGGCAAGTATGGTCAGCATGTTGATGTGGGGCTTGCTGTTGAAAGTCAAATCTTCCAGGGAGGACTGATACTCTCTACAGGCATCTTCCCTCGCCGCGTCGTCAGACATCTTTACTTCGTGTTTACAATCAGCTTCGACTCCAATTTTACAATAAAGCAACACTTTTCACACAGTCTTTTCAAACATTCGACCCTTTCGATATTTTCACCTAAATGGACCGTTGAAGACCGATGTTTTTCTCGGTAAGCTTTTCACTTCGCTAAATTTCCGACCAAGAAAATGGCCGCCGATGCTAAACTAACTGCAACGTCATACAAAATTATTTGTCCACGCGCTGACGTGCGCGGCGTGTGATTGGTGGCATTGGGTTGGCCAGTGGGGCTGCGCAGATGGGGTTTATTCATACGAGAGGGAACGTTCCACATGGGGGGGGGTGGTAACATTTGATTAGAGATCTGTATGCTATAAACCCAAAGACAACCCAACCCAAACTATATCGTTTTTCAGTTGCACTTGTATTTTGTTCAGTTGCAGTGTTATAATGAGCACGGTTCGCATTGCAGCATTTATTTGTTTTTTAAAATTGCACGTTTATAGCAAACCGGAGCGAAGAGGTTAATGTTAAACGAGAAGCCTTCCGTATTCCGTTAGTCTTTCACAATACACGGAAATCGGGATCTTTTGAAATACGATTTCAGATTTTCAGAACATTCAAAAAGGGCTGGCATTAAATAACTTCTTTTCATTGTAACAGAATTCTGTTAGCGGTGTATTAAATTCGTGTTTAAAAGTATGTAGGCCTATTTAAGAGGTTGATCAAACATGGCCTTCCAGAATGGTAGCAAAGACATGATATTTACTGCATCATCTGTTTGTAAGTGAACATGAGGAATCACCAAGGAAGGCAGACCTATCCAGTGTGTCCCTTCAGTTTTGTGCAGATATTAAAAAAAGACGTTCAAAAAGAATCATTTTCTTAAATGAACCTGAATAGATAATGTTTATAATAATCTCAAATTAAAAGGGAAGTTGGGGAAGCATGGTTAGCACTGTTGCCTCATACCTCTGGGACCCAGGTTTGAGTTTCTGCCATGGCTCCATGTGTGAAATTTGCATATTCTCCCTGTGTCATTGTGGGGATTTCCCACCCCCACCCAGTCCAAATGCATGCTAGGGTTAATTAGGAGTTGCCAAATTGCCTGTACGTGTGTGAGTGTGTCCTATGATGGGTTGGTGCCTGATCCTGGGTTGTCCCTACCTTGCACCTGTAGCCTCTAGGACAGGGGTGTCCAATCTTATCCGCAAAGGCCCAGTGTGTATGTGGATTTTCGCTACAACTCCCTAATCGGAGGACTGATTGGCTGAAGAGTCCTCACACCTGGGTTTGAATAGCTGACCTACAGGTTACCCCAAAAACCTGCATACACACTGGCCCTTTGCGGATAAGATTGGGCACCCCCGCTCTAGGACAAGGCTATTCAACCCAAGGGCTGAGTCCTGCAGATTTTCCAGCCTTCCTTCACCTGCGAGTCAGGTGTGAAGCCTCTGACCAATCAGAATCAGTAATTATTAGACAAACTACCTGGGAGAACTGAAAACAAGGCCTGGATTTGGAATCGAGGGCCCGAGTTGAATAGCCCAGCTCTAGGATAACCCTAACCCATGTGTCCCTGAATAGGACAGTGGGTTTCTGAAAATGGATGGATGGAAAGGTAAGTTTTCCCCAAATGCACTACATACAACTCTGTTCTACCTTTACAATTAGTCATAAACATCCATTGTTGCCCTGAGTAGCTACCACAATATGGAATGAGTTCATTAGTTTTTTTTTTGGGTGTTCTATTGACTGTATTTCTTTAAACTGTACAATATTGTCCCATTGTGTGCCTTTTAAAATAAATCGTCTCCCTTTTTAATGTGTCCTTTTATTTGGGTAAAGTCTTAAGTTATAAATGAGGCAGGCAGGCAGCCAGGCAGCCAACCATACCACAATCTGTCACCGATGGTCTACAATTAACATCTCCAAAGCACTAACAGATATTTATATGCTAAAGCAGGGGTGCCCAATCTTACACACCAGCCCTTTGCGGATAAGACTGGGCACCCCTGTGCTAAAGGAATGCATCAATAAATCGCTTTACTTGATCACTTCAGATATTGGCATAAATAACACAATAAATTACTGAGCCGAACATGATAGTTCTTAATTGGAATTAGGAGAAAGTATTAATTGTGCAAAGCATTTGCATTGCACAATGACATGTAGGTGATTTAAAACCTACTAGTTATAAGATACAGCAGAGTATCACTTTAGGAGATCAACAGAACGCTTTGTTATCGCAACTAAGAATTAATGCCGCGAAAACAAGTTCACTACAAACGCTTCAAATGATCATGATTTACAGACAAAATCAAAGTAGGACTCTTCGTATTTGTTGAATAAATATTACGCCTTAAGAAGGCTCACCCATTCTCGGTATTTAGGGCGATGAAGTATCCGTGGCTGTTGGGGAACGTAGTACGTAACTGTATGATTACAAATGAGCTTGAGACAAATGAACTACAAGTCCCATATTTCAACACAAGTCAGTGTCTTGCTATGGCAGTCTTCCGCCAATAGAAAATGAGTGATGTCATTGTTAAAAATGCAAAAGAAACTCCTCTGGTTCTAAACCTTGTGCAACACTGCAACAAAACCGAGCTGCAAGATTTGACTTGCTTTCAATAATCTACCAAGCTATAAAACAGATTAATGAAATCAAAATAACTTTTGTGGGGGAGATCCCTGTTTTGGTAAGTTGAATGTCGTGATGTTTTATGTAAGATTTGTATTAACGTGTTCCAATGAGAGAAAGATAAGGATAGGTGTGGAAGCTTTGACAAATAATAAATAAAATCATTACAGCTAGTCTTCTTTTGTAACGGGAAACTCATGCAAAAACTACAATACTCTGATTAATTAAAAAAAAATGTATATTTGATTATATTTATTCAGAAATGCATAAGCATATTACAGTTCATGAATTTGATTTAAAATTCAATAATTAAATTCCTTGAAATATGTATGTATATGTTCTCTATGTGCATTGGCGTAAGCTCATGCTTCTTTGCAAATGTTTAATAAATCTGTTTTTTTAAAAAACTGGTAAATGATGCCTTAGCACGAAGGTCATTAAATTCTCCGTCTGTGTATCTAGGGGGAATATATGGAATTCTGAGCAGTGTTCCGTTTTTTTTACATCAATCTCCTAAGTAACAGCAAGGCATTACAATACAGTAATGCCGTAGGCTTGATATATAAAGGTAATGAAATGATCGAAGACAAATTATACATGTCTGGAATAGCGAATAAATGGGAATATTTTGTCGTGTTTTGCAGCTGTGCTGATGAGCATGGAAGATTATGACCACCTTTTTAAAATAGTTTTAATCGGAAATGCCGGAGTTGGGAAAACCTGTTTAGTGCGTCGATTCACTCAGGTCAGTTTTTAACTCTTATTATTTTAATGCTGTTGTATAACCCATAAGAATGTAATTATTTTAATCTGACCGTGTTCTGCGATGTCGTGTTACTAATACTAGTATTTTTTGGAAATTCTTACAATGACCATCAGTCGAAGATTTAGTTTAATTTTATGTTCTACAAGTTTTAACTACAGCTGTGTTTTTTTTATCCATTACAAACATCCATTATCACGAATAATTCTTTGGTACATTGACGATAAAAATGGAGGCCTTCTTATTTGTAACATTTCTAGAAACATTACTGGAAAAAAAACATACTTTTCCATATGAAGGTGTCTCGGTGGTGAAACAAAAGTAATCTTTATGCACTTCAATGACATTTTCACTCACAAATTTAAACCAAGCTGCAAGGTTTTACCAATAATGCTGTGGCATCGAATAAAAAACGGTTAGAAAATGTTATGTGTCAAGTGTACAGGTGGTTTAGTTTTCTTCATCCTCTGCACTTTGCACCTTGCAAAAGAATCAGATTTTGTTAGTATTCATGCAGACAAAAAAATTGATGTGCTATGCTTGCTCCTAGTACACAAAGTGACTCCAAATGGAAACTAAGGCAATGGCATAAGTATATATTGTAAAGTCATGCATGTTGAAACGTAACAGGAAGAAAATAAGAATTTAAAAATGTATGCTAATGAACAGAAAATGCAAGCAGTAGGATGAGGGTGATTTGGGTAGTGAAACATACCACTTAGATGACACTCGTTCCAGTGGTTGCAACAGAACCAAGGGATGAATTCAGTATCGATTCTTTACGAAAGTAAAAGATCATATGCAACAACATACATAAAGGAACGTGGGGGGAAAAAATTAAATGTGGAATGAAGGAGCAACGTTGAAGTGAAGGAGGAAGAGACTGGGCCTGAGAGCGATAGCAGTCTTCTGCACTGATATGGAGCCTGACTCATCTGGAAAAGATATCCCACAGGGATGCGTGACAGCATGAATCTCAGCGCAAGCCTATTTGTTGCACATCGGCTAGATCTATCTAAAAGTACAAGTTATATTTTGAGTGGGGGGGGAAATACTTTGGATAGAAGTAGTGCTTTATTTGCTGTTAAAATGTATGGTGAGAAACAAACTGTATAGCCTAAGAGAAGCCCAAGCAGATTATAGGGATAAGCACAGAGGGTTACGCTGTCCACCTTGGAACTGCTGTCTGTGGGGGGGGGTTTAGGTGGGGGAATCTTCTGGCGGCTACCCCTTCACATGACATTGAATTCATTTAGATACACAAACAGAATTCAGTGGCAAATGGTGCCTTTCTGTGCCTCATTAAGAGTCTGAGTCAAATCTACCATGTTCCCCGAGTCCCAACCAATGAAATGTCCTGCAATTTTCGGCTGAACTTTTGATTGCTCTGCTGAAGAGCCAGTGGGATGTAGCAGTTCTCCGTGTGGGGTTATTCCCACGCATAGAGGTCAAGGCCGAAAAGAGATTTTTTAAAATTTTATCTCTGGAACAGTTAGAGACCCCGTGTTGACTGTGATTGGGTGTGGAGAATGACGATTTGGAACCTTTTGTGTGTCTCCCTCGAGCTGAGGCCGGACCATTACACGTGCACGCCCACGTCCTAATGTGACGTTGGAAGCTGGTATAGTGAATACAGTACAGATCAAGTACAGTTCATTTTGTGTACCTGAATTGATTGTTATTATATTTTTATTCACTTGATAGAATATTTATTTTGATTTACTTTCAAGTAAATATTAGCTTTGTTTCAGCAGTATTGAGTAGAGACCTTTTTATTTAAGAAAGCCAGTCATTCATGTGCACTAAATCACTGTGTAATAAAGAGCAAAAGAAGCAATTTATTATAATTTAGTTTTTTACCCCCCATTGTACCAAAAACGTACAAAACTTTTTTTTTTTTTTTTGGTGTACCATTCCCCTAGTAATAGTATAGGATGAATCTGCTGTTACTTGTTGAAAGAAGGTGTGCCAGAGGTTTGATGCTATAGTTGTTTTAAAGTTTAAATGGTCACAGTGATATCAAGGTTCGTTTCTCACAGAGAAGTTGACTGGAATGTAATTCTGTCATTGGAGATAAGTGTGTATATATAGGTACAGCAGAATAAGGAAAGAGTCACTACTGTAGCAGAATGGCAACATGCTGGATCTCTAAGGAGCCTCTCTGGAATGTTGTGCTTGGTATTGTAGTTTTAATGAGTTCTGTAGATGGTTTAAGACGCTGTAGACATTTGGACAGAAGGGGAAACCGATCCCGGTTTGTAATTTTCAAGTATATTAGTGGGTGAGCGTCTAGAAAAGCATTGAAAACTGTCTGTTTTAATGTTATTAGAATAAAAGAGAGCCAGTGGTTGTATATTTGTGGAAATAGAAATTAGGAGAGCGAGCCTGAGGTAAGAAAGCTATCTTCAGGGGACTGGTAGCAGTGTGGTATGGGAAATTTTCGTGGAGGCGTCTCTGAATGATGCCTTGCCAGAGTCCAGTCAGTAACCTATTCTGGACATTCGTGCAGACTCCTTCCATCTTGTCACACCAGTCCAGCCTAGCATTGATGACGTAGTATGGGGCTCAGCTGGTTGTGGGTTCAAATCCCATGGCTGGCAGGGTACTCGTATGCTGTTGGACCTTGAGCACGGCACAGCTGGGCTCTGCCTGACGCTTGCCACTAGTTACTTTGTCTTTCCGGCGAGAAATTACCCCTGTTCCTCCTTATACCATCTCCAGTTCGGCGCTTCTTTCGCTGATGAATCGTGCAGGTTCAGAATCATCAGAGATCATCAATTGTATCTGAGGTTTGTGGGGTAAAGAATAAACAGCATCCTTGACAGTAGGGCTGCAACAACGAATCGATTGAATCGATAAAAATCGATTACTAAAAGAGTTGGCGATGAATTTCATAATCGAT
>JABFDZ020000042.1:6848364-6862432 GCA_019775955.2 Pollimyrus isidori
CCAAACCTGCACACAATATTCTAGGTGAGGTCTCACCAAGGAATTGTATAATCTTAGCATTACCTCCCTTGACTTAATCCCTACTTAAATAGGGAAAGGATTCTTTCAATCGGGTACTCGCACACCACAGTTAAATCAAAGAAGGTAGATTATCTTTTAATATAAAACATTAAGAAGTACGTACAAAAGAGATTTCTCCACATGTAGAGCAAAAATTACATCCACAAAGAATGACAGTACTCACACCAGCAGGCAGAGAGAAGCTCTGATTTTGCCACTAGTTTACCATGCAGCAGATAGTCTAATTGCTTAGAAATTGAGAACAAATCTATGAGTCAAGTGTGTTTATTAACCGATACGAGTAATAATATGTTAATGTTCTCAGGTCAGCTGAAAACGTATTAACTCAAGCACTTAGTTTACATATTTAGCCAATCAACGTTCAAATCATCTGTAATCTTTTTCTTTCTAAAATCTTTTTCTTTTTAAAAAGTCCTTGTACATTACCTAGTAAAATTTAAATTAGTAGGGAATTGGAACCATTTTAAATAACACAATCACCAGCATATTACTGGCAAAAGGTACATTATGACGTGCTTTACAGTACATGATAGCTTACAAGCATACCATTATGGCCTAATGCATTGTTTCACAGGGTAAGAAGATTTTACATCAGTCATCAAAAAGGTCTGCAGACCAGTTACATAACACACTGCTATTCTCAGCAGTGAAGCTGGAAATATCAGGAGTATATGGAGTATGTTTAAAATAAGCGCATTCATGGGATCTTTTCCTATTTACACTCTCTGAACAATCCCACTTCACTGACCTTGAGAGAGAATGTGAGTGGTTTGATTTTGATTCAGTCTTATTCATCTTTTTGTGAGCAGGGTCAGATTTTCTTTGATAATTCCCATCCAGACTTCTCAGATGCACTCTTGTGTAGCCATTCTCATGGCAACATGCACATTTTATGCCTCCCATTAACCTGTCATGTAGAGACAAATGTGGAATCTTGTACATGGAGGGGGAAAGGGGATTCTGAGAGTCACTTTTTGGTGTACTTAGAGGTTTATCCATGTCCTGTGTTTTACAATCATCATGATGCCTCTTCAGCTGGAATTTGGTCAATAGATGGTCTCTTTGCACTTGGTTTTTGTTCTTAGACTGAATAGTCTTTAGGGATTGAGGATTCTTTGAGATAGGAGTTGATTGATAAAAGCGAACAAATTCGAGTGAGTTTGATAAGTCTGGCTCAGATACACTCGAATTGCAGTTGTGTTTCATTTTGATTGGATTTGTCCTTAATGTTCCATTACAGCTCTGTTTCACAAATAGGCAATTCCGGTAGCTTTCCCCTTTGCTTTGTTCCTCTCCATGAACGTGGTTCTCTTCATAGCCAGTGAACAGGTCAAGCGAGAAATTAGGACGGTCTTCAAGCCAAGAGATGCTTCTTCGTGGACTCACTTCTGTTTTGCATTTCCAGTCACAGATAGTGAAATTGTTGGCGTCTGGTTCTTTTTGAATTGAGCAATTACTAGTAAAATAATTGGTCTGTCTTTTTGCTCTGTCACCCATATTAGTGGACTTGTCAGTGTAATTTTCAACATTATTTATACATTCACTCTCAAATGTATCCCAGTAACCGAGATATGAAACACTCTTCTCTGTCAGAGCATCTGGTTTAGGCTCTCTTAATATCATGCTTGCCAACTGATTTTTGTTCCTCTCTTGAGTTAGTGATGAATGCTGAATTAGTGACTGAACTTTATCAATAGACTCTTTACTGTTGGACAAAACATCACTTTTTGAATTACATGAGTAATCTGAAGGATTTTCATTGTGAGACTCTGCTGGCACATGCAATTCACAAAAATGAATAATACTCGTTAGCTTAGCATCTTCTTTGTCTAAAGCACAGACATTGTTTTCAGTCAATGCTTCTGAACTCCTGCCTGCTTTAGAAATAAATTCACCTGCGACATCTGAGAAAGATTTATCCTCCCATAAATAAACTGATACATTACTATCCTCTTCCATAACTGCAAAGTTACGGTCGCACAATGTCTCTTTATGTGCACATTTCCCCTGCGTGTCTGAAGAACAGAAGCAAGAACAAAATGGATCTGGCATTTCAATGCTAGATTGCTCTTCTGTTCTTTGTTTAGGTGAATCAACCACAGCACTTCCATTTCGCTCAGAGTAAGACTGTTCGGTTAAAAATGTTATTATTCCAAGTGACTGCTGGAAATATCCTGGGTTATCGTGGGTTCCACTGGTGCACTGTGAGTGTGATCCTCCATGTGAGGCCAGAGTACATTCACAGCTACTAACGATTGTACTATTATCATGTTGTTGGGTATCTAATAGTCTCCTAGGGTGCTGTGAGGCACTGAATTCTGAAAGCTGAGCTGCCTGAAGAAGCTTCTTAAAATAGGTTACAACAGGGCAACTGACAACAGCTGAATTTGGCAAAATCATTTGGCTGGCAATGAAGCTTCCGGAGATCTTTATTCTTTTCAATGAGGAAGAAAAGCTATTATTAGTAGAACTGGATCCATCTACGTCAAAGTCAGGCATCTGTTTGGAGAAAGAACATTTACAATTGTATTTAATATAAGTTGTGCATGTACAACTTCTTTGTAACCAATTTTAAGCACTTGTACCTTTATGCCAAATAAAAAGCACCTTCCCACGAAGCACTCATCCACTGCCTGGATCAGTAATTGTTGCACATCAGTTTGGGAACATCCTGCCTTTGATTCCTCAACAAGTCTACAGACACAAAAAAACCTATTAACATTATCCTCCAATACCTTTCTTTCTTTATTACTATAGCTGTGCTCTGTAATTCTGGAAAAAAAACAGAAGGTTTAAACTTCATTCAGTGGTTGATGCTGTAAAACATACAAAAGGTATGAGGTGTGTTATTTCAAATTTCACTTCAGCATAATGCCAACTGTGGTCTCATACCTTCGAGGTTATGTGTTCAGTTCCAACCCCTGGTGTCGTGTCTGTAATTTGCTTTTATGTAATGTGTTTTTGTTGCCTACAGGTACTCCAGATGTCTCTAAATTTCCCATAGTGTGCATCTTTCAATAGCATAATGGCGTCCATCCACAGTGCAACCCTGCCTTATGCCCTGTGCCCCCCCGATCAACACAACCCTCTACTGCAGATGGAAGATAGATGGATGTTTTGTAAATGAGTTGAGAATACAGCTTTACCTTTGCAGACAAACTGCAGAAGCACCAAAGTGAGGATTCAAACAGCTACCAAAAAGAGTCAATCCAAATATGTCACAGTCTCTTGCAACTTTAAGTGATAACTTATATCTGTGACTGACATTTTTGATCTCACATGCAAATCCACATTTTGGGCATCTGTATCTGTTATAAGAAAAAAAAAAAGATAATGAAGATATGCATCACAGTAAATATACATGATTGTAGTCCACGTGCTAAAATATTCTGCGTATATTACTGTAATATATAAAATAAAATATTTAATTATAACAATGTCTGCAATTTTGACTAAATCTTAAGTACAATACACGTGTTTGCCATTATTAACGACTAATCATTGTAATAAACTCGGACTTTCAGACAAAATACAAATTTAAATGAAAAATAAACGTTTACAAATGTTACTACACTCATAGCTGTACGTACCTTTTCTCCGTTTGGTTTCTGTGTAATTTGGATGCACAGTTTTCACAACAAGGGTACGAAACACACGAATCTTGAAGTGACAAAACATAGCATTTTAGAAAAGTCAATTTTAAAAAAGTCATTTTAACCAGAAAAAAACTGAGAAATAAAAGAAAAACAGTTATATCTGAATAAATATAAACCCCGATGTTTGCGATTATTTTAATAACTAAAGCAACACTACCTTTTTGCAAATGCACTAAAAATTTAAACTGCTTCCGGGTTACTGTATTTTAAATTTTTGAGAGGACCTGTTGTCCAATCACAGAAATCAACCATGATACGAAAATGGACCAATCGGCATAAACCACTGCAAGACAAGCATGTAACAGTTTTAATGCCTTGGAAATAGTCTCTAGTGATTGCAAAACTGCAAGATTTTTGATATAGCTAATTTTAGGTTTATAATGAAAAATATAGCTTTACCGTAAGATTCCATGCGTGAATGCAACGGTAGACTCGTGAAAGTTGACATCCTAGCTCAATACAACACTTCCTTCTACCTGGTTTGCACTTCATTATTTTATCTAATCCAAATGCAATTGGGGAACCCGATGCGTATCTTTCGAGCAGATTTTGAATATTATTCCGAAATTAAAAGAAGAAGACCAGTGTCCCTTCAGTTTTTAAAAAAGTCGTGACTCGGGTCCAGTAGGTGGCGGTAATGTACCTGTAAACTAATTGTGAGACCGCCCATAACTCCAAGAAGCAGAAGAATGAAGTACAGTATGTGTCTTTACGCTCACCCGTAGGAGAAAGCTGCGGATGATGGGAAAACGTCAATAGGAGAATCAAAGGTCAAATGTATAAGACATGCGTTGTACCTATAAGCACAATTTGATTCACTTTGATTTGAGTGTTTGTAAAATGAGGCACTGCCTATATTTTACATGAAATCAGCCAATGAAAACAGAGAATGTAGGATTTTTGAGGACACTGATCGTAGAAAAGTTTCCTATTTCTTTCCTATGTGTCCTTCAACACAGTGTATTACGGTATATGTCAAACAGGAAGTATACAGCTCTTGTGCAGTAGGTCACGCGTGATCAGTTTACAGATTTTTTATTTGTACGGTAGCCAGTGCTAGAGAATTCTATATATTTTTATTGCACTTGAAATAATATCTATCAAACAACAAAGTGACTCGCAAGTATAAACGATGTTACACGTTCGTTCTGTAAATATTCTCGCGCGTAGGTCATGTGTCCCTGGCTCAATAGTCTTCAACTTCAAATATTGCTGTCATACAGCGTTTAGGAAACTGAGAATCTGCGAAGCGCTTTCTGGAGATGAAGTCGGAAAACATATAAAAATACAGGTAGTGCACGTAATTTATTGTAACGTTATGTTTTTGTTGGTGTATAATTGTGTTCTGGTTGCTAGGCGATTGGAGGGAGCGTCGGCACCAGCTTGTCATCTCCCTCTTGCTCCCCGGTTGTGTCTCAAATTTGATGATTTTCACAGTATGACTCGACACCTAGCCATCTCTCCAATTCGACACTCCCTCCTGTCCCCTGGAGGATGGTCCCCTCTAAAAATATTTTAATGACGAGTTATGCATTAATTTGTTGGAATATAAAACTCTCGATGGAGCTAAAATGCATGCATGGACCCGACTGGGGGGTCTTTTTGGCTGTGCACTGAGCCCCGTAGTATTTGAAATATTGAAACAAAGGCAATGCATGTAATGTAAATATGTTTTACTGTGATCGCTTGAATAATACATCTACCTGCTTATTTTCCAATAGTGGTTCTTGGTTCTCTTGTAGACAGTCATAGACAGGGGCATAGCGGGAAACTCTGGGCTCCAGCATTAGCTTGTTTTGGGGATGGGGTCCCCCACGGTAGAATTTTCAGAGCAGTGACGTCACTTTTTTTGTATTTGAGGACCCCCCTCGAATCTGCCAAGATATCCACGCCCCTCTGACACCTTTCATAAGCTCTTGCGTTAATTTAATAAAATCTAAAATAATAAAATTATCACAACTCCCTCATTCTTAAAAAAGGAAACGAACAATTTAAATGTTAAAGGAAGGGTTTATATGCAGATTTCTTGTCTGTTTATTTTTCCCCATCCAAGGGCTGGGTCCGATCTGTTCGAGCACAGAAGAATGTTCTCTTCCTTGATGTCAATGACGGCAGCACACAGAAGTGTCTCCAAGTGGTCGCTGATCCAGAACTGAATGACAAGTACGCCTTTTCAGAATGATTAGTTTGCGATTATTGAGATGTCTCAAATTATGAGAATTAGCAAATGGGTTGAAAACCTATGGGGCATGCTCTAATATGGAAATGCATTGCTTTAAACATTCTGGTGCTTTTAAGTCATTTCATAAAAGCCACAAGTTTGGTAACATCTGGAATTTAGAAAAAAATAGTCCAAAGTTTAAGATGAAGTCTCAGTATCTGTTTTAGAAGGTCTTCGTTGCTGTCATCTTTCAACAAGCCCTGAATTTTTTTTTTCTATAAGGAGAAGGGTGTGATACTGTACTTCCAAAAGGGTCAAGCTGCCATTTTTTTTCTTGTAAAAACTCTGTTACACCTGTTCTCCTTTTTATTACAAAATTTCATTGTACTGTATAGTAATTCAATTATAAATATTAGAACCTTAATGCATGGACTGTTGAATGTGGAGTTTACTGCGATGCAGCCGTCTGGATAAAATTGCCAGTACATAATTTTTATCGAACTGTTGCTTGTTGGATAGTTTGCGCATAGATTATTTTGTTTCTTTTTCTAAAAATTAGGAATCTTACATTTGGAAGTTCTGTGCAAATCTCTGGAAGTTTGAAAAGAAGTTTTCATAAAAAACAGAATGTTGAACTGCAGGCACAACAGATCCAGGTAGTTGGGCAATGTAATCCTTTGGTAAGTTTAATTTTTCTTATGTTGGGGACATCAATGATTGTTTGTTCTACACAAAATAAATCTCTGTTATGGACACTGATGTATTTGTGAGGAACTGGACTGTCTTTTCTCAGGATTTTCCATTTAAAGTAAAGGAAAAACATGATATGGAGTACATCAGGCAGCTTCCCCATTTGCGCTGTAGAACAAACGCTTTCAGCTCTCTGCTGAGGATACGGAGTGAGGCCACCTCTGCTGTTCAGGCATTTTTTAAGGTGAGGATCTATTCACCCTCAGCAGTGTCAGTGGAGATGCTGTACCCTGTTGGTACTGTATAAAATGTGAGGTAGTATGTTGCATTTGCCTGTTTTAGTGAATTGAGACTGTGTCTCTTACCGCTAAACTACCCATGATGTGGTCTGCCAAGCACTCCTTAAATAGACTGTTGTTCTCCTGAAATACTGCTGTTTACTGTTATTCTAATTAGCTAAGCAGCCTCTGCCAAAACTTCTTGAATCATAATTAAGTTACACTATAATGATGTAAAACTTTATTCTTGTATTAGTATTGCGATTATTATGATCCATCATCCATCCGTTTAACATGCTTGCTTATTTAGCACAAGGTTTTGTTTTTTTTTTTAGGAGAATGGTTTTTTGCATGTTCATACACCAATCATCACTTCAAATGACTGTGAGGGAGCTGGTGAACTCTTTAAGGTTGAAGTGAGTAAGTTTATTTATTGATATCCTTATTCGTCTGTTTCTAACGACACAACACAAACTCCCCCTGTGCATTTTGATCTGGCCACATATATTTATCGCTATTGTACGTGCCTGGTGATTACAGCCGGTCTTGTTTCACGTTTTACGCTGTGTACACATGGCTTTCCTATAACACAAATACTGCTTGTGCATAAACTCTGACCTCTAGTCCTCAGGTCAGAATAAAAACCCGGAAGAAACCCAACTGCACTTCTTCTCCGTCCCAACTTTCCTGACTGTTTCTGGACAGCTTCATCTAGAGGTCATGGCTGGGTGAGTCAGCTTGTCATTCGGGGAGGCAGAAATACCGTCAGCGGTGAGGCCAGATGTATGTATGTATAGGTGGGCAGCTTAAGCAGAGAAGAATATAGCAAGATCTGTCTGTAATTGCAGGAGTCTGTCTATAGGTGTCAGCAGTCAATCTGAATAGTATGTACAGCTGTACCTTGCAACATAGACTGAAACCAGTTCCTTGAGGTGGCCTCCTTGGATGCTTGTCCAGCTGTCCTGAAGGATGTCCCGCATATATGCTGAGCTCTCATTGGCTGCTCTTCCTTTACTCTCCGGTCAAACTCCTTCAAAACCGTTTCTATTGTGTTTAGGTCAGGTGGCCAGGTCATGTGATGTGAGGCGCCTTTCGACAGCTACTGTAAATATTAGTGTTATTCAGTATTTGTCTGTCTTGTCGATCAGTGTCACGTGTTAGCCGCCTCCCTGACTGAGGAAGCTCACGGTTTTGCAGTATCTTTTAAACATTTCTGTGCTGTTATTACAAGTCCAAATATTATTTGCGAATTTTACATTCACTGGGATTTTATGTCCCCGACCCTCTGGAATATCAATGGGTAACTTTATTCATTCAGCATACCCTAAATGGTTTGTTGAATCAGTTTCTTAATGAAGACTTTTTGATGAAAATCTTATCGTATTATATCCTATAGTAATTGGCTATCAGTTATGATTTGTATGAAGGCATGAATTGCATAGAAGGTTTATTTATGTCAGGTTATAAACATTTTATAAACAATAATTTCTTGATTCAAATTTTCTACTAACTACACAAAGAGATCATATTGGCACATTAAAATGTCAATGTAATGGCATAGGTGGTTGAAGCAGACAGGATTGTATGGGTAAAATTAGCTGTGGTCCTGAAGCAGACAGGATTGGATGGGTAAGATTAGCTGTGGTCCTGAAGCAGACAGGATTGGATGGGTAAGATTAGCTGTGGTCCTGAAGCAGACAGGATTCGATGGGTAAGATTAGCTGTGGTCCTGAAACAGACAGGATTCGATGGGTAAGATTAGCTGTGGTCCTGCATATTTTGCTGAATGTTGTTGAAGGGGAAGTAGCAGAGTCAGTTATTCATTTAATTTTTACCCTAAAATTGACACCAGCTTTGAGAGCAGCAGCTAATTTCACAAGCTCTTAGACAAGATTTTGCTGAAGCAGAAATAAACCTTTGAAGACGTGTTTCCCCCTGTATCTGAGGAGACTCGGAGGTTTATCCTGCTCAGTTAATAAGTGCGCTGTCAAGTTCCTACAGAGCCATGTGACTTGAGATATGGACCATGACAGAGGGGAACATGAGAAGTAAAATCTGTTACAGACATGTCTCGGGACAAAAATGTCCTGCAGCCTGGGATCACGGAAGATGTCAGGACCTGCTGAGGATAAAGACTCAGGACCTCGATGCCTCAGTTAATATCTTCACATATGAGAGAGATGGATGGAGTGGTCTAAGAACCCCACG
The DNA here is from genome assembly GCA_019775955.2 of Pollimyrus isidori. Classification (NCBI taxonomy): domain Eukaryota; kingdom Metazoa; phylum Chordata; class Actinopteri; order Osteoglossiformes; family Mormyridae; genus Pollimyrus; species Pollimyrus isidori. Next base: position 6,857,439 of record JABFDZ020000042.1, read on the forward strand.
GTCCTGACGTTTTCCCCTGACAGTGTTAGCATCACCCCCTCGGTGTGAAGAACAGAATGTTACGGGGTGACTGAGCTGGAATTAAAGATCCATTCTTACGGGTGTTGCGTCCCGCTCCGTCCACTCCTCCTGTGTGCCACGCCCACCTCGTTACCTCCTGTGATTGGCCATTGTTTTCACCTGTGTGGCGTTGCCGCACGCCTGTCCTGTGCCTGTCTAACGCATTTAGGTCTGACTCTTCCGGCAGACGCGGTATTGACGTTGTTCAATGTATTGGTGTTGTGCGAATAAACCGTCGTTTCCCCGTCTGCCTGCTTGGATCTCCCTCCTTCTTCGCCCTGCACTACCCGTGCACACAACAACGGGGAAATCAGCTTCATTTCAGGAAGAATTAAATGCCCACATAGAGTGGCTGTTGTGAGACTGACCATAAATATTAATGCGGTTGCATGTTTTTTTCCTTTTAAGGGCTTTTTTACGCGTTTACACGTTCGGCCCAACTTTCCGAGCAGAAAACTCTCAAAGCAGACACCACCTGGCAGAGTTTTACATGGTGGAAGCTGAGATGGCTTTTACGGAGTCACTGGAGGACATCATGATGGTAAAACATGTACTTTTCAGTGCAGATGTTCTGCCCTTTGCTTTCCTAAGGTTACAATGGTCCAATTTTAAGGGCTTCAGTGGGCCAAGCAAACTGCATGCTAATTTGACCTTTTTGCGGCAGTCAAATTTCAGCTCTGTTCCAGTCAGTCTGTTTGTTTCTTGTTTGTTTTATATGCATTAGTTGCCTAGGATTTATTAAATGAATTCAGAACCACAAATCACATCAAACAAATGTAGGGCTGTTTTTCTTTCTAATTTATATTTGTTTTATCAAGGAGTTCAGATTTTATTTTTGCTTGCTTCTCGAGCGTGAAACAGAATTTGCTTTTACTGAAGCACATAAGCAGTTATTAATATATTGTCTTGATGAATATTCCAGTGGAATAGATATAGTGAACATATTTTGCACAATTCCTGAGCAAATACAAATGAAGTTTATGTAGTGAGCTTAAAAATAGGTTCCCAGCACTTGGCTTAGAGTAGTCTGCATTATTTATTGGGTCTCGAACAAGAATAATTTGATAGTTTAGCTGGAGTGCAAACTGCAGTGTGCTGCCAGTGAAAACTATAGGACTGGGAATAAGATGTATCCAAATGGTCCATTGTTCAGCTCCAGAACCCCCTTTAATATACTAATGGGAGAGCTGCTTGGGCTGGGCTTGTTTGTGTTTTGAGAAATAACCCAGTATTTGGCATTTGCAGAGGAATTAGTCTTATTAAACATTTTTGGCCCTTCCAGACAATATTCTTTCTTTTATGTGACTGGGCAAGGCAGAAGTTATATGCATTAGCTTTGAGTCTTATCCCATGATAGTATGTATTTAATTTCAAATAGTAGGTGTGCCCTGCAGGAAATCCCATTTCCAAAATGTTATTGTTTGTTTACTTCCATTACAGGTTATGGAGAATCTGTTTAAATCGACCACAGAGAGAGTTCTTGATAAATGTGCAGATGATGTACACCTGTTTCAGAAGTATGTTGCACCTGGACATTGGGTAAGAAAATTTAGCTGGATAGTTTGTTTGTTCTGTCAATATCATATTTTATGTGTAACATTTTTTTTCTTCTGTAGGACAGTCTACATGTCATGCTGAAGAATAAATTCAAAGTGTAAGTACATAGTATCATTTATGGCATTCTGTAATAATGCTGCATAGTTTTTGATGACGCAGTAGCTCAGCTGCCTTGTACTTTTTGTTTCTGTTTCAGGATCACTTACACTGAAGCCATTGACCTGCTGAGCCGTAGTCCTGAGAACTTTGTTTTCAAAACAGAGGCAGGTATTGCAATTGCTTCTCTTGATGGCTGTTTTTGGTATCATAATGTTACCGTTATGCTGGAAATTAGTCTGTGTCATTTCATTGTAATAAAATTCAAAAGGTGTGTTTTGGGTTTGTGTGTTAAAATCTTGTTTGCTGAGCTGTCTCTCGGTCTGTGTCTCTCGGTCTGTGTCTCTCGGTCTGTGTCTCTCGGTCTGTGTCTCTCGGTCTGTATCTTTCAGTCTGTGTCTCTCGGTCTGTATCTCTCGGTCTGTATCTCTCGGTCTGTATCTCTCAGTTTGTGTCTCTCGGCCTTTGTCTCTCATAGTGGGGCTGCGATTTGCAAAAAGAGCATGAGCACTACCTGGTCAAGCACTGTGGTGATGTCCCAGTGTTTGTCATCAACTACCCCTATGACCTGAAGCCTTTCTACGCCCGGGATAACAACGACGAGCCCTGCCGTACCGTAAGTGACCCCACAATGACAGTGACAAGCCGAGCAGTCTCGAATAAAATAAGGAATCTTTCTTTCCTGTCCTGTCTAAAAGTAGGCCTCACAAATCAAGTTCCAGTTCCAATGCAAATGAACTTTTCTAGATCTCTGTAGGAGGTGGGGTACGTAGCGTTACGCTGCGGTTATTTCAGGCAGGGTGAATCTCCTTTCACTGGAATCTTCATGCTATTCACCCTCTTCTCAGCCGCTTTAGGTAGTTTGTCCTGCGCTGCGTCCTCAGTTTGTCATGCCACGTGCTTCCCGTGTCCTCGATTAAGCCGCTTTTATCTTGGTTTCCTCTGCTCCGCGACCATGCAGGTGGCTGCTGTGGACCTGCTGGTGCCGGGGGTGGGCGAGCTGTGCGGGGGCTCTCTCCGGGAGGAGCGCGAGGAGCTCCTGAGGACACGGCTAGCAAAGTAAGCCCTCCTAGCAGAGATGCTCAGCTCTTTAGACGTTTTCCTGTCATCTCTTTACCACTTGAACTTTTCTTTGTTTCAATAATAACTTTTGTTATTCTGCAGTGCCGACATGGAGGAGCCATATCAGTGGTAAGAATGACGGATAAAATTGGCCCAAGATTTTTCATTCGTTGTCCTTTTTTAATGAGTGCCCTTGTGCTGCTGTTCTTCCCAGGTACTTGGAATTGAGACAGTTTGGCTCGGTTCCTCACGGCGGGTTTGGGATGGGCTTTGAGCGCTACTTGCAGTGTGTTCTAGGAATGAACAATATTAAGGATGCAGTCCCATTTCCTAGATTTTCTCACTCATGTCGACTGTAAAAGTGCATTACGTAAAGATTTTTGCTAAGAAATGTAAAATAAAGGAAACTTTTCTGTAGCCTTAATGTGTTTAGTTTCTTGTTTTGATTTAGTTAATACTAGTGAAATAATTCCAGTGAAAGTTGATTGGTATTTCTAAGAAATTTTAATACTTTCTAAAGTTAAAAAAATCTGTCTAATTTTAGTACTCTTTAAACGTTTGACAATAAACCTCTTATTTTATGGCTTATGCTTTATCATAAGTTGAAAAATCCATATGCCTCACAAAGCTATCATTAAACCAGGTTGTTTTTCAGTGCATAATGAAATATTAATACCCAACTTTATATCTTATATTGAATAAATGGCAAAGGCTATCAGATGACATCGTCTCTTATCCAGGAAGTCAGCAGAGGTCACATGCTAGGAGTCTGGGGGCATCACAGGTTACATATTTTCACGTCCTGCGAAAGATGGCACATGGCCTATCTGCGCAGCTAAATGTCTAACTTGGCTTTCCTGATTGACTTACTTCAGGTCAAGGTCTGTCAAACACCTGCACTGTAACTTCCATCTGCAGTGGTCTGGGTATTTTACATGTTGAAGTTTATCAGGTCTGTTAAGATGGGTCTCTCTCTCTCTTTTTTGTTTATTTCAACAATTTTCTTGTATCTTTGACTGTCTGGTAATTTATATAGAAAAATACTCGCGATAGACTAATTGTATTCCTCAGACAAGGAATAGATAGATCTATACCACAGGACATAGATTCTATGTCCATGGGTATAGTTACCTATGACTTTGGGACTGGTCTGTCACCACAGACACTTTCTCTTTAGTGCACTAACTGAAAAAGTATTTAACTGTTCTTCTTCAGAATTGTATATTGAAATAAGACATTATACATTTAACACCAGATATAGACTGGAATGTGTGAAGTTTAGTGCACATAGACAGTTTACATACCTTTAAAATTTAACAAGCAACCCGAAATTCAAGGCAAAGTAATTATTGAAGAATCATATTTCCATATTTAAGTACTGTTATTTTTTCTGAAGCTGCTCGACAGGTTTGTGGTCAGACTAAGGTCAGGGCTTCTGCCTCAGCCTTTCCTGGATATACCTTTTCGCTGTGTTTGACCACTCCTTTGTACCACTACTTAGGTCATTGTAAGGTTGAAACATAAATGGGCTTCCCAGTTTCAGTTTACTTGAAGAATCGATGTTTGGAGCAACCGATGTTCTTTCATGCTGTTTTACGTTCCAGCACCTGATTGGGAGAGGATGCTTGCTTCCTCTATCCTGCACTACAGTAGGCCAGGTGCTGTATGACTGATGCATGCTGTTCAGTTCTGACCATAAAATGTTTTGTCCCGAAGCAAAAATATTTTTTATTGACTCTCAAAACTTTTTACCCCCACAACATGTACTCAGAATCTCACCAAATTTTTCAGGATTACAAATGAAACAAAGGCATCTCTGTCCATTTGTTATTTTTATTCCAAAGTCACAAACTCAAACAGAATAAATAAAATTTCCTACTCTTAGATTCACCAGCTTCTAAAGTACGCTTAATGGAGCAATCGCCTTCTTCTGGATTAATCACAATCATTAAAATTACTGTCACCAGGAAGGCAAGCATATTAACAATGGCTAATATTACAGTTAAAGCCAAGGTCTCTTTTATGCTTCTTACATTTTCTAAATGTGTTTGGTTTCAGTGACTTTTGGTTACCTCTTCCGGAAGTGAAGGATTGCTGGGATTGCTGCGTGAGAGTGGTGTTGAGCTGCAGCGATTGTTCTTAGATCGTTTGGGATTGTTTTTGGAGTGTTTGTGTGCTTTAACTGTGTTTAACTGTTTGCGTGGGTGGCTGTTTTATTT
>JABFDZ020000042.1:6886550-6896636 GCA_019775955.2 Pollimyrus isidori
AGAGCCTCTTGGTGTGGATCTACAGCCGTGAATACTATCATATGCATTTATTTATTTAAAAAATACTGCATGTTTCTTTTAGGGGAGAGCTTCCTGGTGTGCAAGGAGTCCGAGCGGCTGAAGGGAATCGGTTTAATACAGGCCTCCCTGAAGCCGATAAGCAGCTGTCTGGTCAAAAAGGAGGGAGAGGGGGTCACCACCAGCATGGTCAGAGCTATACTGGAGGTACTGGCGCTCATGGCCACAACCCAGTAACACAGTAAAACATTACCGATTTCTTCTGTTCCCCATTATGTAGTCGCCTTACGACCTATCCAATTTACGACCGATCGACTTTACGACCATGATAGCGGCTCGTATGTCTGGCAACGCAAATGTTGCCCAGCTGGGCGTATGTATGGTTTGCAAATATTAAACCAGTTGTACTGGTAATGCAGTGTTTTACTTAAACCTGATGAATGTAAAAATAAGAAACAAAATGGTCTAGAGATGATACAAATGCATAAAATGTAAAGAAACCATGAAAATAAGAAAAATGCGATAATGTCTAACGAAAAATACATTGAAAGGATGAAAAATTAATTGCATAAAAAGGTTGAATTTTTATTAGTGCACAGTACTGTACAGTACTTAGACATTGATGATACAATGGATATGGTGGAGTATCTCAATAATGAACAAAGAAAGTTAGTAATAATAATCAATCCTTTATTGTCCCCGTGGGGAAATTGTTTTTACGCCTCCCTCAACTTGGTCTTTGTAGATCAAGTTGTCTGCGAAGGGCAGCCACCTGTAGCGGCGCCCAAGGGGTTAAGGGCTTTGCTCAAGGACCCGCAGATGTGCTGAGGCTGGGTTTGAACCTGTGACCTCATGATTACAGGCACACAGGCTTAGCCCACTGAGCCACACGCTGCCCCCAAGATGTAGTACAGTAACAGTATAACTATAATGAACCAAGAAAATCATGATGTATAAGAAAAATGAACAGAGAAAAGTATGATGTATAACAATACATAATGAACAAAGAAAATTATGATAAGGTATGATTTTATAACAGTACATTACTGTACAGTAGGCTATACATATGCGACTTACGACCAAATCATGTCGCGACCAGTCAGTTGTAACCAATCATGGTCGTAAGTCGATGACGACCCGTATATGTTTAAAAGTCAGTTTAAAGTTTACCTCCACTGCTTTTGCATGTGTGCTACATGCGTTCTCCGAGACGTAATCATTTTCATCCTTGCTGTTTAAAGCATGAGTTTCTAAGAAATTTATGTTGAACTCCTTATTTGTTTCATAAATACGACATTGTTCATTACAACAAAATCAAATTGCAATATTTGAAAATATTCCAGTTCCTCATTCCATGTATTTGTTACATTTCACCTATTGCTCAATAAATTAACTAATCTGAGTTGTTAAATTACTCTTTCGAGTAGTTCCTGCAGATACTAGGGTGATTTTAGTAGACGTGTAAGCTGACACACTTTGACAGGCATCATAATTTATGCCAACATGACGATGTTTTGAATAGCATTTTCTTTGCTTAAGACCTTTGCACAGTACTGTAAGTGCTTGGTTATGTTGTGTTTGTGCTATATTTTTACCTTAACAGATACTTCACACATACTGATTGTAGTGTTCCTGTGTTGACTTCAGATTATTGTTGGGGGAGTGGCCAGCACTCCGGAGGATGTGATGTCATACGCCTCCTGCACCTTGCTGGCCACCAGCCTATGCGCTGCCAATGTTGGCGGGGCAGAGCCAGGAGAGAGAAGTGCGGCAAAGAAGCTACCTGAGTCCCGGGGAGCCATCGAGGCCTGTGTGGATTGGCTGATGGAGAATGAGTTCATTCAGCTACAGGAAGACGGCGAGGGAGATCACAAAGGTCTGCTGACTTGCGCGGATCACAGTAACACTGTACAGGCAGTCCCCAGGTTAAGAACCAGATCGGTTCCCTAAGGCTGTCTTTAAGTGAAATTTGTCAGAAAAATAATACAATTGCATAATAATAATAATAGTAGAAGTAGTAATAATACTAATTATTATTACAACACAGTAATAATACAAGTAATTGCGTATGGTGCTGTACTGCCGACAAAACACTGAAGCCACACAATGTTTTCACAAAGCAGCGCATTCATTAGTTATTATGAACCGTTGTATTTAACCTGAGTTTTTAAATGAATGGAAAATGCCATTGTGTTCATAAGTAGGAGTTATCTGTAAGTCGGACGTTCATAATCTGGGGACTGACTGTTTTTTTTTTTTTTTTAAATTTAACGTCAGAAATCCGTAACTCTTTTGCCTGTTGGTTTTACCCCTGTAGTGTCCAGCAGTTTAACAAGCAGGATGTTAGTCTGGGTGCTTTATTGTGCCAACACTTTTATTTTTTCCCATGTAGAGTTTTGGATGAAGCTCCTCTTGTTACTCGAGATTTACTCTTTATTCACCATTTTAGATTATTGCGTCGTTAAGCCGGAGACACCTGGGAAAGTTAACTGAAATAGGAGAGAGGAAGAGAGGAGGAAGAATAAGAGGAGAGGGGAAAGGAGAGAAAGAGAAGAGCTACAGAAGAAAGAAGAAAAAAAGAAAAAAGGGGAGGTCAGATAGAGAGAGAAAAATAGGGAAAAAAATTATACATGACAACTTCAGAAGAAGTAGAGGAAAAGGAAAGAGTAACAAAAGGACAGATTCTGCATCTTAGTGCTGGACATTGTATCATCACACCAGCTGCTGTATCTGAAATACAAGACCCTGGTGCAAGAAAGTATACATACAAAGATACCAATGATTTGCTTACATCTGTAATGCCCATTTTCATTTTCCTTTCCCTTCAGTTAAAAAATTCCGGCCCACCCACCTGGGTGCCGCAACGCTTTCCTCCTCCTTGTCTCCCCCGGAGGCCTTAGGAATATTTGCTGATCTGCAGCGGGCAATGAAAGGCTTTGTCCTTGAGAATGACCTCCATATTCTATACCTGGTAAGAGTGACGGTTGCTGAAGAATTGCCTGTAGTGAACCATCCCGATGATAATATTCATTAGGCTGCCCTTCTATGTTTTGTTGTTTATGGCACAGATCACCCCAGTGTATGCAGAGTGGACGACAATAAACTGGTATCAGTTCTTCTGTCTTTGGGAGAGTTTGCCTACTTCAATGAAGCGTGTGGCTGAAATGGTGGGGATCCAGGAGAGCGTTCTTGCGCGTTCTGTCGGAGGAAAAATCACGGCTAAGACTGAGAAGCAGCACAGGCAGATGGCTATTCATAAACGGTAATTTTTGATTTTATGTTATGCATGAAGTCAATGGGCATCGCTAAGATTTAAGAAAGAAATTCTGTCTTCATCTGAAGTATGTTTTTCGTACTAGCTGCGGTTTCCTTGCGTGATCCTGGAGGTTCTTTGCATTGCTGTCTTGTCTTGAAGCAGTCTGTGAATGTGGTTCTGCTTCTCTTTTACAGTTTCTTCACCACCCTTGTTCTGTTAGACCTCATCGATGAGGTTCCCCTCGGGAGCATCGCACGCAAGTACGGCTGCAGCAGAGGGCAGCTTCAGTCTCTGCAGCAGGCAGCTTCCTCTTATGCTGGTAGCTTTTCCAAAGTATCATTCAGAATCACAGTCGCGAACAGAATTAGAACTGGCTTTCCCAATTCGTGCAAATTTAAAGGATCTGTTTGTAGCCAAACATCATGTATGAGACAAAAATGACAAGTGATACAAGCTGAGCACACAACACTTCAAAAAAAAAAAAAACAGGAATACCAATACAAGTGAAAAACATTTTAAGACCATACATTAAACATTTAAAATTAGTGAAAGAAGATTTTAATGCGTACAAAATCATTTGTAGAAAATCCTGGCTTAAAAAATGTTCCTTATTGTTATGTAAACTACTATTAAAAGGTTTTTTTTCGCATATATAAATTAATCCATCATACGACATTCTCTTTGCCTATGAAAATGAAATTATGATGATAATTTGTTCCTTTAGGTATAAACTACAATAATTGTTTTAGAAGCTGCATACATTTATGTTGAGTTTTCCATACGCTGATTTGCTGACAGTGTACATTTATGTTGATATCCCGGTATAATGTCTAAGTAGCGTGTCATATTTAGCCAAGTAGAAAATTAAAACAACCAGCTAGACCTCCATTATTTTATAAATGTTATGAAATATAAAATTCATATTACTTTTAATGAAATAACTTTACTGCCCAGCTTTTCACCATGAAGGGATGCGCATCCTTACAGGTATGGTGACCGTTTTCTGCAACCGTCTTGGGTGGAACAACCTGGAGGTTCTTCTCTCACAGTTCCAGAGCCGCCTGAGCTTCGGTGTGCAGAGAGAGCTCTGTGACTTGGTGCGGATATCGCTGCTGAACGCGCAGCGTGCGCGAGTGCTCTACAGCGCCGGGCTCGCCACTGTGTCCGAGATCGCCAGGGCTAGCGCCGCTGACGTTGAAAAGGCCCTGAGGAAGACCGCGCCATTTAAAAGGTTTGATTTCGGAGGAAATGATCGTTTGTCTGTAAACTGAAAGAACTAGCATGGGTTCAGTATCGCTCGGAGCTGCGAAGTCTCGCGCATTTCACAGGAATCTCGTGTTTGGAGTGATTCTCCCATGTTTCTTTTGTCTTGTCACTCATCCATGTTTAAGTTTTGTTCTAAAAAAATTAAGTTTTGCCGTTTTAGTGCATTTCTTTATCATGGCTGCATGGCACAGGTAGAGTGTCATCTCTGTTAAACTTTAAATAATTGGCTGAAACAACGGCCTGAAGTGAACCTCAAAAGTAGGAAATATTTGGAAATTTCAGAAGTAGCAACCTGGCCGCTCCCCTAAACATTAGTCAGTCTTCCAGCAAACTGGCAAAGCACCTTTGGCGGGTCTGACTGGTTATCTGCACTTGTCACACGCACAGAGATTGTGTTGAGTATGTTTGTGGCTCTTTCTTGACCCCAGTGTTGGTAAACATTGGGCTTCCTCTCTGTGCACAGCTCTCGACAAGCGGTGGATGAAAGTGAGCAGGACGTGCAGGAGCGTAGAGCCACTCGCTGCATTTGGGTCAGTGGAAAGAGGGGCCTGACTGAGACGGAGGCAGCGCTGGAGATAGTGGCTGAGGCCAAATTGCTTCTCCAGCAGGACCTGGCCCGTCTCGGGGTGCACTGGAGCCCTGACTCTGACTCAAATGATGTCGAGCGAACACCTTCACTTGAGGAGTCATGTGACAGGAGGCAGGACATTCCCGCCCCCATGGGCACACGTCAAGAAGGGAATGGGTCACTAAAAACGGGAAATACAACGACCGATAACGTGAAAGATTCTATCGCATCTGCTGCATTAAATTCGGCATTAGGAAATGCACATCGCATGGACCAAGGGCTCAGTGGTCCACATATACAATCTAATGCTTTGGTCAAAGTCCTGAAATCCATAAACGCAAACAGAATTGATGCTAAAGGTGAAGAAACTGAGGGTCAACCAAAAGCCCTACGTTCTCCTGACTCAAGTCATAACTTAAGGAAAGACGGAGATGCTGATGTGGGAAGTACCACACCCAGTAAGCTTGCTGTAGATCACGCATCCAAACGTAGAAAGATGGAGAGGCGTGCAACAGAAACCCCAGGACGCACTAAGGTCGCCGATCTCCCTGCCGTCATTCCTCAGGGTTCTACGACCAGCTATAAGAACGAGGACTCCTCGCCAGCTTCTCCTGAGAAGAATCAGTCACCATCCACTGGACATACAGATCGGAAAATGCTTCGCTCGCTACAGGATCCTCAGCAGGGTGATCGAGATGTTGCAACTGGTAATGGAACGCTGAAGCGGAAACGTCTCGGAGGGATGGATGGCAGGCCTGCTCTGCCGGAGTCGCGCAAAAATGTCTCTTTTGTCAGTGGGAAAAAATGTAGACAAAAACTGAAACATTGTAATAGTAAAATCGACTGCAATGCAACACTGTATGAAAGAGCAAATGGAGAAGATACAGGGGTTATCGGAAGCAATGCCGGAACCCTAACATTGAATGAGAAAAATGATGGTGTACCTTTAGAAGCTGAAGAGAAATGTCAGTCCCCTGACCTCTATAGAGACGATGCGAATGACTTTGGGGACAGTTTTGAGCTGGACACACAGATTCAGCAAATACTGATTCAGCAAGACCCCTACTTCAACATCAAGAATACGCATTTGGCAGGAAATGATCCTCACGCTCAGGACTTGAGAGAAAATCTCTCCGGTTGTGAACATTTAAGGTCCGCTGGGATTCTAGCCAGTGCAACAGCAATGCTACCCAAATGCAGCTCGAAAGATGATCCCCAACAGTGTACATCAGCCAGTGACGCTCTACCCAGATATAACATCTCCATGACTGACAGCCAAATGGAAAATATTCTTAATTACAGTGGGCTGTCTTCCGATGACTTGGTGGAAGAATCTGATGCCATTAAATTTAGCATGCGTTCAGATGACAACCGTGGATCCGAGACAAATCGACCGTCTTCGAAAAGTGAGGACAGCTTCAACGGAAGCAGCAGCTTCCTTTTTGATAGCTTGTATGACAGTTTGGTCCTAGATGGCCTGGTTGAGGAAGAACAGGCAAATGGCGCTGAGGGAATTTCTGATAATTTGTCTGAACAGAACCAACAGAGTCAAGAAATGCCCTCGGATAACCAAGAGGCAATTCAATGGGGTGAATCGTCATTCAATTTATCTGAATGGGGGGATTCCCTGCAGACTGGGGAGCTGTATCTTGACAAATTGAACAATGTATTCAAATGCAGTGAACAGTCAATAACTGTGCGAGCCAAAGCAGTGCAGGATTTCAGAAATGATGGGGTGATGGAGTCCGATGCCTTAAGAGATCGGTCTTTGTTGCATCCCACGTTTAGTTTAAGTCCAGGAATGCAGGATATCTTTGATAAATGGACCAGTATGACGGATCAGTCTGTAGCTTCACAAGAGGCAAATGGTGAAAAGGGCTGTGAAGCCACTGAACAAAGCGTTGAAAGGGCAGCTCAGGCAAAGCATTCAAACGTAGAAACGGACATTATAAGTGGGACCCCATGTGAATTACCACTTGGCCACGTCAAGACAAGGGTCTGCCAATCTCCATTTGAAAAGGAGACATCAAGAGGTTCCTCAAGACGTCAAGTCGCTCATATTCATCCCACGTCGAGTAGGGAACCTGATAATCCCCGAGTAGAAATGAAGTCATCCACTGCCCAGTTGCCCCTGGTCCTACATTCTAAGGTTCAGCAAGACCCTCAAAGAGATCCGGGCTCCGATACAGATTTAGAACCTAACACAGCTCTCATCAACAGGAGTTTTTCCCTGCAGCTTTCCCAGGATACATCACTCCAGGAATGCATTCCAAGCAGCGTGGAGTCCTTCTCCATCATTGACGTGACCAGTAACCTCAGCCTCTTCAAGACCTTCATTAAAGAGTGGAAAACAAAGAGCAGGTTCTCAGTTGCCGTTGCATGTGAGAAGAGAGGACACGTCTTGTCGCCTAGTTCTGGCATAGGTGGAAAGATGAAAAAAGGCAAGATTATCATGTTTATAGAAATTCATATCTGATGTCTCTATTTTTCGTAAATTTAGATTTTTAAAATGTTACATGCATTTTATGTATAATATTTTCTCTTATAGAGACACCTATTCAGAGAAACATTACAATAAATGAATTTCCTGTTAAAGGAAATGAAAGTCTGGCTGTTATTGGAATATCTGTGTGTTGGGGTGGAAAAGATGCATATTACATCTCACTACAAGAGGAGCAGGCAAATACAGGTATGTCAGAAAGTTTTACTTGTAGTAGTTAATTTCCAGTATTTTTGTTTGTACTTATTTTGTTTTGCATGTTTGTTTTTTTTCGGAAACAGGTATCACTGCAAGTTTGGCTCCTCCCCCCGTGGACGAGAGTTTGGCCATTAGAGAAAGACTAGAGCAGGTTCAGGCATGTCTAAACCGAAGTAACCAGACCGATGGTACGATTATTACATACAACTTTATCGCGCTCTATAAGACGCTGCTTCTCGCCTGTGGGTTATCGATTGAGGGCAACTTTGAAGATCCCAAGGTGAGAGAGACTTTGATTCTCGAATAACCGCACAAATTTTGCTTGAACCCAAAACCCATTTTCATTTTAAAATGGAACCATCACGACCATCCTTCTATCATACTCCTTGAACACCATGAAAGCCATAAGTGGTAAATTTATTGTGTTTTCCTTCCAACACGATGCAACGTGTACTGTAGGTCGCCTGCTGGCTCATGGACCCTAATTCAAAGGAACGCACCCTACACAACATGGTCACCAACTTCAGTCCACAGGAGCTCCTGCTTTTGGACGGCATCAGCCCAGGCCTGGGGGTGCAGAGTCTTGGAATGTGTGCAGACAGCAACCACTCGGGGCGCTACAGAGCGGCCATCGAGTCTGTGCTTGTGTACGACATCATGACTCAGCTCTGTGCCCTCCTTGAAAAAGAGAACCTGCTAGGTGGCCACATTGTTTTTTTTGTGCCTTTCACATGTTTCGCAGAAAGGGGTGCAACTGGGTTGAGGTTCTTTACCTGTTTATAACTATCAATAGACAAGAGGAGTTATGGGTAGCTGGTGGCATAGTTGGCAATGAAGTATGACTCTATGATCTTAAGCTTTAAGGCAGGGTTATTCAAATCATGGTCCTCGAGGTCCAAGCCCTGCTGGTTTTCCAGCCTTCCTTTACCTGTCAGTCAGGTGTGAAGCCTCTGACCAATCAGAATCAGTGATTATTAAACTAACTACCTGGGAGAACTGAAAACAAGGCCTGGATTTGGAATCGAGGTCCAGATTTGAAGAACCCTGGTTTAAGGTAATCAGGCTTAGCTACTTTGATGGTTTATCGTTCTGTTTTAGATCACACTGAACAGCAATATCTGCTAAGAGAATATGTTGTGGTAAAATATAACAGATATAGAAAAATGTTTTGTTGTAGTAAGCAAATTATTTTAGCTCAACGTTCCTGCAGTCATACACACCGAAAGAGATTCTGAAAATGGATTTGCCACCTTAAATGGTGGGGGTGCCTGTTCTTTTTCCTTATTCGAGGGGGGGGGGGGGTCTTCAGTAGGTCACGGGTGCTGTGAATGTCTTTGGTAGGTATCTTCCGTTCTGTGGAGATGCCAACACAGTACTGCCTTGTGCTGCTTGAGCTGAACGGCCTCGGCTTCAGTACCTCGGAGTGTGATGCGCAGAGACGTGTGATGCAGGCCAAACTCGGCACTCTGGAATCGCGAGCCTACCAGCTAGCGGGGCACAGGTTCTCGCTCACCAACCCTGAAGACATCGCTGAGGTTAGCAAGCACCATACAACTGTAGATTAGACATGGAATTTAACTGTAAGTGGTATTAAACTTTGCAGTAAGCGGCTAATTTGTTTTCGTAGTTGATCTGCTCGTATTTTCTAAAAAATGTTTTTTTGTTTTTTTTTTTTGCACGTGTCCATCAGGTTTTGTTTTTAGAATTAAAGCTTCCACCAAATGGAGACCTGAATATGCAGAAGAATAAGAAAACTTTGGGCTACAACAGGCGTGCAACTATGGGGAAGAGGGGTAGATTAACCAAGGAGTTCAGTACCACAAAGGTAATGACTATCTGAGGAGTCCACTTGCAGAGTCTCGTTTCAGCAAAACGAGGGTTTATTGAACAGCAAAAATAGTAATGTAATGTAGTAAAGTGTAGAAATACATGTACTGTATCTAGATGTTGTGAGTGAACTTCCATGTAAAGGGTGACAACTGGAATGTGAGTATCTAGAGGCACGGATGAGGCAGGACTGGATGGAGACTTCCCAATAAAGCTAATGCTGAGGCAGGGACAAGGCAACACTGGATGGAGACTTCCCACGAGAGCGAATGATTAGGCAGGACTAGATGGAGACTTCCCACGAGAGCGAATGCTGAGGCAGGGATGAGGCAGGACTGGATGGAGACTTCCCAATAAAGCTAATGCTGAGGCAGGGACAAGGCAACACTGGATGGAGACTTCCCACGAGAGCGAATGATTAGGCAGGACTAGATGGAGACTTCCCACGAGAGC
>JABFDZ020000042.1:6903531-6916976 GCA_019775955.2 Pollimyrus isidori
CCCCCCCCCCCCCCCCCCCCCCCCCCCCCCCCCCCCCCCCCCCCGCGCCTCGGGCCCGGCGGGGGGGGGGGGGGGGGGGGGGCGCGCCCCCGTAATCTGGTATGCTTAACCTCTATAAGACGGCATGGTATTGGAGGAAATACCCTGTCAACCATCTCAAGCTCTCCAACTATAAAAAATACAATTAGTAATTAAGAAGGAACCTGGGGTAACTTGGCGTTCTTTGCAAATCAAGGTGGATCTGGGGTCTTTTTTTAATCCCATCTCACCGTATGTCTTTGTTGGCTGCTGTGTGTGTTTGTATTTACAGTAGGTGTCCTCACACACAGGCGTCATGTGTTTTAACTTTAGGATGGGGTGAATTAAGGCTTCGCTCCTTCTTATTTATCCATCAGAGCGCTAAAGACGCTATTTTGTCCCTTGATGCACTAGATGACTCATGAGTTATTTACACAGTGAAATGTCTCCTCAGAGCAATTCAGTGTCTTTAATGAGTGTCATCTTTGCCTGGGCATAGTACAGGGTCGGTGTCTCTGTTCTCTGTGCAGCTTCATGTAAACTAAACAGTAATGGACAATGTCACCAATATATAGTGTGTATGATGTAATGCTTCATGGCCAAGAGATGTCATTTTGATATGGATTTAGACACCATACAGGTACATCTCAAAGAATTAGAATATCGTGAAAAAGTTCAATATTTTTTTACATTTCTTTCAGAAGGTGAAATTCATATATTAATATACGTTTATTACACATAGAGTGAAATATGTCAAGGCTTTCTCTCCTTGGAATTTCGATGATTATGGCTTCTCCGAAAATTAGAATACTGTGGAAAAAGTTCAATATTGGAAAGTCATGGTATCACCCTCTAATCGGCTAATTAACTCAAATCATCTGCAAAGGTTTCCTGAGCCTTTAAATGGTCTCAGTCTTGATCAGGAGGCTGTACAATCACGGGGAAGACTGCTGACCCGACAGATGTCCAGGAGACAGCGATTGACAGCCTCTACAAGGAGGGCGAGACACAAAGGGTCATTGCTGAAGAAGCCGGTTGCTCACAGAGCGCTGTATCCAAGCATATTCATAGAAAGTTGAGTGGAAGGAGAGAGTGTGATAGGAGAAGGTGCAGCAGCAGGGAGAACCGCAGCCTTGAGAGGATTGTGAAGCAGAATCCATTCAAGGATTCTAAGACACGGGTTACAAATATCACACTCATCGTGTCAAGCCGTTCTTGAACCGGGGAGAGCGTCAGCAGCCTCTTACCTGGGCTGAGGATAAAAAGCGCTGGTCTGTTGCTCAAAGGTCCAAAGTGCTCTTTTCAGATGAAAGTAAAATTTGCACATCATTTGGAAATCAAGGTCCCAGAGTCCGGAGGCAGAGTGGAGAGACACAGAATCCTCATTGCTTGGAGTCCAGTGTGAAGTTTCCAGTCAGTGATGAGAACATAAGAACTATACAAACGAGAGGAGGCCATTCGACCCATCAAGCTCGCTTGGGGATGACTCGGGATGCCATGTCACCTGCTGGTGTCGGTCCGCTGGGTTTTCTGAGGTCCGCAGTCAACGTGGCCACCTGCCAGGAAATCCCAGAGCGCCTCATGCCTCCTTCTGCTGACCAGCTTTATGGAGATGCTGGTCTCATTTTCCAGCAGGACTTGGCACCTGCCCACCCTGCCAAAGGTACCGAAAGCCGGTTCAGGGACCGTGGTGTTTACTTTGGGCCGTTTGTCCAGAGGAGGATGAGAGACACCAGACCCGACCACGCAGATGACCTGAAGGCTGCTGTGAAAGCAAGCTGGGCTTCCATTACGCCTCAGCAGTGCCACAGGCTGATCGCCTCCATGCCATGGTCGCACTGAGGCTGTCACTCATGCGAAAGGAGGCCCAGCCATCGAGTGCATAGGAATGAACGTGCTTTTCGGAAGCCTGACATCTCCGGCTAAAATATACTTCTTAAAATTGATCTTATGTGATATTATAATTTTCTGAGACTGTGAATTTTGGGTTTTATTATCTGTAAGCCATAATCATCTAAATTCCCAGAAAAAAAGGCTCGACAAATTTCACATATATCTATGTAATATATGAATTTCACTTTCTGAAAGGAATGTCAAGAAATATTGAACTTTTTCATGATATTCTAATTTTTTTGAGATGTACCCGTATATATTGTGCCTGGTATTAAAGAGTTTTTGAGAGTTTGATTACTATTAATTTTTATTATTATTATTTTACGCACAACCTAATATGAAATCTCTTCCACTATAGATGCCCCAATTATCAGTAGATGAACTGAATAGCAACATGTTTGTATCACAGATGTAACCAATGAAAGAAATAGAAAAGTAAGTTTTTTTTTTATATTAATATATTACTAATATTAAAAATGCATTTATTTTGTTCCCTGTACTTTAAAGGCTACATTTTAACTCTGAATGAAGACTGACCAGTTTAGTAATGTTTCAGGGATATCAGACACACATCATCCACATGTAACACGCGTGTGCGTGTGCGGGTATACGCCGTGTCACGCTAAAAGTATGACCGTCGCAGGATACCTCCTAGTGACGTATAAAATATTCAGCTGTTTCCGGGGGAAAAAAGATCTATTTATCCCACCGCAATTGAAATGCTAAAGTAGCCTAAATGTTTTCCTACAGTGATTTAGTTTTGTTACTAAAGACAAAGCATTTTTTTCCTTAATGCTTTCTAACGCAAAACGTGCGGGAGAGCATCTAACTGTAGTCCTGTGAGAGCATGGAACAAACTAGCTACAATAAACTGTCCCCTTCATTTGAATTCATACTTGAAGGCGATCCAGCTGTTTTACTTTAAGCCCAATCTAATATGAAATCTCTTCCACAGTAGATGGCCCAGTTATCGGCGGATGAGCCGAATAGCAACGTCTTTGTATCGCAAAGTTGAAAATTTAATTGCTAATGTAAAGTAACTGGTTTTACTGGACTGATTATGTGCTTCGTGAGGCTAATTATCTAAGCACATGACAAGCATTTCAGCTGATACGCCCCAATACATACAAGTTTTCCTATGGTGGTCTGGAAGACCTGAGGAGACCATACTTGGTTTTCAGGACAAGTTTTTTGAATGAGCCTGTGCATTGTGTATAAAACGCACGTGTTCTTCATATCACAGGCATTTAAGAGTGGAATTTCTTGATTTGGTAGGTTTAGACTTAGACAAACTATTAGCATTTATTTGCTGTGGGATCAAATAGATTGACCTATTCCCTGAAGTTCAGCTTTTCCCAATCCTGGTCACGCTCGTTGGTTTTTATTGAAATTATTTATTCAGTCTGGCTTGGATCTAATCTTCTGTATATCCAGAGGTGATAAGATGCAGAAAGAGCATCTCAGTGAAGCCGGCTCTGTCGAACCAGGATTTGGAATGGTGTTAGGTGAGATATCACGCTGGATGTGATATGTGGACAAGTAGGAAAGCTGTTTATCCAGTAGACGGTGGTGACGTGTCAGAGTACAAACGTGGCTTTGTAGGCCGTAAAGATGTCTTCGTCTTCAGCCTTGTGTTTGAGTGATGAGGGACTTGCTTGAATGCTGATGTTTTGAGATGGCTTTGCCACGTCTCTGCTGGGAAGGGTTGGGGTGAAACGCAACATGTTTGTCAGCATTGTGTCTGACCCAAACCAGACCACCCTAGTGGAGGAAAAATTGGCCTTGATCATCTTTGTCCTGAATGTCACATTTATCAATATCATGTCAAAAACTCATTGTGTCACAACAGTTCCTACTTTGACTGTAGACTCGTAAGTTAAGGAGTATCTCAGGGAGGGTCCAGAGAGAGCAGTGTTCATTTGCATGCCACCACCTGCATTTGTTGGCCCTACAGTCGTCTATGATTCTGATGGTTCACCCTTGGTGTTTACGTCTTTTTTTCCCCCAGTAGACCCCAACGAGGTTCTGAGCATTGGCCCAGCGGATCTTCATTGTGTGCCCATGGAAAGTCCATTCCACCCCATCCTGGAAGCGTTGGTGGCAACTCAGGTGGCTCAGAAACCCAGTAAGCCTTTCACGGAACCCAAGCTGAATGACCGTCACCGTGCCGACCCTAAAT
The DNA here is from genome assembly GCA_019775955.2 of Pollimyrus isidori. Classification (NCBI taxonomy): domain Eukaryota; kingdom Metazoa; phylum Chordata; class Actinopteri; order Osteoglossiformes; family Mormyridae; genus Pollimyrus; species Pollimyrus isidori. The sequence continues at coordinate 6,907,622 of JABFDZ020000042.1, forward strand.
CCCACCCAGTTAGTCGAAAACGAAAAACCCGTGCCTGATCTGGATCAGGAATTGGCGATAATACGGACCCGTGATGAATTTGTGACCTACAGTCACTTAGATGATGCTGAATAGATTGCAGAAATAAGCCATGCTGAGATTAACGCCGAACGGTGTCCCACACGCAGCAGAGGAACCCGCCACTGGGGGAGGGGTGAGCAGCAGAGCTGCCTTGAAAGCACTCGTTAATCTGAAGCCGTAGTGAGGACTCACACGTGACAGACAGTGAGCGTGTAGCCGGGCGTGAGCTGAGGACGCGTTTCCACCAACCAGCACTCCCGAATGTCTGTTTATTCGAAATCGACGACGCCCCACGGTCAGGGGGCTGGAACTCAGCATAAGCAGGTCCAGATACGGCGAGACCTCCCGGATCGAAGAGCCAGGAACGAAATGAAGACTCTTATTCAAAGGGTTCAATTTATTTTGGTCACTTGATTTTAAGGACGGTGTTTTAAAAGCGTTGATGGTTTTATGTTTACATTAAAAAAAAAAAAAAGGCTAAAAAAAAAAAAAAAGTGTCAATCATCGAGGTCTCCTGAAAAGAGACTCAGATTGTAGTTTTACCCTATAAGAGTTTAGGGTCAAACGTGGAACCCTTTAGAGTCTGTGGGTTTAACAGGTGCCTTTTGTTTAGCTAGTGTCTGTAACAGGAATGGAGAATATTCTTCATCTAAGCAACTCCTTCAGCGAGTGACCCAAATCGGATTGTTATAAAGCTGACGAGAATTTTAGGAAGGTCCTCCTTCCTGGGGGGGGCGGGTCAGGATGAGCGTTTAATATATTTACATTTTCATAATCACTGTGCTAAAGGTTAGTGACACATCCTGGGACAGACCGGTGCCATGAGCTCATAGAGCCTCTCCTGAAAGTCTGCCCCGCCTCCCCCCAGGGTGTCTGTAGAGTATAAATGGTGATGATGGCAGGTCTGTATAATGGATTAGTGGGACTGAGGAGGGGGGAATTGTGGCTCGTCGTCACAAGGCAGGTTTCTTTCAGCTGATGGGAGTTTTGCTTGCACAAAAAAAATTCTGAGGCCAGAAGGAAAAAATGATTGGTTGAGAGAGATAACCAATCAGACTGTAGAGGGGGCGGTTCCAAGCAACTAGAGGAGGTGGGACCAACCATTTAGGTGTCTTGGTCCTGCCTCATCTAGTTGCTTGAACCCTGATTAGTTATCTTGCTGGACCAGTCATTTTCCCGTCTGCCTTCAGAACATTGCTGTGTAAGTAAAACTCAGGGCAGAGAGATGAAATGTGCATTCAGGCAGACTAGCACAGTCTTCTTAATGGAGGAATGAGCATCTCAGAGGCAGTGGGTTTCACATCTGATCCTGGCCAACCCTAACCCTACGCGACGGAGCCTCTCATTCCGTAGCTTTGAAGAGGTGATCAGCCCCCGCTGGAAATTTACTGCCCTGCAGAGCTGAAGTTCAGCTCCAATGCTCCGGTTTCAACTGAACTAGACTGTCGGATTTGTCAGTTGTGTCGATCTGAATTTCTGCTGGTCCAGGTGAAAAGATCATTAGGCGTAAAGAAAATACTTTTTTTTCTGTCCCCTAACCCCTTAAAAGGAATCACCCAGTGCTGGCCGTCTGTTGGTGGAAAAATTGACTTGGTACGGTGCAAGAGGCCAGGCAGCCAAGGGAAATGATGTTTAAATGATATTCGGGATACTCTATGATGTCAGTCAAAGTGTGTCAGCTCAACCAATCCAAAAAATCTACTGAAGTCTCCCCGGTATTCACCACCCCTGCCCAATACAGCCATGTACTTGTTGACCTCAGCTTGTTTGGCTAATCAGGACCCCATTGAGTTATTTAACTGATTTGTTAATTAATAATTAAGGTGGTGGAGATTGTAATTGACTAAACTGTGAACGCTGGGTGCTGTTTTAAGAGGCTACCTCAGGTACATGGTCTTTGGCTGAGATTTGCGTTGGGTTGGCAGGAGCAGATTTTAAACGCACTCGTCTGAGGATGGTGCTGGAATCCATTTTCATTTTGCCGATGGTTCAAGAGACCCCCCCTATTGACTGGATGCCGCTTAGCACCCTGCACACACAAGCACCCTCTGATGGGTCTCCTTGTGGCTGAAATGAAACCCTTACATGCTGCACAGCAGTTGTCCGTCAGTCGTGAATGTGATGGTCATACATCACCTACTGTCTTCATTTAGACTTGGCTCTCTGGATTGGCCTGGTTCTCCTCTCCATGGTTACACTGATGCCGTGGACTTAAGCGGCTGAAGCACTGTCTTGGCTCTCAATGAACCTTTGTTTATTGATGTATGTTTAGAGGCGAGGAGATTTGGGCGGAGTTCCGCAGATGGGCCAGGGGTGGGGACCACACAAGGGGTGTGGCCCCAGCTGAAAGCTGATTGGCCCTTGGCGTGCTCACTCACCAATACAAAACATATCATTGGCTAATATTAAGGATAATCCCTCTCTTGCCCCCCCCACCTATCCTAGAATCACCCCTGACATGGGTGGTATTTCCCCTGCGCAGGTTACATACATGGTACAGACAAAAAGGTGATATTTTGATATTTTTCTTAAAACTGATCAATATTGTTATTATTGTTGTATTTTGGTAAGTGCACTGTGTTCTTCGCAAGGCTGCTGTGGGCCATGAAAGGAGGAGTGGTGATTCGTCAGTGGATTCCGAGGTTTAACATACTGCTTACGCACCTGTAGTTTCAAACTGACTGGAAGCTGATTGGCCAGGAGAAATCTTAATGGAAGGTGATTGGCCAGGAGAAATCTTAATGGAAGGTGATTGGCCAGGAGAAATCTTAATGGAAGGTGATTGGCCAGGAGAAATCTTAATGTTTGCTCATAGTAAAAATCAATAGCTTTACCAAGGATGTCTGTAATATAGAGAGACTGAAACAGAGCCTGTAGACACAGTGTTGGTGGGCGTTTTCTCTTCTTGTGGTTCCCCACCCCACCCCCCCCCCACATGCCTTCTCCAACTGCTGCTCAGCTGGAAAAATAAATGACTTGATTGAAAAAATAATAATAATTAAATGTGCCTCTTTGGGGGGCTTTAGGGTTAAGTACTTTCAAAATTTAAAAGGTGTTATTGTACAAGGAGTTCATTAAATCTAATTAATCCTAATGTAAATAAGACATTTCTTTTACTAATCGTTCATCAAACATTTACTAGAGTTATAAGTTGACCTCTTCTCTTTACTGTATTGTGCTGATTATTTCCTATCAAATATAATGTCTAGTAATAGTCTTAAATTACGTTCTAATATCAACTGGAAGTGCTGGTAACATTTTATGTATTTTTAATCGTAAATATTTTTTCCCCCTAAGAAAACCATTTGTATATTATTCATTTAAAAACTATAGCATGAATACAAAAAAATAATCCATAATCTGTTTGTGTAGCTTGCAGTTTAAAAAGATTAAATATTAAAACACATTTATATTGAAAACTATGATGTGTAACACAAAATATGATGTATAACAGTTGTATGTAACTACAATGATAGATTCATTGTTATTTAAGATATTAAGTTGTTGCTATGGCAACAAAACTACAACATGGCTACCTTTGTATACCTTAATTGTGAATTTTTTCACACGTAAACTGAAATGTATGACATTAACTTATTCAGAAAAACAATGGTGAGTTAGAGTGTCTTGGTTTAAAAAAAAAAAAACGTTTGTAAGAAAATCAAGAAAAACCTGAATTTCCAAAGGCCCTTTAATGAGGAGATTAGCCATGGGCTACCCCCTTTCTCTCAGCTGGGGCCCTGTGCGTGCTCCTTTGGGGGGGGTTAGGGGGGCTGGGTGGGGAGAGGCACACTTTAGCTAACATTTTTAACATAAATTAATTTTTAAAGCATTCCCATCAATCAATACAGTTGCATCAAGAAATATTAAAATGACTTGCTCTGTTTGTCCATATACTTTAGTCCTTTCATGAAGTTCCTGATAACTCTGCTTGTCTCATCTCGAATTCACGCTGGGTGTGAAAGTGTCCTCTGTCCCCGCCCCGCCCTTCTGGGGGTCTTGCTCTTAATTGTTGAGGGGCTTCGGTCAATCGGTGCACCGATGCGCGACGTTCACCTGTGTTTGCACTTATGTACATATTAAGTAAAAAGAAAAAAACAAAAAAAGCGAACATATTTCCAATATATAGAAGCAAACAAAATGATTATTACCAAAAATGGAAATGTAATAGTCATTTTTAGAGTGTTAAAGGGGTAGATTAGGGCCCTTTTGGTTTTATATTTGCTTTTGGTCTGTTGTTTTAAGGCAAGTTATCGCTTTGTTGTTCAGAGGGTTTTTGTGTGATAGATTATGATTTACTTTTGTCTGCCTGAAGGAAATATCGGGGCCGTGTCTCTGCGAACCTGAATACAGTGTGTGGTTCAAAAACTGGCTACAGTGTTCAGGGGACGAGGAATTACACCTGTCTGTCATAATCTAGGACAGTTTTATTGGGGATCAACCCCTGAGTTGCTGGTTCCTGATTATTCTGTCCTCTGATCCCTGACGTGGACAGTTTAGCATTTTCGCACGCAGAAAACAAGATGCCCGGTGACATTTCTGATTGCCTAATGCAGGGATGGCTTTAAGACTCAGTTTGTACATGGTTGTGCATGATGAGTCTCGCTGTCCCCAGCCTGCTATCAGTATCACTACTGTATCCTGCTCGTTTGTGGCACTCGTGGGAGTTTTACTTACACAAAAATGTTCTAAGGGCAGAAGGGGGAAAAAAATCGGTTCAGAGAGATAACCAATAAGATTATAGAGGAAGCAGGACCAAGACATCTGATTAGTTGGTCCCACCTCCTCTAAATGCTTGGACCCAACTGATCTATAATATGATTGGTTATCTCTCTGAACCAGTCCTTTTTCTTTCTGCCCTCAGGACATTTTTGCGGAAGTAAAACTCCCGTGAGCGTTTGTGACAGGCCAACGACTGCTGTCGGAGATTCAGTCACGTTACGTAATGCTGTGAACCTGATTGGACCCAAACTGAAATCTGTGCGACAAATTTTTCTGCGGTCGATTCAAACAGATTACGCCTGTTACAGAGGTGTCAGGAGGTAAAACCTCGGTGAACCGGTATCGGCGTAACGATGGTGGAGTTTTACTCCATTCGGATTTCATGTGTTCTTGTGAGACATCGCTGTAGGAGTGGAAATATGACAGGCATATTTGGTTTGTATTGAATACAGAAAAGCATGTCCTCTAAGTGTCTTCCAAGGGTTCGGTTAGGTGGCAACACAGAGTGGTCCTGCAGTGCTGAGCATACGAGTGTTTGGGATCTGGAGAACGTTTGGCCCATTATTTCAACATGTCTGCAGGCAACTTTTATTAGCGGTTACCTTGCATTATGGTATGAAATGCTCCCTGGGTGACATTTTTCTTTTCGCTGATTTAAAACTACGAATCAATCTCTTCTCCGTCAAAATCTCTTAACTGAATTGCAAAGACAAGCTACACTGTTCTTTTATATATAAACCCATATCCAGAAGAAAGTCTTTATGTGATGAAATGATGCTCCTGGGTGGCGTCGGAAGCCAATAATTTTGTTGCCATGGCACTTGTGTCCTAGTAGTGGAGGACAGTGGAGTCTTATTGGGCCACTGTGAGTGGTCCTCAGCCTTTAGACAGTTTACAACACCAAAGACTCAGAGTCTCGCATTTACCTGCACAGGTGTGTGTGTGTGCGCGCACGCGCGCGCGCGTGTGTGTGTGTGTGTGTGTGTGTGTGTGCGTGTGTGTGTGTGTGTGTGTGTGTGTGTGTGCCCGCGTATGCATACATCAATAAACCCATCAGAGACCCAAAGCATTTAATTCCCTGTATTGACTGCAAATCAGAGACAAACAATTAGACACCTCTAAATGAATACACTTCCATTGTGGAGCTCCATGGAAATGTACTGTTACCGCTGAAATCTGTGGGGCTACTGCAGTGCAGAACTCTCGTGCCTAAATATTCACTGTGGTGTGAATGTCAGCCTCTCAGCTCAGGCTGCTGCCTAACCCAATTCTGGTAACTGAACGGTCCTGTAATCACTGTAACAGCAGGAGCCGCAGCTAACTAGCAATCCAACGGAGAATGTGTGAGCGGGTGAGACGGATTTTTACTGTGGAACGGGAGTACGATATGGCGTGTTTAAGACCCTATACCTCTGACTAAGAGCAAAGGGTCGCAACCTGTAAGACATTACTCAGCCGACGGCTGATCTGTTACGAGGTGCCTGGGATTCAGTTTATTTCCCACACATGCACCGCGCGGGGGGGGGGGGGGTTTCAATACTGCAGTCTTGACGTGCGCTCCAACGTTCATCTGTTCAGCTCAGAGAAGTGAATGTCCTTATTGTCTCAAAGCCATATTTTAGACTCCTCCCTCCTCCACTACAGGACACGACAGAAAAATGTTTTTTTTTTCCTGGGAAATTTGTTAGATGTTACTTCTCTTTCAACTAGATTGTAGTGCTTTTGTGTGTGTCAGAAATGTGCTTCATGCATTTTTTTCGGTGTGTGTGTGTATATATATACAAACAATATAAATATTAAAAATGTATTACTTCTGTTATTTTTTGAACTTTTAATAAAGCACTTAAATTGAACATTACTGGACTTGTTTTATTGCAGCTGTATGAGTTGTTGTGAATAACTGCATAGTTGGCTATTCACAATTCTCTTTTCACATTTGAGCAAACGTTTCTATACAGTATATTAGGGTAATAAAGAACCTGGAATGTAAATACACCGATTTAAATAATGTGAACTCCTGCAAGTTATGTAGCCCATTCCATGAATTCACTATAAATGAGACTATTCCGCAATTTACATATTTAGCGGATGTTTTTGTCCAAAGCATACGCTAACAGTAGTCTCCCTACCCTACTGATAGAGATTAAGGCTCTCCTACGCACAGTGCATATCTGTACTTGGATAATCATGAACGTGACGGACAGGCACATTCCTCCCGTGCATATTTATGCATATAGTCCCGAGCTTCTGGTGCTGGAGGTTTGCAGAAGAGTACAGTACATCTGCGGCAGCATATCATAGCAACATACCACAGAAGTACCAAGAGGGCATAGTTGGCACTGTCCCTTAAAGAAACCCGCTATTCACTGAAATACAAATCACTATAATAACACCTTAAGGGATGGCGATATTTAATATAATGATACAAAAAATTTAAGGTATCACCAACTTCAGTGAGCTGGAGTGAGGATTTTAAACTGGAGACAAGTCTGCACACTCATTTACATGTATATAAGGGTTTATTAGTATGTAGTGTTTGCAAACTGCCCCAACGCTTCTGATGTAGCTAGTTTTAGATTTAGAATGGAACAATATAGATTTGCCGTAAGATTGCTTGTGTGAATATCACGCCAGAACGGTGAGAGCTAGCAACCCCGATACCATACTGCCTGTAAGCAGCAGGGCTAGCCGCGGCTGGGTTGTGGGAGGCGCCCGCCACTCCCAGGTTCCTGTTTCAGGGTTAAGAGTTAAGGGTTAATAGTATCTGAAAGTGCGGCTTCTTCCGGGTAAAGTAACCGCCGTGCCTCGCCGCCAGAATCGGTTGTGTTTATCACACTGCCCCGAGATGGGAATGAGCCGCTGCGCCGAGGGGACACGGGCGGCCGTTGGACTAACTGCTAGCCGCTCCCGGCGCCGCTCCGGCCGCTCAGGATTCCGGACGCTGCCGCTAGCTGGATGCTAACATTTTATGGGGTTCGTTAGCGATCGGCTCTCCGGCGCCTCCCCTACTAGCTAAATCGCGAGCAGTCTCGCTAGTTACGCATGAGTACATGATGGTGCTTATTTACACTTATTTAGCCGTTTAGTTAGTTAGCACCTCTGGGCGACGCTCCGGGTCCCTCGGTAACGCCGCCGCCCCCCGCTAGCCAGGCCGACGCCGCGTCTTCTTTTCCCGCAGCTCGCATCCAGACGTGTCTGGTTTATTATAATTTGGCTCCGTTTCGGGTCGATGCAGCGGAGATCGCCGGGACAGCGCTCGCTAAGCTGCCGTGAGAGCCGGGGCTCCACCTGAAGCCAGGCCTGTCTGTCTGTCCGCCCCTCCCTCCGCACTGCCCGGCTTGCGGTCCCTCATGAAGGAGTACAAGGTGGTGGTGCTCGGCAGCGGCGGCGTGGGCAAGTCGGCGCTCACCGTCCAGTTCGTGACCGGCACCTTCATAGAGAAGTATGATCCCACCATAGAGGACTTTTACCGGAAAGAGATCGAGGTGGACTCGTGCCCCTCCGTGTTGGAGATCCTGGACACCGCGGGGACGGAGCAGTTCGCTTCCATGCGAGACCTGTACATAAAGAATGGCCAGGGCTTCATCCTAGTCTACAGCCTGGTGAACCACCAGTCATTCCAGGTACAGATCACTACCGGTTTCAGTAAAACCTGTAATCATATATTGCACGTGTTTTTTGCATTTCATGCTTAATTTTATAAAGGTATTTGTATGGCATATCCCGGGAACATGTTATTCCTTTGTAGAAACAGGATTTGCTTACATACTTTATTCTTTAACCATCCTAGGACATCAGGCCTATGCGAGACCAGATAGTGCGAGTGAAGCGTTTTGAGAAGGTTCCCCTCATCCTCGTGGGGAATAAGGTGGACCTGGAGTCGGAGCGGGAGGTTTCGGGTTCGGACGGCAGGGCCCTGGCCCAGGAATGGGGCTGCCCCTTCATCGAGACCTCAGCCAAGAGCAAGGGCATGGTGGACGAGCTTTTCGCGGAGATCGTGCGGCAGATGAACTACTCGGTGGTGCCGGACGAGCGGGAGCGGTGCTGCTCCAGCTGCAGCCTGCAGTGAGCCGCTAGCCCAGCTGGGGCTTCCGTCACCTTCCACAACCCAACGAACCTGTGAGTGCTGGGACCCTCGTGCGACTGGGAATAAACCCAGTCCAGGCCCTCTAAGCCAGGGGTCTCAACCTCCAGCCTTGGGGGGCCTGAGCCCCTGCACACTTTTGTGTTTCCCCTCATTTAACACACCTGATTGAACTCCTTGGGCTAATTACCACACAGCTCTTGTGCTGAATCATCTGTGGTGGAACAGGGACAGAACTAAGTTACACGGGGCTCCGGCCCCCCAGGACTGCAGTTTGACTGCTCTAAGTGTTAGGGATGTCTTATCAATACTTTTAAAGGAATATGTGGAATGTTCCAGAACAGGACTGATCAGATTTTGGGCCCTGAGAAGCTTTTCCGACATGGATGTGACGACACGCCTACATGGATGTGACGACACGCCTACATGGATGTGACGACACGCCTACATGGATGTGACGACACGCCTACATGGATGTGACGACACGCC
>JABFDZ020000042.1:6945293-6963835 GCA_019775955.2 Pollimyrus isidori
AGTCATGGTCACAGAGTGTTCAGCTGCTGGGTAGAAACAAAATTATGGTCTGGATTTGTAGCTTCTGGACCTGAAATGCCCAACACTGGCTATTAGCTGTTTTCAGCCAGCTAGATACAGCTGATAGAACTAGCAGGTGATGGCTAGCTAACATTAGCTACCTAGCAAGAAAGGTCATGCAAAATATGACTCCCTATTTAAATAATATGTTGAATCCTTTGCTGTAGAATGCACTTTGACGTCTAGAATTCAAAGATGGCATTGCAGTGTTACAGCTGCTTTGAGTGACCGGGGTCACGTTTCACTGCATGTTGTACGTGTGCAAGTGTGTACTCGGCGGATAAACCTCTTGGCCTTTCAGTACATCCAAATGCAGATCTTGCCTGCAGCTCTTGCAAATATCCAAAGACACTGTATTGTACTTTAGAATGGATGACCCATCAGTGTGTATCAGAATGGTTTGATCAGCAGTCTGCTGCAGGGACACTATCAGATTTATTCACATTCATGCATGCCTAATTAAAAATGTAATCCTATAAAACAGTAATTCTTTAATCTGATCAGAAGTGTTTTTGAATGTTATTTACTGTAATTGCAAATATTTCTTTTTTTTTTTCTTGTAATCAGATTACGTAATTCATAGCACCTGAAATCCTTTACCACACAATACTGGTAATTTTGCCATATATATCACTTGCTGCATGTTTAATTCTGAACCTTTAATGGCTTAAAAGCTGCTACTGCTGTAGGCACTGGAGTTTGTACTGAAGTTTTATGCTGATATTTTAATATGATGTTGTATTTTTTGAGAAGAACTCAAAGGGTTTTTAATGTAAGATGCACTCTTTAAATGTACCGCTAAAATTGTGTCTAAAAACATTTTAAGCAAGACAAACTCTTCAGATCAGGAGGTCAATTCCCATCCTTACTGGAAATGCATCCTAACTGGACAGTCAGTTTCCAAAAATCAATAGCGGCTTATTTCAACAATAGCCCCACATATAGCCGCACTTACAAATTTTTCTTTTTTATTTTGGTTCAGGTAATTAGGGTGTGTTATTAATGCACAATGTCAAAAGTACCTCAGAATGAAATTAGACATTGTCTTTAATTACACTTATTCCTCGAATTACAAACATTTGGGATGTGAATTTTCAAATTTTGCACTGAAAATTGGAATGATATACTTTTTCGTTCCTGTTAGCTACTTTTATTGGATTGACACCTTGCAAAAGATTACATTCTAATTTTTTATATACTTAATGTTTATGTTCAGGTAAATTTTAAGATGAACTCGAGCTAATTCCATAGGATGTATTGGGAATAGCATTCCCAGTTAGACACTTTACCCCAATCAGCTTCTCAGAGTTAATGGTTTGTAAATCAAGACCAGATATAGTTTCATTTGCTGTTGTTTTCTATGCTCTTATTTAGTTTTTGTTTTATTTTGCTTATTCTTCCTTAAGATTGGATTAATAAATGTTGATGTGAACGTAGTATGGGAAACGTAAACTGGTTTTACCTGCTAAGACCACTAAAATTCTTTAAGCACATATGTTTTCTTGTCCTAGCTTGGTAGCTTGGCAGTGTTTATTCACAGCTCTGGAAAAGCAGGTCTCAACTGCCGGGCAAAAACATTGTTTCTCTGCACCACTGGAAAATCTGGTATTGATTGATAGTGAGTAGCAAAATAAAAAGAAAATCTGATTCATGTTAGTTTCTCGCAACATTCTTCCGCAGTACTGTATATGAAAATAGTACATCGTTGTTGATTCAAGTATGTAATTGAGTGTTTCAGGGCAGCTCTTGTATTTGTAGAATTGCTGACGCTATGGAGTGATCGGTAGATGTAATTGCATGCAGCCAAAAGGCAAACCTACACGGTGGAGGTAAGATTGTGGCAATAAGGAGAACTTTGCAGTCCTAACAATTTTTTTCTGTTTGCATTGCGGTGATTCAGAATCCCTCCACTAGACAAAGCAGATGTATACAATGTGGAATAAGACACTTAACCCTTTGAAGATTCATTCAGGATGAAGCCTGCCTGGGCTGGAGGGTGTGTTGTCAGAAGATGGCACGCTAGATAGCTGATTAATGGATTGACGGTCAGCACTGCGTGTAATGTGCATCAGAATTAGGCCTTTATTTTGGGAAATGCATTTCCACGGAAAAACAATACATTTGATAAATGCTTTTTGCGAAAGAGATTTTTCAGTACTAATTGGCAGGAAGAAGTTGCATTTTTTTGTTATTTAAAATGCGGTCTTCATTACACTTAATGAGCTGATTGAAGTGGCAAAGTTTTAAGGAACGTTTCACAGGTTTCCATCCCCTTGTGTTTCCATGCTGGTTGTCACAAATGTTTTTGTAACACTGTGTAAGGTATTTTAATTAAGCTCACCACCACTGTTTGGAGTTACTGAGACAGGAACAAAAGCCAAATCTGAGTTTCCTCTTCCACATTGTCTGGTATGTTGTGAGGGGCACAAATATTTATCTTCAACAAAACTTGTTATATTATTATTATTATTGTATTTACCAATTAAAAAGAAAATAATTACAATATTTGATCACATTTGGTGTTTGAAGTTTAACGTGAAAAGCATACCTTGCACTGATTGTTATGGTATAATAGCACAAATTATGGAATCTCAAATGTACATTTCAGGCTAGGAACTCGCCCTACTCCCATTTGGATTTCAGTACAGAATCATTTTTCAGTGGGTGGGGGGCTCATTCTGTAGTATCAGTAGGTTTGCATAGGAACCAGGACGCATTTGCTTTACTTCATCGGGATAGGAATGTACATGTTGGTTTATGGTGATCTGATCTAAAAGATCTTACCAGTAACCGGGGTTCTGCAGCCTGGGGTCCGACACGCATCCGCGCCGATGAATAAGGGTCATGTTTCCCTCGTGGTCACAGCCTTCGCTACTGTATGATTTTTAATTTTTGCGAGGGGGGTACATGTGCAGTACAATAGAGCAAACACATCAACTTTATGCCTGTATTTTATTCCTAAGTAAGTTTTCTGAAAAGGGTTTTGTGAAAATCTTGTTCAGGCGGCTAGTGGCTCAATACAAACAGGCCAGTTCTGGAATAACCGGCTCGATGTTGCCATAGTGATTTTCAGACATGTTGGCCATGACTGTGCCAATATGTCAAACAAGTTTTATCATCAACAGTGATATTTATTTATTAAAAGTTTATATGACTGGGTGGGGCGGTGGCTTAGTGGGTACCTTGGTGGCCTGACGCACTCTGGGTGGTGCTCATGATTCCTGCTTTGGTTTGCTTGAGTTGTGTTTTTTTGCTTATCCCACATTTTCAGCTTTCCTGTGAGTAACATCTTTAATTTACCAGCTAAATTGTGTTTGTGATCGTGCCCTAGAATGCATTGGCATCCCCTCCCAGTTGTACTGTGGCCTCTGACCTCCATGCAGGTCTGGCTTACATGGCAGATCCTGGAATATGGATGAATGGATGTTTTCTCCAATTCTGTGCTTTTGCATTCTCTGGGGGTCAGAGTTAGGCAGGAGTGGGGGTGTATGGTGTGCCGGAGGAGATGAGAGCATTTTCCTGGTAAATACTCAGTTTTGCTCATGTTGGGTGTCAGAAAATTACTTTACTCAAGAAAGAATGCAGTCAAGAATGCTTCATTCTTAATCCTAAAGTATGGAGTTGAATTCTAGTTAACTTCATGAATGTTATACTTAGTCTTTGCTTCACCAATCTGCTACCATTGTTCTTGACGTTTTGAGGTTCTTACTGAAAAGTGCATGTTTTTTAACTCTCTGTTTTTTGGCCTGAGTTGGCTAAAAAGTTTATCTGGGCTGTGTTCCAGAACTTTTGACGATGATCCCGTTAGTGATAAAACTGAGGTGATCATTCAGGTTCTTCATCGTGAGTGGTCATTACTGCCTTGGTACACTGCCTTCTAAGTCACTTTGCTATATGTGTCTCTGGAAATCACATGAACGTTGACCTCTGTTAATGTGAGGGACCCTGTTCTATGTTGCTTCAAGTACAACCTTGCACCTTGCGCTTGGAAAAATTTGGGAGGACAATCAGTCCTGGAAAGATTCACTATTCAAAACTTCCTACATTTGGACATGTGGTTTGTCGTGCACTGTGGCTTGGTGGGACCCCAGAGCCTTGGATATAGCTGTCTACCTTTCCAGAATTATTGGCATCAAGAACGGAGTTTCCTCAGGGGTTTCAGGATTTTTTTTTCACTGTAGCAAAATTTGCCTCCAGAACTTCACTCTGATAAGAACCGAAGTCAGTCAGTCAGATTTACCATATATAGGGCTGTCCCAGAATCAACCTAAACGTTAACAGCCTTAATTTACTCTACTTACAAATGAAAATTGCAAAATGAACAATTAGCGAAGTCTTAGTTTTTTGGGAGGGGGGTGAGTTGTTTATGTAAAACAATATTTTACAATCAGGAATCACATGTACTCAGATGAGTACTTGCTGTAGATTTTTGTAGCTGGTGTGTCAAAAGTCTCATTTCTGCCTATTTTTTTTTTTATTGAAGCAACTCAGGGGGTGGCATGGTGGTGCAGTGCTTAGCACTGTTGCCTCTCACCTCTGGGACCCGGATTCCCCGCCTGGGTATCATGTGTGTGGAGTTTGCATGTTCTCCCCGTGTCGTCGTGGGGTTTCCTCCGGGTACTCCGGTTTCCCCCCTCAGTCCAAGTTCTTAAATTTCCCGTAGGTGTGCATGTGTGAGTGGTTGGTGTGTGACTGTGCCCTGCGATGGGTTGACCCCTCCTGCCCGTAGCTTCCGGGATAGGCTCCGGACCCCCCGTGACCCAGTAGGATAAGCGGTTTGGAAAATGGATGGATGAAACAACTCATTTTTAAATCTAATATATGTGTATTAGTCAAAGACATATAACTCAATTTTCTCCTGGTAAATTTTGGAACTTCTCTGCCAATCAATCCCTCGGCCTTTGTGAAACCTGTTTCTGAAACCACTTTGGATTTTACATTTGATCAGGGCAATTCAGAGAGGTTCTACTTAGCGATTTGGGAAATATAGATAATTATGGAAAATTAGATACCTTAAAGCAAGGACTATAGCCCTGGTTTCTCAGTTGCAGTGCACATTGAATAAGAGTTTTGCTAAATGAATATATAGATTATATTGTAACTTATTATTCCATATAACAATGCATAATAAACAAACAATTTATCAACAAATTAAATGTGGCCCAGTGTAATTTATATATTCATGTGAAATTAAATATTCTGGAAAAAATTGCTTTTTTGTTTTTTTTATACTTTAATAAGACAAATGCTGAAGTACTGTTAGAGATGGTAAACACATTGGCTGGACTGATTAAAATGTTCCTTCTTGCTTTGCTCAGACTTTTTCTGATCAGCTTTAACATCTATTAGAATGTGTCTATTTTTTTACTGCCATAGTCAGCAACAGTATATGCAGTTTGATATGGCTAAGCTATTGTTTGAAGCAATATAACTCATTATTTGCAAGGACAGGAATTCTTCAAACAGCTCCGGAAAATTTTGAAGTGCTTAGAATGGCCTAAAAATCACCAAAGATAATTTAAAAGAAACAATCCACTTCTAGCAAATATGATATTTTGTAAGAAGACGTGGGGTTTTTGCAGAGCTTGCCCTGTTTCTTGGAGCTGGGAGCCTGCAGGGCAGATTACCGTCTTTGGTCAGGAAGGAATCGCTTTCGGTCTGTGTGCCTCTGTATGTTAGATCAGCCCAGAGTGGTTTTGACTCCCTTTCATGGCAAAGACTGAGGACAGGAATTGGAATCCTAGTGCAAAAGCGTGCCCTGTTCGGTCATTTTAATTCTTGTTGGGTTGGAGTTGATATTAATATCGTTAATCCAGATTTTCTACGTTAAGTGCATCCACTGACATTTTTCATTTGCCTTGTCAGTAGTGCCGTTGCAATGATAAAAATGAATGACTACCAGAATTGTCTTTTTTGTGTCAAAAATAAGGTTATTTAAAATGCATAAATTAGTGAGGGAGAGCTATAGATTTCTTAGGCTAGAGAAATTTGAAACCTCCATGGTTACAAAGCAACATTAAACTGTAGACGGTATCCACTTCGTCGTGGCCTTGATTGCAGGTCGTCCCCTGTTGTTTACTTTGATGTGATTATGTGATGCCTTAGTGAGCTGCAGGTGGCTGTAAATTCTTTCCCTTTGTCAACAGCAATTGACGGCATCAAGTAGCAGCACAGGATCAGCAGTGTTGACAAGTTACCCCACCCAGCATTCCAACTTCTGGCATCCTCACAAAGCATCCCTCAAAGACAGCTACTGTTAGCGCTCTGCCTCTGAGCAGCGAATGAATTGCAAAGTGCGCTATTGTTACGGCACATAGAAAATATACATTTGTAACTGCTTTTTGAGTTAAGGAGAAGTACTTGTGTGTGCTGGTAAATTAAAAAATCATATTGTTTGGTGCATTTGGTTGTTGTAAAAAAAAAAAAAGTTTGCAACACTTACTAAATTAAGCATTATTTAATATATGTTTAAAACACTATAAACATTGTTAAATGGGTAAAGAATGGAATTAAATAGTATAATGAAAATGTGTTAGTGATGTACGAGTATCGTAGGTGTACTTTTAAGTTGTATGTATGCATTATTTTGTAGTACTTTTAAAATCGAAAAAATAGAGAAATGTTCCAAAATGGGAAAGATCGTCTTGTGTAGACACAGCTCATGAACAGCGATTTCACATGCCGCAGCATAAACTTGTTCTGAACTAGTGACAAAGGTGGAATCATTTTTTGACGCCCCTTTTCTTCATACATGTACAGATTTTATTTCTTTAAAAGCCCTGTTTTGTTTTTATAAAAACATACTAGTATACAGTATGATACTTATATATTTTAATAGATTGTTGTCAGCATTCATTGTAAAATGTGAATTTATTTTTGAATGTGAAATTATGTAACATTCTTCCTGAAGGCTCTTATCAAGAAACTGAAGTAGCAATAGCTTCCCAGTAATTACTTTAAAGCAAAATCCAGATATTTCATTGTATTTCTGTGTTTTTCCCCCCCCAAAAAATTTCAGAAAGCAAAATAAGCTGCTTACATTTCATATAATCTTAAATTGTTACATGCATTGACTGCTTTTTAAATTTCTTGCATTATGGGGTATTGTGTGTACTCCCTTTCTTATATGTAATGACATAATATTTGGAGTTGATTGGCTGTAATTAAACTCTTTGGTTTCCTGACCACACAAAAAAACAGGTTCCTACATCATGTAAGTTGTGAAGGTACAGTAAAGACTGAATAAAGAGGTTTACTGTAATAAATCCATCACACACAAAAACCAGCATTGATTGAAGGAGTAATATGAGTCAAGGTATATTATTCATGTAAATACGGTTCTCTTTCTATTTAATTGCAATACAAAAGACAGCCCCCCCCCCATCATTAATGTGTGTAGCTTTGCAAGGTGATTAGCACCCCCTGTTATAATGGACTCACCGGTGCATGCCTGTAATTTTCCTTCATTCCAGCTGTTGTGCGTCCTGTAGCAAAGATTGGGTTGTTCTGGCTGCTCTCGGGCTGTTCTGGCTGCTCTCGGGCTGTTCTGGCTGCTCTCGGGCTGTTCTGGCTGCTGTTCTGGCTGCTCTCGGGCTGTCCAGACTGCTCTCGGCCTGTTCTGACTGCTCTCGGGCTGTTCTGACTGCTCTAAGGCTGTTCCTTCACATACTGTTGTACTGTAAGCTGTTCCAGCTTGGCTCATTCCTGCTGATTGTAGCATTTCTGCCAGAATCCTTGAAAACTGCTGTTTAATACGAACATTTTATCGGTGTGCTTAGAACTGGAGGATGTGCTGAATGTTCTGAAAGTTTGGTCCTACTGGTTTTCACAAAATTAAGTGTATGTGAGTCAACTGTACTTAACTTTTAAATTTGTATGGTTGAATGAAGGCGATTACTCTGCGGATTGTGGGATCACCATTGAGAAAACACACATGTAGCACTGTATGTACAAATACACATGTAGCACTGTACATAGCTGCGATCTCTGTCTTGAAGGCAGATATACTATACTGGCATATTAATTTGCATGTACCAGCAACCGCTGTCTTGAAAGCAGATGTACTATACTGCCATGTTAATCTGCATGTAGCAGCAACCACTGTCTTGTAGGCAGATGTACTATACTGCCATGTTAATCTGCATGCAGCATCGACCACTATCATATAGGCAGATGTACTATACTGCCATGTTAATCTGCATGCAGCATCGACCGCTCTCATATAGGCAGATGTACTATACTGCCATGTTAATCTGCATGCAGCATCGACCGCTCTCATATAGGCAGATGTACTATACTGCCATGTTAATCTGCATGCAGCATCGACCGCTCTCATATAGGCAGATGTAGTATCCTGCCATGTTAATTTCACCCCTTCTACCATAAACCTAGAAATCCTAAAGCTTTGCTCTTCCACACCTCTAGTCCCACAAGCTGCATGCAATGTATCAATCTGTTGATACAATCTGTTAAAGTTAACAAGGCCACCATTACTGTCCTGTGACTAAGGCCACTAACAATGCCAGTGGAAGGCAAGCTTCACCCCCAGGGTCTCGGAGGTGGGGGCGGAGCTTCCTCTCAAGATGCTGGCTTGTGCAATTTCTCAGCATGCCTTTGGCAGGATTCACCCTTGGCCACCAAACAAAGTCAGTTCTTTTCGCAAATCACAGCTATGATGTTTTAGGAAAGCGCTAAATAGATACCAGAATTGCATTGCCAAAGAGAAAGTCAGAAACTCCTTTGTTGAGTAAGTTCACTATAAGGGGGAATGGCATTGCGTGACTTTAAGGTACTGCTCATGTAAATTATCTATTAATACATGATATTTTGTTAATAACAGGTCTCCCACCCACAATATTGCACTTTGGTTTTGTTTCTATTCCCCACTATTGTCGAGTGAGGAAAGGCTTCATAATTCTCAGAACATTAATAAACATTAATCCATTGTTAAAAATAACTTAAGATATAAACTTTATTCTACACAAATCCCAAATGTGGCTTGTCTGGGAGGGAGCAAAAACATGGACTATCTGGTAGGGTGCTGAGAAGGAGCAAAAACATGGACTGTTGTCTGGCATGAAGCTGGGAGGGAGTAAAAACGTGGACAGTCTGTCAGGAAGCTGGGAGGGAGCAAAAATGTGGACTGTCTGGCATGAAACTGGGAGGGAGCAAAAACGTGGACTGTCTGGCAGGAAGCTGGGAGAGAGCGAAAACGTGTACTGTCTTGCAGGAAGCTGGGAGGGAGCAAAAACATGGACTTTCTGGCAGGAAACTGGGAGGGAGCAAAAACATGGACTGTCTGGCAGGAAACTGGGAGGGAGCAAAAACGTGGACTCGCAGGGAATGTTGACAGTCTGGCAGGGAGTTGCAAGAGAGCAAAAAGTTGGACTGTCTGGAGGTTCCCACGGACCAGGTTGAAAAGCATTAATCTGCACAGTGGGTAAAATACATGTTTGAATGTATTTGCTATTGAGGCTGAAAACCTTTAAAAATTACTAGCGATTTTTCCTTTCAAAGTTTGGTTATAGGTATCATGCATCTGCTAAATGCAGGACATGTATGCATGTAAACATATTTTATAGGAAACACAAATACACAAACTGAACAACAAATGAGTAGCGAACAGAGATACTGTTTGTATTCTTCCAAATGGTGTTTGTATTGCAACAACTGAAAAATGAATGGTTCATATATAAAAAAAATAAATACAAGTGATTTTAACTAATATTGTGCTTTTAATTAATGTGGCATTTGCTATGCTTTAAAGCAATACTTTGAAAGATATGTAGATATGGTCACAGGAAGGAGATATATACAGTATATTCTCTCACATACACACACACATTATATACTATGTAAACTCTATTATATACCTACGTAAACTCTGTTGTCATTGGCACTGTAGAAAATTTATTGAATTGAATAAATACAGACAAAGCATGCAATTATAAATATATAGACAAAGCATAGAATTAATTCCCTGATGATGACCAAATTCACTTCACTTTTAGAAAAGTACTCAAGGGTTCCATATATGAAAAACCATGCCTGAAATTGCTAATTTCTCTATTTATATGTACTATTATGATACTAATTGAGCAATATCTGATAGTATATTTGACTACAGACTGTATGTGAAGCCATTTTGCACTGAGCACCAAAGCAGCTTCTTTTCTATTACTGGTTATGAGAAAATGAAGTTCATAAAGAGCGTGCGAGACCCATCAGGATGTCATATGATTTAATTGCGTCTAGCCAAAGACGATGATAGGCTATTTTTAAAAGTCTGAAAGCCTGGTGGTGACAGTTCTTAAAATAACAGAAAATAAATAAATAAAGAGACATGTTTTATAAAGTACTGTAACTACATAAAATACAACCTCTTGAAGTATTTTATTACAAATCTCATGATTTATTTTTACTCAAAAGTAATTAAATCCATATTATAAGTACATTTCATTGAAACACTGTGCATTTCTATACTGAATGTCTGACATTCAAAGATTCTTGTAACAGGAGTTTGTGAGCCAAAGAGAATAATGGAGTGACAGATTAATGGTAACAGCATAAGTTGGCAAGATCAAACATGTCTACTGTCTCGTTGTTTAGGATATATTAATTGAAAGGCCATTTTGTATTTTTTCTTTACGTTTTGTTCTTTAATTTTCAAATACATTTTCTAGTATTTTTTCTCTCTGAATATGTTGCTGTATTTAGAAAGGAAATATCGAAACCAAAAAGTTTTAGACACTGAACTGGTATTACCAGTTACCACCTTACAGAAGTCTGTTACCTATAGATGCCTGCACCCAAAATCACACGTAACCTATTCTTTCTCTAATTAATTTCAGCCACTTGGATAAAACTACCACCTGGCAGGACCCCCGAAAGGCTCTGTCACCGATAAACCAGGCCGCTCCTTTGCCCGTTGTGGGCTCAGTCACTGGTAAGTCACTAGCGCCAAGCACAAGCTATCATCCATCTCATCGGTTACGTGTTGTGTCGCCGTATAGTGCATGTCGACAGTTGGGTATGGTTCACTGGCTAGCACACTTATTTCACCATTCAGGGCTGGTTTAGAGGCCAGCCTTTGCTTTACATGTTTCTATGTGGTTAAAATATGGATGAATCTGTACTTGGTAATTTAAATAGCTCCATTTGCACGCTTTTGGTTGGCTATTTGGCTAAGGTAGCAGATAGAGTGAGATTTAAAGTAGCCGTGCTGTGCTTGATTGTTTTTCCCATTTAGTTTCCCAGGTAGTGTGCAGTAAAGTGCTTGCTTACTCATTTAAACTTAACTCCAGATAGTGTTTGCATATGTTCAATTTAGTGATGGAAAAAATTATGCTTCGTGAACCATCTGCAGTATTTTTTGACCCCAATAGGTGGTGCTCTCTCTCCAAAAAATGGTATAAAGCATGCCCTGACAAAAAGCAATAGCATCATCAAGTGGGGTCAGAAAAAAACAAAAATGGTTCATGAAGCATCTTTTCGTCCATCACTTATTTGGAGTAGTGGAGACCCTTAAATATTTCTCTGTAAAAATTAAGCATTGTGAAAGGCAAAAACCTTTAATACCTTACTTTAGCTCACCAACTGCCTTTATTGGGCTTGGGTGGGACCAGATGTTACAGCGTTTCAAGTTGTGGTATGTCTGCCCAAGATGGCAACTCTAACATTGTGCTACACTGTGTCACTGGATGATGATAATGGCAAAAATATTCGCCGGAGTGCTATGCAGTAATGATCGGGCCTGCTGCGCTGCTTTAAAGCTTTGTCTCTTGAAAGTAAGCTGACTGCTAACTCCTGCCTCAGGGCCGCTTCCTGAGGGCTGGGAACAGGCTATTACCCCAGAGGGAGAGATATATTACATCAACCACAAAAACAAGAGCACGTCCTGGTTGGACCCACGACTCGACTCAGGAATCGGTGAGCTGAATTCCCATTTTCAGACCTCTGACGAATTCATCCTTTAAAAATTGCTTTCCATAAAGTCCCAAGTGGAATGTGGGAAATAACTTCAAATAGGCGAATGACTGAATGGACGCTTCACTAATGAATGCTGTTGCCAAAGTAAAATGACAATGAATGGCTTTGGTTCGGCCTCTTCTGCATGGCGCACATTATCAACTTATGATGCATTTTTCACCCAGAATTATTGTTATTAATGATAAAATTATACCCACTATGGCCTACCCAATCATAAGTGTTATGGCTAAAGTAGGCTATATTATTTTCTAAGTTTTTCCTAGGTTTTCTAGCGAAAATGTTAAGCTGTGCTCTCCAAAACTTATTTTGAAAGAAACAACCCAACATATATAACATACAAATATAGCATCCCTGTTCTTCATGGTACCTTTTATTTAAATATCAAAAAATGATTTAAAAATGCATGCATTAGCGAGGGAAAAAAAAGTCTTACTATACAAAACTTTTAAGAATATTGTTTGGAAATTGTGCAAGACTCTGTCATTGTTTTCAACGTCTAGCATAAATTTTCAGGCCAGTAGCTGCAGAGTTTGCATGATTTGATGTGTTCTTGGATGCACAGCTAATTACTATTGGTTTGGTGGGAAATAGTGTAACTAAATGGCCTTGGATATACATAGAAATTTATTGTTTTATTCTTTTAATTTATTGAACACTTAATTCCAAAGGATTACAGTGTTTTGACAAATTCTTGCTTTCGTACTAAAATCTTTCTAGTAAAAACCTAAAAAGTATTTCCCATCAGGTTATGTCTGTTTCTTCTGTGTATTCAGCTGGAAATTGACTTGGGTACCTTTGCATATTTTCTGAATTGCCGTAGCCCTGAAGCCTCCTACTGAGGTTTGATGTTTACCCACTGCCTTAGTTAAACAGGTCAAATTGCTGAAGCCTGAACTGTTTTAATCTGGCAGCTAAATTAACCATTTATTGCACTGATACCTTTAAAGTCTGGGGGGTCAACATTGCTGTCTACAAAAAGCAAAATAAAATTCTTTAATGAATATTACATTTCTACATTTTACTGGCATCTGTTGCCAGTGTGTATAACCTATATAAGCCTAATGTGTTGTACGTAGATGACCATTCAAACTACAATTAAAACAGAACAACCGCATTAAAGCATTTAGGACTCTAATAAGTCTTAATCTTTAGGAAGTGTCAACCCTTAGAAAGCATTAGTCTTTGGAACTTTAAAAAATGTTCCCGCATACTTTGTGAAAGTTATACTCAAAAAAGCCGAATCATAAACATTGACTGAAGATGAAGGAAGGCGGATAGCTATCTTTTGGCAGCGCTAAAGTAACCATGATTTTAAAGCAGTGGTCACCAATTGGTAGATTGAACTGCAATTGAATCGAGACCCCCCACCCCTGACAAATTACCCTGGAGGCAGTGCACCTTGGCCTTATGTTGCTGGTGGAATTTGCCCCACAGGAAAAAATAGTTGGGAACCCTGATTTAAGTGTTTTGGATTAATTAAAACGTATGGGATCTTACATAGCCGTGCAGGTGCACAGCAGCCAGGGACTGATAATTAGCATGTTTCATCAGAAAGACCAATTTTCCATATTGTTTGTGTTTTGCAGCAACATGGAATAAGGACACATGATTTACAATTATATAAATAAGAGAGAGAAAATGAGAAACATCACCTTTTAAGAACAAGTTGATCGCGATCTTCCTCAGTTAAATTTAATAACTGTACTTTGCTCAACCATTAATATCCTTAAATTATACACAGTTCAGGTAACTGTCAAAATAATGACTGCGTCCAAACATAAGGCAAAACCAACCTCCCATAAAAAATATAATCTTACAAATTCGCCCGGCACTTCTGTTTTATATACATAACCTTTTATCATACGAGCCACACGGAAAGAATAACAAACCCTGGCAGAACAAAAAATGTTTTCAAGGATCAAAACTGAGGCATGGATTTCATTTTCACACACTAAACATTAAAAGACATCCAGATGAAATAAAAATGTTATCTATAGAATATGGAACAGATGCATGGGGTAATCATTTTCATCACCTGATGTCTCCATAGTTCTGGCTTCTTCCTGTGACTGTAAATTGACTTTTCATTTATACAAGAGTAGAAAATCACTCGAAATAAAAATAGTTTCACATAAATTCACTTCTAGCTGAGTTTTTTTTTTGCCCTGAATGTTGTATTTATTGTGGTTTTCAGTATTTATGTTTTTTTCTGGTTTAATATGTTATATTAAACATTAGATATAAAGTACTGTACAAAACTCTTAGGCAGTGAAATGAAATGTTTAAAGCTATTTATCTAGGTAGATTAGAAAAAAAAAGAATTTAACATTAGAACATATGCAAATTAAAAGCAACAAAAACTAACAAGGATGTTTTCTGAAAAATCACTGATATCCTGCTGGACGGCTAGATGAACACGGCTTCAGTGCCCAAACCTCTCCTCAGGGGCACCTCAGCCATTCCATGTTTTGTTAAACTTCACCACCAGCTCAGTTAATTAATTAATTTGGTTTAAAAAGTCAATGAGGTACTGAGATGTATATGTGATAGATAGTTGTGTTTAATATTAAATGAACTTTGATGCGACTGTCTCTAAATATAACCATCCAGCTCGTTCGTAGCCCTCAGTTACTGGCAAATGTATTAATTAATTTTTAACAATGCGAGTTCAAATGCTGCTGAGTAACTGGTTCCCTGTGTGCGGTCCAGTAACGTGTGCGGGCGAGTAACGTGTGACGCCGAGTAACGTGTGACGCCGAGTAACGTGTGTGGCCAAGTAACGTGTACGGCAGAGTAGCGTGTGTGGCTGAGTAACGTGTGCGGACGAGTAACGTGTGCGGCCGGGTAGCGTGTGACGCCGAGTAACATGTGCGGGCGTGTAACGTGTGACGTCGAGTAACGTGTGTGGCCGAGTAACATGTGCGGCCGAGTAACCGTGCGGCCGAGTACCGTGTGCGGCCGAGTAACCGTGCGGCCGAGTACCGTGTGCGGCCGAGTAACATGTGCGGCTGAGGACGCAGGGCCGAGTCAGGCAGGACCCAGCCTTTGCCAGGGTTGCTGCTTCCCAGTTCTTAAAATGTTCCAGACTTTTCTTTTCCGCAATATAAAATGGGGGCAGGGGAAGACGAGGCTACAAAGACAGAAACATACTAAGGATTAAGTGGAACCTGAAGGATATTTGTTTAGCCACAAGGTGGAGCTTTGGTAGGGTTTGGACTGAAGGCTGGTCAATCAGGAAATGTCGTCGGGTGGGTCGCCCCCTGCTTCATATCTGCTGAAGTATTTCAGCACAAAACACACAAGTACTTTGTTTAATATGAAGGGACTGTCAGTGTACCTCAGCACAGCATTTTCTGAGAAGATATAATCATAAAAAAATAATGGTACAAGGAGAATGTACAGTACATATTCCCAAGTAATATGTCAAATATATATTCTGAACTTGGCAAGGGCAAGGGGTGATATGAGTTTAGCTATATAAATCAGCCTTTTGAAATTCATCTTAAAACTCATTTCTGAATTCATTGAATTTGAAAGAGTTAATTTTTAATGAAGTTGCAGTGACAGCAACAATAAAAGTGGTTTAAAAGGATTTCAACTTACTGGCAGATACAGAATCTCAGATCCACAGCTAATTTTCAGCACAGCTACATACACATATAATATTAATTAATTTAATGCAAATTTAGAAGGAAATTGACAAAATCATTGCCATAGATCAGAGTGAACAGCAGTACAAGAAAGTGTTTATGATCCGTGCTGATGAAAATTCAGGTGTTCGGCAAAAAAAGAAACAAATATTTGAAGACAAACTCCATCTTGTATCATTTTTAGAATGTAATGGTTAATTGTTTGACTAAGTGTGGGGTGGCCTATTGTAACCCTTTTTAAAAAAAAATTTAAAAGCCCTGTTATTTTTGTGTCATTTAGTATAATGCAAATATTAACCGGAATGCATCTGTAGTGCTATAGCAGAGATCTCTGTACATGGTTTTATACTGACCTCTGGAGATGATCAGTGATATTGCACTATGAGTATAGGCCAAAGACTGCTTGCTCTCTATGCTAAAAAGCCAAATGATTTTCATAGGCCTTGTTGTATGTTGTCATTCGTGTGTATGTGTTTGTGTGTTTGCAATCTTAACCGTAAAATGTATTAAGAAAAAGCTGTTATGTTTTGACCAAATATCTTCAGCTGTATCTTGCATGTTTAGTTCTTTTGTTCTGCATACATAATAACCGAAAGGGCTGATATAAAAATCGTGTGCATATACCAACTAGGTCCATGTGCATTTAAATTCTGCATTAAAAGCCCAAAACAGTGATACAGCTTCTTTTGAAGATTGCAGCAGCATGTGATGAACCTGCGCCATGATCTAGCATGTCCACACCGCAAGCAAACTATGCTGCAAAATTATTCCAAAAAGTACGCTGCATTCCACATTTGTAGTAGGAGTGGTAATGCTTTACTTAATGGGACACAAATACTTAATAGTCACTACTTGAGATAAAACATGTGTCATGATTCATTAATGATGAATACACACGATATCACTACTTGTGTAGTAGATTAAATGTTCCTTCATTAGTTTACCAAGGTCTGCAGAACTAAGATACAGTGACAAATATAGACACTGCTTCAAATAAAACATGCATAATGATTCATTAATGATGAGTTAACATGAGATCAATATGTAAGATTTAATTTGTGGTTACTTAGAATTAAGACCCGTTTAACCCGTATGCCATTTAACCCGGATGTCACGTCGTGATGTAGCAGGTAGCAGCTAATTCCGCACCCGGGGCTGCAGTACCTTGCTCAGGGTACCTCAGTGGTGCCTTGCTGGTCGGGGATTCGAATCGGCAATCTTTCAATTACGAGTGCGCTTCCCTAACCATTAAGCCCCCAATGCAAAATGCTATATTATTTGTACCCTGTCAAGTGCAACGTCGCCATAGTAGTAGAAATATAATAATAATCATTTTTATTAATTGCTTTGACCAATTAGCCCTGCGCTGGGCTGGCCCCCCATCCGGGGTTGTTCCCTGCCTCGTGCCCGTTGCTTCCGGGATAGGCTCCGGACCCCCCGCGACCCAATAGGATAAGCGGTTTGGATAATGACTGACTGACTGACTGACTGGCTTTGACCAATTAGAAAATGGTGACTTTTTTGATACAGTATTGGCAGTCATTATAACATTTATAGAAGCAAATTATCCCTGGGGAGAAACAATTCTCCAAACAGGAAACTGATTGGATGAATCGGGTGTCAATCATTCCGCAGTATTTAACTGTAAAAATCCTTGGTTTTTAAGGATTTATGATGATGTAAAATGTACAGCTGCATTACAGTCTGTGTTTTTGGACACTTCCTCTCATACTGCTTATTCCTTGTACTGCGGTTTTGAGTTTTTTTCTCTATTGCATTTTTTTTTGGAAGCATTAATTTATGGTGAAGTACTTGTTTATTTCCCTGCTCTTCCTCATAGTCTAGGGTGGGGGGAAAAAGTTTAGATTTTTTTTACCCATTTATCTATTTAATATGAGTAACTAAAAAGGTACAATTTTATAGCAGTGGAAAGGATGTCAACTAAGATTTTATTTTCTGGAAGCTGTGCATAATGCACGCTGCTAGGTTAGCATGGATCTCTCTTACATCAGCATCAAGCACATTCTGTTTCTTCCTGCTTTTGCAGCACAATGATTGACACCCGGCTCATCCAATCAAGTGCAAGGACCAATTTTCGTCATTGCATCTTCTCTTTGTATTTTCCTTAATGTTAAATGACTCTTTACAGTGTTGTATTTTTTAAAATATTGTTCTGTTTTTGTACTAATTTGTCTTTTTTAGTTTTGTTGTTGAATTTTGTTAACTGTTTTAAAAAATGTTTTCTATTCCGCCACAGACAATGACACAGACACAGGTCTTTAATTAAAAAAAAATAAAAAATCCTAAAAAAATCATAGCTTCATAAAAATTAGTATGCCCTTCACTTACTGGCAGGGAGGGGGATGGATCAGTCCTGGATAATTAAGGGGGTGGTGTCTATATTGTCATAAATGTAAATAAATTATTGTACAAGTTCTAAAACTGTTGTTGAGAATTAGATGGGTATTTACATACTGTAGATCAAATATAACATTTGATTTTGTTCAATACTATTTCAGTGAGAGAGAGCGAGTGTATACTAGACTGAGTAAAACAGTTAAATGTGTGATTTTCATAGCTGAGCAATACTGGGAAATGACTTTACTAATGAGGAAATAATCACATTTTAAATATATTCAATTCTTGCATGCACAGTAAAGACATTTTATTCTTGGGTAATTAATATTAGCTAATTACATGAACAGACA
This sequence comes from Pollimyrus isidori, assembly GCA_019775955.2. NCBI lineage: Eukaryota > Metazoa > Chordata > Actinopteri > Osteoglossiformes > Mormyridae > Pollimyrus > Pollimyrus isidori. Next base: position 6,963,700 of record JABFDZ020000042.1, read on the forward strand.
TATAATGAGTTACTACTTTCCTTAATGTCACAACTGAATATCTCCCAACTTTATTTTTGTTTTCATACTGCAGAAAGTGTCATTGTAATATTTATTTTTCTCAATTAATGTGAATTGTTTCTACCTATTTAAACAT
>JABFDZ020000042.1:6975193-6986847 GCA_019775955.2 Pollimyrus isidori
GTCAACCAGGATTCCGAGGTGTCTAGTTGTGTGGTGGGTGTGGCAACTCTCTGTACCAGTGCAGGCTCCCCTATACCAGACGTAGGTGATTCAGGTCAAGAAAATGTTATGGTTTCAGCCAACCAGTTGAGTATAAACAGCCACGCAACTGGTTTGATGAACCAAAATCTTGGTCTGGACTTTTACTCTCTGGACCTGAAACGTCCACCTCTATCCTCAAGTGGACCTGACCTGACCTGGTAATCCCATGTGGATATGATAACATTCGAAATTATGGAGCCAGTCAATAAACTTCAGCCTGTTTGTGGCTGCTTGAATCTTCTGTCATAATTTATTATCCGTGTGTATAAATAGCGTTGGCTGTTTGCAAACAGTAGCTCTTTGTGTTCATAGGTATTATAAATTTGGGTCTGACTACAGCCGTGTGCATGCAACCATCTTCATGACCTTTAGCTGGCTCCATTCTGGGCTTTTTGCCATGGCTCCATAATAAGGCAATATATTTAAACTCCTCTAGGAGGAATGGCAAAGCCTGGCTTTGTGTGTGGAGCTTGCATGCTTACTGGGTACTCTGGTCCCCTTGCACATTCCAGTAACAGGCATTTAGGTAAACAGCCCAGAGTGTGATTATATGTATGTGTATCACAACAGTTTTTTCTATTACCTGTATATATGAATGTTTTTTTCTGATTTTGAGAACGCTATATGTTTCATAGCAAATTACTCCATAACATTTTCTCAAGAGGATATTCTGCAGTATACTCTGATCAGTATAAAACATTTCTGGGCCACCACCTGCCTGCATCCAGAAGCACATTAATGCCATACGAGGCCCCTGGGCTATTTGATAAGATGCTGAAATCTAAACATATAAGAAAACCTCCGTACAAACCATTACATGCAGGTGAGTAAAGTTAAACTGGAAATGACTGTTAAGACTAAGCTGCCTTTATTCCACAGTTTTCTTTGAAAGTCATAAGATTCTAATAGTCAGGTATTGGTAGAAGGTGTAAGAAATTTTAAGTAGCATTTGTATCCCATGATAGGAGGAACAGGAAGGGAGAGAAAAAGCAGATCGAGAAGTGAAAAAGTAACAAAGGAGATTGAGGTTGGTCACTGCTGCAGTTTCCGATGAAAACCGATCTTATATGACGATAAAGCTGCTGGACAAGTAAACCGTTATGAATGGATATTGAAAACTGTCAAAATAAACTGTTTAAATGTTCTTTTAAAACCAGTCAAGTATTTCCTTTGTCAATTAGTTTGTATGCCAGAAAAAAATACTCTTTCATGAAAAAATGTATGCAGATGTATTATTGTACTGTGCAATAAAGCTGTCAATGAAACACTTTAAATTTAAATGGCTTGCTATCCCTTGCCTCATACCCCGCTTTGGTGTCCCATGCTGCCTAGGAAAGGGAAGGCTCTAGAAGCGCTAGAACCCCCTGGATGAATGGATGGATGGATGGATGGATGGAACGAAATTTGCATAAATGGCAACCACAGATATTTTTTTCTCCTACGGAAGATTCATTAGATTTGAGCGCTTATCGGTCATTTTTGTAAAAAATAATATATTCCCTCATTGACGATGCAGAACTGCCAGGGAGTGATTTTTAAATGTACTGTTCTATAGTTCTTACAAACGATTTCAAATGCGATTCGTTTCTCTGTCTGTGTTTCATGTATACTGACAGAGGGTTGGTGCTATAATTATGGACATAAGATAGTTTGGGTCAAATTTCTGTATGTAGCTGGAGGTTTGTGACAAAGGGAAGTGACACAAGCACCGTACTGTGTGTTTGTCTAACACTATTTTCTATAACTATGGATTTCACATCGCTGACTAAGACGTTTCATAGCTGGTGAAGTTAAAATAGGAACTTACCTCGTAAATAAATAGAAAAGTGCTTCGCTATAAGAAGACATGCAAACAATATATACGAGGTATACTTCTGAGTTTAGCTCTCGGTAATAAAATATTAGTTTCTATACGACATATGAAAGGAAGTGGGTCTCACTAGTCCCGTCTATCGGTTAGAAACTTGAAATAAATATTGGAGCAGAGAAGCTGGCGCTGCTGATTGGAAATGTTAGGTTTTTTGCTTTCCCCACATGTCGAGACTGAATTACTTATTAAAAAATAAAACCAGACGAAAACTGATTTCCAATAACTGGGAATACAAGCAAAAGAAATACAATACAATCACAGGAACCAATGGGACCAGACTTTATGGAAGAAAACTGTGGCAAATACCGAGTCTATCACCGGTGAGTAATTATTTCGACTATTTATTAACTGAGTATGGGTGTGTTTCCTATTTTTCCATAATTCTTTTACTTTGTGAGAAAATTTACGAAACTAGAAAAATTTCGACCAGTGTTACAACAATATACATGTATATGCTGTTACTTCAATTCTTACGCAATATAATTATATAAGAAACTGTGATGATGTTTATGAGGTTCTATGTAAGGATCGTTTTTCCCACCTTCTTTAATCATCTGTTAGCCTACATTTTGTCAGACTGAAATTTTACGTTGTTATTAAAATTCATTTTTTAATATTTCGTTTAGACCTCCTGTTATTTACACTGACATTCAGTGACTTATTTACAATGTACCATTCTAGAATATAGAGTTCTGTGCTGTTAGCTTTAATGCTTTTGAGCGATCTAATACTTAAAAAAATAGTTTTCACCGATTTGGCTTTAAAAAATGTTGTATAATGTAATCATGGAGATTCTAAATGTGTTTTTTCCCATTTTATGGCTAAGGTCAGTGAATACAAGAAATACAAATGCTTAAAAATAAATCGTTTCATTTATCATGCTAAAATGATATTTATCTTAATAAAACACCCTCACTATTTTAACTGAACAATGAAAGCAAAATAATGTTAGATCTAAAATAGACAATAGATTACTGGTTATTTAAATATTTGCAGAGATTTCAAAGCACCGTGTATTCGGAATATACTTGTAATTCACCTATTAAAAACTGAAGTTAAAGAAATATGTTTAATATCATTGCTAGCGAGAAAGCCTGAGTACGCGGAAGTCCCTCTTATTATACAATTACTGCTACATTATTAACAGCGGCACTGCGATTACTTCAGGGTAGCTGAAGAGTTTGTTGGGAATAATTTCGGCATTTCTGTATTATCACAACGTTTTTTACTTTGGGCAATATGTTTTAACACATTGTCATTTACATAATAATACTGATGTAATAGGATATAGTTATATAATACATGTAATACGTAGTATTGTGATATTTAAAATGTTCAGATAAATGTTCTTTATTTCATTTTGTACTCATTTTTTATGTATGCAGTATACTGTACATAGCTATTTCACTACCTTTTTACATTTTATGGCAGTACTAACTGCAGATGACCTCTGCAGGCTACAGAAATGCATTGTTGAGTTTAAATATGCAGAACTGATAATTTCTTGATTGCAGGAGTGTTAAAATACAATAGGTAAGGATGGTGTTATTTGTTTGAACAAAGTTGAACAGAAATAACTTAATTCAAATACATAATTCAATACTGTATGTCAGTGTTTGTGTGTTCCAGTCCGGGCCTCAGGGACCCACAGACAATCCATGTTTTTGCTCTGTCCCAGCTCCCTGTCAAAATGTTGAGTGTCTGGCAGGGAGCTGAGAGGGAGCAAAAACATGGACTGACCTTGGGTCCCCGAGGACTGGACTGGGAAACACTGCTGTAGGTGCCTGAATGATTCTTTTCTCCCCACCAACAGTGACAGACAGATCCTCTCCCGGCAGTCTCAGGCCAAGGTTAGACGTGGGCCTGCCTACATTTTTAACGAACGCTACAACAACCTCTCCATGACAGAGGAGCACTTCCTGGAGGCCGCAGAGTATGGAAATATTCCTGTAATACGCAAGATGCTGGAGGAACTGCCAGATCTCAATGTCAATTGTGTGGACTACATGGGCCAGAATGCATTGCAGCTTGCTGTGGCCAATGAACATTTGGAAGTTACGGAACTGCTACTGAAGAAGGACAACTTAGCCCGGATAGGGGATGCTCTGTTACTGGCGATTAGTAAAGGGTACGTGCGAATTGTGGAAGCCATTTTAGGGCACAAAGCCTTTGCTGATTCCTGGAGATTGACTGCCAGTCCCAGCCAGGCAGAAATGCACGATGACTTTTTTGCTTACGATGAGGATGGGACTCGATTTTCCCACGACATAACGCCTATCATTCTGGCCTCCCATTGCCAGGAGTATGACATTGTCCATATCCTTCTCAGAAAGGGCGCGCGAATCAATCGCCCCCATGACTACTTCTGCCAATGCAACACCTGCAACTACTATAGGAAATATGACTCGTTCAGTCACTCACGGTCACGAATTAATGCTTACAGAGGTCTGGCAAGTCCCGCCTACCTTTCGCTGTCAAGTGAGGACGCTGTGCTGTCAGCCCTGGAGCTGAGCAATGAACTGGCTATCTTAGCCAATATAGAGAAGGAATTCAAGGTAAGAAAATCAATTTTGGTTAAACAGTTTCACTTCAGCATCAAAAAAATACACTGGTCTAACTTCCAGCTCACCAGGTGCTTATTGTACCTTGCTTGCTCTCACCTACACAGAGCACATTCCCTTAGCAGATCAATAAAGTATCGGTTATTATATCGATCTTCATTATTTTTTTAACCCAATTATTTTGTAGTTTTTCGACTGCATTCACAGCCAACATAGCAACTGATTCTGGGCCAGATCTGCCCGCATCTCCTTAAAACTGGGCGCCGGCGACATTGGGGCGGGAGAGTTTGCACCAGAATCTGTCCAGAGTTCTGAACAATTACAGTTGGTCTGTATACACTCTGACAATCCAGCGTGCATTTGCCTGACCATATGATGACCGGCCTGTGATCAGTCGCTTAAGAAATGCACAGCTGATGCGCTGTGAGTGTGAGGGACGATCGTGCCACTTAGCAAGATGAGTCGGAACTGAATCTGGGCCAAATGTCATTCAAAAGTCACCACGGATCCATAAATGTAGCCTGGTGTCTTTTGGCACGATGTACCAATACTGGTCTGAATGCCTTCTGGATTTAAAACAGATAGGGACCAAAATATGTGTCAGATGTACACTGAACGTTGCCAAATGTGGCCCATATCTGCACCAGAGTCAAAAGTTAAAATCAGATTCAACTTGAATGGGGAGAGTGAGTGGCTCCGTGCCTCTGATCCACAGGTTAGTGGTTCAAGTGCTGAGCTGTGACGTCTGACCAAGCTACAGAGAGCAGAACGGGGTCGCTGAAGAGAAGCATTTTAGTGTGGTAATGCATGATCGACTGATTATTTGTTAAATGTGGCTCATGCTCAGTTTTTGCAGGCTGACTACTGATCAGTTGTGCCCCACAATCCTGCCATTGCGTATGTGGGCAGTAAGTGGCTCAGAGGGCAGGGCCCTTGAGCAAGGCATTTAACCCCCAACTGTGGGGGTTTGGCTGACCCTGTCCTTTTATGTCTGAGCTTTGGAAAGCAAGAAGGAATAGGTGAAGAGTTTGTCCATCCATCCATTATCTACTGCTTATCCGAGGTTGGTCGTTGGGGCAGCAGTCTATGGAGGGAAACGCAGACTTCCCTCTCCCCGGCCACTTTGTCTAGCTCCTCTGGGGGAATCCTGAGGTGTTCCTAGGCCAGCCGAGAGGCATAGAGACATAGAGGGTAGGAACGTAGATCGACTGGTAAATCGAGAACTTTGCCTTTTGGCTCGGCTCCTTCTTCACCATGACAGATCGATGCAGAGCCCGCATCACTGCTCACGCCGCACCGATCTGCCTGTCGATCTCCTGCTCCATCCTTCCCTCACTCGTGTACAAGAACCTGAGATACTTAAACTCCTCCACTTGGAGAAGGACCCCCTCCCCAACCTGGAGAGAGAACCCCACCCTTTTCCGGTTGAGGACCATGGTCTCGGATTTGGTGGTGCTGATTCTCATCCCAACCGCTTCACACTCGGCTGCGAACTGCTCCAGTGAGAACTGAAGGTCACGGTCTGATGAGGCCAACAGAACCACATCATCTTCAAAAAGCAGAGACCTAATCCTGAGGTCACCAAACTGGACACCTTCAACGCCCTGGCTGTGCCTAGAAATTCTGTTTGTAAAAACTATGAACAGAATCGGTGACAAAGTGCAGCCCTGATGGAGTCCAACCTTCACTGGATACAGCCAAGCTCTGGCACCAGTCATACAGGGACTGAACAGCCCATATGATGATGATGATGATGATGAAAAACCCTTTATTGCTGTTGCAATATACCATGTCACAAGTACCAGCGAAAAAACAGGCCATCAACCCGATTATACATATACACACATCACATTATAGGGGGTAGACAGGTCAGGAAGACAGAGGATATAGGAAAAACAGAGAAGAGAGAATTACATGAGGAGAGAGGGGGAGAATAAAAAAAACTGTACTCCAGTAGGGAGTATAATGTAGGAACTGAAAAAAACACCCCAGTAACATAAGTACATACAGTAGTCACTACACCTCACAACATAAAAACTCGTGACTTGCAACAGGGGAGGGAAATGGGGATGTAGAGGCAGTCCAGCATAGACAAAACATGCATCTGGTCCTGCAGCCATTACAGCGCTGGTCACAGACCCGCCTGTTCACGCTGGGGGTATGAAGAGGCGGAGGCGTGGGATGGGGGAAGGATGTCCTTGTGGTTGGGGGAGAGGAATGCAAGAGAGTCTCACTGCCTTGTTCTTCCGGGGGAGTTGTTGAATGCAGCAGCGGCCTTGGCCAAGGCCAGTGCTGATTAGGGGGCAGCCAAAAGCAGATAGAATAGGGTTGTTTGGATTTTTCACAGCTCCTCAATGTCCACGCTGGTCTCCGCCATCCAAAATCCTTTGCAGAGCCGTGAGCTTTTCTGTGATGTTGTCAAATCTGTGGTCCATAGTCCCAGTGATGTTGTCCAATTTGCGATCTATTGCCATAGTTTGAATCCCAACAGCTCTACCGACTCCGTCAATCATCCAGGCCAGCCTTATGGGGCTTTGAGCAGCTGTCACCGTCTTCTTCAATTTCCGATAAACCAGGGCAATGCCTAATCCAATCAGCATCAGACCTATAATCATGGTTCCGAATAGGTAAATATCTTCCATGTCCTCCACAGACAGAGCTGCCAGACATACGACCCTCCACTTCTCCCATCCGTCCATCGTGTAGCCAGCTGCGTACGTCCCTGCAGGACAGTCAGGTTCCCCTGAACCTGTGCTTCTCTTCGAGAAGACCGTGTCAGTCGCGTTGAGAGACCAGCTGATCAAATCCATAATTTTCTTAGTTCGAAGACCAGGGCTGAGAGAGTCTCTCAAATATAGACAATAAGACAGTAGACTGGACGAGACGATAGGAGCAAGCAGGGAAGATAAGGGGGAGGGAGAGGGAGTGAATAGTGTCCGCCTCTGCTGAGAGCCAAGAGAGAAAAAAAGGGACCCTGGCACCCCATACACCTGGAGCCTTCTCCAACTCCACAAAGCACATGTAGACTGGTTGGGCAAACTCCCATGAACCCTCCAAGACCCTGCCGAGAGTATAGAGCTGGTTCCACAGCCAGGGCGAAAACCACACTGCTCCTCCTGAATCTGAGGTTCGACAATCCAATGGACCATCCTCTCCAGGACCCCCGAGTAGACCTTACCGGGGAAGCTGAGGAGTGTTATCCCTCTTTAGTTAGAGCACACCCTCCGATCCGCCTTCTTAATCAGGGGGATCACCACCCCGGTCTTCCAATCCAGAGGCACCGCCCCCAATGTCCACGCAATGCTGCAGATGCTTGTCAACCAAGACAGCCCCGCAACATCCAGAGCCTTAAAGAACTCCAGTCAGATCTCATCCACCCCTGGGGCTCGGCCAATGATGATCTTTTTAACGACCGCAGTGACCTCTGCCCCAGAGATAGGGGAGTCCACACCCAAGTCCCCATACTCTGCTTCCTCATTGGAAGGCGTGTCGGTGGGATAGAAGTGGTTTTAGACGTATTCCCTCCACCCACCCAAAATATCCCAAGTTAAGGTCAGCAGCGCCCCATCTCCACTATAAACAGTGTTGATGCTGCACCGCTTTCCTGCCCTGAGCCGCTGGATGGTAGACCAGAATCTCCTTGAAGCCGTCCGGAAGTCATTCTCTATGAACTTGCCAAACTCCTCCCATACCCGAGTTTTTGCCTCAGTGACCGCCAAAGCCACATCCCGCTTGGCCCTGCTGGCCCTGGAGTTCCACAGGCCAAAAAGACCCAATAGGACTCCTTCTTCAGCTTGATGGCAACCCTCACCACCGGTGTCCACCAGTGGGTTCAGGGATCGCCGCCGCAACATGCACCGACCACCTTACAGCCACAGCCCCGGTCAGCCATCTCCACAATGGAGGCTCGGAACATGGCGCATTCGAGATAAGTTCTGCCGGAGGTAGGAGTTGAAACTCTTCCAGACAGGGGATTGTGCCAGATGTTCCCAGCAGACCCTCACTATATACTTGGGCCTGCCAGGCCTGGCCGGCTTCCTCCCCCACCAGCGTAGCCAACCCAACACCAGGTGGTGATCGGTTGACAGCTCCGCCCCTCTCTCACCCGAGTGGCCGCAAGTCCGATGACACGACCGTAAAGTTGATCATTTAACTGCGGCCCCGGGTGTCCTGGTGCCAACTGCACATATGGACACCCTTGTGCTTCAACATAGTGTTCATTATGGACAATCTGTGAGGAGCACAGAAGTCTAATAACAAAACACCACTTGGGTTCAGATCACGGGGGTGTTCCTCCCAATCACCCCTCCAGGCCTCACTGTCATTGCCCATCTGAGCATTGAAATCCCCAGCAGAACAAGACTCCCTGGGAGAAGTGGTATTCTGGGTATCCTGAACTGCCGCTTGGCGCAAACAACAGCCAGAACCCATCCCCCCCCCAGAAGGTGAAGGGTAGCCACTACGGTAAACCCCAATGTACAGGCGCCCAGCCGGGGGCAATAAGTATGCCCACCCCCGCTCGGCACCTCACCCCACGAGCAACTCCAGAGTAGAAGAGGGTCCAACCCCCACTTTAAAGGAAATAAAAATCCTTATTAAGGTCTATCAGAATTTAAACTTCTATTTGCACAGTTACTCTTCTTTATTACTTTACCATCAGAACACAGCCTCAGCAAGCAAGTGGGCCAGATTTACATTGACATAGATTACAGATTTACATAGCGTTAACAATGTGGGCCTTTGCTCAACGGCCATTCCAACCAGGGCTGGGGCTCGAACCAGGGACCTCCTGCTTATGAGCAGGGGGACTTATCATATGTGAGGGTGGGAGCCTGGAGCAAAACTTGTCAACTAGTCTGGTAAACTTAATAAACAAATAAGTGATATCTGACATCATCTTACTTTCTGTACCTTAGGGATTTCAGCATAGGGTCAGCTAATTCACGGGGCAATCTGCTGAGGCAGGAACTCAAACCAGCAACCTTCCGATTACAGGTACAGAGGCTTAGCCCACTGTGGAATTCACTGACCCCATTGATAACTGCTCTGAATTTCACTTTTAACTCTGGTGAAGATACGGGCCAAATTTGGTGACATTCAGTGTAAATCTGACCCATATATGGTCCTTATCTGATTCCAATCCAGAAACTGGTTTCGGACCAGTATTGGTCTGATGTGCAAAAAGACACCAGGTCAGATTTGGTTTATGGATCTGTGCTGATTTCTGAACATTTGGCTGGAATTCGGTTCGGACTCATATTGTTATGTGGAAGATTTCCTGAAAAAAATGTCCCCACATGGTCAAAATAACAGGTTTTTATTACATTTTGGAGACACACAGAAACATACACTCCACAGAACACCATAAATTAGTGCATAAAAATATTACACTACTGTGATAACTGGTCCCACTGCTGTTAGAATATTCTGCAGGAATATTAATCACCCAATGATGCTGTTTTAATAAGCTCAAGTACAAAATCTACATCCTGTTTTATGAATATGAATTTAATTCCTTTCTTTTTAAATTCTGCTTTTGAACTGTCCTGAAATACTGATCATGAGACAAATGAGATCTTTCTGCTCACATGCAGTTTTGAGGAACTGGCCATAAATATAGCATCATTGTATAAAATGTACCACATAAGAATGTAGCATGTGTTGGTAACATAATAGGTCCTTTATTATACGTTCAAGTCAATAAAAAGTCTGATCTATAAGTGCAACATCATTATATAATAGTGTAATAGAGTATACTAGGTTTTTGTTTTTCTTTATTTCAGGAACTAGAGATAAAATGGTTTGGGGGTTTGGCTGCACATTTAGGCAGCTGCATATCTGTTACTTTAAACTTACAGAAAATATCTCCACTCCCCCAGCTGCAGACACTAATATTATTATATTTCACTGTACAGTGACTCTTTCCCATGCCCCCCATGTGCGTTATTCTGGAACCACGTGACTGCTGAGACGTGCATTTCAAACTTTGAGATTAAACAAAGACTCATAAATAACATTTATAGTCTTAACCTTTAAACTTTCTTTAAAAAGATTTCAAAGCTGTGCCACGGTGAAAGGTGCTATTTTTTTGACCCCTGCTACTTTCATCTCTATAGCACAGAGCTATCATGGTTCACCAGCTGCCAGAGGTGAAGATTTCAGGTCAAGAGAGTACAAATCCAGGCCAGGATTTTGTATCAACCAACCAGTTGAGTACTCTGTGACTGTGAGCCTTTATAATCAACTGGTTGGTCGAAACGAAATCCTGGTCTGCATTTGTACTCTCTGGACCTGAAATCTCCACCTCTGCCAGCTGCCAATGAGGATGTAGTCTTAGTTGCCTCGATTGTTTAATGATTCCTCCCAATATCCCTGCAGTAATCCACAGAAACCGGGGTGGTATTTAAAACCACACACCCCTGGATGCATGAAACAACAGTAAATCCCATTTAGCCATCACGTTACCCAGGTCCCGTATAATTTAATCTAAGTGGTAAAAGCTGCTGTGTTAAGCTTGGTACACACAACATTATATGGTTCACAGACTTCTCTCAGTTTTTTTTTGATCATTTTTATGTAATCTTAGCCAAAGCACGGTTAAAACCAGAGCAACAGTGTTCACATTTTAATGTGCCTAGAAGCCGTGGCTAGGGTGGGCTTTCTTCACAAAGTTTGAAGCTGTTTTCCTTACACAGAATCTCTGCATTTAGTTGTGATGCCAAAGATTACAATGCTTTGAGGGAGTTATATCACCATGGATTCCATCACGATGCAGTCTAGTTCTCATCCTGGCCACCGTCGTCCCCTGAGTTGGTCTCTGTGTTGGTGATGAGGAAGATGTGGAATGGGCCCATCTACCCGGGGAACTGAACAGGTCCATCCACCCGGGGAACTGAACAGGTCCATCCACCCGGGGAACTGAACAGGCCCATCCACCCGGGGAACTGAACAGGCCCATCCACCCGGGGAAATGAACAGGCCCATCCACCTGGGGAACTGAACAGGCCTATCCACCTGGGGAACTGAACAGGCCCATCTACCCAGGGAACTGAACAGGTCCATCCACCCGGGGAACTGAACAGGTCCATCCACCTGGGGAAATGAACAGGCCCATCCACCCGGGGAAATGAACAGGCCCATCC
>JABFDZ020000042.1:6993138-7013017 GCA_019775955.2 Pollimyrus isidori
TGTTTAAGCTCATAAGACTGTAAAGCGCTACAAATAGATTTTTTAAGATTGGTTTTCATCAGGCCACAATAAAGCAAAAACACATTCTTTGCCCAAAACCAACAAACTATCCAACTCTTTATTAGAAATATTTCTCTCTAATAATCATACTAATGACAAAAACTGTTTTTATGAACTGAAACGTACAATGGGTTTCAGGTTAAATTTATTTTATACTCTGTACACAGTGAGTATTTCTTGTTGATGGACTGAACATCCGGAAGAGATTAATCGATCTAAACTGTTCCACACGCAAAGCCATGCTGGCATGTGGTACGGCAACCACATCTTAAAATCCGACTTTGGTTATATGAGGCGACTTACACAGAAACGTCTCTTTAAAATGTGCATCACAATGAAATGGCTAAAATCATGTGTTTTCCTTTGCAGCACGAAATGAGTGGGCTCCCTCCGACCCGCAGATCATTTCCGAGGCCCTGTACGCGGTCGCTGTTGTCCTGAGCTTCTCTCGTATCGCATATATCCTGCCAGCCAATGAGAGCCTGGGGCCTCTGCAGATATCACTTGGACGGACTGTGAAAGATATCTTTAAGTTCATGGTCATTTTCATCCTGGTGTTTTTAGCCTTCATGATCGGAATGTTTAATCTCTACTCGTACTACCTTGGAGCCAAGCAGAACGATGCCTTCACAACGTGAGTAAGGAATAGAAGTTAAAAAAAAAAGTCAATCATAATACATAATACACTCTGCAAAACTATTCTTGCCCAATCTAATCGTACAAAAACGCGTTTCCATAATACAACATTACATTTCATTTGTAAAAAAAATCAATTTCTGTCTTTATATAGCCAATATAAAAGTCAATGTAAGTAATGGAACACACAGCTTCTTTAAACACCAGATATACCTACTAGGAGTTTATTAATTGAGATTACTGTGAGGTATCCTGTGAGAGGCTGCCGTAAACATGTTTGGTGTCCCCCAAACCAGCAAACATGTACTATATGGAACTTTACAGGAACTTTTTTGATGCCTCATTCTAAATCCAGGGGCATAAATATGTAAATGGTTCTCCCCATACAGCTGTAACAGCTGCCATTCTTCTGGGAAGGCTGGAAAGTCAGTGCTTCGCCCTTGAGAACTATGACTTGAGTAGCCCTGACTAATAGTTGACTGTAGAACATTTAGCAGTGAAGAAACTTCATGAGCCAACGTATTGCAAAGGTGGCATCCTATGACAGTACCACGCTTAAATTCTTCAGAACCACCCATCTTTTCACAAGTGTTTGTAAACCTGACTGTGTGGCTGGGTGCTTGATTTTACGCACCTGTGGCAATGGGTCTGAATGAAACCCCTGAATAAATTGATTAAGAGGTGTGTCCCAATACTTTTGTCCATACGGTGTATATTTTAGTATTAACTTTTTTTGTCTGTTGTCTGCTGGCGGCTTTCACAAAACTCCCAAAGAAATCACCCTTAATTTCTTTCGCCGACTGCGGTACATCAAAATCGCATTTGGCAAAGTTGTGATGCCCACTGTATCAATGCATGGAACTTCTGTTGGTCCATGTCTCCTGGAAAAACATCACCGTCATACCATGCAAGATCACCAGGTTCTCATAATATGTATTCAATGTATGCATGGTTTGGTATGTTTTATCGAATGTTTTTATACCTCATGGTAGGCAAAACATTTAATTTAACTGCTTTACCTTATGGACACTAGGGTTGCCGGTAACTTTCAGACATCAGCTCCGTGTTTAGAAGTCTTTTTGATAACATTTCAAATCACTTCAATGGCTGATATACCTCTTAAACCCTAGGTAGTAAACTATATCCATGTAAACATCCATCCGTCTTCTAAGCTCCTATCCTCAAAAGTGTTGTGTTGTGCTATACCTTATTCTATACCACATATTAAATGAAGAAGTAAAGTCGCTGTAGCATTGCAATGAAGCATACTGTAAATGATTTAGAAAACATGTAGAAATGCGAATCTTCTTTTCTGATGCAGAGTTGAAGAAAGCTTTAAAACGTTGTTTTGGGCAATATTTGGACTCTCTGAAGTGAAATCTGTCGTCGTCAATAATGGGCACAAGTTCATCGAAAACACCGGCTACATCCTCTATGGAGTTTACAACGTCACCATGGTCATCGTTCTGCTCAACATGCTCATAGCCATGATCAACAGCTCCTTCCAGGAAATCGAGGTGACCTACACTTATCTCTTAATTTTTTATTCGAAGTTTAATAACAAGAGATTTGTCATTGTACATACACCTTATAAGACAATCTGCGTTATGATTAATATATATTCCGGGGAGACACCCTTCATTTTATTATGCATACAGTAATTCAATTCAATTCAATTCAGTTTATTTTTATATAGCGCCCTTCACAACAAAGTTGTCCCAGGGCGCTTTACATGGGTGTGTTAGAACAATAAATACCCTTCAAATTGAATATACAAGAAAACAGACAGTAAATTTAATTATCTGCAGACCCAAGGGTGTAGACTGGCTACAGATAGTTTGGAGGGCTCCTCCTAGTACTGAGGGAGTTTAGGGGGGCGAGGGGCTCTGAGCTTGTTCCTTCCCTACCGGCGCTGAAAGCAAACCTTATGCAGACCAATTTAAACAGGTAACAGGTCGTAAAAAAACAAAGCGAGAGGCAAAGACAGACATGGGGCAGTACTGGCCTGCAAGTCCAGGCGTAAGACTAAGGAATGAGTCAAGAAACCAGCATATAGAGGGAAGTAGGAGAAGAGTGGAAGAAGCTGGGAGTAAGTGGTGACGCTGGACAGAAGCCAGGGGAGTCAATACAAGAGACCTGGAGAGTGAGAGAACGAGCCATGCAGCAGGAGCATAGAGGGTCTAGGGGCTGAAGGATTAAAGGGTCTCTTGGTGCTCCTGCCTTAGGTACCACTGACAGTGTGTCTGAGGAGCATGTGGAAGTTATAATACAATGCTACAGCCTTCTGAAACTCTATATCGTAACTGGTTCAATACAGTTTTACTTTCTGCAAAATAAATGCCTTTATAATAAAACTTTATCATAAATCTTCAGCACACCAATTATTTCATGTTTGCACAGAGATATCTGAGCCATGCATGTACCCATCTCTTCCACCGATGCTGAATGCAGGGTGATGCTGATGTGGAGTGGAAATTTGCCAGATCTAAGCTTTGGTTCTCATACTTTGAGGAGGGCAGGACCATTCCAGTGCCCTTTAACCTGATCCCCAGCCCTAAATCAGTGATTAGCCTCTTCCTGTGGGTGAAGGATCTCTTGTTGCATGAACATGAAGAGGATACAGACGACGCAGAGCTGAATAAGGTGAGTTCTCTCTCTAGATGCTGCAATTTTATTTTCCAGATTTCACTGCTATCTGGGGTTTGTTTCACAAAGCAAGGTTTCTTGCTTAGATAGATACCTTCTTAGATTTAAGGTAGTCTGGACTAAATGGACTTTATCTTCATTCACTTATATTTAGCCCATACTACCTTAAATACAACAAGTTATCCAGCTCAACAAGAAGTCCTGCTTCGCGTTATAGGCCCCAGGTCCCTAAAATGTTCCACAATTGTTTCATTTTAGTAAAGAGACCGTAAGATATAGTTTTAGAATAAGGGGAAACGGTCTTCAAATCACTAGGCAATGATACACTGGCCATAGTGTCACATGTAATGCAGAGAGTAAAAAGTATGTCAGCACAAAGTGCCTCTTATCACGGTATGTCAACTTTCAGACAGTCCATCTAAATTCATAAGGCATCCAAAACCATTGTTATGCTATTTTAGCCAAGTCTGTTTAATCTGAGAAATGTTCCCGTATACACAGTACTGATGTCCTTCCATTAGAGGATGTCACATAATTCCACTTCCTCTTTTAATCTGCATGCAGTTTCTGATAATACAATCCAAATATTATTAGTATATTCTGTAGCCTAACCAAGGCGATATGGGGCGCAAGACAGATGTTCTCGGAAGACCTATAATGTACTCAGAAGGCCTATTCTTAAATACATAACATTTTTGAAAGATGAGAATTGTGACTGTGAAATTGATGATATTCACTGTTGCACATATTGGTATCTCAGTGAAAAAAAAATCTGTGATAGTTCTGAATGTTTTCCTTGTGTAATCCAGCAAGGTCAAAAATACGATGGAGCTTCTTCATCTCTAAGCCGGTATCAGGTAAATATAATCTTTTATGCGAATGTTATTTTTATCTTTTGCATTTATAGGATCATGTTATATTCACCACGTTCATTAAAGCACCTGGGCATGGTGGTGCAGTGGTTAGCACTGTTGCCTCACACCTCTGGGACCCGGGTTCAAGCCTGGGCTTCCTGTGTGTGGAGTTGGCATGTTCTCCCCGTGTCGTCATGGGGTTTCCTCCGGGTACTCCGGTTTCCCCCCACGGTCCAAAAACACGCTGAGGCTGATTGGAGTTGCCAAATTGCCCGTAGGTGTGCGTGACACGTGTGTGAGTGTGCCCTGTGGTGGGCTGGCCCCCCATCCAGGGTTGTTCCCTGCCTCGTGCCCATTGCTTCCAGGATAGGCTCTGACCCCCCCGCGACCCAGTAGGATAAGCGGTTTGGAAAATGGATGGATTAAAGCACCTTAACCAACATATTACTGAGGGCCTGTAGATTGTAACACAAGTGATCAATAGCAAAGTAGCCCAGTTTTGGTTCTGTAACATAGAATTCCTTCCATTGAGTGATGTGAGAATGAAGCCATGTACTCACACAGCTCATTTGTACACACAATTCAAAAACTAGTCTTATCTTCCAGTTTAGTATGAATTCTGATTCAGGGCAATTGCTAAACTGTACAAGGAATTATTTACATAGATTCAGCCTTGTAACAATTTTCAAGCTCAACCAGTTTGCACAGTATGATAAAAATATTTCATAGATAACGCTAATGTCAAGATTGTAATATTATACTAATACAACTGGAAAATGCTTTTTGTTCCACAGAAGATAATGACGCGTCTCATAAAACGATACGTTCTCAAAGCACAAACCGATAAAGAAAATGATGATGTAAACGAAGGTATGCATTTTTTCATCTTCGATAGACATTCTTAATTTTATGTTATACAGCACACAAATTCTGTCCGACATTCTTAAATTGCTTTTTTTTCTTTAACAGGAGAACTCAAGGAGATCAAACAGGACATCTGCAGTTTACGTTACGAGCTCCTAGAAGAGAAGCCATACAGTATGAGAGACTTCGAGAACATTATTAGAAGACTGGAAGAGAAACTGTCTATTGTACCCAAACATTTCTGAGCATCTTCAGTACGCAGAACTTCCTTCGTATGGAGGGCAGCATGGCACAGGGTGGTATGCATTCTGCTAGCATTTCATAGGAAGTATTCACTTCCAAATACCACAGAGGGGTGGTTCCTAGTCTTCCTTCCACTTGCAAGATATATTTGCTGATTTTCCTGTATTTCATTTTTATTGAAGTTTAAGGTTGAAAAAATCTTTTTGTTTTAAATAATAATGTGAAATTTGACCAGACACTGTTCCTGTAATATTATGTATTCTAAAGCATTGTATTCCAAAGTGTATAAAACCAAAGGTCACTTATCATGTACCCTTCTTCACTTTTACTGTTCAAAAGTGGCAGAAACTATATAAATTGCTTTCACTACTCAGTGAATATTTTAATGTGGAAAGTATATTTTGAGGGAAGAAAAAATCTGACTGTATAGGTTATGAACCAAGCATTACAGTTTCATGTTTACAAGTTTTGGGTTAATAGTCATTTTTAATCTTTTATTAGGTTTAAGAAAGTTGACATCTGGCCTAAAGTAAATATTCAGTTGGTTAAACAGATGTGTAGTGATGTACTGCTTAGGGTTGGTTTCTGGCAAGACAGATGTATACAAATGTGTTTCATCAATAGCTAATAAAGTAAATAATATGCCTCACCAGAAACAGACCACAGACTAACACCACAAGTTATGTATGATATTTAAAAGGGCAGTTCACCCCAATACTGAAAATAAGATATGTTTTATAGTGGATTTAGTGCTATCTGTCCATCTAAACTGTTCTTCTGGGAGCTGCCCAGTTGTGGAGATATGGGCAGCGGAAGTGTCAGGCTTCTCTCAAATTGAATGGGACTGACTAGTATCTTTCTGTGGTGATTAAAGCACCATAACTACTTTCAGAAAATACAACAGCGACCTCTCTTACATGAAATCATGACCTGGTTACTTGAGATAATCCACAGACTTTGTAGTATGCAGTTTAATGTAGGAACTATTTTCTAGAACAACTATTTTCTAGCTAAACTAGAACATCTGAAGAATACTATTTAAAAATAGAAACACGGTATAAAATTTCTTTGATAGCATCTTAAGAAATTTAACGAGGAAAGGTAAATTTATGTAGGACTGTAGCTCCAGGGTGGATCTCATGTATGGGGGAGGATTCTATTGCAAAGTTTAATGAAGCTGAAAGAGTCATGAAAAAAGATGATGTCAAATAGTCCTGGTAACAGGTAGACTATCTGTTATATACATGGTGTAGCATGGAGAACAGCATTTTGGGTTACTCCTTCAGAATGTTTAGAGTCATCTAAGAGGCTTTTTAAAAATGGATCACACTCCCTTTCTGTATTCCAGGGGCATTTACAAAATGCAGCTATGTTAGTAAACAAAACTTAAAGTATTGCCAAAAATGTGTAACGGAGAACAAGTCAAATTCATTGCAGACATCATGAAATTCTAATGTTTCTATATAAAGTACATTTAACTACACCTCCCCTGAAGTCCTTTTGTGAAAAATTGTCATTTGAAAACACCACAAAAAAAAAACACTTTAACATTGTGGCATGTTCATATAATGCTTTGAATATACTTAAAATTTTCAGTTTTGAGTTTGAGGATGACAATGTTAAGTTAATATGTTCTGTATTATAAAAGGTACATAAATTATTTTTTTATTTTCTTACCACAGAAATGTGCATTTTTGTGGTACAAGGTTGATGCTACCCCTGCCACAATAGAATAAGTTATAACAAAAGTCATGAAAATGAATACTTTGTACCGTGTGGCTATTCAAGACATATTTCAGGTGAAAGACTTTACAATGATGAAAATTAGCTTGTAAAACTAAATTTGTGTATTTTTGCAGTTTCAAGACGCATGTTTTTTGCTTTTACTATTAATTATATTTATCAATTTGTTTATTCACATTTACTAAGAGTACTGTTTGACTGACTTCCTTAAAACTGTCACATTTTTCTCACATGCCACCAAGCTGAACCGATGAGGTACATCATTCATAAGGTTTATTGTACATTTTCACTGGGTCTTAATAAGAAAGATCTGGATGCCAGACGCAGTGGTGGAGTTTTGGTCTTCCTTGGGTTTATGAAAGTTCATTTTAAATAAAGGAATAACGGAAAACAGACCATGTGATATCTTGTCATCTCTTTTATACTTAATACACTGAGGACTGTTTGCCAAAAATTTATCTGGAGTTGAACATGCAGTAAAAATATTAACATTATTGTGACATCTAACAATCACAACAATTATTACATTTTTACAATAATATCGTTTTACAATAGTTTTTAAAACAATAAAATCACCATGGACAGTTTATTAATACTTGTAAAACAAGAAAGCAAAATTCTATATCTCTTCAAAATGGGTACACGTCGATAAAAGAAATATTTAAATAGAAAACATTTTACATACTGATACGTAGGCTGGTATACCACCCGCTTCAGTTTACTACCTACACTTACATACATTGTACAGCTAAACTACATATTTAGTATTTAATGATCAATATTTCTTACATTATATGCTACTTGTTATGATATGCCATATGCACAATGTCAGTGCACCAGTGCACTACTAAAATAAAGTTACTGAACAAAGAAAGAAGTAAAATGATACAAAACATGTAGCAGGGATGTTAACAATATATGCGTTCTGTACACGTCCATTAATCCAAAACAACAGGCCTGTGGCAGGTATAACAACATAAAACGATCAGTGATGAACCGAACAAGGGTATAATGCACAATAATGCCCTTCAGCTGAAAAAAATACTGTATTGATAGCATGTGTATGCAGGAACGTTTGAACTTTACTTAGTAATACAAAAAAAAAAAATCACTTAAATATTAACCTTTCATTTATATGGTACATTTACTCACCATAGGGATTTAACTATTCGTCATGTTTCTGCGCACAGAAAACAAAGGGATGAAAAAAATCTGAATATACGGCGTACCTCAGTGTTTGTTAAAAGTGCACTGTCACGTCTGCCATTTTTACGCTATATCTCAGTCTGTTATATTTTGGTTGGATATATGGTGAATGCAGACACACATAGAAACACAGACACACATACACACACACCACACCAACTTTTGTTTTTACTTTTTAAAGCTACTACAGCAGCAGTTCTCGACCCGCGGGTTGTGAGCCAAATTTGGGTCACAGCAAGTTCTGACAGGGTTGCGAGGCAAGGCTGGAAATGTAAGCATTTTAAAACCAGCAAGCTCCTATGCTGATCTACGGTCAGATTTCCCAGCCTCCAATCCTAGAATTAGACTATATAAATGGGGGGTCTTGGTTCTGCAAATGCTTAGCACAAAACTAGTGAACACTCAACCAATCCAAGGGGACCAACCATAATTGCTTAATTTAAAATTCACCAGCACATCCAATAAAATTTGTGCAATAGGCGTCGATCGTTGTAAATTGCAGAGTGCACTGCATGCTTGACCATAGTGTTCATTTAGACCTATACCTGATAAAGGTTTTAGACCTATACCTGATAAAGGTTTTAGACCTATACCTGATAAAGGTTTTAGACCTATACCTGATAAAGGTTTGCGACTGAGCTGGCACGGTGCAAAAACATTCAGCAACACATCCTACAGCAAGTCATCCCAACGAAATGAAGACCCACTCAGACACTCATTTATACGGATAGGTGTGATGTAGACCCCAAAGTTGCGTGTGCCTGACATGAATGTCATTTCGGAGCCTTGTCAGGGGCGTATGGACTGATCGAGAGGAAGCGGCAAGTGCTTCCGTCTTTGGCGGCTACGGCATACGTCTCACAAGGCTCACGAAGAATGCATTAATGAAACAAAATTACAGCAACAGCTTACTGTACAATTAATCTCTTTCAGGTGGAAAGAAATGATTTATATAATCGAACACAAAATGTTTCTACAATCAGTCAAATACATGAAAATCTGAGGTCAGATTTGTGGTGTATAATATTAACAACGTCTCCGTTTAAAAATGTAATCACTGCAATACTTAACAAATATTTAATTTCATATGGTTTCATAAATTAATATATCCATCTGAAACAAACTGCTAGAAAATGAATTTACTCTGCCGGTGAGGTTTAGCTAGAGACTGGTTCATAAGAGCAGCCGTGCAAATGTGAAGCTGATCTTGCAATGCTTGTTTACAGGGAACTGATAACATGGATACCATGAAATGTATTTATCTGGCTCTGTCTTCAGTACTTGTCAGAGGTAGACGACATAATTCTCAGGGACGAGGCCCGTTTTTCCTTCATAGGTTGCTTGGAGCCAGCCAGGTTCCACAGAAGGATGTACTATATGTAGATCAGCCAAAAGTAAACAAACAAATAAAACGACAAAGATATAATGTCATTGGTATGCATTTCACGGGATGATAAATCTTCATTCATCCTGATGTTCTTATAAGGATGATGTGAGACTATATATCTTGTATATAAATTCTCTACTGAATTGGGACTGCACTCTGCTTTGTCTTTGAATATATATGACTGTATAATGTGCTGATTATTAAACTTGAGGAAGGCAGGTTTAAAGATCAGCTTAAGTTTTAATACATTTTTGCATACATGCTGTAGATCATTGCATTTAGTTACCACAAAAAAATAAAACTGTTTTGTAACTCTGTTTTGTCTTGACTTTCACAACGTTTTTATTCCTTTCACTCAGGATATGGGGGGGGGGGTGTTAATAAACATCTGTTAATAAAAATTTGACCTCAGTATTCCATGATATCAAACCTATAGAAACATAGTTTTATTAATGATAATAAAGAATCCTTTTGGAATTAGAGTTTATCCACTTTTTTTGACCTCATGTCAAATTTTATATTTTGTTGACAAAAATAATATTGTTCATATTAAGTTAATTTAATATTATACACCTGTATGTACTCTGAAGATACCGCATAGTATATTAACAAAATGATAGGTCACAGAACACTTAATATTATTATTATTAATCATTATTTTGTCTGGTAAATCTTCCCACAACAAACAAGCTGATGAAGATTGTGGTGACTTACCGTTTGTGAACAGCGCCCCCTGGGGAAAGCTTAGTTCATGGCTGTGTTCTGCCTTGCAGGAGTACATCGCCTTTGCGTCCCTGAAGTGTGAAAAGAGATTGCAGGAATATGTGCAATACCTTCCTTTTAATAACAAACCTGCACAAATGAGTGCAAATATTCATATCTGTGGTCTCTGGACTAATTTAATATTTTGAATGTTAGTATTTCATCCTTTTTAGTGCTATAATTACATGTCACAGTGATAGCTATACTAAAAAGAAAGCTTCAGATGTATTTGGAAAGTACTGCATATTTCTTTGTACAAAAATGACATTCATAAACACAGCTGAAACAATTGTGCCTTGTTTAAAATCATGAGAAAGACGACGGTAAACAGAAGGGCAGATGTGAATATACCTACCTGCCAGCTGCAGGGGGTTGTGGGGAAGCCGACTTTTCGAAAAGCATTGCTTTTGCAGCAACTCTGGAAGACAACAGCATCCGCAGGTCAACAGGTCATAGCCAAGGCACCATCATTTATAACACAATGCACTCAACAGCAAAGGTGGAAATTCAAGGCCAGAAAGTACAAATTTACACCGATACTCTGCGACTGTCTCTTCATGCTCAGCTGGCTGACTGAAACAAAAATGTGGTCTGGATCGGTACTTTCTTAACCTGAACTTTCCACCTCTGTTCAACAGATGTGCAGGTTCGTCAATTAAGCTATGTGATATTACTGCACAACAGCGGGCAGCACGCCGATTAAACTTATAAATTTGCATTTACGGCCAGTCATCCCTATAGGCGACACAGGCAGCTGCCTAGGGCGCCGACTTCTGAGGGGACACCGACTCGCCAGCCAGATTCCTCTGACAGGGGGTCATGACCGCCCAGGACTCCACATCGGCTGGAACCACTACCCGATTGCAACATTTCATTAATTTGTCTCAAACAGCAATTAACTGGGATTTGCAATCTGCCAGGACAGTAATCAGAAGGAAAAATGCTTGGTATGGCAATAGGTGGGCGTATGCCGGATGGGATTCAGAGATTTCCTGTAATACTGCATTTGCTTACATTGATCCAGGTCTCTGATAGCCGTTACTGGTGGAGGCTTCTGGTCTGCGCCGCAAGGTCAGCTTGGGGGGCAGGTCTGGGTTGCTCTGGGATGCTGGAGTTTCCGTCTGGTGCAAGGATGCCAGACTCTGGACGGAACCACTGCGGCTTCTCTGACCTGAACGAAAGACAGTTCCGGTTTGGAAATTTCCTTCAACTGTGCCTCCACATTCCTTAAAATTAAACCAAAACGAAAGAGTAAAGATGTTTAAAAAAATTGTTTTAAAAACTGCAAAATTGGTACTGACGCTTTACTTGGTAACACTTTACATGAGGGGGCGCAAGTACCTTAGTAACTCAGTGATTACTCAATACAAACCATAAACAAATACAGTAAGAATGAAATACATGAACTGTTATGGTTGATTAATGGTGAATGAACATACGATCAATACATAACTAACACTTAGTTACTGGTTAATTAATACATCTATTAAGAGTGTATTACTACATTATTTGTGCCCCCTTTAGTGTTAAGCAAATACAGTCAACCAGAGCAGAACCATGCAATGGGAACGCAAAACCCCCTAAACATTTCATATAGACCATAAACTGATTTCACATAGACCATAAACAGTTATTGGTTCAATCATAAGATTTATGCGGTGATCTGAATATGTGGGTCTGGTTTTCGTGCAAAGATCGTGACCGATGGCGCTGTTAGGACAACCTGGGGAATGGGGGAAGAACGTACGCAGGCATGCAGTGGGGGGTCGAGAATCTGAAATGCGGGGATTACCTTCAGAGATATGCAAAGACCTGAGCGAAGGTGCAGCTGAACGGTTCAGTTCTGGGGTTTTGCTGTCTGGCAGGTTCTGAGAGGGTTTCTCAGCCAGGTCCAGTGCAGGAGAACGCCTCCCAGCCGTGGTGACAGAGGACAGACTCTGGGTGTCCTCAGACTCCCCATCTGTCTTGGCTGCATCCTCCTTGGAGCTGGAGTCCGGGCTGGTGGTGTAGGTGGAGCTCTTCGGCCCGTTTGTGGACACCTGGGATGGAGTCCAGCACAGACTGCCTTTGGACTTATGCTTCGGCAGGGTGGAGGGGCCCCGTTTGGAGAAGCTGTTCTGCTCTGAGGAGTGTGAGGACAGCGACTCGATGCTGCCCATAGGGGTGCTGCTAGGGCTGCTGCTGAACGTATCACCTGGGGGCATCAGGAAAGAGCACCACCATCAACCCTGATTCCTCTTAGAAGCAGAAAACTAGAACTTCTGTTTGTCCATCGTGAAACAAAGCGCTCAGCAGAAGAATGAAACAGCTTGACTCACTATCAGCATCGGCAAGGCACAGCGTTGGCGTGTATAGGCCCCTTGGCTTCCGCGGGCCTGTCGACAGGCAGATGGCCTTGGTTCGGCGAGAACTCGAACGGGACTGAGGTTGAGGTAGGGGCACGTTGGGGTCTGGAGGTTGCTGGAAGATCTGCGACAAAGTGAACACAGTACTCAAGCACTAGACCTTAGCACCTGTTGGGAAATATCTTTCATGTCTTGTCAAAAACTAAACACTATGGGATTCCTGTGCGAGGGATCGTTGGCCAAGATGGTCTACAAGAAAAAACGGTAACATTTTACTTGAAGGGGCACAAATAATGTAATGGCACACTTGATGCATTAAGTATGAAATATCGGTTTTTGAAAACAACTTGGAAAAAACAAATTATCGTCCTGTCCTGGATAGCTTCAGCAGAAGAACCCGAATTATGCAGTAATATCAAATGAGGGGTCGCTTGCCTTCTCATAATTCTCAATCAAAATTTCCACCACTATGTTCTGGAACTTGATATTCATCATAGCTGCCACCGTTTCCTCCTGAGAGCGCATCAGTGTGGGACCGAAAATCACACCCAAGTTGGAAATCGTCATCAGGTTCATCTGACTGTGAGCAGACACCCTGCCATATAAAAAAAGAAGATATTGACAAAATGATTAACAGTCATTCTTACAGTGTTTACACTTAATCTGTCTGTCCACCCATCCATCCATTCACCTATCCATCCATCTCACTGGGGGGTAGGTAACCAGCACAAAGTAGAGTTACATCCAGGATGGAGTGCAGGTGCATTGAAGTGCACATTCTAAGTACAAGAGTTAAGATTTATTGTCTTATTCCTTAAGTACAGGATGTACAAAAGTACAGTGAAAAGCTTATCTGTTTCCTCGCAGCCAACCCATATGGCTGCCATCTTGTGGATAAAAGCATCAGTGGAGAAAGAATTTGCTCTCCTTTGGCTATATTATTGAGAATTTTTTGACTGGTGTAATATACTGAAATGATATTACAGTGGTACCTCGGTTCTGGAACTTAATCCGTTCCAGACTCCGGATTGAATCCTAAAAAATTCGAGTTCTGATCTTATTTTTCCCATAAGAAATAATGGAAAACCAATTAATTGGTTCCCGCCCTCCCAAAATTACACCTAAATGTTTTTTAAGCATTTAAACACAAAATGAACAGGATAAAACAAGAAGAGCATTTTTTTCTTAATGGCTTCCAAGATGATAATGATCTTATTCCAACATTACCCCTTTCCTGCCCCGATCATCTGCTCCATCTGTGTGCCATACCCCCGCATTAACCTAGTGTGGGATCACCATGTGATCAGCTGTTTCTGATTGTTGTCATTAGTCCTCTGTATTAAGTCCGTGTTTCAGTTTGTTTCTCCTTTCCGGTCATCGGGTGCGTTCGACTTGCTTACAGCGCTGGCTTAAAGCAACGCATTATGATCCTGACACAAACATTACAGTTAGACACATTGCTACCTCTCATGCAGCTGCACAAACAGGAACCGCCTCCGTGACGACACACCTTTGCCCTTCTTGGCTGAAGAGTTTAGTTACATGCATGACGTTTGTATCCCAGGCAAGTCCGATGCGTAATCTGCTATTTCTCCTGAATATCATGCAAAGTAATGAGAACTGGTTTTCGGTTTATTTACCTGGTAAAATAAAGTTTAAACAAATGACATAAATGCTGTAATAGTACACGTAGGTTAGTGGTTTATTTATTGTTAGTTACTGTAATGTTGCGCTGCTTTATTTGGTTAATCGTCCAGTCTGAGAAGAAGGCATTCAAGTAAGAATTGCATTGTAGTGTGACTCATTTCCTGGTGCGTACAATTTATATTCGATCAGCATTCACTGTTCGACATCTGATATTGAGATCGAGTTCCAGGTCAAACTGGTATGTTCGACTTTCAAGAAATTCGAGTTCTAGTGAGTTCGAGAACCGAGGTACCACTGTATTTTTCAGTTGATTTACACAATGCATTCAACTATGTTTGAGCCTAAAATATTTTAGGGCATCACAGGAATGTATGTATTTACAAAAACAATAAACCGATATCACCCCTTTAGGGAATACTTAGAGATTACTTTGGCATCATTTTCAGTCCGTCTTACTCAACATGTATTAATCAGTTTCAAAAGTGCAGGTTTGCTCAGGTTACATGAGGAATGTCATTGAGTCACAATCTTCAAATCGTTCTCCAGGTTTCATGCACAGGCTTTCCCTGGGCCTGTAAAGACAACCCGAATCCAGGACTCTATGCCTTTAAATGCCTGACTTTTGCAATGTTGAAACATGAATCTGTGTTGGGAAAGTCATGTTTGTTACAGAATGAAGCAGTTTCCCCACAAGAATTTCCCCGAATTTGACTGCATCTCTTGTTTCTTCTTTATTGACAAACATCTCAGTTCCTGCTGCTAATGTGCACGACTCCACCATGATGGTATCATCACGGATGGGGAGACGCAAGCAAAGAGTATTCTAAGTTGAGGCCAGTCCTGTAACATCTGCACTAGGCATAGCATTTTGCATTCATTAGAAGTGTTTTGAGCACAGAAACAAAATCATATCAAGGTAATACTGTCCTTTGTCACGTTTTTCCGGTTACTCTTGTCTCTGGGATAAGTCGGGAGTAGTTGGCCTGTTCTAGGATCAATCTGATATAACCCAGGATGGGGCAATAGCCAATCACAGGGCAGGAGGCAGCGAACAACCCAGGATGGGGCACCGGCCCATCACAGGGAACGAGGCAGAAAACAACCCAGGATGGGGCAATAGCCAATCACAGGGCACGAGGCAGAAAACAACCCAGGATGGGGCACCGGCCCATCACAGGGCACCAGGCAGGGAACAACCCAGGATGGGGTACCGGCCCATCGCAGGGCACGAGGCAGGGAACAATCCAGGATGGGGTACCGGCCCATCGCAGGGCACAAGGCAGGGAACAACCCAGGATGGGGTACCGGCCCATCGCAGGGCACAAGGCTGGGAACAACCCAGGATGGGGCATCAGCTCATCACAGGGCACACTCACACACCATTTACATCCACATTTTTTGAGTCATAAGCCCTGGTCCCAGTGGTGTAAAGCACCACCCACTATATAATGTTTACCAGTCAGGTTTATTTTATATGCCAGCTAATGCTTTACATATGTGATGTTACTGACTTGACCAGGTGCTTAATCAGAATGTCCAGCATCTCTTTGTTCTTCTCAGGCAACTTGTGGACCAGGGCATGAACTGCTTGGACTCTGTAGTTCTGGTCGTCGGACTCTAAAAGACAAAGCAGTGTGATACTTTTAGACTGTAGCACTGGAGGATAATAAACTAGTAAACAAAGACCAATGAAGTAATAGAGAGCAGGAAGATAGAGCCGTTATTGACTCACTGACGGCCATGATGAAGTCTTTATGAAGTCTGTACGTCATCAAAGGCTCAGACAGACATCTGGAGAAGAAATCAGTAAGTGATGGGTTTGTGCACCCCATACACAACAATCATAATGACTGACTGGTACAGAATTTAATAAGACGAGGGAAATGTGAATATCCATACTAATGTAGGCTAATATGATGAAACCAAATTTTACATCTCAAGCAATTTAAGCTAACGGGGATATTTCGACAACGCTATCACTTTTCCAGAAAATCAGTAGGAATAGCTGCTACACGTTGGCGGGCTGAACAAACCTGAGGTAATTCTTCAGGCCACTAGTGATGGTCTTATTGTCCCAAGTGTCTGGATCCAGGTCCATGTCCGTCGAAGCTTTGTTTGCTGTGCAAAAACAAGTTTGTTTCTCCCATGAGAATTTTGAGTGTTTACTGTTAAACACAACGATGCAATCGAAAATCACATTTTTCGCTCTTCAAGGACTCATACCAAATGCTGATGTCATCAGTCGTTGCACTTTAGAGTTGACTCCTCCTATTCGATAAAGTCCCAAGATGTTAATGCCTTAGAAAAAGCAAACATATACACAGTTAACTATGTACTTATGATGTCATATGCAGTTTTACATGCAAGATTCACAGCCAACATGCACAGTTGAGGCTGAAATCGCACAGGATGGGAGTCAGTCTCATTATTAATCACAGGACTGGGACGGGACAGGAAAATAGTGAGTGGCAGTGGCGGGGGTCAGAATCATGCTGATTAGCCAGCTTTTATGTGGTGATCTAATGTAAATTAACGCTGTTTTATTTATTTTGAACATAATGTTAGCTGTGTGGTTGACTTTTTAGGTCTCCTGTCTACTAGGAGCTGGTTGGTTACAGGTGCCCAATAGCACCTGACTTGTGCAATGCATGACGCAGGCTGATTCTGTGTGGCACAATCATGAAAAGGACATCTGCTATCTGCTCAGGGCTGTCTGGGCGATTGATCATAAACTTTCATTTGGAATCAGACAAGATAGTGCTGCAATGAAAAGCTACCAACAATGATATTAATATCTCACTTTCAGGAAGGTGTTCAGGCAAGTCAGATATTTTGAGGAAGTTTCTTAGAGTTGAGCGTTACAGTAATCAAACAGCGTGCGCCGCAGTGTATGTAACATGTGCAAAACCCTTAAGAAATACCTCAGACGTGCAACCTTAAAATCACCCCCCTCTTCGCCGCTGGGATTGGGATGGGACTGGATTTTTAATTTATTATTTATTTTATTTTTTTTACTAGGACGGGAGTTTTCTTGTGGGAACAGGAGTGAAAATATTCTCCTGTCACCTTCTAATGCACGGATAGCAGACAGAATATTATAATAAGAATAGAGACCATTTACCCTTGTTTATTATATGTTAGTAACAGACTGAAACCATCAGTATGATCACAAGCTGGTTGTTACACCAAGTCTCCCGCTGCACTTTCTCTGTCTCTCTCTGATGCTTTATCTCTGTCAGAGCCTCACCCAGATAAGAACAATTCTAAACACAATTTCTATTTTTTTCAGTCCAAGCATTATATTAAAATCCTGTGATGATAATGAAAATATACAAAGTACGCAACATTCATTTGCTTCATCTACCAATTTTTAGTTGAAAAGCAGAAAGTTGTGAAATTTTCACAAAGCTTTTCACAAAAAAATATTATATTAGTCTGGCCAAAATGATGCCTAATGATCCATCCAAGGAATTTTTTGATCCCACTAGATGGTGTTCCTTGCTTGCTTTGCGGCATGCTTTGAGCCCATTTTTTTGTACAGACAGCGCCATCTAGTGAGGCCCAAAAATAACGCACATGGTTCATAAAGTCCTGTTTTTGCCATCGCTAGAAAACATCCACAGTATAAAGAAATAAAATTCCAAAGTACAACAGACTCCTGCAGTTTCAAATCTAATGATGTACGTGGAATTAAAATCTTATGCTGTATCTGAATTTAACATGAATAAATTGTATAAAATTGCAACATCTTACCCCTCGTCTCCACCAGCTGAATACATTTCCTCACAAAATTAAAGCCGGCCTCATTCAGGAACACTGCACGCAAAGTGAAAGAAGACTAGGTCACCAAAATGTGAAATGAGTAAAGTCCTTCTTTCTCATGGTTCCTTCATATCTCTGACAGTGTACCTTGGCAGCCACTTGAGTGGACAGTCACAGAGAACCACTACCGCACTGGCACCTGGTACAGCAATGTTAAGCAGTGAATAGAGGGACAGTTCAGTAATACCAAAGGCAAACTTACTCTCTTCTTTCTTGCTGAGAAGAGCTGGCAGAGTGTATATCTAAAGGAAAAGACCAGCAAGGAGTAAATCATTTCGCTCAAGTAGAGTTATACACTGCCAGTGCAAAGTTCGTAGGTTCAAATCCTCATAAGCACACATAAAAAAGAAGATGAAAGCATTTAATATAAAGGAAAAAAGTAGGGTTAGGCAGCAGATGTACGTATATAAAGTGACTATGAAAAACAAATTTCAAGTTACGAACGGCTGCTTGGCATGTATCTCGTTCCAAGTAGAGGAGCGTCTGCACTTTAAAACTGAAAGGCTCCTGTGTTTGGCTAAATAGTTCAGCTCTTCTTGTGCTTTGACTGGTTTGTTTCCTTGACTGAAAGACTCACCCAGATGTTTCACATTAGCATTAGTGACAAATGCACGGTTATAGGAGACTGACCAATCAGCACACAGCAAGAACTCAGCGCTAAAGTGAAATCCATGTCCTTTTATTTGAAATGGCAGTTTGAAAATCCTGTTCTAGGTCAAAGTACCCTGCCTGACACGGATCATCTGGTCACCCTAGACTGAAGCCGGGCAGCAAGACGTTAGCACAGCGTCTGCGTTAAACTGCTTACATGCCCTTGCTTTCCTCACCGACTCGCCTGCTGCATAAACCGCATACGTACCGGCTCCTTGCCATCCATGGCCTCCAACCAGAGCCTCCTGTTGGACTCAGACAGGGATTGTAAGGTGATGATGCCATGCCTGGAAGAAATGCAGACAAAAAAACAAACAGCTTCAACCTCCAGTACATCCTCATAGCTACCAAAATAGGAAGGCTTGAGGTTTTAATTTAGAGCAGCCAAGCCTTATGCTACATGGGACAGGCTCTGCGCTCATGACCAGCAGAAGCAGGTGCGAGATGGATGGATTTGGCATATGTTACCGCTTCCAGATCATCAGTGTTAACCGCTTAAGGGCAAGTGGGGTTTCAGTCTCCACCACAGAGGTTACCATTTGTCACCTTAACATACGATCTGTATTCTGGCCTTACTGAAGCATCACAATACCACAGCTTCAACTGTCAGTATACAACAAATTATATAATTAAATGCACTTTGGGAGTAAAGTATACAGAAGCAGAATTATTCTATTTTCTTTTTTTTTTTAGTAGAATGATGACCTAAGTTGAAAATCTGCTCCTAAAATTACCTTTCAGTACAGCGAACTGGAGGGTAAACATAGACCTGACATAGACCCGAAAATAGCAGACCCGAGACGCTCAGACAAAACACATCTTTTTTTTTTTTTAATAACAATGAATAACGTTCTTTATTTTTAACCGAGGAATTCTCACTGCGCCACTAAATAACTCTACTAAAGAACTCTACAATGTGCCTTTGCCATGTGATTAGCTTTTCGGAATAACTAATGATTTTTGAATTTTTCTTCCAAAATAACTGAACAAAACTTTTCTGGAATTAAGTGAAA
>JABFDZ020000042.1:7014875-7026409 GCA_019775955.2 Pollimyrus isidori
GAGTTCAGGAGATTGTCTTGACCAGGACCACACCCCTAAATGCATTGAAGCAACTGCCATGTGATTGGTTGATTAGAGAATTGCATGAAATTGAACAGGAGTCCCTAATAATCCTTTAGGTGAGTGTATATCACAGTAGTAAACAAAATCTGCTACAATATACCTGTACCTGTTTGGCACTAGATTTATTTTCTGTGTTTGTCATGGTGAATGTCTTGGCTGACTTGTCATATGTACAATAGTGCCGCGTCCATGTGCATCCCAAGGGGCCTGGAAAAGAGAATCACTCGTGTAAAATTAGTGCAAGATACCACAAGAGTGACACACATCTCTGTTGTTTCCTGGAAACACCAGATCCTGGTGCAACTTTCAAGATGAGTTGCATAATTAACTCAAAGATCAGGATAAGCGTGTTTATCTCTTGACGATTCTCTACTTTTACGAAGGAGCGGCCTCTTTGCTGCTGTGATTCAGGAAAAATAAAATTAGGCAGTATAAATAAATCGAAAGAAGTTAGTAAACTTCAGGGACCCAAAGCGATTTACCACTTTAAAGTGTTTTCATGTAGCAGGTAATGCCAAAAAGAAAACCACACGCCTATCATTTAAAAAAAGAAACAAAACTGATTTTGGTAATAAAAGTAGAAAACATACGTTTTTCTTGGATATACAGAAAGCCCTCCATGGTCCACTGCCCTGGGGCTTTGTAGTCCTGATCCACAGACCGAATCCTCTTCATTAGCTTCTCCACTTCCTGCCTTGTGCTCTCAAAGTTGTTTCTGGTCTTAAAAGGCAAAAGGGAACAACGGAAGTTTAGATATCTGCTGCACCACGGCACTGAAAAATGACTGAAGTTATAGAAAGGCAAAGGTAGAATTTAAGATGACTGCACTGCATATTTTTGATGTTGATACCTGCTACTTTGAGTTACTTTTTATTGAGGCACTGTAAAGGGGGCACTTGACATTGTTAAACCTGTAGTCATAGACGTGTCTACCAAAAATGTTATGTACTTGGGTGGGGCCGGCATGATGTGGAAATACCCAGTCATTATCTGTAGGTGAACCTGTAATTTGACAGTCAACTGGATTAAAAAATGAGTGAAAACATTGGGCACACTCACCTATGCTGCTGAAAATACGGCACCCCCCTTCAAAATCGTTTTTAAAACCAAAATGTTGTCTATGAAATGTCTGTATATAACTATTTTTGTCTGGAAAGAGACCTGGGAATAGGTCTGCAGAATACTGCTATTAGACGTCTGTGGTAGCAGTCCATATTTTGTGGCAGAACTTTCTAGAATACGCTGTACTTTAAAATCTGACAGGGAATCACCAGCTGCCAGCCTAAGGTAGGGAGGTCTAGTCCACTGCGTCACTGCGGCAGACTGGCAATAAACTCTTACATTTTGTAAGTTGAACTGCAGCTGCTGCTTGTAGGGCTCAAACTCATGTGCGAGTTCATAGCCTTCGTGGTAGAAGGTGAACAGACCCTGGAGGAATGCTAGCAGCTGAAATAGAAGAGCAAAATAGTCACACATTAATCAGGATGCAACAAGCAGACTATCAGTCAGTCAGAAGGAAGAACAGCTACAATCCAATATATTTGGAGAACTGTTTTTTAAAATTTATTTAAAAACAGCATTTTTAAAATTAAATCAGTAATAAAGGTATCAATGCTAGTTTTAGTTTTAATAATTCAATAATTAATATCCATAATAAATAAGTTGATTATGTAGAACTGGACATTATACCAACACTACGACTCCGAGCAGTATACGTGGTTGGAAGATTGATGCATGAAGAGATGGCTGGATGGATGGATGGATGAGTGAGTGAGTGGGTGGGTGGATGTACAAATAAATAAAAATAAAAATCACAAACACAACAAAGTGAGCAGCAGCCTAGGCCATTGTGTAGCGCGGAGAGCATCAGATTCAGGACTGCAGTGAGGCCTGTAACAGCTGCCACTCTCCTGGGAAGGCATCCCACACGATTCTGGAGTGTCTGTGGGAATTCTTGCCCATTCATCCAGAAGAGCATTTGTGAGGACAGACACTGATACTGAAAAGAAAGGCCTGGCTCTCTTTGGATCTCAAGTTCTTCCACACCAAACTCAACCAGTCATGGCTTTATAGGCCTTGCTTTGTGCACTGGGGCAAAATCATTCTGGATGGAGGACCTTCCCCAATCTGTTTCCACAAAGTTGGAAGCATAGATTTGTCCAAGATGTCTTGGTATGCTGAAGCAGGTAGATAATGTTCTCCTGGCAACCAACAAGACTGCGTGGCTGGGTGCTTGATTTTGGCAATGGGTCTGAATGAAACACCTGAACTCATTGATTAAGAGGTATTTTTTCCATATAGTTATATTACAAACATTACAGCAGACATTTAGCTCTCCGGGAAGTTCCAGGAGTCTCCTGTAGACCGACACCCGCTCCGTGATGCCCGTAAATAATACACAATATCTCTGAAATCTGACATTGTACTGTTCAGTGGTGGCAAGAAGTTAGCTACCACAACCCTGTGCCAACAGGTTGGCAAACTGCCCCCCTCTACCGCCTATTGAACATATATTAATCACCATTACCCCAGCTGGGAAATTTTACTTCCAGCATCCTAACATCCACCCAGCAACCAGCATTAAACTTGAGCAGTAGCTAAACCTTACTGTCTTACCATACAGACATTATATGGCGGTATTCAGTATTTTGATGCATTTGATGGAGGGAGGGTACTTTTGGACAAAAATTGCATGGTATCTACCTCCCTGAAATCAATATGCCTAAGGTGGGAATCCTGTCGTAACACGAAAGCTCATCCTGCTTGTGTTTCCTTTGAGTGTCATAATTCCCAAACACAGACCTGCCACAGCTGAGCGTCTATGTGCAGTTCGCGTGACAGAGTTCTCTTTTGCGATGATTAAATTATTCTCAGTAGACTGAAGGTAACGAAATGAGCTGCAAATGTAAACACCTAAACCGTAATTCTGAGTACAGAATAAATAATTTATTAGCTGAATCAACAAGCAATTAAATGGTGTGCACACTTTCAGCCGTCGTTACCATTCACCATGACAAACAACGATTCAGGAGTAAACCTCCCTCCTTCCTACTCTCATGTCTTTTCCTGTCCCTCACAATCAATGAGGTCCACTGACAATGTTTATGGTAATTCTACATTAATTTGGGGGTTCAATCTATAAATATTTGTATGATTATCATCAGTTGTAATATTAGGCAATTAGTTACATTTTTTTATTGATTCACAGGCCTATATAAATACATACGTCATTTCTTTTTTGAACGTAAACAAAAATACATTTTAAATAAGCAAAAACATAACTTACCGGTTCTACAAATTCAAATTTCTTCTTCTCTTGAACTTCTTGAATTTTGTAGACGTATTCAAGAGAGGCGTCATAAAAGACTTGTCTTTCTTTATCAATCTGCATATCTGCCTGAGAAGCAATTTAAACCTTAGTTTAATGGGACACAGGAAAAGCCACCTGCAACACTTTGGTTCGAAAATGTTATCTAGTTATAAGATGTTATAAGTAGAGACAGATTAGCATAACTAAAAGCTTACCTCCTGTAAAAAGGCCTCTTTCTTTTTTGATGACAAATTTAGATGCTTCTCCAACACTGAGTAATATTTTTCAGTTTCCTTGTCAAATTTTTTCTTCCCTTCCTTCAAAAAATAAACAACACCACGTTAATTTAAACAAGCACTGGAATTTCCTGCACTGTAATTACTTAGATAAATGTGTAATTTCAAGTCAGATAAAAAAATACACAGAGCTTGTAAACAAACCAAACATAAAAGTATGATCCCAGAAATAAAAAGTATAATCCCAGAAATAAAATTATACCATGATAATTCCTTTGGTCATCAAAGCAGTTTCACTTCATTTGAAACCAATAATCAAAACATATTGGTGGTTTATGGCCTGTAGATGGCAGTGTACACCCATCACTACAGTTTAAGAGGCACACCACAACCTGTACGCACACCATCCTTAAAGGCTAAAATAGTGATAACACAGATAGATAGATGCATCCAGAAAATTGTGGATCAGGTGTTTACAGCTACCTATACCTTAGGTATAGGTCTTGACAGCTACTTATATCTTAGATGACCACAGAAACCTGGACAGGTTTTTGCATCATTGCCACAAGATATAGAGAGTATGATCTCCGTGGGCATAAACCCCACCACAGCCTGGGGGGTCTGCGAGAGCCTTCTGAGCCGAAGCCCGGAGAATTCCTTGGGTATGACGTCAAGCAAACCACTGTTTACCCCCTGACGTCGTCTGAATGCTCATTTAGGACAACTGGGGGGGTCGTGACCCAACAGTCAGTAGTGGGTCCATTTTCAGTGGGACGTGGAGTGTGTGCTTTTTCTTTTTTTTTTTTAAAAGTAACTTTTACTGTTCCCAGCCACCCCCACCCCCACCTTCCTGGCCGACAACTTTATTGGGTCGTGACTTAATGGCCAGAGAAAAATGCAGGTCCTGAGGCCAAGCTGGCTGAGAATCGCTGCTTTCGGATGTGGCATTTTGGACGGCTGAAGCTTTTCTTTTATTGGCATGAGGAAAATAAGATAAGATAGATCTTTATTGTCACGATTACAAAAACAGTGAAAAACAAACTATTTCATTGTTTAATATTAAACAAAAAAATAAAAGGGGAATTTTTTTTTTATTTTTTTTTAAAAAGATAAAAACTCCAGATCTACTTTTATTGGTTTCATTATCATGGAAAAAATGATGTTTCATTACAGTAGTATATTCATTTTCTGATTATACTAGTGAAGGCATTAATTTTTTTTTAAAAAAAAGGAAAAATTAAAATTCTATCCCTCTGCGGCATAATTGCAGGCTACGTCTGCAAAAAAAAACCTGCATTAACTAGGAAAGTGCAAAAGCTCCCAAAGAAACAAAATGGGAACTCGGGGAAGAGGGTGTAAAAAGAGCCTCGGAAACTATCCAAGCAAAAATCAAGGTCTGAGAGGTAGAGCTGCCGCTTTATAGCCGTACAGAAATAGTTAGTGCCACACTGAGCAATACTGAAACCCTCTAGAAGTTGCAAGCCTTCTTCCGGTAGCTGTCACTGAAAGCAGATCTGGATTGCTTGTTTTCTTATTGTGACATTAACAAACCGTTCCCATGACCCTTCACAGTGATCCCCAACCTTAAAACTCTCAGTCACTGTGAAAGCCAGCCAAATCGCATGCTTCAGAAGCTGTATACAGCATACGGCATTGCCTGAAGGCAATGCATTCCTTTTACCTAAAACATTTACATTATTACATTTTACTCTAGTTTTTATGTTTACTGTATGTTTTTTGGAAAACCATATTGTCTATTGACTTCACTTATAACACATTATATTTGCAAGGTAAGATACAAATATCTTTTTCTATCAATATTATAATATCTCAATATATCTCAAGCCGAAAGATCTGTCCTCCTCTCGAGAATGAATTCTATTGTATGGAATTTCTCAGCCAAAGCTTTATATTAGCATGATAGATTGCAAAAATTTAACATTAGCAGGGTTGAAAATCATGTTTAGGAAAGTGAAACCTATAAGCAGTCACTAATGTACAGGGAAGTATAAGCAGCCATTAATGTACAGGGTAGTATAAGCAGTCATTAATGTACAGGGAAGTATAAGCAGTCATTAATGTACAGGGAAGTATAAGCAGTCATTAATGTACGGGGAAGTATAAGCAGTCATTAATGTACAGGGAAGTGTAAGCAGTCATTAATGTACAGGGTAGTATAAGCAGTCATTAATGTACAGGGTAGTATAAGCAGTGATTAATGTACAGGGAAGTATAAGCAGTGATTAATGTACAGGGTAGTATAAGCAGTCATTAATGTACAGGGAAGTATAAGCAGTGATTAATGTACAGGGAAGTATAAGCAGTGATTAATGTACAGGGTAGTATAAGCAGTCATTAACGTACAGGGAAGTATAAGCAGTCATTAACGTACAGGGACGTATAAGCAGTCATTAACGTACAGGGTAGTATAAGCAGTCATTAATGTACAGGGTAGTATAAGCAGTCATTAATGTACAGGGAAGTATAAGCAGTCATTAATGTACAGGGAAGTATAAGCAGTCATTAATGTACAGGGAAGTATAAGCAGTGATTAATGTAAAGGGTAGTATAAGCAGTCATTAACGTACAGGGAAGTATAAGCAGTCATTAACGTACAGGGAAGTATAAGCAGTCATTAATGTACAGGGAAGTATAAGCAGTCATTAATGTACTGGGTAGTATAAGCAGTGATTAATGTACAGGGTAGTATAAGCAATCATTAATGTACTGATAATACTGAGTGGACCAAAGTGAAACAACAATAGTGAAGATGCTGGCATTACAAGGTGGTTACTAAGCATCCACGTGACATCACAGTCCCAAATTTGAGCAAGATACAATATACTATTTAATTGTTCTATATTAAACAAAAAATGTTCTGCACTGAACTCCTAATGCGGAGATGTGGTTTTTAAGCAGAGGAAAGCCTGTTTCGCTTTAATGGAGAATTAATAACCTTGCCCCAATATTCGGAAGGAATCCATTGACAGGGCTCCCAAACAGCAGAAAATATTCTATGAATGTCTAGCTACTGAAATAAATTTCCCTAACCTACAATTCTGTCCGCACAGCCGCACAGCCTGCAATGATGTCACTAATGGGGAAAATTTCAAATAGTTCTAAAAAGATCAATCATAAAACAGGACATTTCTCTGACAGCTGACAATGATTCATATGATATATTTTTCTTGATGATAACTGTGCTCCAGATCATTTTTACAGGTGGTTGGAGTTCACGTACCAGTTACTAAGCAATATCTTTCACCCTGTACCTATATCGGACACCATATTCATCAGGCTGGCCAAAAGTTAGGCCTTAAGGAGGACCCGAAATTTTACTACGGGCTGTTTTTAAATCAAGAGCTCAGAAGGGAAAAATTTCTGGACTTACAATTAAGAAGAAAAGGCCAACTATCCGATTCACTGGTCAGCTTCCAGCGAGTTCAGAAAGCATTTGGTAGACTCATCATCTTTCGCCCGCTTTCAGAACTGTATATGTAAATTACCCAAGTGCACTAAATTTAGGTAAATGTTGATTTCTCTGTAAGAGAAAGTAACTACGGCACCAACGAAAATATGTGAGAAAAATACTGTAGTTAAGAAAGGAAAGGTTATTTATACCGTAGGTTAAATGTATGAGTGCCACCACTGTCTAATGCTCTGCTGGCAAAAATGTGTGGTAGACGTGGTTGAGGTTTTGAAGGGGCAGCTGCTGCAGACTGTTCAGATATTATCAGACAAATTTTATTCCAATGCAGAGCCAATCAGCAATGATAGTAACTGGCAGACTCCAAGGCATAATGGACGTTAAAAAGAAATAGTGATTTTGCTGTAAGTTAGCGGTTCCCAAATGGAGAGGACCCCTCCCAAAAACACTAGCCAGATCTCCTGACCCCCCTTAGATACGATAAAAGCCACCAAGGGGGGTGTCGTGGGGTGGGGGGGTTCCCGCATAATAAATTTCACCGACTGGATGTTAAAATAATTGGTTAAAACTGATACCAATTAAATTAGTCGGGGGAGGGAAGGATCTAAAGGTTGCCCCACAGTTTGCTATATATATGAAAAATGATCAGCGCTGCAGCCATAAAACCAGGAAGGTAAATGAGGGGGAAATGCTTTCAGGTTACGGGAGCGGCGTGTAACAGGCAGAACCGAGTCCGCAAGGACACGGGTCAAAGCCGCATTTATGGAAGTATGGGGAAAACTCTAATCCCGACATGACAATCTTAACCCAAACCCAGCCCTAACCTCAACCGTAAGTAACCACACAAAATACGAGGCTTTTGGCATTTTTAGTTTTTTGATTTTTAGTCACAGATCTTTGTGGGGACCTGAAAAATAGTCCCTACAATGTCAAAATAACAGGTTTTTTTTATCATATTGGGTAATATATACATGACCGACCCGGGCAAAAACAATGGACAACACAGACACACTAATGTGTAGTGAATGTGTATTAAGAAACTAATACACAGTAGCATGACTTCTTTTCACTAATGAAGAAAAAAAATAACTAGGAAATGGTTCATTAACAAATATCATGACAATATTACCTGCGTGTCTTGGGAGAAGGATAACACTGAAAGGACAAATTTAAACTGTGGAAGCATCTTATTTCATGCATGCTATTTAAAGGCCCCTTGCCATTTTTCAGGCTATAGCAGTTTGACGTTCGATCATGGAGTATAATCGCTCCAGTGATATTGTTGTCATGAAAGCCAATGGATTGTTACCAGATTCTACCAAGACATTCCTAATGGTCCATCAACGGGAAAGGTGGGATCGTAATTCATAGTTAAAAAAAGAGTTTCCCTTGGCTGGAGAGGACTAAAGAGTAAATGACCTCACTCTCGGCAGCAGCTGCACTGCAGGAAGCCAGAAAGCCCAAATAAGGCAGAATGTTTAGACTCTCGGATCCTTTCGGAGTTAGCTCATCCGACTTTTCCCAACATTGGACCCTGCAGTGGCTGTGGGGGTCAAGTCCCCCGCAATCACCAAGGATTCCCAGCATTGAGCAACACTGGTAACCCACCGGTTACTGGTTTTTTTTTTTTTATCTTGCTCTGCTTAGTAAATGTTTATCCAGAGTGGGGGGGGGTGACTATTTCGAGGGCATATGTTGTGTCCCAGCGAGTGACAAAGTCACTGATTTTTAACAAGTTATTTCAGAGACGATGGGGAAAAAAAATAGCGCACATAGGCATAGAAGTGGAAGATGGAAGACAAGTGACATTGTTTATTAACGGAAAGCGAGCGCAGAATTTCTTTGGTAAGATTAACCGTGGCTGTGTGTTTAGCAAGAGAACTGCCTGCGATCTTCACAGACAGGAGCTTTCAGCGAGGCTGAAGTTTATTTAGCGTGCTGCGACGATTGTAGCTGTTCTGCAGGCACGTGTAGGATTTGTGTTCACAAAGAGTTTGGTTTCATATATTTAAGTTAAAAAAAATCTGGATAAAAACGGATGGCTGTGCATTCCTTGGTGTGGTAACTGAAGATGTCCGCGTCCTACACACCTGACCCTCCTGTCTCCTTCCTGATGAGTCACGCTTGTTGCATATTACCCAATAGTCTTTGTATCATACGTAAGACCTTCTTAACCAAGAGACTGCCTGCACTTAAAC
Organism: Pollimyrus isidori; assembly: GCA_019775955.2. Taxonomy (NCBI): domain Eukaryota; kingdom Metazoa; phylum Chordata; class Actinopteri; order Osteoglossiformes; family Mormyridae; genus Pollimyrus; species Pollimyrus isidori. The sequence goes on from JABFDZ020000042.1 coordinate 7,024,110, forward strand.
AACCATTAATAATAAATTTTACTGTATTTATTTAACCAGGCAGCAAGCTGGGTGATGTAAGGGAACAGACACTATAAAATACCCACTACCACCATTTTACTGTAGTTACTTTAACGCTGCAATTTGCATAGCTTTTAACTTAGTGTACCATATATATATATATATGCTGATTCTCCGAAACAAATGTAATATTTACACTCTCTTAATTCCAAAGTGCGACCAAGGGTTTCCACTTACTTTAGCAGCACCGATCTGCTCTTTGCGAAACTTCTCCAGTGGTGTGATCAAGACGTCATCTGCATTTTGTATCTGAAACGGAAGAGCAGAAAAAAATGTTTGTAGGATGGGCACAGATTCAAGAACCTACGAAACATCCATCCAGCTTCCAATGGCTTTTCTCAACACCCCAAGACAGGGGGGTTCCCCCTGCACAGGATGATAATACACAACACCCAACTGAAATATAAACTACAGCACATAAAATAATGGGATTGCCCCCCTCCCCCAACCTGAATTTTTTTTTTGTTATTGATCAAGCACATAGGCATGTATTGAAATTTCCCCCCCTTGAAATCTGCCTCAGCCCCCCCAGTCATATCTTATATGATGTTTATCATTTATCTGCTCATATGCTCATGCTGGCTTGGTGTACAAAGATTTACGCTTCTACGCTTTTCTCAGGAAACACAAAAAGATTCTCCTAATGCAGCACATCTACTGAATACATTCTCTAAAACAGCAGGCATTAAAAAAAAGTAAAGGTAAAAGGTTAGACCACTGCACTTAATTGCTATTTAATGCTATAAAAGTACTCCTGAAAAACTCATACATCTAGCATGCAGTGGAAAAGTATGAAGAAAAAATTAAATGAGTGGCTCTGCATTTTCGAGCAAAGCTGCACGCCTGCCCTGACGAAACACAGCTCACTGCTTCAGGAAAATTAATGCAATTTAAATCGTTAGTAATGCAACCTGGACCCAGATGAGTGGTAGAAAATGGATGGATGGATGGATGGATGGATGTTAGTAATGCTATATCCATAATTTCAAAGTATCTTGTTTATTTCAAACCCATAAAAAAGTCTGATAGAAGACATTTATTTGTAAATTACTATAAAAGAAAAAATGTATCCATTTCATATTTCCAGAAGAACAACTTGCAACACAACTATGGCCATTGTGGTTTCTGTCAGTTACTTCAAAATGTAAATTGAGTTACCTTTATATTAAGCAATTATGCACCTCTTCCAAATAACTGCTACCATCATAATTAGTCCCAAATACTAATTATAATATACACATTGCTTCAAAAATGTATATAGTTCGGTTGAAAACAGATTTACACTTCAATGGATAGATATTTAAAGTCAAAAACAGAACCAACATAAATGCATAACCATGAAAAGACTTTCACAGTCAATCATCCATGGATCATTGATGATAAAGATTTAAAGCATGATGTTGGATTAGAAGAATTAAGTGTAACATGCATTATTTTACCACGTCCATTCTGAATCTCCCCCAGTGCAACGTACACAAGACTGACTGCTTATCTCTTTGCACAGTGTGTTAATAATGAATAGTTTTCATGGAACTGGACAACCCGATTTCCTTTTAGTAAAGACCTTTCAGCTGTTACTTATTAAACAGACTATTAAGTGACTGGGTTCTCAGTCAGACCAGAATCTCAAACATTCAACGTCCTGCGTATTGTACTGTAGATCGATTTAGAATAGGCACGATGATTTCAACAGCATGTCTACCAATGCGAAAAAGTGCTCATGATTACCGAGTTAAGTCAGAAATGCCAATAATTTTCAACTTTCAACAAACTGCCCAGACATTCTGACCTTCAGATTTGGGTTGACTCCCAAAACAATAATCCACCTTTGTTTGTAATAGAATGCACATTCTACTTAGAAAGTAAGGAGCATATTGTCAATGAGTATTGTCCATTCCATCTGGCACCAATAATGAGGTAATAATAAAAGGCTAATACACAGTAGCATAATCTATGTTAACAACTGGTGTTAACTCATAGTGCTCATAGTGGCTCTGCCTACACTCTGAACATCTGGCGACTTCAAACAACCTGCTGATACACACCCAGGACACCGCTATAACATCACAATAAGAGTCAACATCAGATACCCAACCCCCTGCTGATACACACCCAGGACACCGCTATGACATCACAATAAGAGTCAACATCAGGTCCCCAACTCCCTGCTGATACACACCCAGGACACCGCTATGACATCACAATAAGAGTCAACATCAGATACCCAACCCCCTGCTGAT
>JABFDZ020000042.1:7167276-7179318 GCA_019775955.2 Pollimyrus isidori
AACATTTTTTGTGACGGTTCTGTCCTCTGTTTCTAATTTCTGCATTAAAGGGCAAAAAAATTTCTCTGTCATTTAAATTTAAGGTTTTTTTATTAACAACATGGGACCATCTGACCCCCCCCCCCCCCCCCCAGTTTCGAATGTCAACTTACCATAAATAATAGCGCAAATGGGAAATTGGCTTGGAAGTGTGTCATTCTAAGCGATTATTAGAGTGTTAGTGTTTAAAAAGGAACGGAAGGATGTAGTGCGATCAGTTAACTGATTTATGTGCATCATCCAGGAACGATACCGCGGTAGATAGTGGGATCCGGAAAATCTGTTCCTCTAAGGTACATCTTGCCATAGAAACATAGACTTGAGTTATGACAACGCATGTTTTCCGATCTATTGTTACTATTGAATGTTCTGTTGCAGGAATGTTTGAATTTTGCCCGTTCCCTCCCACCGACACTGTTGGGACTTGTCACAGTTAGCCCAGAGCACAGCGCGCATGTTACAGCAGCCCGTGTCACTTCCTGACGTCTCTCGATGAAACCAGACACTGCACCAAAAGTGATGAGTATCGATGAAAGCGTGTCCATATGCCTATGGGATGAAACATTTGCGCCTTTGAAATACATTTTTAGTTCTTATGTAACAAAGCTCGGCAGAGAAGGCAACTTCTGTCGTTAAAATCCTCCCGTTAAATTGGCCCGCAGGAATAGAGGAATCTTCCTCGTTTGACCTCCACGCTCTGGCGTTAATCCTTTTGAAATCTGTTATCGGCGCTGGCTTGATGTACGGTATTCTGGAGATGCTGGTAAATGATTCCCGTCTATGTGTAAGGCTATTGTTTGCTCTGTTTTGTTTGCCTGCAGCTCGTTGAGCTAACTTTTCAGCTGCGTGCAACAAGGGCAGAATGACTGAGCCAAACGTAAACGAACTGTAAGCTGCATGTGTTCCGTAAACTACAGAGGTGCACTGTGATTTCCCCTGTCACTGTAAAACCCCACGCAACAAAAGGCTTCTGAGTCACCGTAAACATGACCTTGCTGCGGCGTCACCTCTGATTCTGTCCAACGAGCGAAGTGAAGCCTGATTTGGCACCGGTAGGTGTCGAGGGCGCGGCCCCCACTGTCACAAGCCCGCTGTCAGCAGGAGAGCGGCGGCACATTAACCGAGTGAAGAGTGAGTTGAGAGAAGCTGAGCTTTCCTGCAGAGGCAGGCCATACAGGACACAATCCTTTGCATTCAAATCTTCAGTTAGTCCAAAGTGTTCCAACAAACATCCGGTACATATATATATATTTAACTGTGTTGAAATCAATCAGGTTTATAAGATGTTAAAAGATATGGGTAAACTATTATACTATTAGAACTTTTTTCATATGGTGTCACAGGGAGTGAGGTGTCTGTTTAGCTGTGGAAAAATTCAGGGGAGAATTTTGGGGGGGTGGGGTGGGGAGTGATTTTAAGTACCTCTTTAGTCTGAACGTCCACACCTGTTATATTGCTGCGAATTTCACAAAATATATTTGACTAATAACAACAATCTGCCAGTGGATTCTTTGTGGCGTTGGGCCCTGTTGTCATGCATTGCGCGACACGGCGAGTCTTTCGCCGGCTGATTGCCATCTTCGCTTCGTGAATATCAAACCGCCGTTGTTCCACGCGGCCGCTGCATTTGCACGCTGATACAGGAAACGATGCTCATTAGAATTATTGGCTCCTGTTATCCGGTAATTTACAGGCTAGCCTGGATAAACACGGGCTAAAGAACGCATTATACCCCAGTGCCTTGCTGCACATTGTACTTGGTTTCATTTAGCCTGATTTATTTGACTAGTATGCATACTGGGAAATGTTGTAGGGTACTGTTTCACTTGCTCCTTCACCACACAGTTCAAATCTTTGCTCCTTTGCAGCCTGTAGTATGTATAGGCAAAAGCAGACCACAGATTTCAGCTTAATGTGCTGCCTGTGTATGTACAGGGAGACTCCTAATTCTGGTCTTTGGGGGCCCCCACACAGTTCACGTTTTTGCTCCCCCCCAGCTTCCAGCAGGGACCTGGAAGGGAGCAAAATGAGGATCGTTTGGCAGGGAGCTGGGAGGAAGTAAAACTGTGGCCTGTTTGGCGAGGACTAAACTAGGAACCGCTGCTGTAGGGTATTGTGTGGTGATTATTGGCGGAAAACTGTAACTGTAGTAAATTTTGAGTTTACGGCAAAGTTTGGATAAAGCGGACAGATCTGAATAAGTTCGGAAGGCATTGTACATCTAGGGAAGATAATAGTTCATGTTGCCGATGAACGACTTGCTCGTACATGCTCGGCACTCCTAAACCTTTGAAAAGTTGTGCAACGGCGTCTTAGCGAATGCAGGTTTATGCGAGACAGAATGTCTGTCCGGCTCGGCATGAAAAGAGGGAGGCTTCCTTCACAACCGAGACCTGCCCGGACACGCATTGCGGAACGTCTGCAATTATAATTTCCCGTGAATGTTAGCGCAATAGCAGCAGAGTCACGTAGTCAGTCTGTGTTTTTCGAGCGTAGCGTCCATCACCGGTCAGGCCGCTGTTGCACAAGTGGCCGATCACAGGTCTCATCACGCCAACAGTGCTGAGCTCAGACGTAGGATTAAAAGATGTGCAGGTGCATGTTTATTTTAAAATTTATGCGAAAATGAGTGCAATGTAAAGGTTGAGTTCATCATAAAGGCACACCATAGTATATAAATATTTTTGTTATATACATTTGTCCTACGGTGTAGAGCTTTATAGTCGATGCATTCAGATTAATAGTATTTTAAGGTCAGTAGTTGCTTCACGGCTCCAGAGTCCGATGTGTGCACTGCCACACTTTCTGTGTGTCGACTCTGCATACCTGCTCCTTGTAGTGTGGTTTCCTTCTGCAGTTCCAAGGCACGCTTTAGGATAACTGATATCCCTAAACTGCCCACGGTATATAGGCGGTATGGTGGTGCAGGGGTTAGTGCTGTCGCCTCATACCAGGGTTCGAGTCTCCGCCATGACCCCCCCTGTGTGTGTGTGTGGAGTGTGTATGTGTGGTTTTCTCTGGGTACTCCAGTCCCCCTCCCCCCAGTCCAAAAACCTGCTGAGGTGAATCGGAGTTTGCAGAGTGCTCACAGGTGTGCACGTGTGAGAGAATGGCAAGTAAGTGTGCCCTGTGATGGGTTGGCGCCCCATCCTGGGTTGTTCCTTGTGGCTAAGCCTGTGTGTTTGTAACCAGAAGGTCGCCAGTTCAAACCCAACCTCAGCGGGTCCTTGAGCAAGGCTCTTAACCTTCAACACCCTGGGCGCTGCTATTGGTGGCTGCCCTTCATGAACAACTTACTCTGCAAAGAGCAAATTAGGGTAGGTATAACGAGAATTTCCCCATGGGGGTATTGGAGGTAAACCCCATGGGGGTAAACTGGACAGTGGTTACAGGAAGTGGATGTATGGCCAATAGCGGGACTCTTCAAATCTGGCTCTCAATTCCAGATCCAGGCCGTGTTTTCAGTTCTCACAGTTGGTTAGTTTATTAATCACCGATTCTGATTGGCCAGGGGCTTCGCGCCTGGCTCACAGGTAAAGGAAGGCTGGGAAATCAGCAGGGCTCGGACCTCGCGGACCGTAATTTGAATAGCCCTGGCCTGTAGTATATGGTTGTGTATGCGTGTGAGGCCATGTGAAGGACAGGCACGGCGGGCAGATCGCGCCCCACCCTTGTGGCCTGTGATGCCTGGGACGGGATCCAACCCCTGACCCTGGCAAGAAGGAGCAGCTACGACGGATGGCCGGTTCTTTCAATCAGCGCCTAATTAAAAGCCAACCTGGGCTAAAAAGCAACAGGAAACGCACCAGTGCATGAACCGCGATTGCGAATCGGCCAGTAGCCTCTTCACAACAACACTGCTATATTTTATTGCAATAATCCAATTCAGTTTTAATATGTATAGCTTTCCCAATCTGGAGTGACCTTTTAATTCCATTATAAGGATTTAAATTCATTATGAATGGCAGCTGAGGAGCTGTGAGGCGTGTGTGTGGGGATACACCTGCTCTGTCACTTGACCTTACGGGCAGTCGCTTTTGTTGAGTGACTTAACATACTAGGGGGAGACAGTCATCCGTCTGTCCCAGCTGACGCTGCTGTTAGAGTTATGGGAGCTGAAGGACCCCAGAGGTTTAAGTCATCTAAATGAGACTGGGGGTCTGCTCCCAATCTCTGAGCCTCCCTGCCCTGGACGGCTAATGTGGGGCTGGAAGCATTAAGGATTAGACACTGCAGAGGTTGCACTCTCATGCCTTTGACTGAGATTTTTATGGGAATAGCTACCAGGTGAAGCACAATACTTTGGCCTTTTGGTTAAATGTGACAGAAAGGAAATATTTCACCTCCTTCTTTAGCTGCCCCTGTTATTTTGGTTACTTCCTTTTTATTCCGATTTATTAGGGTGTGTCTGTGGGTCAGGCATCTCCCCAGATTTCACCCTCACCTGTATATGAGTGTCTCCTGCAGTGGCTAAACGGGATACGCAACGATCGGAGGTCGTGTTTGCTATCCGTACAGTGGCAATACAATCATTCTATACGGTGCGTAATGTATTCCGCTCGTGTATTAGAAGAATCCCAACACAACCGGAATGTCTTGGGTTCCTTTTTTTGTCCGTCCATTATGGGAACATTTCCAATTTATTACAAGCTAAGTAATTCTTTTTAAATTCCATTTTCTCCACAACGCTCGCTTGAGCGGGAGTGCAATAAAGCAGCATTCGGCTAATAGATTAATTATGCAGAAATTTTCCAAAACAGCAAAGTGAGTGAAATGGAATCCATGCCTTTGTATCTGCTGAGAACGAGACCGTAGAGCAACAGTACTTTGCTACCTGAAGGAGATGATGAGGCGTCGTTTTTAATGATATTGCTGTATGTCAAAGATTTTTTTAGATAAGGGATAACCCTGTAAACAAGCTCCACCGGCTATCTGAAATATTCAATTAAGCATATTTTTGCTGTTTTTTTTCCCCTCCCTCAGCAGGATATCTCGTTTTTACTTGTGCAGCTCTTTAAACTTTATATATGTCTGTGCACAGACATAACACACTCCCAACACAGATACAACGATGCTTTCATTAATCTCCCCTAACTGCTTATCCAGTTCAGTGAGCCTTCCGCTTATGCTATGCTGCAGAGCAGAGGGAACAGGTTCCCACACCGGGGACAATTTCAAGACGGCGATTTTCAGGTTTTTGGGTGTGGGCGGAAACGGGAGAAGACAGTGGAACCTTGTGCAAGCTTGGGGAGAAGATCCAAACCGAACATACGTGACCAGGACCCGGTTTTTAACCGAACCCTAGGGGAGTCACACTACATTGCTGCCCATTGTGAACACAGACTTTTTAAAAATGATTTCTAGTATGAATAAATAAGATTAAATGTATTTATGAATGCATTAGATAAAGGATATAGCAGTAGTCTTTCTTCCTTCAGAATCTTGTGCAATCTGTATCACTTGTATATCAGATGGCTTGACTCCGGAGGGCAAAACTACGCCCATCCGTGTGACAGCTAACCCAACTCGCTGTATGAGGTATAGTCATGGCGTAAAATGAGATTTTTAACTTTTTTTTTATGAGAAATTTATCTGGTCTGGCATTCGGGAAAGCTAAATGACCTGTCGCCACTTAATGAATCTCACCATCTAAATTATTTCATCAAATTAAGCGAATCAAACTGGTTTTCAAGTGAGCATGCGTGATTGTATCGAACAAATCCAACATTTAAAGAGTGTCAAAGTATTAGAAACTGCATCTAAAATGTAATTTTCTTTGATCATGCGATAGTAGGGGTTTAACGACATGCACAGGCGTCGCCTTGGTGGGGAGGCTTGCAGGCAGGTGGGCGATGTGTGCGTCTGACCTTAAAGCTTTTAATCAGCCCGGACAGGGAGCTCGTCAGTCCCGTCAAAGGATGAAAAGCTGCACTCGCTGGGGGTAGGAGGAGGGGGCAATGAAGTGATATGGGAAGGAGATGGCAGAAATACAGTGTCTTCCAAAGACACAGCGGTAAAAAGGATCCAGGTCTGCACTGTGGTTTGGTACTCATCTGGTTGTTTGTCCTTCACTTTTGCACACAGTTCCACATCACCGGCAACATCAAAACTTTCTTTCACATCAGTTAATACATGTTTCGGAGCATTCATGTTACATTTGCAGTGTTGATCAGGGAAATATTTTTCTCATTATCTTAAAATTGGATGTCTTATTAACGTTTGTCATTAAAACACACACCTATGCGCGCACACACACACACACACGCGCACACGCACACACACACACACACTGAGAGAGACAGACAAATTAAACGTTTGTCACAGTGAACTGCATGAATAGCTTCTGACTTTCCGAAAGATTTTTTGCGGACTATTTTTACAAGGTTGCTCTCGAGTGACAGTCCAACTGTGTGGCACCGACAGGAATTTCAGTGAGAGCTAAATCATTTGATGAGTTTCACTACCAATGCATCACTCGCCCAAGAACCTCTGATCCATTTCAATTCCACATTTTGATCCATCCGATTAATTTATGGTGCTGCCTTTTGTTTCCTTGCTGAAGAACAATAGCCAAAAACCGTCAGTCTCTGACGTGGAGGAAGAACAAGTTTGTCTGCTGATAATATTACACACTGACAGTGGATTTGGCAGCTGATACATTTTCTTCAGTGAAAGGCAGTTAGTGTTTACAGCACAGATTGTTTGTAAACAGTCCAGAAACAACACACAATAAATATTCCAATAAATATTCAGGTAGTGATTTTATTTTATTTTTTAAAGATCATGGCAGCGGATGTATCATCCGGGATGCTGGTGTCAGCACCGGTATGAGGTTCTAAATCGCACCTGTTCTTCGAGCCGCGGAGGCTTGGTCCCACCAGGAAACTGGGAATGGAGGTGTGGGTGGCAGCAGAGGGGAGAGCTGTCAGCAGCTGATATAAGACAAAATGGATTCCGTGCTCTCTAACACAGTGTTTCCAAAGCCTCGGAGCCCAAGTTTTTGCTCCGAGAGCTGAGAGGGAGCAAAAATGTGGATTGCCTGACACAGAGGTGGGAGGACACAAAATGTGGACTTTCTGTGGTTCCTGAAGGATGGGGTTGAGAAACACTGCCGTAGGGTATGGTGTGTTCATTATGTGGGAGGGAGTGAAAACATGGATGATCTGGGAGTATACGGAGACCGGATTGGGAAACGCCGCTCTAATGGTCTCCGAATGAACCAGTTAGACTGGATTTGATTGGCTGTATCCAGTTGGTCTCAAGTCTTCCCTGTCAAAGTCAGACTTCAAAATAAGAAGCTTAATTATAATCACAATTCCATGACGCATGTCGCCATTTCAGGGATGTAAAAATAGCTGCAATTCAGCAAATTTTCAATTCTGCGTTCGTTTCAGCTGCAAAATGTTTGACTCAGAAATAATGAAAAATATTTTTTGAGACTTAGGATCATGACAAAGTGAGCCATTGACTTTGTAAAATAAAGCACATTTTCAGATTAACTAAAACTACAAAAAATGAAATCCTGCTTTTAGAGGATTTATTCATGTAGGCATCACTTTGAATGTTTTTCTTTTGATCATTCCTGAATAATTAGGAAGCACTGAAATATATTTTTAAATGGTTTGAAAGAAGTAGTTGTCGCCCTTCTACAGATCACTTGACTGTCCGTTTTCAGGCTGGCACTTTCCGCTATTCCAGCCAATCACATTCCAGCCAACCACATTCCAGCCAATCACATTCCAGCCAATCACATTCACTTCACAGCAGGGCATTTTGCATATAACACTAAAAAGCAGATGTGTTTTGATTTCCGAATTAATATGTGAGTAGTCACCCCTTACACTGTCACGCCACTCCTCTGGACCCAGGGGTTTAAATCCAAATCCTGCTCCTTGTGTGATGATATTGTGGGGGCTATTTTTTTCGGGAAAATCAGTTTTTATCATATTCTGTGACTGCAATGAAAATACTAAAAATACCAAAAGCCCTTTATTTCTTTGGTTAGTTATGGTTAAGGTTAGGGCTGGGCAGCGGATAAGGTTGTTATATTGTTGGGATTAGGGTTTTACCCACAAAGATATGAAGTAGGCTATGTCTCTGTTCTGTATTTATTTGCAAATGATGAGAAGGTGTCATTATCGCCTTGGTCCTTGATAGGTTTCCCATCTGTATGTACACTTTGTTTGTAGAATAAAAGCGGCGTTTTGAATGGGCTTATAGCTGTTTCCCAAATAGACTTCGCAGACTGCAGCCTGTGTGGAATCCACAATAAAAGGCACATTAGCTTGCTGACAGATGTATTGTTGATGTGTTTTTTTCATCGCTTGGGTACCAGAGCTTCCACTGCCAAATGAACTCGAATGCTTCCTGTGGCTACGACGATTCTACCCGTTTCTGTGCCCTGCAGACGACGCTCTCGGTTTATTAACCTGGCAGGAGGCCCCCCAGTTTTATTTTATACCAATTAGATGACAGTTATGACTATAGCTATCTTATAAATAAACAGTATTATATAAATGTAGTTTTTCAGTTTTTAGAGCATCAGCTAATTTTCTCTGTTCTCAGCACTAGTCAGTCTTTTGCTTGACAAATTTTTTCCGGGGCTGCCGCTTTCCTATCTTCTCTGTCCCTAGATAATCTCAAGGGCACAGGATATCGTCAGATAACTGAAATTCTCTGCAGACCTGCTTGCTTAGTCACTCTTCTGAGGAAGGCCTGTTTATTCCTATTTAACCTCCTCGAGAACGGTTTCCTGACTGGTTTATGCCGGTGAATTCTGCAGTCGAGGCAGAAGCGGCGATAGCAGTTCTGGAACCTTCTGTATAGTAATTACAGTCATTACACACATCTTTCGTTTTAATGAAAATACACGGCTTGAATGTGGATTATTAATGTCACTTCATTTAGGATTATGCTTCAGTATAAGAGAATTTTCACTTGGGAGAAGATGCCAGCTGTCTATGTCAGAAGTACATGTAGAACTTCCGTTATCTGGCTTTTGTTTGAAGGGAAGTGCCATTAATTACATACAGTCCCTTTCAAATACGCCTATAATTTCTTGGGTTTACTTGAATGATTTTCTTTTATATAACGGTCTTTTATTCATACTATAGAAATAAGACACACAGACAGTCACGACTCTGACTCTGCTTACCGGTTAGAACATTAGCTTTCATTAGACAAGGTCTGTGTCAGGATGCCTCAACTTGGGCCGTCCATCGATCGTGACCAACAGTCCAAACACTGCTAGAAATGGGGGACTTTGAGGGACTTTGATTGGATAGACAGTCCCTGGAAGGCAAACTCGAGGGCTGAAGATCCCAGACCAGGAACCAGGGAGCTTAAAAAGGGGCAAGAACACAGAACCCAGGACACACAGAAACCCAGACGGAAACCCAGCGCTACACTAGCGGCACACTTGGGATCATGAATCCCAATATCAGAGACCGGCCAGCCCAAAGCCTACAGATAGACACCAGTCAACAAGAACCACGAGTCCCCAAACTACCCAAACCACCAAGCCAGTACCTGCTGGCGACTGGCTGGCACAGAGGACATAGACCTACTCCATCTAGCCACATAAAGCAAGTCTTTGAGAGCCAACTGAACCCTAAGCTGTAAGAGTGACTGACCAAGATGTGACAGCTACTCTCTCCACTGCTTAAATAGGGCTGGGCTTTAATTGCCATCAACTCGGAGTGGGCAGTTAGTCAGTCAGAGACAGGTGTTCATACCACCCTTACAAGCTGTAGATGTTCATTTCTGAGCCTCACGTAAAAACCTTGTATGCCACCTCAGTTTTTTTCCCCCTCATTCCTGTACAATAGTGAGGAGTGGAAATGATGCATTAGCAGAACAACAGGGTACATTTACGTTTTTATTTAATTAGCAGCTGCTTTTGCCCAAAGCAGGATGAAGCTTAGGGTCGCTCCAGGGCAGTGGGGAGATGGTCACTCTTTTGGCCACAAAATTTGACCCCAGGACCTCCACCAACCTGTTGAGCTAAGCACAACTTCACATAGTGTGTAGGTCGGCAGGCAAACAGGAAGAAGGCATTTCCATGCATTAATACCATTAGTACGGGAGATGAGGTCTGCACGCAGCTGGTCTGCATCCTGCACTCCAGTGTCTGGAGAGCTGTAATCTGCTCTGGTGCTGACCTCTGTCACCTGCCATTTCCTCTCTGTGTTCTGTGCCTTTGCTTCTAAAAAGCATGGAGCAGCAAAACCTTTCATCTGTCATTACCCACAATAATCCGAATGCACTGGCCATCCCTTTGCCTATTATTATTATTATTAATAATAATAATAATTACTAATAATAATAATGACCTAAATTGTACCCACACAATTAATCCTACAAGATGTTTTGAATTACAAAATGACACTTTTTAGGTGCATTTTCTCGTTACCGCTAACCGGGCCCGATCCCACACACACACAGTGATACATACTGACAGCGTCAAGAGCTTCAGTTACCGTGCGGTTAAACGTTAGAACGTCTAAGACACGCGATCTTAGCGATTTTAAAACCGGAGGTGATTGTCGGTGCCCGATGTTGTGGTTACGGCGCTGTGGCGGCAGAGTGGTGGGGGGAGAAGGGCCACAAGTGGTAGAAGTAGCGGCCCGTGTGACGGGCGTGTAAAAAGGCCCCTTTAAATGTGGAACTTGAAGTTGTTCAGGAGACGAGAAGGTGTCATTCCTACTGCTACATATGTGTAGCTCATAAAATGGCTACTAGTTATACAATGTTTTTATTTAGTCTTCAGCGGCATCCCAGTATGTCCGTGTACATTTTTTTTGTAAGAATGGTAACGAATTAACACACATAATTTTCGCCCTTATAATAACTGAAATGTTGAATGATCAAAGTGATTTTTTTTTCTGCCATGTGTGTACCAGTCTATGAGTTTATGCACTGTGAATTTATGCCAGGGGAGATTTTTACAGCATATTCACTGAGTACACTTTTTCTTATTTAAATTTTCTTGCTTAATACCTTTCATGATTCTGCCACCTTGCTTTGTGAATGTACAAATACATTAAATCCCTTCCATTAATCCTTTTATTCTTGTGTCATAGTGCTTAATTAAGCAGATCGTATCATAGAAATACTAAAGGTGCTTTCTCTGCCTTTCTCGCCGTATCTAATCGTGTTCATACAAACAGGGCATCCCTCTATGTTGCTTTTTGTAGTGCAGCTCTATGATTCTAGGATCCATAGTGTTTGAAGTTCTTTTCCTTTTGTTCTTACTTTCTTACATTGTGTATCAAATAACTTTTATGACGGACCATGTGTGTCTGAGGTATAAATTAAAGAAAATGTACTTGCTGAAGCAAAGCAGTAAAAACAAGCAAACTAAAAAAGAAGCTAAAACTGTTTCCGGATCACACTCGTTTCTCGACAAAGTGACGCACATCTCCATTGCGATTTACCTTCTGCGTAGCATTTTAGCAATCGGGTAGTGATACTTTTGAGTCGCTGCTCTGAAAGAGGAATAGCCTAGCAGTCAGGTTCTATCCAAACAGACGGTCCTCCTGCAATCATTAACAAAACAGAAACCTGTTTTCCCACTAACAGCTTTCATGGGCTGCAGGCAGCTGTCTAGTATTGGGCTGATGTCATTCAGTCACTTGTTTAAACAATGACTTCACTGTGTGGGTTGCATAATAGAAACTGCAGTGTCCTTATTTGAGGCTGAGGTTGCCATTTGTATGTGTGGGTGTGTGTGTGTGTGGGCATGTATATATTACATTGTGGGGACCAAATGGCCCCACATGTGTTAAAAACCTGTTATTTTGACTTTGTGGGATCAATTCTATAAAAATCTGTCATTTAAGTCAGAAACCTAAAAATGGCAAAGTTCTTGTATTTAGTTTAGTTACTTAAGGTCAGGGTTAGGGCTGGGTAGGAGTTAAGGTCCTCATTGTTAGGGTTAGGGTTAGGGCTGGGTAGGGGTTAAGGTCCTCATTGTTAGGGTCAGGGTTAGGGTTAGGGCTGGGT
>JABFDZ020000042.1:7196472-7207785 GCA_019775955.2 Pollimyrus isidori
AGTCATGTTGTAGACATTCTTTTTTTAGAGATTTCTTCAGAGATTTTTTTGTTAGTACAGTTAAGGGACACCATGAACCAACCGAGGGGAAATTTGATGGTTGAAAAGTTACAGAATCCATTTAGACGTTTTTTTTTTTCACTTATAAAAACCTGAAACTGTGATACCCTTGAATGTGTTGCTCGTTTTCGATACTGTTATGCTTAAGGTTATTAAACCAGGAGATGACTGGCAATGGCAATGAATATGCTTCAATTTTGTACATGGGTTGGCGTCCATTGGACATGGTTGATTTCTCTTGTCTGTGCCACACTCTTTCCTAGTTCAAAGTTGTGTGCGTGTGTGTGTGTGTGTGTGTGTGTGTGTGTGTGTGCGTGTGCGTGTGCGATAGAGGAACGTGAAATACACTAAATACTTTGTTTGCTTAACCAAGAATTCAAGAATGCTGGAAAGAAATGCCATGTGGTAAAATGGTTCGGGGTAAATTGTAATTGTCATAATTCTAGCATTTTAGAAATATTTTTCTTGTTGCTTTTTAGTAAAAGTGCTACACTTTCTCAGTATGTAGTCCAAAAAAAAAGAGAACTGCATGATCAAATTATATGTGCTACAGGTAAAAGTATTTCTTTTAGGAAGATGCGAAGTTGAACTTCTGCATGAATGATGACCCTACTTGCTTTGCCTACTGTCTGGGGGGTTGGAGATTTGGCTTTTTATGTTGCTTCTCCCTCCCTTTAACCCTTGCGCAATCCGTCCACCTGCACCCCCTCCCCAAAACCACCTCCCCCTGCCCCAGAGCACTGACACACTTTCCCCTTCCATGTGTCTTTTCCTACCCAGAACTCCCTTACATCCCAAACGACCGGGTCTCTCAGGAGCGGCGCAATTCGGGGCTCCTCATCGCCGGAGCTGCCGGAGGCATCGTGCTGCTCCTGGTGGCCTTGGTAATCCTCTTCGTCATCCTCCGGCGACGGCAACGCACCTTCAAGGGCGACTACAGCACCAAGAAGCACGTCTACGGTAACGGGTACAGCAAGCCGGGCGGATTGTCCGCCCATCCCGCCATCCCCAAGAACTTGCCGTACGGCGAGGACTCGGATGACGAGAAGAAGCCAAGTCAGATGGGCGGCACGGGGCTCTACGAGAGGAGCGACCGAGTTTTCGACGACGACGACCTGAAGAGGCCGTATTTCACCGTAGACGAAAGCGAGAGTCACGAGTACGAAGAGCGGAGTCTAGCCTACCCGTATGACCACGAGGTCGAGATCACCGATGACATGGTTTCCCAAACCGACGGCTCTGTAATTTCAAAGAAAGAATGGTATGTTTAGAGGCATGTGACACCAAACCTCCTCCCCACCTTCTACAACTGATCATCACCTCATTCTGTAGTCCTCCACTCCCATTCCCTCTACATGCCCATCCCTTCAGCCTACGATCCAAACCCCCATAAAAAAATTAACAATTTACATGCTGAATGCAACTTCAACTGGAAAGCAAATCACCGTGAAATTTTAATTCTTAAGATTAAAGAGAATATTCCAAAAAAAAAAAATATATATCTACAAATAGACTGATGCCGGTTTTCGTTTTTTGGCCGCAAGATTTTCCGTGTGATACATGCAAACTATTTTACATGCAGTTCTTTAAGGAAAAACATTTGTGTCAATTATGTTTTAGACGAAAAGAAAAAAAGAAAAAAACAAGGATTGCTTGATGTCCATTGTGAAAGTCCTACACTGGATGTACATTTTCCTTTTTATTATTGCACATATTATGTGTTATTTTTGTACATATTTGAATTTTTAGTGAGAGTGGAAATATGAATTTTATGACAGAGGTTATGGCTGGAGGGGGCAGTTTAAACGAGGCTGTGTCTCAGGCAGCCCAGAGGGAAGCCCCTCGAAGCCTTTGACTGGATCAGAGCAGACGCCAGCATGATGCAGACCTGGGGTCCTTTTTTTTTCTGTTTGTTCTTTGCCTTCCTGTACAGTGAATGTATTGTAGCTTCTGTAGAAAATAACACAAAAGGAAAAGAGCGGTTTATTTCCAAAGATCCATAATCAGCATTATGAAAAGTGCTCAGATAAGCCATATAGGGGAGAAGTCAGTTTACTTTCAATCCAGTCAGCTCTGCATTGACCACTGTAGGGAAGCAAGGTCAAGAAAGATGAGGGAATTTTTTTTTTAATTATTTTCTAATAATACATTATTATTATTATCATTACTATTGAATAGTATCCTGGCCTTTCTCAACCCAGAAACGCAGCCATGGAAAGTGGTTGGTTTCACATAACAGGAAACGCTTTTGGCATCACCATTTTTGGCATCACCAGTGACCACCAGTTTCTTTTTCCCATTCCCAGTTCCGAGTCTCATGCCTCTGCAGCTGTATGCAGTTCTGTCGCGACCGTTTTTTTCGTTTCCAAATACTGCATGACATATTGGACGGTGCTATCCACAAATGGTCTACACGACGAAAACTACGACAGAAGCTAAATTTTAATATGATATCTGAGAGAGGCAGTGGTTTGGAATGTTGTTCTAGAACATTCCGTTGTCGTTTATTATTCATTTTTTTTATTATTAGACATAGATCTTTTTTTCTGCTGGAGTTCTGACAGTCGTTTCTATATAAAATCATTCAGGACGACATGCAGTGGAATTACCTAGTCCTCTACAGATGAGAAAACCGAATGAGGCAATTCATCAGGCAGCAGCAACAGCATTAGAGTCCCACCCTGACTGCAATTGAGCCCGATATTGCACATTTTATAAGTTTTGTGTGAATGTCAGGCTAAGTGGTGTGCACATTTTCATGTGACCATTAAGTATTCAGCAAATACAGACACAATCGAGGATGATGTGAGATTTAACTTTATTTTTGATACTCAGTTTGCATTGTTCTTTCGCCAGCTCCCCTTATCTGAATGCTGTATCGTCAGCATACGTTTTTGTGCATAGTCATCCAACATCAGTGGACATGAGTCGGGTAAAACAAGACAAAGTAGAACTTTTGCGTTTGTTCTGTTTCAGAAATTATTTTTGTTTTTTTGTCGCACAAATGTGACAGAAGTCATTCTGTTTGTGAGATTGTGTGTGTCATGAAAAATGGCAAGTGAGAAATATTTTATAATGCTTTACTTTGTAGTTCAGATTAAAAAATACATTTAACTCTAAAATTAAATTAGTCATTACAATTAGTTTTGGTACAGTGATCTTTGCTAGCTTTGTGAATTCCTCTGTAACATAAAGACAGTGAATAAAAGTAAACAGTACATATACTTGTTCTGATTCATATTCTTTAGATTTTTACTTGTTGACACAAACTGACACCACTACCAATGCTGTAAAGTTTACATTTCAGCAAGATGCTACACTGTTGCTTTCCATTGTAGATTAATTTCTAAAAATTTCAATTTATTATTTTTAAAATGCTACTAATAATGTGAATGATGGAAAAGGTCATATTCTGTTTTCGGCTTTTATATTTTATTTGTACTCTTTATATACATTTTGGTGCACCTTAAAGCTAGATAAAACAAAATGACAATCTGTTTATGTGGTTGTTCATTTTTTGACATACAGACTTCACTGTGGCTTAAACGTTTAACCAACTTAAATTCGAACCAAAGTTTGATTATGTAAAACATCCTGAGTAGAAAATGCAGCAGTAACGAAGGTTATTTTTAAAAGAACAAAGGAAAAAAAATGACATTCTTGGAATATTTGTTTCCATATAGATCTGAAAGCTTGGTGTTACATGATACAGCTATAGTACCTCAGCAATCAGCTTTCCCATAAAGACATGGGGGGAGACGGATCAAGCGAAACTAAGACAGATCAGTTCCAGATCACAGTACAGACACCAAGGACGTACTCATTTACTGTAACCAACATTTCATTACGGCTGCTGCCTTCACTCCAGAGAAAGACCTGCTATTCCAACGCTGTAACGAAAAAACACACTTTTCTCCATAATACGTAATGACTGACTATAAGCTGCCACTCCTTAGGGCTAATATTGCGCTCAATCCATTGGACCTGAGAGCACCCTATATTTTTCTGTGAATCTTGCAGTTTGCCTGTGTCACCAGTGACAAGATACTAGATTTAATTCTGCAGAAAGCATAGTTACCCAAAATAGGCTAATGGACAGAAGCATTTAAACTATAAGCTAGCATTTGGTTTTCTTTGACTCATCTATGGTGTGTTTTTTGGTCAATACATGAAATGTCAAGTCTGTTGCATTTGGTCCCTGTGGCTTGAACTGTGTGTAATTAATCTGATCACATTTTCACTGATAGCTGACACTGTATTGGCCGCAATTTTGCAAAACTAAAGGTCGTACACATGGTGATAAAGAATACCAATGGAATTTATGGTATTTTTCTTATAGGATGTTTAAAATATATAGAACCAACTTAGAGAGAGCAGTTACAGTGTTTAATGAAATGAGTTATTAGAACGTATGTTTCTCATGAGTCACTGGTAGTCGCTGGAAAATTATTAATTTTTAAATGAATCTGAATTACCACTATGGATCTTTTATTTCCCAAATGTGTACTTATCCAGGATTGCAGAGGCCTGGAATCAAAGTATCTTTTTTCTCCCTCATTTTTCCATTCCTTCTGGCCACAAACATTTTTGCCGTTTGAATGCGAAGATCACACACATCCCAGTCAAGGAACCAGCCCAGTATGGGTCACACACAGGCACGGTCATTGATAACAGAGGACGATGTAGAGCCGCCGATTTACCTCCAACTTCATGGCTCGTGAGAAGAGCTTAAGGAGAAGCTGTGCGCTTTGCGCTTTGCGCATACAGAGAGCTGGTTGCCAGATTTGAATCCGCAGACCCTAAAGGTGAGAGATCGCGATGCAATCCCACCAAGTCACCGTGAAATGTTCCATTGATAGGAATCATGTAAACAGCTCATTTGTTGTGTATTTTTTAAGGGTTTTAGAACTGATTTCTGCAGTGGTGTTACCTGACCTATAATAAATAGACCCCTTGCTTATTCAACAGCAAAGTGTGCTGATTATAACACTTTGTTCTACAAATTCACAATGAGAACATTCTCATAAATAATATTCAAATGGCATTTCCTTAAAATTAAACTGACACTGATTGCATGATTGATTACACAATTCTGTTGGCTATAAACAAGTGTATGTGTGTTTTTATAGACAGAATACTGATATTTAGTGAAGAGTTTCAGAAGAAAGAGGTTATTCTGTAAGTCTGAATGAATATAAAACTTTACACATAAGATTATTGGTGAGAGACTAAGGCTGTAATTTTTAGTTAAAGAGAATTCTCGTTGCTTGAGGTCGTCAAACGTTTCAAATTCAGATATGTTTTATATGTATTGCAAGTCTTGAAAAAAACAGCATTGATGTGTTCTGTTTCCTAATAAGAATGTTTTGTATAATTGAGATGGGCACCAATAAACTAAAGTGATTTTATTTTGTGTTTGTATGTATCTGTACATGCACAGAAGTGTGTGTTTTTGTACATATTTTATACATGGTGTTAGCAGAGATATGAACATGGATATGGCTGTGTTGTCCTACAGACAGTAAAATTTCAGTGCTTTTCTATGTAAATCACAAGATCTGAGATATATGCTCAAAAGATATAGTGTGCGAGTAGAATGAGAGTAGTGTGAGAGTAATGACGTGGGTTCGGTGGGATGTTACAGTAAATATGTAAATTGAGTTGCAGTGGTTGCAGGGCAGCGGATCTTAGCTTTTCTGCAGTGTATCAATATTACTCCCAATAATACACATGAACTCCTACTACAATGAAGGGAGAAAGTGTTTTAACAGTGTTTTAAAAGCTAATGGCATCGATATTTAAAGTCAAAACTGTGTTGTGTTCTTTTCAATGCATTCTCCTCTTTTTTCCTATGCCACTCACATTCATTCATTCATTCATTCATTCTATCTTTTTTTTATTGTTATAATTTGGTATTTCCCGTACATTCTCGGCACTACAGGGGTAATTCTGTTCTGTACTGTAAAGTATAATACAATTGTGTTGTAAGTCTGAAAAGACTGTATATCGTTTTTGTAAATAAAGGTGGAGAAAGTAATATGTATGTTTTTGTAGTCGTCACATTTTCATTAACACTAGGATCTAATGGTTAACTAGTAAAAATAAACATAAAAGTAACAGCTGAATACAAGGTACTTTTTGTACATTATATTACAAGTACGATATCCATCTACGGACACCAAAAATGTCTAAAACATCTAACTTTTGAATATATCAGGATATTTTTCTTTAAGTAAAGTTTTGATTGCATTTCTGAAATTGCATTTCTTAAAGGGCCTGAACATAGTTTTACGACCAGTTGTTGTGCAGGCTTTCTTGATTAAGCAATATAGGTTTCGTGCCATTGATCTTGACTGTTGTCAAACGCAATGAAATATTGATTCTGCAGAAAAAATATGCACATGGTAATGTTACTTTAATTTTTAATATTTCTGACAGCAAGCAATTTTCTATTTGGCTGCCAATGTTTTTTGCTCTGACTTTTTTTTTTTTTTTTACTCCACAAATAAAGAGGAGAACAAGCGAACGCCTCACCTCCCCCACCATTAAACAGCATTATTATTTGCCAGGACTCAGGCAGGAGAATTGACCCCTTCAGTATGAATGTCCTGACGTTATTCCGCTTGTGGTACCTCCACTACAATGTTCAGTCTAGGGCCTGGACTTGAAGGAAGCCCCACCTTCTCGCAGAAGTTTGAGAGACGACTGCATTACCCAACTGGTGAAGGAGGGCAGCTGCAGAAAGATCAAACAATTTTTTGATTTGCTGGTTTCAGATTCATTCAATTTTAATAGCTTAATTAGTAGTTTAACAAGCATACTCGTAGTACATATAAAAATATATTGAAGTATACAGGGCAGAGCTCTGAAATAATTAAAATCAAATCAAAGTGGTGTGTATCTGCAGCTTGTTATTTCACTGTGTTGTCTAATGTATCTTGACATTTTTGGAATAGCTGTCCTGTAGAAAAATGAGACAGGCTGATTATTTTGTACAGATACTGTTTAATTAGTTCCTAATTATATAAGTAACCATGTGACTATTTTGATTATTAAATAATCGGGGCACAATGAGCTAGACTGATGAAGTGCACCCTGACAACCTAGATGAAAATATTCAAAGTTGACAGTACTTTTATAATTATACAAAATTACCATTTATAAATTTGTTGTATTTTTAATAATAAAAAGAAATATATACAATGTATGAATCCTCAGCTTCAAACATTTCTCCTTTTTTCAGTAAAAATACTACCTCGGTACGACACTTACTACTTATAATGTAAATGTATGAAAACGCATTTGACTCATATTAGCAGTGTGGCACAAGGCATTCTGGGAGCTGAATGATTAGTCTTCACTGTGCAGCCCTCCAGCATCACATCACCTTCCCTCTGCTCCCCCGGGGCGGGCCGGAGCCATCGCTGTAGCCGCTGTGTCACAGTCCTTGACGTACAATCCCACCAATGGGGCTTCGCCATCCTCAACCGTCGCAGGGTGGTCAGGTCAGGCCAGAGGGCAGCATGGTGCCTGTCAATCCCTGTGTAGCCTTTCATGATGATTAAACCACTAGCCTATCGCTTTGGGGAGTGGTGCAGGGTGCATATCTTCACAATGCCCAGCTGCTTGCAGACAATGCCAAACACCCAAAGTTCTGTTCCTGGTTGCTATGTTGCTCTTCTGGCACGCTGAAGCGGCAGATGAAGTCCGCAGCTGTGATTGCCCTGCCCGATCCGGAACCGCGGATGCTCCGGGCCTCTTGCTGAAGTAGCCCCCCAGCTATGAGCATGCATGGATTCTTGGCGTCGCTGCAGGAAAGTTGACCCAGGATGTCCCACCCCCCATCAGCACGGCTGGTACGGTCCACCCCCTCCCCATCAGCACGGCTGGTACGGTCCACCCCCCCCATCGGTACGGCTGCATTGGTGCTCAGGACTGGCCGCCTGGACCCTTCCAGTTGGCGCAGGCATGTTAGCAGTGCATGAGCAGTTCTTTGTCCTGACTGCAGCCATAACAAATAGAAGCTTGATGCAGTTTCCACAAAGTTTTTGCCACTCCGACTCCATTCTGCTGCCCGCCGCCCTCAGCACCGTGGGGTGGAGGGTGTTGCGCTCTTCAAAGCCCCCCCACTGTGGGTCAGGATCTTTCCGGACTCTGCTGCCACAACCCTTACTGTCCAGACCTGTCGCATCGCATTGAGTCCACCTGACCCACCAGAGAGGTCCGGCCCAGGAACCTTTGTACTAGATCTATCTGGCACCCCAGGGAGACACAATGCTCGGTTACCCTCTCGCCCCCAGGCGCTTCCTCCCGGAGCCGTCCGGAGATCCAGAAATCGTTGGATCAGGTCACTTCATTGGCTACCTGGGATCCTGCTGCTGACACGAGAGCTCAAAATGAAATAATAAAGCAATGTTTGACGAAGGACAGTGAAATAAACACAGAAATATAAGTATTTTGCAGTTAAACTGGGATACCAGCCATACTCCCACAGTAACACTGACGAACAGAGATGTGGGTGTTAGCTGCTAATATGCTTATGATCATTTCTGCTTGTATGGAGTCTTCACATTTCCAATACTGCTGCACAAAGTTGGCAAAGTTCTGCACAGAGGTCAGGGGCAGCTAAATGGCATCAGGCCAGAATCAAGTTGTCCAGCAGCAAATTTCAGTGTCGACGCAACAGCACAGTTCCATTTTCTTAACTTGATAGTGTTATTTTTTCTCATATCAATTGCGCCGAGAGCTGAAAGTGTCCTTTTCCAAAATTTTCCCACTGAGTCTATAAAATTAAAAATAATCAAGTTTTACGCACATGCTTGCTATTTTTCTTTAAAGGATGTTCGAGTATTTCTCAGTTCTGCGGCAGATATAAACGAAAGATAAAACAGACGGCATAGACATATGGGCTGTGGGCAGCACTGGTTTTTACTTTAACAGACTGTTGAGTCTCCCCATCTTGCAGCCATTGTGATATCTATTGGGAACATTCATGGGCCTTAGACAAACCACTAGACGGGTCGGCACCGAAATTCCCTTTTTTTAAGAAGCACGTTGACCTCTGTAAAAGCCAAATGGCAAACATGGAGGTCCCATTTTGCAGGGATGACTTAGCACAAAGTGACCATTAATCAGCGGCGGTAGCATTGTTACGCTGCATTATCGCAGTCGAAAAGCAACGTGAGACAATGGGATTTTTGGCAGGAGATGCCTACTTTAGATAAAGTGTCCCTTCAAATACGTAGAAGAGACAATGCTTGCATCATGGATTATGTTTCTAAGCAGTTATTCTTTCCCTTTACACAATATGTGGGATCTTTTGTCTTTTGTATCATACTTTAAGGGTACTGATCTCAGTCTGTCAACATTGTCAAATTTATCGTTATTGTCAAGATTATACTGCCATAAATTTTACATATATTATTTTTTGCTACTATTTCTAAAGGCTTGGAAATATTTAATGTGGTTGTCTAGTCATTGTAGTTAATTGTGGTTTGTCCTCTGAAGACTCCACGGTAATGAGTAGGTAGTGCTCATTTTACAGCCATTACCGACATGTTTAATTGAACTGAACTCTAAAGACAAAAAAAAAAACAAAAGAAAATTACAAACATCTTAAGTCCATTTGCATTTCTGTTAACACAGCGGCATTATTACTCCGTTTGACCTCAGATTAAACGGACGCAAGGTGAATCTTAACTATCCGCCACATTAGGGCTGCGGCGGCCATGTTTACTGTTATGTCTGTGTTTGTTGTTTGTTGCTTTTGTCAGGGAGTCTTTAGAAGAATCTTAATTGTTTTGTTCTCTGATGAGCATCCTGTGCATTAAGTGCAGAAACCTTCACAGGGGAAGCGACAAAAAAAAGAACAGATATTCTGGCCTGCAGAAGCATTTACTTAAAACCAGCGTTATGCCTTCGGGAAGATATATGTCAAGTGAAACTCTCCCCTGATTATAAAGGCATGAAGATGTTTCATTTTAATATGAGGATACATTTTTAAAAAGTGAAAGATTACACCGCGGTTAGTCTTAGAGCTCAGTTTGGAGATGATGCCCATTAAAGAAAGACTGTTTGGTTACTGGCTTCTTCCTATTTATTAGGATTGATTTGTGATCCCACCGCAGAAACTTACAGGCATGTTTCTGTTACTTAACTTGTAAATTGAATATCTGAAAATTGCATTACTGGGAATATTGGTGCAGATGTATCCTAGGAAATTGTTTTTGTTATTTTGACCACCTTTCCAGTTTGTTGAAGAATAACAATGAACAGGTATCTATTCTGAGTTTGCCGTTGCTAGAGCAGTCAAAAGCGATTTCCTGTTATTACAGATAACAGCTTTTGTGTGTGATTTTAGATACCTTTTGTATAGGAAATTAAGTTAATTTTGTGACTTGAGAAACTGATAAAAGAGAAGGAACATGTATGGGAAGGCTGTTCATTATTGTATAACTATAACTATTAATATTAAGTGATAATCTTGTACAAGGAAATGGTACAGATTATATATTTAATTTCAGGGTTTGAAATTGAATTAGTATTCAGTGCAAAAATGTATTTCAAAATATGCTAGTTTTTAAAAATACTGTTTTTAAACTATGCGTTATAGAAAATTATTACCATTAACTCTTTAAGAAGCACTTAATCAAAAGCTCTTTGAAATGTATGCACTATATAACAATAACAGTGCAAAGCCTAGATCTCAACATTATAAGGCAGGTGTTAGAGGTGTTCTGGGACATACTCAGGGCAGAATGTGAGGTGACACGAGTGCTTTTATTTTGAAATGGGAGAGGAGACAGTTTAAGAAAAAGGTTGAGTGGAACCAAAACAAAAGGGAGCCATTTTGGTGACAACAAAAGGCACGTCCGGTTCTTTGAAGGGGCTACGACAGGGTGAAAGCTCAGGAGTCGGGGAATTCCACAGCCGGGTTTACGGAACAGGTCAAAAGGTGTGGGTCAAGTGCCCCCAAATAACTAACATCCCCCCCTTCCCGCCAGTATACGTCTCAGTGTAACCTTAGGCGTCGAGGTTTGATGCGTCACGTGACATTCTGACAATAATAAATTTGGTGTCATTGTGTACCAGTATGTATTTAAAGGTAAACAGGGGAACAGTTGGTTTTTGATGGAGAGATGTGTAAAAGCAGCATTTTGCATTACAGTACATACACCGGTAACACTTTAGTTGAGGGGGCACAAATAATGTGTAGTACACCCTTACTTAATGTATTAATTAATCAGAAATTAA
>JABFDZ020000042.1:7210778-7221627 GCA_019775955.2 Pollimyrus isidori
CCCCCCCCCCCCCCCCCCCCCCCCCCCCCCCCCCCCCCCCCCCCCCCCCCCCCCCCCCCCCCCCCCCCCCAACTGGATAAAGGAGACCATGAACAGACATCGCCATGTTCCTGTCATCACTTTTTTGATGCCAGTGCTGCCC
Source organism: Pollimyrus isidori (assembly GCA_019775955.2). Classification (NCBI taxonomy): domain Eukaryota; kingdom Metazoa; phylum Chordata; class Actinopteri; order Osteoglossiformes; family Mormyridae; genus Pollimyrus; species Pollimyrus isidori. The sequence goes on from JABFDZ020000042.1 coordinate 7,210,921, forward strand.
CCGGGATGGCGAATGCTTCTTACTTCCATGCATTTAATTATTTAGCGCCATTACTCGTGTTACCCAAGCTTCGCCAGATGCCTGTTGCATTGCTACTGGCATCTGTACGCGAGTCCGCATGTTCTCCCTGTGCAAGCATGGGTATCCAAACTGTAGGCCAGAAACATCCAGCCAGGGTGAATCGGCATCTCTAAATTGACCGTGGGATGTGTGTGTGTGTGTGTGTGTGTGTGTGTGGTTGGTCATATATATATATTACACTGTGGAGACCAAATGTGACCATATGTCCCCACGATGTGTTACTTTGGCCATGTGGAGATATTTTTGTCCCCACAAGGGGAAACTGAGTTTAACTGAAAAAATGCCAAAAGTCTCGTATTTTGTTTGGTAACTTATGGTTACGCTTAGGGTTAGGTAGGGGTTAAGGTCGTCATTCTTGGGATTAGTGGTTAAATCCATAGGAATGAATAAATGAATGGAGAGTCCCCACAAAGACATAGAAACTTAATCTTTATCTGTATGTGTGTTTGTGTGTGTGTGTGTGTGTGTGTGTGTGTGCAGAGTTTCCCATCCATTGTAGAATATGCTGGAATGAGCCCTAAACCCATTACCTCCGTAAACTGCAGACGCAGTGTGGAAGATGGTGGAAAAACAGCTGCAGACAGAGCTGTAATGATTTGAAGGTATTATCCATTATGGTTGTCTCCAAATCTGTTGTAATATTAACACTTTCAGTGACAGTGACACAAATACTTGGTAATAATTCAGTTACTACTGAAGTACAAGATAAAACACACATCACAATTCATTAATGATGAATTAACATGAGATCAGTAGGTAACTAAGACTTAGTTTGTGGTTAATTAATACATAAGTAATAGCATGTTACTATATTACTTGTGCACTGTCAAGTAAAGTGCTACCATGGTTGGTAATCCATTCTATGAAAAACAAATGTTATGCTATAAATGGTTTTTATACAAACTTTTTTATGTAGTGTCTTCAAGACTTGTATGAGATTAATGCTAATTTGTCAATTCATATGATCCCTAAGAACTTTTTTTGACAAATATATGTAAGGTCAGATATAAGAGTCTCCTGCTGATTATAAGGATGCTATTTTTCTATATTGCCGCATGTAAGCTTATGTACGGCTTCTGTTATGTTTTGCACATGTATAATATTTTATTATCACTGCCTGTTTTTGAGGAGTGGCTCCCATTTTAGTACAGTTGCCCCATCCATCTGGAACCTGTGAGGTGCCGTATTTGCAGTTTGCATGTCCTCCCCATGCCGGCGTGGGCTTTCCTCCTGCTACTCCCGTTTCCCCACACAGTCCAAAAACATGCTGAGCCTGATTGGAGTTACCAAATTGCCCGTAGTTGTGCATGGTGTATGACTGTATGGTGTGTGAGTGCAGTGTATAGTGTGTGAGTGCAGTGTATGTTGTCTGAGTGCAGTGTATGGTGTGTGAGTGCAGTGTATAGTGTGTGAGTGCAGTGTATGTTGTCTGAGTGCAGTGTATGGTGTGTGAGTGCAGTGTATAGTGTGTGAGTGCAGTGTATGTTGTCTGAGTGCAGTGTATAGTGTGTGAGTGCAGTGTATAGTGTGTGAGTGCAGTGTATGTTGTGTGAGTGCAGTGTATGGTGTGTGAGTGCAGTGTATGGTGTGTGAGTGCAGTGTATGTTGTGTGAGTGCAGTGTATGGTGTGTGAGTGCAGTGTATGGTATGTGAGTGCAGTGTATGGTGTGTGAGTGCAGTGCATGATGTGTGAGTGCACGGTGTGTGAGTGCAGTGTATAATGTGTGAGTACACTACGTGGTGTGTGAGTGCAGTGTTAAGTGCAGTGTATGGTGTGTGAGTGCAGTGTATGTTGTGTGAGTGCTGGGCATGGCAGTGTGAGTGCTGGGCATGGCAGTGTGAGTGCTGGGCATGGCAGTGTGAGTGCTGGGCATGGCAGTGTGCCCTGAGATGAGTTGCTACCCTGTCCTGGGATATTCCCTGCTTTGCACCTCCTGGACTCCATGTATAGAAAATGAATGAATGATTCTCTTTAAGATTTTTTTTCTTTTTCTTTTGCATTAAGCTCTTTAATAACATTGCAAAATGAATAAAGTGCTCAAATTGCATAAAGCGAAACATTATCCACTTTCTCCTGTACACTCAATATCAGGTTAAAAAAGGTTCTGTCATACCCACATATCTTCCCATATCTACCAATCCATCTAAGCCCTTTCATTGTTGTGGGTGGGGGGTGGGGTGCTGAGCAGGGGAACACCCTACCCATGTGGCCAATCCATCAAAGAAGGAGTCACTTTACTGTGGGATTCATGCCACCGACTTCGGTGTTTTGAGCTACATGGCTCCCTACTGACCTCCTATTCTCCCCCTGGTGTATTCACCCTTTGTTAATGACTTATAGTGCATTATACTGCCACTACTAAAAGCACTTAGCAGCCGCTGACATTTTAAGGAGTAAAAAGTTACTTTTACAGCTGCAGTTCTAAACTTTTAATTTTCTTGTTCTCTGGCCATTCAGACATGGACCTTGACTGTGTGTTTCAGATCAATCTTTCTCTCCGCATGACCCCAGATGTACTTGAACGTCAGCTCACAGATAAATGGCCTCGCTTTCTCGTGTAGACTTTTCTAATGCGGAGTGGAATTCATTATCTGTTCTATGATGGCAATTTGTACCCGACACCCCCAAACCATGTCACTGGCCCATCGCACAGGTATTTGGTTTCGCCAGACATAAAAGGATCCATCGCTGAGAGAATGTCCACTTTTAAGTCCGAAGAATATCTATCCAAAGCTTTAGAATGTCATACAGGTCATTTTGGAGACTGAAACATGCTTTGGTTTCGAACCCGGCCACCCATCCATCCATATACTCGACCCGCTTCATCTCTTCACGGTTGTGGCGGCCCTAAGCCTATCCCAGAAGCTACAGGCAATCGGCTATACATCTCATTTACGCTTATTGCCTTTGATACCGATGTCATGAACACTGACCCAAGCCAAGGCGGACAGTCCAGTAGATACTCCTGCATCTAATGGTCTCCTTCTTCATACTAACTGCTCCTGCACAGTTGGCGCAGTTGATAAATATTCGGCCAGCTTGAAAATATCATGCAAAATGGAATACAGGCCATATACACAGAAATGTGTCGCATTTCTGATGAAAAATTACTGAAATATTCCAAACGTGGATCCATTTTCTGTAACCCGCTTGTCCTCTACAGGGTGATGGGGGTCTGGATCCTGTCCTGAAGGCTACAGTGCGAAGCGGGGAATGACCCAGGATGAGGCAGCAACTCATCACAGACTGAAAACATTCCAAAAATACAAAAATATTAATTTTATTTCATCCTGTCTTGACGATACAATTCAGTGTGGAGCTCAGTATTCACGGGGTTGTCACAGAGCCCAACACTCCCGTGCAAATTTAGTTTCTGCCTGTCGCTGTCTCGTAATTACCAGCACCAGCACCGCTGCCTGTTGATACTCAGAACGTGGAGTAGGTTCACGACCTACCGTTTCCTTCATAAATTTAGGTGGCAAACTAACATATTATTAGTTTGGAATCATGTGTTTTAATGTTACGATGATAACAGCAACTGGGAATCAGAATTTATTTAATTTTAAACAAGAGCCCATTAATTAAAAGCACGAAAAATTAAAAGGTAGATTTTGATTTTTCTGCCCTAGATTTTTCATGCTGTTTTTCCAGTGATAAGCAACTATTACAGAAATAGGTTGTGGGGCCTTCGGTTTAATGTATTTGCGCAGTTAAATCAGCATATTTCAGAGGATTTTCCATGCATTTAAAAGACAGGAAATATTATGTTCGTGTTTTGATTTTTTACTCTTTATTAGAGATTAGCACGTGATCAGCATTTTGTGCTTTTATGGATTTCCTCAGCCGTATCTAATCCAATCGCCTGAAGGCTTCGGCGCCACGCGTGTCTCCCTCAGCCTTCTCCCTCATTCCTTGGGGACCTAGCACACGTCTTGCTGGGTTGTCTTCCTCGCCACTGCAGAGCATGTGTCCAGTCTCCATTACGGCTTAACGATCCTCTTCCCTGCAGCATGCTGGTTTGTTCGCCGTAGCTGCTGATACTTTTAGGCTGGTGAATATGCAGGATCCCTCGTGGACCAGCATCGATGAAGGTCTGTGCTTTCTGGATCATTATTACTGTTGTCCTCCACATTTCTGCTCCATGAAACAGGACTGGCTTAATGTTAGTGTTGACCAGCCTGATCTTGCTTCGTAAGTACAGTTCCTGGGAGCTCCAGATGTTGCATAATGACAAGGCAGCGCCTCTTGCTTTGTCATTTCCTGCTCTTGCAGCAACATTTGTGTCACCTTGTTTTTCGATGACGGTGTCACTCCACCTCTCCTATTATTCGGTCAGTCCGAATATATACTAATTGTGTTACCCTTGAGGATCTTAGTATTTACTTGATTGTGACTAATTTGCGCCCCAGTAACTGCCACACCACTGTCTCCTCCTGGTTATGTTTATGAGTATTAGACAATAGGGCAGGCTGTGCTTCTTTGGAACGACAGATGATTTCATGATCCGGTGAATCACAAGCAAGAAGAAAGAACATGAAAGGTGGCACCTTTGTTTGACTCCGGGCCGCTCACTCACGGCGCCTGTCAGTACACAGACCACTTTGTGGGTCATTTTTATTCACACGAGTGGTTGACTAACACACTGTAATATCAGACACGTTTCCGCACGGCCTACATTTCCACACCACTGAACTCTTTTTCATAAACAACAAATCTGATCCACCACAGTTGTTTCTACAAAAGGTTGCCAGTCACATGAATGTTAACATTTTGAATGCTGTTGAAAATATCCCAGGTATGGGCAGGAGTGTGATCATGGACAGGAGTGTGATTATGGACACGAGTGTGATCATGGACAGGAGTGTCATTATGGGCAGGAGTGTGATCACGGACACGAGTGTGATCATGGACAGGAGTGTGATCCTGTTGTACTTTTCACAGTTGCTAAGATGGCTGGTCTCCAGCATCTTGTTCCGGATCTTCTTCCCACATTGCTGGTACCTCTTCTTCCTCCCAGATTGGGGAGGACATTTCCACTATGGCAGTGGTGTCACTCTCCAGTCCTGGTGGGCAGAACCCTGTGTGGCTTAGTTCTCTCCCTGTTCCACCACAAATGATTCCACTCAAGAGCTGTGTGGCAATTAGCACAAGGAGTTGAATGAGGGGAAACCCAAAAATATGCAGGGCTGTAGCCCCCCAGGACTGGAGTTTGACAGCCCTGCTCTATGGTGTCTATGGCGCCCCAAGAACCTCTGCAGGGATGTTGTTAGGTCTTGCTGCCACTGCAGCTACATGATAGCTATCCAGGTTCTTCAGTAGTTGGCCTGCAGAAGTTTATGGGTGGGTCCATTGTGAGCAGCTGGATGTCACGTGGATTTTATGGCGCTGGTCCATTCAAATGTTTTTCCACATCTCCCAAGCTTCTGCAGGTTTGCTGTTCAGCTGCCATAATTGCCGTTCGATCCCTAGCCTTCCTTGGTCTTTCTGACTGATTTACTGCATTTGCCTGACAGTTTGTTGTTAGGATCACGCACTATTCCACATCTCCACTTCTTCCTGCTTGTTCGGCTTCTTCTGCCCAGTGTTCAGCTCTGATGTTTTTCATCACAGTGCTATTGGGATCTGCTTACTGGTATTATGTGCTAGTTTACACAATAAGGCTCACGTAGCAGCCACAGAACTGGTTCCTCTTCTCTCCGTTTACTGTCACCACTTAGTGAATTATTTACTGAAGTATTTACAGTATGTGCAGTTATACACAAAAAGGTGGGGACAAAAAAAGGACATAAAAAAAACAGTCATCCGTCCAAATTCTCTGGCCTGGCTCACCCTAGGAGAGACACAGATTTCCCTCTTCCTCTTCCACCCTGCAATAACCACTTCCTCATGCTACTGTGTACAAAGAAACACCAAACACAGCTGCAGATTAATAAGTGACCACTTGCTAATTTCTCTGTTTCTATCCGTCTCATTTTCTTTCTTTCTTTCTTTCTTTCTTTCTTTCTTTTTCCTCTACCCATCCTTGTTGTTGTCTCCAGTAGCTCCATTTATGGTAGGGTGAACAGATGACCCATGTCAGGATACTTTGAGCAAGGACAGGATTTGTAAACTACCACTACTAATAAAATGACCTAGATTTCACTTTAGCACTAAGTTCTTGCTGTGTGCTATAGTCTCCTATAATCATGCATGTGCCCCTAATGTTAATGTGAAACAGCTGGATGAGCCTTTCGGTCAAGGAAACAAACCAGTCACAGCACAAGAAGAGCTGGACTATTTAGTCAAGTACAGGAGCTTTTCAGTTTTAAACGGGTTTTTAAAACCTGAAGTAACTCAACGTGTCGTCCCTGACATGGATAATCTGGTCACCCTAATTTAATCACTTTCTTCTGGAAGAAGCACAGCAACAAAGCACTGCCCATGTCCCTAGAAGGGCTCCACCTAGTGGAAGAAAAGAACACACCGCTCAAGACAAAAAAAGAGAAAATTACGACACGGAATAACACCTGGCTTTTTCACACCCATTGTGATCATTGTGATTCTGTAATTCACAGCTTCTCTTTCCTCTCTTGAATTATGTGTAAAGTATCTACTGGTATCCATTCGTTAAACTGCGATTTCTCGATGCCAGTTCATTCCTGGCCAGTTGGTGCTGGTGACTTGGTCCTCAATGTTCTTAAACTTGCTGTCAGTTTTCTTTTCATCCCTCATCACAGATGCCCATTGTAAGATACCTCAGCAGCAAATTTCACAAAAGATATACACAAAAATCCAGGTGGGAATTCCGGCAGCAAGATTTTACTTCCAACTAGTCCTTCTTCTTTCTCATTCGCCACTACAAGATCAGGAGCCACACCTCTTACTATCTTCACTATACTCTCCAGTAAACTCATGTTAATCTCAGCATCTCGCTAATGCAGATGTGATGTTCTGATTTTCCCAGAACGTGTTGTACATTTTTCAGGTGGAAGACACCGCCAACAATGACCAGCCTGTTCAAGGAACACAGGTCTACAAATCTTTCTTGAGTGAGAACTCACACTACCAAGTCCATGTTTCCACGTTATTTCTTCATTCCTGGTGTTGTCATTCCCAGGCTTTGCATGAATGTCTCCCATCAGGATGTTCCTTGGTTTCCTAATACAGTCATCTGTTGGTACGTAACACTGGGTGATATTCCTGCTTTTTCTTCTCCTTGGTTCAGGAGAGAGCGGTAAGGAGCACACGCTGCCACACCCACCCTATGACAAACTACCTCAGGGATGAGAACCTGTGATACCTCAGAACCACACAGTGTGAGTTTTCTCCAGTGGCTGTAGTGCCAACCCTGCCACCAATCCCTAAATTTCCCAGTAAGTTGGAGGACCTCTTTGTAGGGGTAGATCTAGATTAATGCCATACCCAGGACGAAGCAATTGAAAGGTAAGGGCCTAGTTCAAGGGCCCAGCGGAGTAGGATCTCTTGTGGCATTCACGGGATTCAAACCAGCAACCTTCCGATTGCTGGGACATACATTATTACATAGTATCATAAACGAAGGATGTATGTGCCCAGAAATGTTAGCATTTTTGTAGCTGTAGATTCTTACAAGGTAACAAGTCCTACACAAAGCCTTCCTTCTTTCTTATCCAGCCTGGTGGATGGAACAAGTGTTGTTGGAGATTTCATCATATCTGACTATATCTTATTTTTGACCCCTCGTTACATGCGATTGTTTCATCTTTTATACTTGCATTAATTCTTCTGCAGATCATTCTCTATGCAGAGAGAACTGACAGGTCAATGCAAATACGAGAATTAAGTAAAGAGACTTGCAAATATTTATTGTAGCATATACATCACTGACAGCCTGCTGGCCTCATCTGTTTTAGCTTACATTTCAAATAGTTCCATATAATTAATATTTTCCTGTTTAACTGAATATTAAATGAAACCCAAGTTATACATTTAGAGGTGTTAATTCTCTGTCATACCCCTAAACATCATGCACGTTGCAGCTTAATTGTATTTTTCCTGTATTATTTTATTCATTTTGAATTTTTTTTCAATTTACTATTTTTTTCCCGAAGTACAGTGGTACCTCGGTTCTCAATCTCACTTCTCAGAACTCGAATTTCTTGAAACAAACCAGTTTGACCTAGTACTCGATCTGAATAACTTAAGTCGAATCGTGAATGCTGACCTAATATAAATTGTATGCGTCAGGAAATGAGTCGTACTACAGTGTAATTCTTACTCGAATGCCTTCCTCACAGACTGGACGATTAACCAAATAAAGCAGCGAAACATTACAGTAACTTATATTAAATAAACCACTAACTTGCGTGTACTATTAGAGCATTTATGTTATTTATTTAAACGTTATTTTACCAGGTAAATTAACTGAAAACCAGTTCTCACTGCTTTATGTGGTATTCGGGAGAAATAGCTGATTATACTCATCGGAACTGCCTGGGATACAAACATCATGCGTGTAACTAAACTCTTCAGCCAAAAAGGGCAAAGCAGTGTCGTCACATAGGCGGTTCCAGTTTGTGCAACCGGGCGAGAGGTCGCAATGCATTTAACCATAATGCATTGCATCAGGATCAGAATGTGTTGCTTTAAGCAAGCGCTGTAAGCAAGTTGAAAGCTCCCAATTACTGGAATGGGGAAACAAGCTGAAACGCAAACTTAATGCAGAGGACTAATGACAACAACCAGAAACAGCTGATCACATGTGGATCCCACGCAAGGTTAATGAGGGGGTGTGGCACACGGAAAGAGCAGACGATCAGGGCAGGACAGGGGTAATGTTGGGGTAAGATCTTTATTGTTTTGGAAGCCATCAAGAAGAAATGCTCTTCTTGTTTTATCCTGTAGATTTTGTGTTTAAATGCTAACAAAAAAAACATATTTAGCTGTAATTTTGGGGGGGGGGGGAGCGAGAACCAATTATTTGGTTTTCCATTATTTTATATCTGAAAAATTTGATCGGAACTCGAACTTTTTAGCATTCGATCCCGAGTCAGGAATGGATTAAGTTCGAGAATTGAGGTACCACTGTACCTGTGATTTGGTAAAGGCAGTTAATAGGGATTATAGCATGAAATGAAATACAGCACAGTTTCAAGAGACTGAACCAATGTCATAAGAAAGTGTTGCTTGGTTTCATGTCTGTGTCATGGAGGAACATATATGATTGAATACTTTTTGGTTATAGCTGCCTTAAAATTTAGTGATCATAAAGGCCACCACCATTATCATCATCATCATCAATCATCATCATCATCGTAATCATCATAATCATCATCAAAATCGTGTCCTTATTCGTAGTAACTCTGTTATACGAGTCACTCACAATGAGCCAATCGTTTATTGAGAAGCACATAAAAAGTTAATTAAAATTCTTGATATGTGGTTAATTTTAATGCATTAGACCATCTGTAGGTCTCTTTAAAATGCATTTATAATAGTGCGTTTGCATCTATTATTTACTGTCTAGATGTATGATTTAAATTCTACAAAAAAAAATTCTCTCTCAAAATGCAAAATACATGGACTTGGGAATACATAAAATCTTATACGGAATAATGTAAAGAGATATTCTACTTTAGAGAAAGTCAAGAGAAGTTATCCTAGTGTCGATATCGGGACCGGTTACTCCTACCGCTGCCTAGGCTGCCAGCTTCATTCGACAGGGGGTACCAACATAGCAGCCAGATTCACTTTGCCTTGGAGTGAGGGTGCCGGCAGTGATGCTGGTATAGGCCACAGCGTGGGCTGGGTCCACTACTTCATGAATTGATGAATAGATGAATTGATGAATGTAGTTTATGGTATGTAAATAGCCATTTCTTACTCTGGCAGAACTAACTAGCTGACTAACTGCCTGGGTACCAAAAGGTAATAACAGACAAAAAGTGCAATATAATCATATTCTTCAAAATAAATCTTCAGGGGTAGGCTTAAAATGTTCACCTATCACATTCGTGAGGAGTATTTCAATAATTCCTTGCAATACACTGTTGTCGTACATGTTAATTTATTTAAGAAACATTTTTATTCAAAGCAGAGTAGGTTTTTGAGAGTTTTTGAGGATGGTCGGCCGGTCCCAGCAACAATTCCCAGTTAAGGGCTTTGCTGAGACAAGTAATTGGCGTCTCCTATTCTTTATTCCATATTCCATAGAGTATAAACTTTGCTTTTGATTTATGACAACATATTATTGTACATAACAAAAATAATGAAAATAGCATGAACAAAACTATTGAGACCATATTTGGACTGTAGTAAATATCTCAAAAGGACAGTTTAATTAGTAAAACAGGTGTGTCAGTAACTCAGCCTATTTCAATGGACAAAAACACTCAAATATTTGTCATCATATTTGTCATATTGTGTGCATCACAAAATACAAAGAGAGAAACAGCATCCCTACTGTGAAACACGGAGGAGGCTCAGTCATGGTACCAGGTTGCTTTTGCAGCCTATAGCACCGGGCGCCTTGAATGTGAGCAGGACACAATGGAATTACAAGGTTATCAAGGCATTCTGGGAAACACTCTGCCCGGTGTTAGTGTTAGAAACACGCTGCCCGGTGTTAGTGTTAGAAACACACTATCCGGTGTTAGTGTTAGAAACAC
>JABFDZ020000042.1:7310590-7323218 GCA_019775955.2 Pollimyrus isidori
ATTAAGATTTCAGCGAGATATAAACTGAAACAGACGCGAAAAATACTCTGTCGTCGACGACATACTAGGCTCCAGAGCATTAATTAACGATTAATGTTCGGTTAACGAACGGCGGTTGTCGGTTTGGAAAATTAACCGAAATGAGCATCCCTAGTGCAAACTCAACAGAGAACTGCTTGATTTTTGCTGTCTGGTCAGGTCTCATTCTCCTAGTAGCTGGTAGCATACTGGAACTAAGCTGAATCTTCAGAGTAGCCTGTGATCAGAATTCACAAACTGAGCACTTCTGTAGACCCTGAAGTTCTGCAGGAGCCTCCAGCGTCTGCTTATGAGAATGCGATTGATCTCCTTCACCGCAACAACAGCAGTGGAGTGCCAAGTCCAATGATGCAGCTCAGGACACTGGAACCTTTTGCAAAGTCATGGAATATGGAGCCACTTTCACCATAGCCAGCCCTGTCATACCAGTGGTCACATCAAAGTCACCCGTGAGCAGAGAAGTGTCACTGTGTGGGCACCCATCAACCACTGTGCGAAGTGGTGAATGAAATGTCTCCCTCATCGAAGCACAGAAACCTCGGTCACCGTGGTCTGAGCATAGACAGCAGAAAAGACCTCCAGAGTGTGTGTTAGCCTGAGTCTCAATACCGTAGTTAAAAGTGACATGGGACACCATTCGGGGGAGCTGATCCTCCACAGCAACAGCTACACCCTGACTATGGCAGCCGTCAGGGCAACCAGACCAAAAATAGAGGTGCCCACCTACAGGGATCTGGCCACTCCCCGGTCTGCGTGCCTCGGAACGCAGACTGCTGCCTCCAAAAGGCGGGGTTGACGAGGCTCCCCCGACAGCAGAGGAAGATGGTCATCATGCAAGTGAGGCAAGACATTCCCCGCACGGTGACCTGTGGATGGCCGCAGGTCAAAGGTCAGAAAAGAGTCCAGCCTGCATCGTCAGAGCCGTGCAACGTTTTTATGGTGGCTGGAGTACCATTCCCACCACCAACCCTCACATTCTTTTTCCTGCCAGTTGGAGGACCAAGGAAAAAAAATTGTTCTTGTAAAATTGCAGTAGAAGCTTTTTAAAAAGATTGGTAAAGTGAGCAGCCTCTTTACCTTAAATGTCAGAGCCAAAAGCATCAGGTCACAATATTTCTTTGTCTGACGGGAAAAAATATGAAGGACACAGGAATAAATAGACAAGGTAGTAATTTTATTGGAACTTAAGGAATAATGGGGCTCTTTGAGAGTAAGGAAAAGTAGCCCCTTTGGCATATTATTAGAAGAACTCAGCTGCCGTTGCTGAGCGATTTCGCAGAAGGTTTTAAAGCACTAATCTCACCAAACACTGTGAGGCACGGCTAGTGTCTTTGGGGTCAGGTCTCCCAAGCGCTTTTAGCCTGGGGTTCACATGCACTTAGGCTAGATGTGTGCTTCGGGTAGTAAACACCAAAGTATGGGCATGTCGCATGTAAATGACCCTTACATGCAATCAGCCACCAAAGTATGGGCATGTCGCATGTAAATGACCCTAACATGCAATCAGCCACCAAAGTCATCGCAGTTTTCACTATGTGCCTCTAACACAATAGTATGTGAAAATGCAGCTATGGAAACAATTAAGAGACCACAGCAAAATGTAAAGTTTCACGCTCTTCTCATTTCACGAGTGTCTATGTAAGACACAGATTTTATTTTTTTAAGCAAACTGCGGTCTGGCTCTTCCCTGCTTCTCATTCATGAAGGGCTTCTTCGTTGCTTTAAGGACTTCAGTCCTACTTCTAGGAACCTGATATGAACAGCCCAGCAGTGCACTTCACACCACTTAAAGGTCACTTGGTCCTGAAATTCATGTGGTACCGATAAGTCGATGGATAAGTTTACTGCCATCTCTGCTTTACCTGGCTGAATTGTGCTCGTTCCCAGTGAGTCCTGCCACCTCAGAAACTTTAAACCTGGAAGCAACCTGCTGCTCAGCGTAGCGTTCTGCCAGCAGAATCAAGATTAAACCACAATTTAAACATACAGATTTATTTAAATAAAAAATAGGGCGGTGTATAAGTGTTTGCAATGTAAAATACCATTTGGCAGGAATTGAATAACATCTGCCTTGTTAACACACCTAGTGGGCGAATCAATTACGCTAAATGACTGGTTGATTAAAAAAATAATTTGTTCTATTGAAATTAGTAAAAAAAATACGTAAAAGAAGTAGTGTTCCAGTGCATCTATTCCAGGTTGCAAACACATTTTTTTTTAGATCCTTGCCTTGTCTAGAGATATGGGGTAGAGCATAACATAGAGGGAATAAAGAAACAAGACAATGGGAAAGTAGCTCTGGGACATCTTTGTTGGATAATCAAACAAACAATACTTTATTTACTGGAAAAAAACAACGACATTACACATAGTATGTAAAAGCAACCAAACAGAACTATACAAAGAAATCAAAATGAAAACAAAACGAAACTCCGAAACCCCACTATACCCTCACAGCTGGAAAGCAAACTTCAAACAAAATACACAAAAGTAACAACACAACAATTAAAAAAAAAAAGTTTCAGGGATAGAAATTAAAAGAAAGGAAACAAATCAAATCAAATCAAAAATGACACCGTAATATCTTTTTCCTTCTTCTCCTGTCCAATCATTTCCAGTTAATGACCAGCAACAAACTAAAGTTCGGTAGAAGAAATCTGAGTGACAGCCGATTCAGCCAATACTAGGTGCAGTCACTGTCTTACGGCAGGAAAAAAAAACATGATCGTCAATCATTGGCAAAAAGAAAAGCGCGGTACTCAGGTGAACATTCACAAGGACATGGGAAGTAGAAGAACATCAGCATGCTAGTTCTACAGCTGGCCTTTGAGCCACTGTGCTGCAGGACGCCACAAAGGGAGAAATTTAGGATGATTCCAAAGGCCCCTGGGTAATGGGGGGGGGGCATAATTGAATTTGATCGGAGATTAATACAAAAAGCTACCATGGGTGTGCAGTGCTGCCCTAAATGTGCCACTATTTTCCTTAATTTATTTCAAATGTTAATAACCTACCAAGTCAAATCAATACTTTCAATATCAGGTGCTTTGAAAGGCTTGCCCAGTCCAGCACATAATTTTATACAGTATATTAATGATTTACACACATACACATAGCTGCATAATTTATGAACATTACATTGCAAGCACCGTGTCGGTGTTCAATACAGTTCAATTGTAAGTTAAGACAGCCTTTTTCTTTGATATGGATATGAAAATGGATACATATCAAACACATTCCCAGTATAATTCATAAATTCTCTAGAATTCTGTGAAATTCTGTAAAATTCTCTAAAAGCATTTCTCAAACCAGTTTTGGGGGGCTTCCAGTCAGTTCACATTTTTGCTCTCTCCTGATTCTCTAGGACAGGGTTCTTCAAATCTAGACCTCGATTCCAAATCTAGGCCGTGTTTTCAGTTCTCCCAGGTAGTTACTTTAATAATTACTGATTCTGATTGGTCAGAGGCTTCACACCTGACTGACAGGTAAAGGAAGGCTGGAAAACCAGCTAGGCTTGGACCTCGAGGACCGTGATTTGAATAACCCTGCTCGAGAGAGCAGAAACGTACACCGGCTGTAGGTCCCCGAGGACTGGTGTGAGAAACACTGCTCGAAGCCCCAGAAGACCTGAAATCCTCATAGGTTATGAAGGTTATGGCCACTGATTTCCATTGTGTGATATCCAGTGAGAAAGCAAATAATTTAATTACAGGGCTCCCCATGCCAAGGAATTGACCATGTCAGTTCCACGTGCATCCTCACGATCAAAAACACAAAGAATGTTTACTCCCACACTAATATACTACAGCTAACGCAAAGGTAACAGGAGCACTACTAAGTCCATGAGGCATCAGGGAAATGGATAAGATTCGTAATGGAGTTTTGTGGTAAAACCTCTCAGTTTATTTGAAGTTTTCCTTCATCACGTCTATTGTACATGTCACGTCCTCCTCGTGGGTGCCACGCCCACCTCGTTACCCAGTGTTTTTCCCTGATTGGTCTCACCTGTCGCTTGTTCCTGCCTGCCTGTCTGGTGTATTTAGTTTGCGTCAGCGTGACGTCCGGCAGACTTGTCATTGATGTTCGTAGCGTTCCCTGTGTTGGCATCTTCGGACTGAATAAACCCCGTTTCCCGTACCACTGGCTGGCCTTCCCTGATTTCGCCGCTCCACCACCGCCGACGCAGCGTGACAGTACAGATGTCATACCTTATTTTATTTAGCTTTATTAAATCACATAAATATATCAAGACATGTCCTTCAGTTTTTACAGCCATTGTTATGATTAGCTAATCATAGGTCAAATAAACTGCTGATATCATATAATTTGTAACTGTTCTGTGAGAAAGGCATAAAAAAAGGTGAAGAAGGTCTGTATTGTAGACCAGTCTTAGGAACGATTATGCACTGGTGAGGCTTAAGTCCACATAATCACATTCTCCCCCAAGGCCCATTTGGTTTTGTCAATGTTCTATCAAACACCTCTCAAGTACAAACACAACATGACAGACGAGGAGACTTTTTCAGATCCTGATGTAAGTACATGTGAGGCATTTCAACACTTAATGCTCGTGCAAGAAACAGCTTAAATGCCCCATTGCACCAACAGAACAGCTGTGTCAGAATACATAAAACCTCTTTATCGCTGATTGAGCAGATATATAAAATGAGCTAAAATCCAATTAAAACCTGAGCAGATTTGTAATTCTCTTAGTTGCATTTACTTAACTGCCAATTAATTTCTGTCTTTTGTACCAGCCCCTAACAAACGTTTCCATCTTTGGCAGTAATTTGTGACTTATAGTTTGAAAGTGCTGGTAATGATCTTTGTGAAACTTCATATATTGCCTGCTTAATTTAAAACAACATTTTCTTAGAGAACTTCTTGCAGTCAATAAAGAATAACAAAATGCAGAGAAAAACATACATAAATGTATAAATCTATAGTATATACATACACACTTTCATATCTCCTTCATCAGCCCAGTTTTTGCTACAACTGTTTGATATACAGTAGTTTAATTGAGCTGGTGGTGAAATGTAACAAACTCAGGGAACAGCTGAGGTGCCCCTGAGGAGAGCTTTGGGAACCAAAACAGTGATCTTCTTGCTGGATATCCAAAAAAGATCTCTTTTTTTTAAGATGATGAGAAATTCTGGTCCGTTTTTATTGGTATTACAGTTAATTTGCATGTTCTAATGTTAAACTGTTTTCCTTCTTATACAATTTACACTTGCTATCCAGATAATAGCCTTAAACATTAAATAGCCTTAAATGTATGTGTGGGTACACACACATAAACATACACTCACATAAATTATAATTCTGGGATTATACAGTTTCCATGGCTGGTTCATGTACAGATTATCACTTTCATGCTAACTTACCTTAATGATATTTCTATGTACACACACACACACATACACACACACAACAGCGATAACATTATGTGAAAGAGCCACCTTCGAAAGGACAAGGTCAAGTATTTGAAGAAAGATAGTCAACTTTGCCTTGAATTACAAAGAGTTAATCCTGACAAGATACAGATGCCAAATAAGATTTCGAATGCGGGTCATTACCATTAGATTTCCTAGTTTCGATCAATTTATTTCCTCCACACTAGACTGACATTTAAATTAATCTATTCACCTTTCTTGCCCTGCATATCAATATGTCAGACGCAGCATTAATTTTGCGGAAAGGATGTTGTGAGAAAAATTAGCTGATTGTCTGGCACTACTGAGTCAATCATCTCATCTAATATTTTCTAGTTCCAATTTTGATCACTAGCCACACGAAATGATGTTTTTATTAATTTATTTTATTTATTTATTTTTTATAAAATACATCTCTAGGATTAAATGACCCTGAAACATACTTACCACCCATGACACATCCTTGCCAAGAGCATCAAGAACATTAAGCGCAACATTAAGCGCATTATTAGTATTATTAGCATTATTAGTATTATTAGCATTATTAGCATTATTAGTATTATTAGCATTATTAGTATTATTAGCATTATTAGCATTATTAGTATTATTATGTGCATCCATCTTGAAGGTCAAAAAAGGATACCAGTTCGTAGCAGCGTGTGCGCGCACGCACGCACGCACACACACACACACACAGATTTTTAATTATATTTTGTGGGGACTCTCCATTAGTTTCTGTGGAGAAAACTCTAATCCTAACAGTGACAGCCTTAACCCCTACTCAGCCACCAACCTTATCAATAAGTTACCAAACAAAATACAGAACTTTTGTTTTTCTGACATGTTTTGCCCCAGAGCAGCAGCTATGACTCAGCAGTGTTAACAGTGCTAACCACCCTGCTGGCCATTATAACAGCATGCTATATATTCTGTGTATTATATAATATACACATACTAATATAAAATATTCACAGTTAAAGTGATTATTACCTGCTTGGGAATCCAATGTATAAACTACCATTAAATACCATTAGAAACATCTACTTATACAGTTATGGTCTAACTGTATAACAAGGTTCATATTAGGTTTTATTTTAGCTTAGTAGAGTGAGGAAAAAATCTTTATCTGTAACTCTGCAGGCACAAATTTGCAAAATGCATGACGTCTTAAGTGTTTGTGAAATATTACAGTATTCCCAGATTACTCAAAACCTGCTGGGGATCTTGAAAAACCAATTAAACCCGGCGCTAACAAAATGCTGCAGATACCTCGGACGGAAATATGTATTTGTATTTTGATATTCTTAGAAGCTTGGATGTACTTCTTCATGTGTTCATTAATCATTCTACAAAAATATATAATATGGGAAATAAGGAGGGAAGAAAAACGTAAGACAGACATGGGTACTCTCAAAGCAAACGTCTATAATCAAAACAAGCTATGCATCTTTATATAAACCCACCATATCTCTCTGTCTGGCACCAAACACCAGAACAAATTCCTTGTATGTGTGAACATACTTGCAAATAAACTCTATTCTGTTTCTGATTTTGATTCTTCTAAAGCTACGATCAAGTCGGGTGCCTTTGATTTGCCTTGGGGTAATATATATGTTTTCTAAAGTAGTCTTAACTTATTTGTCATGTTTCAAAGAGTGCAATATCTTATTTGAGGAGGCACAAAAAACAGTAGCACACTCTATCTTAATGTATTTAGACAAGAAACTAAGTGCTAATTATCAGGTTACTATTAACTTACTAAGTTGGATGTGCCTCCCAGTTGCCCGGTTTTATATACCATAATCACCCTATTAAGAGGAATGTAAATTTCAAAATATTAAAATTACTCAAGCCATATGAAAGCCAGTGTATAGTATCACACCTTCACTGCTTTTGCATAGAGTAAGCTTCCTGTAACCTGTCATGCCCACAAGAGCGTCCTATATGCTTGTCTCTCCTGCCCTGCCTGCCAGCCCTGTCCTACACGCCCGACCCATCACCTTCATTGCTCTTTCCCCTTCGTCGTCTTTTGCTGTGCCTGTTCGCAGGACTGAGTTTACCCGGCTTATGACCTCCTGCTCCCGTCATGACACCAACCTCGGATTTCCCCACTGGCTTTGTCTGCACGTGAGTCATCACAGAATACTTCGGCATAACGGTATGGACCCCGCGAAGACCCAGCGCCTCCAAAAACAGGAAGATCAGCTAACTCTGCTAGTATCCTAGCCGCTAGAAGGACAGGCAGCTCGAGTCCATCTGCCTGCCTCTCCCCCAAGGGCTTCTGCTCCCCGTGGCCATACCGGAGAAGTACGATGGCAAACCAGATCACTGTGAGGCATTTCTAATGGAATGTGGGCTGTACATTGAGGAACGTTCAGACCGTTTTGTGGGTGAAACCACTCGAGAGCGCTTCGTCGTTTCTTTGCTGATCGGGCAAGCACGTGATAGTGGACCAATGACAGCCCTCTGCTGGTTTCAGCACGAGACTTCCAGAAGGCATTCACGGAGATCTTCGACCACCCCGCTGTGGGGCAAAGCCTGGAGGACCATTTGTTCGATCTCAAACAAGGTACAAAAACTGCTGCAGAATTCTGACTGGAACTCTGCGCTGGCCTGAGGACTGTCTAAGGACCATGTATCGTCGTATCCAGAGATTCAAAGCAAACTCGCATCCCGCGGTTCTGCATTATCAGTTGAGTATTATATCAGGTTGTCCGTTACCCTGGAGAACACCATACGGGAGCGGCGTCGCCAACGAATCTGTCCAGTGACTGTGTCTACACCCTGCACACTCATGGAGGATCACCCAGAACCCACGCAACTCGGGCGCTTGCGTCTCCCCACGGCTAAAAGATCCACAGTTCACGTCCCAGGTATTCCTGGCTATCTGCAACGAATTGAACGTCACCCTCAGCCTACCATCCCCAGTCAAATGGAACGGCTGAACGGATGAATCGGGAAGTTTAAGACTGCTGTGTAAAGACAAACCCTCTGAATGGGCCACTCACCTAGTCCACGCCTAAATATGCAGTGAATGCCCGTGTGAAAGTGCCCAGGTCTATAAGATTCTAACGGGTCTGGATGCTGTTCAGCTAAATGGCTATTTCAGTATTAGTCTGAATACTGGAACTCGTGGCCATAAGTGGAAATTAGCAGGAGAACATTTCAAAACAAATTTGAGGAGGCACTTCTTTACGCAGCATGTAGTTAGAGTATGGAATAGTCTTCTGGCTAGTGTAGCGGAAGCTAAATCCCTGGGTCCCTTTAAATCAGAGCTAGATAAGAACAGCTCTGAGCTATTAGTTAAGTTCTCCCCAAACGAGCTCGATGGGCCGAATGGCCCCCTCTCGTTTGTAAATTTCTAATGTTCTTAAACCCAGTCACTAACCTCTTTCCCGTTCAGTGTGTATGGTATCACCTGCAGCTCCGATCAATGATGTTCTGCAGGTGGAAAACTGGTTCCAAGGCTCCAAGGAAGTCTGGCGCCAAGCTCAGCTCGCTTTCTCCAGCCAGGTGAAACAGCAGAAGGTCCACACTGGTAGAGACCGGCATTCGTCCCCTACTAGCCACGTGCGCTAACCAGTGTAGCTCCCCTCCTGTCGTAACTTGTCGGCTTGCCTCATTGGCCCCTTCAAAATCACATGGCAAGTGGGGCCTACCACTTTCTGCCTTCAACTACCAAGCATGTAGCACAACTGCGCAACCTTCCATGTGTCACTCCTGAAACCGGTGGACTGTAGCCCGGTGCACCCCCTAGATAATGTGCCGTTTCCAACTCCCCGCACCCTACAGGACAGCTCCAGGGTATATCAAGATTGGGCTCTCGTGGACCATGTCTTATTGTTTACTTCTTGGCAAGACATGAGAACATTCAAATAATTTCAGGTTATCTCAAATGGTTTTATTCCTTACATAATGTTAAATGCCAACCACATGGGAGGCATGACTGTCTGGTGATTAGGGTTTGACTTTGACCTCTGGGTCTGTGCGTTTGCAATGTCTATGTTTGAACCTTGGCATAGGGGTTTCTCCCAGATACAATGCAGAAACACACAGTTACTCACACGGGTCTCTGCTGTTTTGTTCTGCTTGCCCCTTGGTTATTTACATGAATATGTATTCCTTTCTTTCCTCCAGCAACCTTGATCCAGACTTGGATAAAAAGCATCATCAAAGTAAAATTTTGTTATGTGTTTTTGTTTAGTTTTCAATTTTTACTAATATGCTTTTTGCTCTCCTTCCTAGAATGCAATGCGTTTTTTTATTTTATTTTTTTCTTCTATTATCTTTTCCCAGTATTTTAGCATCTTTAAAAGCAATATTTCAAAGCTGACAGGAGGATAGTGAAGAGTGAGAACGCAAGCAGCCTTGGTTTGCATTATTTAGCAAATCATACAAATAACAATACTAGTAATAATAAATTCATGTTTAGAAAATCTTAAAATGAGTAATAGTTCACATGTTGGCCACATTAGATTCAGTGACAGAAAGTACATATCTAGACTGGGGTTTTGTTTTGGGCAACCAGTTGAAAACATTGTGACTGTGACTCTTGGTCGAAACAAAACCTTGTTCTGGATTTGTACTTTCTGCACCAGAAGCTTCCATCTTTGCACTTGGGTTTAATATTACAGTTCAGCTACTCCTCCATAGGAAATAGTTCCACCCAAATGCGTCATGTAACTTTAACCCATGAATTTGAACTTGTTGTGGATTATAAATTACAGAAATGAACAATCACATTGCTTGGAAAAACGAGGTAGGAATTATTTGCACGCCCATTTATACAGAAAAAAGGCATGTGGTGCACTACCAAAGCCAAATGGTATTAGCTGAAACACAAATGCCCTTTGGTGGAAAATATTATTATCATTTTCCTTAGGCTAACCGTCACGTACATCGCATTGTCTTATACAGAGTATCTGGGTGCTCCTCACCGGGAATGACTTAAGCTGTCCTGAAATATTTTGTTTCCGGCAATGGGTAAAATCTGTCACTAATATAGTAACTTATTTGCCAGAATCAGATAGGACACGTTATTTCCTCCGAGGTCTGTCTGACCCTGCCTAACTTCAGTTGGTTTCTCAAAATATCCTCCGCTCTACTCTGCTTACCTAGTCATCAAAAATGGCTTAGCTTGCCCACATACTCGGTGCACAAATAAGCAGCTCAGCCCAGCATTGGCGAAAGTTTATGCCTTTCCTCATGTTATGGCTGTGTTGGACCTGATATTAGGAGAAGTGACATTTAAGATATTCCCAGGAGAACTCTAGATTCAATTTTATTTCTATATTTATAAATATTGTATTTTTTCTTTTACGAAATCTTTGCTGGCTGAGCAGGTTTATCGCCCGCTATAAATTTCTCCTAATCTAGTGCTCTACCGTTTTCATTTTATTTTTTATTTCTTCTGAAATAGTTCTCAGTTGGAATAAAATTACAAAACTTGAAAAAATGAAACAGATCCATTAATGCAATCACTCCTAGCATTCTGTGCATACGTTTCCCATGCAGTGGTAGTAATTTTCATCCATAAACCCACGACATAGAGTGATTCCATTATTGTGATGAAATGTAACTTTTCATCAGATTTAAACATACAAGAAAACATCCATTTATGATATCATATCTCATTTTTGCAACTGAATATCTTGTCCTGTGTGTTATCTGGACATTCCATGGCCTTTTGTACTGTGTCATACACATGGAACTGATGTCACAATACAGTCATTGACTGGGGGAGGGTGACAGTGTGGTGAAGCCTGCACGGGACAGCAAGAATTCCATCTGGCATCCGCCTCCTCTATGGCATCTCCTTCAATAACAAGTGTCTTGGAGACAAGGTTATCAGCCATTCATTTTAGGGTCTCTCTGACACTATTGGAAGGCCTTTCTTATAGGTGGCCTCAAAAACCAAACATACGAACAATCAAACAAACAAATAAATGGCAACTAGGAAACTGCTGTATCTACTGAGTGCATGGACTGAAAAAGTGGACTGTGGTGATCACAGGATGTCCACTCTCTATACTGGTGTTAAATGTTGCCAGATTACTGGTGAGCCATTTTGCCTTGTAGGGGACACAGTACAGGGGCACTGTCAGAGACATGTGTACAAAAAGCACACTAAGTGAGTACCATGACCTGATGATACATCTCAATGCTGTACTGGCAGTTGTAGATTTCGGCCAAATCCTCATGGATTAAGCATTCCTGTGTTTGCAGGCCTCACTTCAGGAGCCTGTAACATGTAAACTGCTTTCTGCAATAAAATGTGTCTTTTGTTTTACACAGGAATAGATCCACCAGTCCTTCTTCGAACCTTGGAATCCCTGGATTGCTATCTTTGATGTTCCATTGTTGGCAACGTTTTTATATTCAGTCTCCCCAGTTGCCACCTGGAGACAGGACACCTGACTCTGCATTTTACTGGCTAGAGATTTGGCAAGAGAGGTTCTCACAGAAAGAACTCTCCGCATACTTGCAGTTTATTCCTCTAAATGGTTTTTTCCCTATTTATAGGGCAAATGTCTTTCGGGAAGAAAGATCTCAAGCTGCTACTGAGCTAGTATTCAACCTTGTTGTACGTTTCCTATTACTACTGTTTATGGTGTAATTACCCAGTCCTATCTTCCATCTTTGAAGACTTTAAATTTATTTCAAGGTAAAGTGTAATCATAACATGGAGGGACATACAAAAATGCTGTTTTTTATGGCAATCTCCGTCAATAGGTTTTTTTGTTTTGCATACACATATCCTGTTACAAGGCCACCCAAACCAAAATTAATTTTTTGCATTTACTTAAAATGCATATTGGCAAATCTAATGGACTCAAATGGCACCACACTTATGGAATTACCCATGAATCATAATTGGCCTATATGTTGAACAAAAAGGAAAATTGGCTTTTCATCCCTTATTATTACTATTATTATACAGCCCAAATCAGAAAAAGTTGTGACGGTATGTTCAATTAAAATCAAAGTGAAAACAGTACTTTGTTAAGAACATAAGAACTATACAAACGAGAGGAGGCTTTCGGACCATCAAACTCACTTGGGGAGAACTTAACTAATAGTTGTTAAAATCTTATCTAGCTCTGATTTAAAGGAACCCAAGGATTCCGCTTGCACTACGTTATCAGGAAGACTAT
>JABFDZ020000042.1:7336919-7347657 GCA_019775955.2 Pollimyrus isidori
TAGTATCTTAAAGCACTTATGTAAGTCGCTCTGGCTAAGGGCGTCTGCCAAATGCTGTAAATGTAAATGTAAATGTCACTTAAAAAAAAGAGAGTGTCTGTGTGGAATATACACTATACTGTATGAACAAAAGTATTGGGACACCTGCCCATCACACATACTGTAACTTTCATGACATACTGTACCATTCTAATTCCATCTATCCATCCATTTCTCCCGCTTATCCGAAGTCGGGTTGCAGGGGCAGCAGGGAAACCTAGACTTCCCTCTCCCCGGCCACTTCCTCCAGCTCCTCTGG
Organism: Pollimyrus isidori; assembly: GCA_019775955.2. Taxonomy (NCBI): domain Eukaryota; kingdom Metazoa; phylum Chordata; class Actinopteri; order Osteoglossiformes; family Mormyridae; genus Pollimyrus; species Pollimyrus isidori. The sequence goes on from JABFDZ020000042.1 coordinate 7,337,218, forward strand.
CGTTCCCAGGCCAACCAAGAGACATGGTTCCTCCAGAGTGTCCTGGGTCTTCCCCATGGCCTCTTCCCAGTAGGACATGCCTGGAACACTGCCCCAGAGAGGCGTCCAGGAGGCATTCTAATCAGATGCCCGAGCCACCTCATCTGGCTCCTCTCGATGCGGAGGAGCAGCGGCTCTACTCTGAGTCCCTCCCAAATGACCGAGCTCCTCACCCTATCTCTAAGGGAGAGCCCAGCCACCCTGCGGAGGAAACTTATTTTGGCCGCTTGTACTCGCGATCTCGTTCTTTCGGTTACTACCCACAGCTCATGACCATAGGTGAGGGTAGGAACGTAGATCGACATGTAAATCGAGAGCTTCGCCTTTTGGCTCAGCTCCTTCACCATGACATACCGATGCAGCGCCCGCATTACTGCGGCCGTCGCAAGGATCCGCCTGTCGATCTCATGTTCCATCATCCCCCCCACTCGAGAACAAGACCTGGAGGTACTTGAACTCCTCCACTTGGTGGAGGACCCCATCCCTGACCCGGAGAGAGCATTCCACCCTTTTCTGGCTGAGGACCATGGTCTCGGATTTGGAGGTGCTGATTCTCATCCCACCTGCTTCACACTCTGCTGCAAGCTGTCCCAGCGAGAGCCGAAGGTCACGGTCCGATGAAGCCAACAGAACCACATCATCTGCAAACAGCAGAAACCTAATCCTGAGGTCACCAAACCGGACACCTTCAATGCCCTGGCTATGCCTAGAAATCCTATGCATAAAAGTTATGAACAGAATCGTTGACAAAGGGCAGCACTGACGGAATCCAACCCGCACTGGAAGCAAGTCCAACTTATTGCCGCCCATGCGGACCAAGCTCTGGCACTGGTCATACAGGGCCCGAACAGGCCTTAAAAGGAAGCCCGGCACCCCATATTCTCGGAGCACCCCCCCCACAGGACTCCCTGAGGAACACGGTCAAATGCCTTCTCCAAGTCCACAAAACACATGTAGACTGGTTGGGCAAGCTCCCATGAACCCTCCAGAACCCTGCGGAAAGTATAGAGTTGGTCCACTGTCCCACGGCCAGGACAAAAACCACACTGCTCCTCCTGTATCCGAGGTGTTACGATCCCCGATCTAGGGTCGGGGCGTAACAGGATGGAAGGGAAAGAGGAATATGGGAAACACAGGGTGTAGTGGTGGACAAGGTGGACAAAGGGGTATATTTAATATATTTTCTCTGATTTTATTTAGACGCGACAAACACAAACCTGGTGCAGAAAGACTTCAGGAGTGATTATGGCCAAAACAATAAACAGAAACCCAACTACCGAACGAAACCCAAATCCAACTAAACTAGAGAAAAACAAAGAACACAGTAACAATTCCTACACCTGACTCCCTAACAAAAACACAGTATAAACAGAGTATTTCAACAAAAACGGCAATCACTCCCTACGTGTTACGGTCCGGGGGGTGTACAGGAAGGACGAGAGTGCAGCAAGGCAGGATCGCGGGAAAGCAGGGTTTATTGCACACACACGACTCGGACAAGGCAACATCAATGCTGCGTCTGCCGGAGAGACGCAGACCTAAATACAGACAAGACAATCACGGGACGGGCGAGCAGCATTCGCCTCACAGGTGGATTACGTCGGGGAATCACAACAGGGAACGAGGTGGGCGTGGCACACGAAGGGCTGGAACAGGACGGACGACGCGGTACGTAACATAGCCCCCCTCCTAAGGCGCGTACTCCGAGCGCGCCTCAAGAGGAGCGGCGGACGGGACGAGACCAGGGAGACAGGACCTGAAAGACAAAGACAGAACCATGAACCAAACCAAAACCGAACCCAATACAGGACACGGACAGCTGATAGAGTAACGAAGACTGGGGAACAAGACAGACACATAGAACTGAAACAGGGACAGAAACCGGGACAGGTGACCACACAAAACCGGAAACGCGGGCAGACAGACCAGGACCGGGGATACTGAGGGAACACAAGGACCTAGATCACAAGGAGGGACAAAAGGGCCGGGAGTGACAGGGGGAACAAAGGGACCAGGACGAAACAAGGGGACATTCGGAGACGAGACAAACCAAGAAGGGGCCAAAGGCGACCAGGGCGCCCGAAGGCCCCCAGGCTGAGAGCGGGTAGCGACCCGAGGGGCCGCTGGCAAGGGGAAGCCTGGAGCAGGAGGGGGCCCCACAGGGGCCACGGGAACGGGCCGAGGGACCCCCGGAGGGGCCACAGGCCAGGGGGAACCAGGAGCAGGAGGGGGCCCCACTGGGGCGCGTGAACCGGCTGAGGGACCCCTACAGGGGCCACGGGGACGGGACGAGGGACCCCTACAGGGGCCCTGGAGGGAGCCTGTGGGAACCTCAACGGAGGCGGGCAGGAGGGGGGAGCCGGGGACAGTGCCTGCGGCACCGGGGCCGGGAGCACTGCCGTCTGGCGCCCCTGCAAAACAGGGGGGTCTGGGGATAGCCGAGGGTCTGCCGGGGGATCCGAGGGTCGAGACTGAGGCGACCGAGACCCACGGGCCGGAGGATCCGCCGGCAGCCATCGGGCGATAGCCAGGGGCCACCTGGGTGTGGCAGGGGTCGGGACTGGAGGGGCCCGGACCCGTCTCTTGTGCCCTCTTCCCTTCCGGGACACAGAGAGACGGGAACCCCTGGGCAGGCTAGGCCCCGGCGGGACCGCCAGACCGGTAGGGACTGACGGGGCTGGGGGACCGGCAGGCGGGGACGAAAGGGCTTCAGGGCAGGCGCGGCCCGAGAGGGCTTCAAGGCAGGCGGGGCCTGTAGGACGGGCAGGCCTGAAGGGGAACACAGGGCACCCCGACCGAGAGCGGCCGCCGAACCGGGCGAGGCTGCGGGCAGAACTGCGGGACCGGGCGAGGCCGAGAGGCCGGGCGAGGCCGAGAGGCCGGGCAAGAATGCGGGACCAGCAAGGAACGCAGGCGAGGCCGCGGGACTAGGCGAGGCCGCGGACGGGGCCGCGGGCTTAGGCGAAGCCGAGGGACTGGGCGAGACCGAGGGACTGGGCGAGGCCGGGACCGAGGGACTGGGCGAGACCGGAACCGAGGGACTAGGCGAGACCGGGGCCACGGGGCAGGCAAGGGCCATGGGGCCGGCAAGGTACGTAACACTACGCACCAGATATACACACAGCACCTACACAGAGCAAAGCGATAAAGTCCGAGGGGCGCGCGAAGTCATGAACCAAAAACCGGGCGAAAGATCGAAAACCAGAAGGCAAGCAAAATCAGGGCAGAAGTACAGAAAAGGGCAATGCGAATAATCGTAAACCAATAACCGTCATACACTATAGTCCGAAACAAAGAAAGCAAGCCAACAACAAACTAGAAAGTCGAGCGGAAAGTTTCTTGCTTTTCACCTCACAAACAGGAAATGATGCGTGGCGCATCGGGGAAGCTGTGGGCAGGGTCTGGACGGGGAGGCGGAGATAGGATGCAGTCGGCGAATGACGAGGGAGGGAGGACCGGGGAACCTGTAGGCTTCCCTTGAAAACTTACTGCACGTAACAGAGGTTCAACAATCCGGCGGACCCTCCTCTCCAGAATACCCGAATACACCTTACCAGGGAGGCTGAGGAGTGTGATTCCCCAAAGGCATGTCGGTAGGATTGAGGAGGTCTTTGAAGTATTCCCTCCACCGACCCAAAATGTCTGGAGTCAGCAGCACCCCATCTCCACCATAAACAGTGTTAATGTTGCGCCACTTTCCTGCACGGAGCCGCCGGATGGTGGACCAGAATCGCCTCAAAGTCGTTTTCCATGGCCTCACCAAACTCCTCCCATACCCAAATTTTTGCCTCATCGACCGCCGAAGCCGCACCTCGCTTGGCCTGCTGGTACCTGAGAGCTGCCTATGGAGTCCCACAGGCTAAAACGGCCTGATAGGAATCCTTCTTCTGCTTGACAGCAACCCTCACCACTGGTGTCCAACAGCGGGTTCGGGGATTGCCGGGCTCCCCGCCTTCGGCCACTGCTCAGCTACCATAACACCCGACTCCTATGGCCCCTCCCATGGGTGGTGAGCCCATTGGAGGGGGCACCCAAGTGCCTTGTTCAGGCTGTGCCCCGACAAGGCCCCATGAGTGTAGGCCTGGCTCCAGGGGGGGGGCCCCGATGACCCGCGTCCGGGCAAGGGAAATCGTGTATCCATAGCCTTTTTCTTCATAGTAAGTCTGAGCCGCACTTTGTCTGGTTCCTCACCCCGGACCTGTTTCCCTTGGGTGACCCTACCAGGGGCATAACGCTCACGGGTAACTTAGCTCCTGAGCTCGCTGGAACACGCGAACCCCTCCACCGCGGTAAGGTGTCGGCTCCAGGAGGGGTATTCTAATTCCATAGGGGAAATAAATATGTATTACAGGGCCATTGTTATAACAAGTGGGAAAATGGTAGTTCTGCAGAGGTTATAATCACCACTGATTGGAAAAAGAAATGGGTTAATCCTTGGGTCACTGCAAGGGCTGTAAGCAAATTCTGATTTCAGGGCATTAAGCGCATGTAACCCATTATTAGTGGGCTTCGTCTGGGATGCCACGGTCATACAGTGGTTAGCACTGTTGCGTCATGCCTCTCGGATCAGGGTTCGAGTCTGACCTGGCTCCATATGTGTGTATGTTCTCCCCATGTTGTTGGGTCTCCTCTGGGTACTCCAGTGTCCCCTCACAGACGACTTCCAAAAACCTTAGGCACCTTTTTTTTTTTTGGTGTGAGCAGTGAATCGCATTGTTTGCTTGAAGTATAACCAAGTTTAGCTGAGGATCTTGAAGCTTTTGTTGAAAGACTTGTATACATGTAGTGTCGATCATGTGTAGATTGTGAAATGAGACTTCCACAGATGCTATTTTTTTGTTTTACAGAGTGGTTAGGGAAATTAATATTAATATTCATACGCAAATGCTACCTGATTGGACGATATTAATATTCTGATAGTTACAGAAAATGGATACATGGTATCTTTTCACCTATTAGCAAATGACTCCTAGAAGCATGGTGGTGCTTAGCTAAATATGGTCATCGAGGAGAAATCCTGGGAGACAGAGACACTAAGAAACGTACGAGTGCAGTTAGACGAAGAGGATATATAGGATACCAGAAAAGAGAGTACATCTGGTGGAAGGCTGACCAGGTGGAACTCATCCAGGTACTTTTTCTCATCCAGGTACTTCATTACAGTACATTTACAATCATGAGCAGTGTTGTACATAAACTAAAACAAAGTTATCCTGAGTATACTTTGTGGGAAATTTTATAAAAGTATCCCGTAACACAGCTGTAAGAATTTAATATTAAATGTGTCATTCAGTATGTTAAGCATTATATATTGTATAGCCTACCTACTGGAAAAGCACTTTTGTATGTGTATGTGCTGAAATTCTCATGCAGGCTGTATTACGTTGCAATGGAGAAGCAGGAGTTAGGATTAAAATCATGAGCAAATATCTCTGTTGGCTGCACACTAACTTTATGGGTGGTCTTCTGGCATTCTGGTGAGGGTCGTTGATTCTGTATGGTTACATTTTAGATTTGAGATATGAGCCTTTGGATTATATTTCACATAGTGGTGTCGCAATACGGTGTATTTTAAGCACAATGTGTTTGTTTTATACCACAATAAACTAAACAGGGGCTTGGGGAAAGGGGTTGCATTCCCAGCTCATAACTTCAGCTGACAACAAATTAGTAATAAGGTTATATATGACAACACAGTGGCTCAGCCAGTGATAATGTCACCTTGGAGCGTCGCCTGGTTTTATAAAAAATATTATCTGGGGGTCACCTTCTTCCAAGGAGTCAAGAAATAATTTTCATTTTTTTTTTATCCTTATTGACATTTTCGGTTATTCCTATTTTTTCCTTAAGAAAATTTGTTAAAGTGCTTTACGGCAACTTGCTCATAATAGCCTATAATTGAAGTAGGATTTTACCAATTGATTTGAATTGTTTTTAATGCATGTCGATATTTGTGTCAGTACGAGGGTCATAGTTGGTGTTAGTGGGAAAAAATTGATATGTATTATCTTAAAATATAATGATTAATGCTGCTATAATCTGTAACATATATATTGTAATATTTAGCAAGATTTTCTTGGCTCAAATGACTTTCACTGAAATTTTAATTGATTGGCTTTATATTAATTTTTTTTCTGAAACATCAATAGTTAATTATCATTAAGCAAAGTCCGGCTTCACCTTAAATACCCTACATTATTAACTACATGGTAGTAATGGATATCCATTCTCCGAAAGTCAAAATTATACACAGAAAAATAGTTAAGTTGTAACACAAGGGATTTTTCTAGTTTTGTTATATTTTATTCTGTAAATCTTATATGTAATGTACCGCGTCGTCCGTCCTGTTCCAGCCTTTCGTGTGCCACGCCCACCTTGCTCCCTCCCGTAATCACCCATTGTTTTCACCTGCGAGGCGCTGTTGCTGGCCAGTCCTGTGTCATGTTTTGTCTGCGCCAGCGTCTGTTCCGGCAGACGCGGCATTGACGTTTCCTTGTCCGTGTGTTGTGTGTGATTAAAGCCCGTGTTCCCGTCAACCGGCCTACCTACGTTATGTTCACCCTGCACGCACCCCGGATCGTTACATTATACAGTATATCATTAATGTGATGCTATGCATTTCTGCATATTTACATATTTCTTTATCTCTTACCTTTAATGACAAACAATGTAGAGCTGTACAAGATGAGCTTACAGAGGTTTAACTTTTGCTGGAGTTGCTGAAGAAAGTAGTACATGTGTTCATGGATCTTCAATTTTAAAACTTTCATTGTGCAAATGGGATACCAAAATTTAATAACAGCTTCCATAACATAAATCTTAGATATATAGAACTGTCATACCAAAATAGTTACTGTACATCCATAATGCAACAATCAAATATAGTCTACAGCCGTCAAAAAAGGCTACTTAGCCGCTAACATTTTGGCATATAGAGTACCAGTCGAAAGTTTGGACACACCAAGCCACCGACCAGGGAGAGTAATTGTGTCATATCACATGACCAGACCTAAACACAGTAAAAATGGTTTTGGAGTGTGAAGCACGTAATGAAAGCTCAGCATATGTAGAACCTCCTTCAAGACAGCTGGCAAAGCATCCCAGGAGGCCATCTCGTGAAACTGGTGTAGAGGAGACTGTAGGGTCAGCCTAGGGCAATTGAGGTAGAAGCTAAAGGGCCCAATGGTGGGATCAGTCAGTTGGGGGATTGAGCCCCAACCCCGAAAACTGCTCTCTCCAAACAAATCTTTTTTTTTCTTTTTCTTTTTGATATTTGATTTGTTGGCATGGCAACATCACCGGCATAGAAGTTGTTCCTGAGGCTGGCTGAGTGGTCCTGTACATTTTACTTGATGGCAAAAGGCTGAATGGGCCAAATCCAGGCTGAGTTGTGTCCGAAGACCTTTGAGGTAGCGACTGTACATTTCCTTGATGCCAAGAAGCTAGTCCATATATATATCCAACTGTAATGATGTGTTGCAGGGCTTAGCAGCAAACGACTGTACAACTGGAGTTCCAGCCTGTAATGTAGAACGTCAAGACGTTCTCTGTGATGCACCAATAGAAGTTCACCTAGTTGTCGTAACAGAAGCTATATTTATGCCTCAACAGGAAACGAAAGTGAGGTGGTTACTTATTGACTAAACTGGAAGTATTCATAACCCACGAGAGGTCATAGGTCACGTGTCTGCTAAGAAACCGTAAGCTGGATGCTGTTTCTGCTGCATAAGGATTTATTTTCTGAAGTCTTTTATTAGTTCCTTATAGTTTTGGTGTTGAAAGACATGTTATTTGAACATCACCCAGGCAGTGTCTGTACCACTACCACACACTGTCTCGTTATTTGGGAGATCAGCCCCCCTATAAGATCATCTATAAATCTGATGGTGGTGTTAGAAGCTGAGGCAGGCTTGCAGTTATGAATGAATGAATGTAGAGCAGCAGGTTCAGCACACGACCCTGTCGGGCTTCCATGCTGGGCATTGCGGTGGCAGGGAAGCGAAGAGAAAATCCAGAATCCAGCTGCAGAACAGTGTGTTCAGGCTGAGATTGTGGAGTTTGGATGCCAGCTGTGTCTGGCGTTACGGTGTTGAGTGTATAGCTGACGTCAACAAACGGGACATTCAGATATGTGATATGCCGAAGAATGGTATGGAGAACAGATGTGATGTTGTCTTCAGTGGAATATGTCTGCCCTGATGTTTGTCCGGGGCAGGTGGGATATTGGGTTCGATATGAGCTAGCAAAGCACTTAATGACTACTGGTGTTATTGACTAAAGTAATTGGGTAAAGATGCTACTGGGAAGTTGGCACTGGGTTAATTGTTTATTTTATGCAGTTGGTCAGGGCTAGTGAAAGGGTGAAGATGCTGGTGAGGGCATCTGTAAGATGATGCCCTCACCAGAAACAATCACTATCTTCTATGAATAGAAGCTATAGTTTGTCCTGTAGGGGCTTGGTGCATTTGATGGAGTTGATGTTGCATCTTTTGTACTGTATTTTGTGCACCATAAGGCGCACTGGATTGAAAGGTGCACTTTCAATTGCGGGGCGTACAGTAGTACAATATACCTGCCTGCCGTAGGCGTGGCGGAGGTAAGCGTACGTCTGTACATGGCTTTACGTAATGTTCTGCAGTTGGTCCCCATGTCGGCAGGAAATGGTCCGACAGTCAATCGAGCGGAGCCCTTGCTAAAATGCACAACAACATTTTTCCAGATTTTAGAACTCAGTGCACACAAGGTGCACCGAATTTAAAGGAGCACCATGGATTTTTGAGAAAATGAAAGTCTTTTAAGTGTGCCTTTATAGTGCTCAAAATACAGTAGTCTGTGACAGACTTGATGCTTTGTCACATTTTAAAGGGGCCACTGTTGTGTTTTGAAGTGGTCCTCAATCTGCAAACGAATCGAGGATCCTTCTTGGTAATGAAGATGATATCCTTGAGGTCCTGCGAGATGGTGGTCCTTAAATGGTGCTTTATGGGAAATCATATATTTACATATGTAGAAAGTGGAGAGGTTTGTTTTCACAAGTTGAGGACCATTTCTACAGGTCTGAGTTCAAGGTTTATATTAGACAGCAGAACACGGGATGGTTCACTTCCTGCAGATTGACTCATTCATTGGAGGTCAGGCCAACAGAGATGAGGTAACAGTGTCAGTCAATGTTGATTGAGTCATCCGTGGCCCTATTTCCTCAGCTGGTAAACTGCACAAAAGTGAGCAAAACTTCAGTGTCGGTTTGTAAGTGAGAGGGTATTTACAATTGAAATAACCTCCCTCAGAGACTTGATAAATAAAAAATGTATGCCTTTTTTTGAGCTCTTACTGTCAAATGGCCTAATAACAAAATGTATGTCAATTCCTTGGCCTCAGACAAAAATATAATCGTAGTTGATTGCAGGCCAAAAAAAAATCACACACCCAATGGGCGACTGAATTGAATATCCCAGAGGAAGGAGATGCGAGTGGTAAGGATGTACACAGGCCAGCATGGGATTTGTTTCGCTGTGAAAATTAGGAAAGAAATGTTAGGATAAAATAAATGTCAGAATGTGTATCCAGTTATGATATGTAGGCATTTTCTCATTATTGTTATTTATAGATTCTATACATCAGGGCATACTGACAGCTTTGTAGTAGCTTCTTCCAACCAGGAGAGAGATTCCTCAGGAGACTTATGTCAGGACCTGTGGGTGTTTTTCCAATTATGAAATTCAAATTCTATCTGACATGCCCTATTTTTATTGATGTAGTCTGACATGTGACCAGAACTTCAAAGCAGGGGATGTTACACCTTCTCTAATATTGTTTTAAAGCAGAGAGACTCGTAAAGAGAAGATGAAAGTGAGATGCTTTGATATGCATTCAATAAAAAGATCATTGCGTAATATGGGTTGGCACCCCATCCTGTGTTATTCCCTGTTTCACACCCATAGCTTTCAGGACAGGATCCAGTCCCCCACAGCCCTGCATAGGAAAAGTGGGTACAGAAGATGGATGGATCATTGAATGGATGGATGAACGGACTGATGTGCCAAAACAATATAATGACAATATGAAGCGATTGATGTACAAATGTGCGTATGTCAGGGTCTGGGATATGTTAAGTTGACATTTAACCCTACTATTACCCTAGGGTCGTTACAGACCCGTTTTCAAGTTTAAATGCATAAAAGTACCACATACATTTTGTTTACTGCATCAAGGCTTTTTCCATTTTTCTGAAACTTCCATTTGAACAAAAAAAAAATAATAAAAAAATGATAAATTATTTCTCTAATCAGAAATTCACTGCCTGTGGTCTTAACGGGTCAGCCACGACCCTGGGTACAATAAGAGATCATAAAACAATAAATACTGGCCAAACTGAAGTTACAGTATAAACACACTCTCAGC
>JABFDZ020000042.1:7380069-7390396 GCA_019775955.2 Pollimyrus isidori
CCTTCACAGTAGTGTTGCCGTACCACACTGTGATGCAGTTGGTCAGGAGAGACTCAATGATGCAGCTGTAAAAGTTGTAAAACAGGCGGTAAAGTCTTTTTTTAATAATATTGCAACATGACTGCATATGTGGTTAATCATGCATATACAAGGAATTACAGTAAGTAGGACTTACAGTATTATTATGGGAACAGCAGTCATACAAAAACACTAGTAATTTTGATTTACCTCAGTTTGACTTTCATGTAGGTATACAGAGGGAAAAAATAGTGTTATATACACAGCGTGTGGCTCAGTGGGCTAAACCTGGGTGCATGAATTCAGGAGGTCGCTGGTACAAACCCAGCTTCAGTACATCTGTGGCTCCTTGAGTAAAGCCCTTAACCCCCAGCTCCCTGGGCACCGATATGAGTGGCTGTCCTTCGCAGACAACTAACACTAAGAGCAAGTTAAAGGAGGCGTAAGGACAATCTTCTCACGGGGGTCAATAAAGTGTCGATTATTATTACACACAGTCATTTTTAAAAACATACTGTAACGTCGGGCACGGACAACGTCACAATAATTTTGTATTACACACCGGGTTTAGTGCTACCGTCCACCGGAAAACCGGTTATGACAATCAGATGAAGTGCTTCCTCTTTTTGTTGTGTCTTTATACATTATGAAGCCAATCTGATGCAATTCTGCTTCATACCATCATGTCTAGAGACAAAAGCAGAGCACAGAAACCTCACAGACAGCCCCCCCCCCCCAAAACTCCTCTATGAAATATAAATGATGCATTATAGCCATTCCAGTCCTCCGCTGTCCCCAGTCTGACCAGTATATTATTGTGCCTGTCCCCTTCCACTGCTACACTATTTTCTGCTTATATTCTGCACCCCCGACTCTGTTTTCCAGGCTACGGTTCCGTTATTTTCTTGTGGCTTGATGGCGGGTTGAAGCTACAGTCACGCACCTTGGAAAATAAAAGCAGAGCAATGGAGCAGATTTCCTGCAATTCCCCATATTCCTCTGACAGGGCACACCAGCCCACGCATTCTGGGCATAAATCCCACATCCCAGTGGTACTCCAGGCATTCCCCTTGGTGTCATCAGGCACAAGTGTAGTGTAAGTATTATGATTCCACAAACTGGTCGAAAGATTTCAAAATGTTCAGGAAACTCACTCTTCAAAATTTCTGTTTTGAAAAAAAATGCTGGTTCAAAATGTATTTTAATCTTGCACACACTTCAAGTTCCGGTCCCTTTATTCCTTTTTTAGTTTCGGTGGAAACTGCTACAATCACCTGGCTAACAAGCCACTGCAGCAGTTTAGATATAAAAACTCGCGCTATTAAGGCTGACCTGAACAGAGAGAGTGGATCAACATGAGCTCAAATATCGCGGAAATATTTTTTTGTATTTTGTGACTTAATGAACAGCCTCGCTGCATCAATTTATTGTTTTGCAATATTAGTTTTGAACTCATGTTGACAAATCGTTTTGACTGAGCAACATGTGGTAAGTAATTTAATTATCTCAGTCTACAACATTACATGTCATTAATTATTTTAATCGTGGTGTGTTTTATAAATGTAAATTATTTGTTGTATTTATTCTTTATTGAGTGCGTGACTGGTGTGTGAGTGTGCCCTGCGATGGGCTGGCCCCCCATCTGGGGTTGTTCCTTGCCTTGTGCCCGTTGCTTCCGGGATGGGCTCCGGCCCCCCCGCGACCCAGTAGGATAAGCGGTTTGGATAATGGATGGATGGATGGATTATTTATTGAGTACACTAAGCAACCATTACCATTGCACAGTATGTTATCAGAATATGTGTTCTATGTGACTTCTGTCCCAGATTTGGCTTAAGTCTATTTTTCTTTGTAAGTAGTGTAACCATTGAGTTGTTTTACGCGGAGAAGGTTTGAACCTTTATATTTGCGGTGCAGAACAGCATGTCACCAGCCTTTCTGCAGATCATGGGATCAGGAAACCATGCGTACCTCTGAAAAGAGGCAGAAGTTTTAACGAGGACTTCAGTGACTCTAATTTGTTCTATATTAAGAGTCCGCATAAGGTGTCCATGTGATCTATGTCCTCTCCTTGTGCTCTATGTCCTCCCTGTCTCGTCCTGTGGTGCTTTTCTATTAGCATAGAGTAACCGAGTAGTACTCGATCCATACTGTGAAGAGGGAGTACTTACAGTGCGGCTGCAGCTCACTTCCGTTTCCCCCTGCAGAAGCTTCGGACCGGTAAAGGCCCTGCAGGTCTGGGAGATCGACAGCGACGTGAGACCAAAGAAACACTTGTTCACCGTTCACACGACACGCATCACAATGAACCACGCGCTCATTTCTGCTATCATGTCTGTGAGAATCGCCGTGTTATGGTAGCATCGAGACCTTCGGGAATTAATATTAGCTTATGCAAATTCCTAGTGCGCAACAGATCACACAACTGGCGGTTCGGATCGTATCGCGGCTTTGAGTCGCTGAATGGCTCGTTTCTCAGAACGGCAAAAAAAGGGAATAAACTTATCTTTGCTTTCGATGTTTTACTCAGGGTGGAAAACCATTATTTACATTTCCTTCTGGAACCTACACACATTTAATGAGCAACACAGGGTGCCTGGACAGCGAGAGGATGCTCGACACAGAAGATGAAATAGGACCAACGCTGGAAGATAGCATCCTACATTCCCATGCTAGAAAAGTCCTCCAGTCCGTCTGTCATAGTAACCCACACGTGAGAGTGTTGACCGACTATTTGGTTCAAAACACAACTTGAAGGCAAGTAAGTGTCGTTTGGAGACCGTTGTCCTAAGCCTTATGGTAAAAGTGCTTTAAAATGCTGCTCAGTTTTGGCTGCTGTTTATATAGGCATTACTTGGCGAACATCCTTGGCTGAACCTAGTCAAAGTTTCGTCTTGACTCCAACTGACATCCTCGATAAGAACAGGAAACAACTGTCTGTGAATATGAGACCTTGCAAAAATCTGTGCAAAATCCTCAAAAACGGAACTAAACGTTTGTTGGAGCATATTACTGTACCCTATTATTGTAACTGATGCCAATGAAGTTTGTCCTAGTCCTATTTAATCATTATGCGTCAGTGTCAGAATCATGCAATTGATTATTATTACTATTATTTGTTTATATTATTATTACGTTATATTAATTTAGCTCCCGCTCATCTTAAAGTATAACTCGACACTTCCTTCTCGCCTGCCATTCATATGAACAGATTCAAAACGCCATCCATTGTACGTTTTTTTGCTTTTCTTTCTAATTTAACTTGCAAAGGACTCGGCTGCATATTTGCATATTCCTTTCTATTCCACAATTAAGAGGATTACTGATGAAAATGTCAACAATGTTGCTCACTTGCTGTGACGCGGCTCAGAGAAAAGAACTAAAAATGCATTGTTTTGATATCCCACAGTCGGAGACGGATATAGAAGTGACATCAAGCTGCAGAATCTATTTTTTATTCAGTAAGGCAATACAGTACATGCTGCGCTGGTAAATGAGAGAGCTAATTTAAAGATATGGTTTCTTTTAAGGTGTTCGGCGTCTCAATCATAAAGTAGCCAAAGCTATTTATATGAGAGAAATCTGATTGGGGATCCAGCAACATTTTTTGAATGTTGTGAAATAGGTAACTTAAACACACTAATGTTCTGACAATAGTGTAGAATTAAAACTTTTGATTGTGTGCTGGTACGTTTCCCTTTCTGTTCAAATGACTCGCTTTCACGTGTTTAGTGCATAATGAAGGTGCAATATGTGTTCCAACAATTTACAGTTAGCTGATGGTTAATAATATGTAGAACTTTTAAATGAACCTGAATCCATATTTTACAAGACAATATTTTATTCATCCATTCATGCAGCGGGGGTGGCTTTCCGGAAAGCGATTGATCTTAGTGAACGAGAGGAAATCAGTGGGAGAACATTTTAAGACAAATTTGAGGAGGCACTTCTTTACACAGCGTGTGGTTAGAGTATGGAATATTCTTCCAGCTAGTGCAGTGAAACCTAAAACCCTGTGTTCCTTTAAATCAAAGCTAGATAAGATTTTAGCAACTCTGAGCTATTAGTTAAGTTCTCCTCAAATGAGCTTGATGGGCTGAATGGCCCTCGCCTGTTTGTAAATTTATTATGTTCAGACAGTGAATGATGTTCGTGAATAACGAGTGAGGTGTACATGTGTTTACAGAAACCCTTCATTATTCCAGAATTAATAGATGAACATCAATACTACTATGAACTAGTACTTCCCAGCCTCCACGTAAGAAAAGCGCAGAGCCAAAGATTTTTTTTTCTACCCTCAGAACATTTTTGCGTAAGTAAAACTCCCACAAGCTAAATTTTGTACCGATGTGTAAAGCAGTTAGCCTACATGTGTACTTATAGTACCAATGCATCTAAAGGTGCATTTCTGCATCCCCAGACCACCTATCCTGCAGGTGAAGACCACAGGGAAGACTGGAGCCTCTCTGGGGCAGGACAGGATGACAGGACGCGTGGAACGGGTTCACAATGCACAGGATGGAGATGGATACCGTGTTTTCAGCTGGGACCCGACCCACTAAAGGACAGCGTTGGTACTGCGTTTAAACCCAAAAGACACTCAGTGATACAGTAAAATTCTGTTGTACAAACTGCCATGGAGGACTCATGTGACGATGCTGACAGGAACATGGTGTATCCTGCATGCCAGTGATTTTATTTCTCAGTCATTTAGCCAGGAAGAATGCTACCTATTATGTAGATAAAATCCAAAATGGAGTCATCAAGATTATATTTTTTGAAACGGATGACAGTTTTTCACCACTTGTATAGTGGAAGTCTGTGTATCACGCTTAATTCCATTTTTATTCTGTACATGAGTTATTTTCATAGTGATATTATCATCTGCATGTATGCAGAGGCCCTGATTGTACAAATGTTTGTTATAAAGTGGCAGAAAGGATAGCAAACCCATGTCTCTGTTGCTCTACGCACACAGTGATTTTTATTTTACTTGCCATATTGACCAGCTAATTGGTCTAAATCTGGAGAAAGTGTGGTAGCTATTGCATTTGCATTCGGCAGCTCAGTGCTTCTATTTACTTATTGCGCCAGGCATTATCTGTTTGAATGCTGTCGATAGGATGCAGTTAAATATCCATTGTAGGAATTATTGCTATGATTTCTAGATATGGACTGGAGGACAGCATCGGAACCTTATTTTCTCTAAGTACAGTATACGAAGTCACTGAAAATTTGTTTTGGTGCATGTGACAATAAAACGGAGGTAAAAATATAAACAAAAATGTATAAATAAATAAAATACTGTACATTTACTGTAACTGCTTATCATCAGGATCACGGGGAGTCTGGATACTATGGACACAAGGCAGGGAACAAACCAGGATGGGGTGCCAACCCATCACAAGGCACAGCCATTCATTCACACACACGGGCAATTCGGTAACTCCATTTAGCCACAGCATGTTTTTAGACTGTGGGGGGGAAACTGGAGCACCCGGAGGAAACCCCACAATAATGCAAGAATTCCATGAAAGTAGCTAAAAAAAAGGCAGACTTTGCTGAAAAAGTCAGACTCAGCCTACCTCTAAACTTAGCCTCACGTCATTCCAGGAACGCAGTTCAGTTTTAAATAATCAAGGTTAATTGAAGACACACTTGCATAGTCTCATGCCTCGTCCACACGTACACGGGTATTTTTTAAAACATACCTTTTTCTATACGTCTTGGACTTTTGTCCACACGTAAACGGTGTTTTAGGTTCCTGGAAATGGAGCTTTTGCAAAACTCCACCCAGGGTGAAGATTGTAAGAAACTGTATTTTTAAGCATCAACATGTGGACAAGATAAGCAGAGTTTTTAGCTCAAAACATCAGACCGTGCGCGGTTGTCCACTTTGTTTAACGTCAAAGTGTGCGCTGTTTGCTGTATACATTAGGCGAGTTTAAGCGATGGTGGACTTATCCGAAATAGTGCTTGTGCTAACCTTGCTGACAGGACGTCTTACATGTGTCCAGATAAATGCTGAGTCACTCCCGCATTGTTATGAGTGCCGGGGGCATGCAAGCGGAAGTAACCAGCGGGAATCCAAAGTCTTTGGAAAGGAGGGTTTAATGGACAGGACACAGAAAACGACACTGGTAACTTCAATGCCGCTACCCTGGAACAGACGCTAGACACAGACTAAATACATTCAAACAGATCACGGGACGGGCGAGTGGCAATTGCCTCACGAGGGATCACAATTAGGGTAATTGCACGAGGAAATGAGGTGGGTGTGGCAACACACAGGGCTGGAATCGGGACGGAGGACGCAGATCATGACACGCATTATATTAATCAACACAGGTGTTGGAATGTGCACCATGGTTTTCAACTTAACAGGACTGGCAATTAGGCTTCTGATTGGCTAAAATTGCAGTACAGTGAGTACAATTCTGCCTGTTGGTTTGGCTCTTGTCAGCACATTTTAGCGACTTCATGTGGATGGAAATATTTTAGAACATAATGTTCATGTGGACGGGATTTTTTTTAAAACGGAGGAGAAAAAACACTTTTAAAAAAATGCACGTGTACGTACGTGCGGACAAGGCATCATTTACTGCGCACACCCGCGATATTTAAGAAGCCTAAATAAATGGATGAAGGATTCATGGACCAAATGAGTCGGAAAGGCTGTAAAACGAGAGCGGTGTTTCCGCTGCAGGATAAATGCTGTTGATGGAGCTACAATGGTACCTGTGTTCTCAAACTTGATCCGTTCCGTTTTAATTAATGCTTCTTAAATTGTACACAATACGGTTTTATGGCGACCAAACGGCAGTCAAAAAATTAAATATTTGTGTATAAACATCCAAAGATAAGGAGGTTATTCATTTTGGGAAAATAACATTTATTTATTGACCACAAAACACCGATAAATCGAGCTCAAACGTATGAGAAGCAGAATTCTCCTGCTCTATTGGTTCACCTTGGAAACAACGTAAAATCCACCCATTTTCACCGTTTTCCTGGAATCTGTCTTGGCTTCTAGACTTTAACTGAGAGATGTATGTAGACGGTGATTATACGACATTTAATCACTGTCTGCGTACACGCATGCATGTTTAGAATTCACTACGAATCGTAAAGGTACATAGCGCACTGCATCGAGCCGACGTCGCAAACAGTACTGTTTGTCGTAAAATACTCTGTGTACGCATACTGTACTTTGACACTGAGCACATGCGCAGTCTAACACTGGGAAAGACACACTTAGGCACACATGTAAACTATGCATGAATCGGATCTGGAACTAGTCACTGTTCGACTTATGATATTCAGATCGAGTTCATAGCCAGGGACTTGGCTTGGCAATGAATTGCAATAAACCCCTTTGCTTTTTGGATTCTGTTCTGCCTGGCTTGTGATTCCTTGCTTCCTGCCCTGTTCGCCGGATAGCGAACTTGACGGAATGACTGATCTTCACAGCACACCTCCACATTCACCCCGCTCATCGAAAGTCTTTCTGTCAGCAGCCAGAGATTAAGGAAGAAGTGGCTCCAACTCCTCGCTCTCTCCGGGGCAAACCTCTGTCCTCCAGACAGAAAACACTTAGAGAAAGAGGCGCAGGCAGGACTCTTTCCCGCTCTCTGTCCCGCTTCCGTTCCAGCCAGTGGGTGTTCTGGGATGACACCGCCGCTGTCACCCTGATGCTACCCCCCTCGCAGTGGAGATGCCGCCTCCGTTAGAGGTGTACCTTTACCGGCCGATGCGCCTAGCTTGTAAGGGGATGAGTGTGGTAAGACATGCTATTCCCCGCGTTCCTAGAACTCTGGAACACTGGGCAAGGCAAGCGCTGCCCCTTTAAAACGTCCCTGTTCCAGATCTGCCTGTTCCAGTCTTGGTGACGGCTCTGCCTCCGCCTGCTGCTTCGCCCTAGGAGCCTGCTATGGCCGCAGCTCTGCGTGAGGTTCCAGCGCCACCTCCGCCCACTGCATCCGCCGCCATGCCCGCTCCAGCCGCCGCCACACCTGTAGCTCTGCCCGCTGCAGCCACCGCCATGCCCGTGGCTCAAACTTTCCCCGAACTCTCTGCGCCCGAGGAGGAGCTCGAATGGGACCCCTCAGGGTTCTACCTGCTGGTTGGGAACGGACTCCCCTCCCCGCAGAGGTCCCTGCCTGTCTGTGTCTCGCAAGGGGAGGGGACATAGACGTCAGGCCGGGGTCCCCTGGTTCGCCCTCGCAGACCTTGGATGGGGCTCCAGGGGCGTCTGCGGTTCCTCCGGCTCTAGGTCGGCGGTCGCCTCCGGGTCCCCCTCAGGTGCCGGTCCTCGGTCCCGCCTCCGCTGCCTCTGGGCCCCCCTGCTTCGGCTGCGTGCCAGATGATGCCTTCCCAGACTCCAGCTACGCCTTCGCCTGCCATGGCTTTCCCCTCCTACCTGCCTGCGCCGGTGTTCCCTCCTGCTCCCTCGGCCCGTCTCCTTGGCCTCTGCAGGGTCCCCTGCAGCTCCTACCTCCCTCTCCCCTGCGGCCCCTCCGCCCGTCGCCCACCTGGGCTCCCTCAGGCTCCCTTTGGATGTACGCTTCAACTTTCCAAATTCTTTCATATACTTTTTGTAGTAAATCGTCACCCAGTCTTCATAAAAATTATTATATTTTCTCCGATTTACATATTATAGCCAGCTGAGTACGGAGTGATGACTACATTAGCAATGCTCGTCAGCACAGTTACAGCAGTGAAGGGCAGACAAACGAAAGAAGGGGTTTGAGGGTGAAGACTATCACTACAGAACTGAACAATGCTGTAATATTAATCACCTTTGTGCTGTTATGTGTCTGAGTTTTAAAACGGAGATGCTCTTTTTTTTCTATAGGTACTTGAACTTCATTTTCTGTGTTTGGAGTTTTATTAATTCAGCGTTAGCGGCTCCGGATATGTCCGCCATAGGTAGCCAGTCTCCCCCGCTCCGGCAGCAGTGCCTTCGCAGCAAGGCGAGTGGGTGACGACCCGGCGGCATAGTCGTAAATCCAACCCTAATTCACGCCGGCTCCATTTGCCCATTCGCGTTTCCAACAGGTTCTCCCCACTCTGTGAAACTCCCGCCTGTTGAAAGTGCTCTAGTAATCGGAGACTCTATTCTGAGACAGTAGCGACTCCAGTGACCATAGTAAATTGTCTCCTGGGTGCAAGAGCGACCGACATCTTGGACAAGTGCTGGCTAAGAATAAACATTAATACTCTAAGATTATCATCCACGTTGGCACTAATGATGTCCGATTGAGCCAGTCGGAGATCACAAAATCAAATTTTATGGAGGTGTGCAATCTTGCAAAGAAGATGTGCGTGTCAGTAACATGCTCTGGCCCCAACCCTACTAGACGTGGCGATGAAATGTAGATTACCATGGAATGCAGATTATCATCGCTACATCGCTGGCTGTCGGAATGGTGCCCGATAACGGGTGGATCTTTTGGGGTAGGCCTGGGTTCTTGATGAGGGACGGTATTCACCCCTCACAAACGTGCATAACCGACCGCCTGCTAGCCGCTTAGAGTCGTCACCCAGGGTTCATTGTATTGAGACTGTGTCTGTTCCCCACGTTTTTAATCATGGAAGCCAATTCACCCGTAGTGTGTGCCATAATAACCTAATAAAAATTTCAATGAATCCGTTACTAGAAAACAGCTGCGATGCAATGCTTAAACTTGGACTTTTGAATGTTAGATCACTGGCTCCTAAAGCACTATTTAATAAATTAAATTATTACTGATTTTATCGTAATAGCCAAGCTTCATAAGATGCTCTCACTTTGTGATGCTGAAAAGTTAATATATGCCTTTGTAACTTCCAGACTGGATTACTATAATGTCCTCCTTTACTGGTTGCCTATTTGGGTCCTTACATAAACTTCAACTGGTACAGAATGCAGCAGCCAGAGAACACTAAAAAATTTGATCACATTACACTAGTCTTATCCTCCCTTCATTGGTGACCAGTTAGGTCTAGGATTGATTAGAATACCTTAGTGATCTGCTGACCTTATACAACCCCCCACGCCTACTTCGTTCTCAAGGTGCTGGAGCTACGGCAGGCTGCAGAGCTTTCTCCTATAGAGCTCCTCAGCTGTGGAATGGTCTTCCAGCGGATGTGCGGGATTCAGGCTCACTCTCAATATTCAAGTCTAGACTAAAAACACACCTGTTTAGTTTAGCTTATAGGGACACTAGCTCTAGTTAACTCTTCACTCCCAATCAGACCTATAGTGTGAGGTGTAGAGCTGGGTGGGGAGCGGTGCCATTGGCTTTGGATAAACTGAACTGACAGTGCT
>JABFDZ020000042.1:7441641-7451654 GCA_019775955.2 Pollimyrus isidori
TTTACCCCAGACTACCTTAAATCCAACAAGTTATCCAGCTAAGCAAGAAACCCTGCTTTCTGGAATACCCCCCAGGTTCGTCTGCGGAGGTTTTCTGTTATTTTGTTTATTGGTGCTCGTGATTGTAACTGTGATCACCTGCTAGGTTCACACTGGTGTGGGGGGGGGGGGTGTGTCCTGTGTTGTGTCTGTGTCTGGCCCGGCTCTGCCTTCAGCCAGGTGCCCCTCCATCTCCGCCCTGCGCTCCACCTTCCCGATCCCGGCCACGCCTTCTCCACGGCTCCCTGAGGAGCAAAGGCCGTTGTTCACCACCCCCACAGCTCTCCTCATTACCCTGAATATCGTCGCTTTGCTTCTTTGGTTTTGACTACTGTGTATGACGGTTTTGTTTATTTGGTTTTCTGATTTTCGCCTTGCCCCCTTCTGTACTGGTTCGTTTGCATTTCTGGTTTCAAACTCTTGCCTCGTTACTGAGTGCTCTTTCGCTCGGCCCCTCGGACGCTGTAATTTCGGTTTGTGTGTTTGTTGTGTGTGTGCAAATTGGTGCGTAGGGAGTGACTGCCATTTTTTTTTTTAATGCAAAGTGTGTTGGTTTATTGTTCGTTTGGTAAGGGGTTCTAGGATTGTTGTTTTGCTTCCACTTTGTTTCATTGCACTTAGGTTTAGACTAAATTTGGGACGTGATCGGTAGGTGTTTTTGTTCGCTGTTTTGCTTGTTGCACCAGGTGATTTGTGATCATGGTGTGTATAAAATATTAAAAAGTGCAAAAAAAATACCCCTCTGTTTACTTGTGTTCCCTTCTTCGGTTCCTTGTTTGTCTCGTTCTCCCCTTACGCTTTACCGTTCCTTTCTGTCGGGATCCAGCCCTAGACTGGAGCCCGTAACAGAGTACAGAGGCTAAACACAGGAAGGGTGTTTGAGCAAAGAAAGGCGAGTCTGCGATACAGAGGACTGGGCTGGGATCGTGCTGGTCTACATGAACTGCTGTCAGTTGCCATGAGAGCGCTCAATCGCTGACACTGGGAAGTGTGCAGGGGGGGCATGGAGACAGGGGTAGTGGTATTGTCAGCAGTGTTATGTGGAAAGTTACATTTGGGCAGTGGTGCAAAAACAGGATGCATTAGAGCAGAGGGGTAGAAAGAGAACACCACACATTACCGGGACGTATCCTGAGAGAAAGCCTTGTTTCTCCTGGTCCTCAGCATCTTGGTCTTTGTGATCTTAATATAGTTACCTTGTCAATGCAAGCATGCAGAGAAGGACAGGAGGATGTACTACATGAATAAGCAGAGCCGCATCCATTTGTTTCCCATCAGCCACCGGGGCCCATTCCTGCGCCCCACTGCCCAGACCCGCCCCCACGTTGAAGGCTTGTGCCGCAGTGTGATAAGCCCTGAGGCGGACGGTTGGTTATTTCACCTTATCTCCTCGTGTCAAATCACCCGACGCAACTTGGCATAAGGAGTCCTGAATCAACGGTGCTTTCAGCGAAGGTCCTTTTGTGTATCTAAGTGGACATTTGCCAAATCACTATGGGTGATCCCCGCATCGCATGCGAGGTTCTCTAGCTTTGAAGAGCACGCTGAGGGATGTGTAGGAAGCCTCAAAGCCAAAGGCCCAAAAATAACGATTAAAAGATTCCCACAGATGCACATTTCCAACTGGTATTCACTGAGTAAGCAGAAAGAGCTCAAAGAATTCTATCGTGTGAAAATATCCCGAATAAACAAAAGAAAATCACCCAGTGGCATAGAACAAATACTACATGTCACGTAACACGTCGTCCGTCCCGTTCCAGCCCTGTGTGTCACCACGCCCACCTTGTTCCCTCTTGTATTATCCTGATTGTGATCACCTGTAAGGCGAAAGCCGCTCGCCAGTCCTGTGCTTTGTTTAGTGTATTTAGTCTGCGTCTGCCTATGTCTCAGCGTCGCGGCATTGATGTTTCTACGTCCGTGTTTCACGTCCATTAAAACCCTCGTTCCTGTGATCCTGCCTCGGTGTATTTCGTTCGCCCTGCCCGCTCCCACGGAACGTAACACTACACACCTCCTTCAATATTGTCTTATATTCCACTGAAACCAATAGTTACATCATAAATACTGTAATTAAACAATGTGTATGTGGTGGACAGTGTGTAAGACTGTGTCTAAGTTGGTGTTAAAGAGGAAAACAACAGTTAATGATGAAAAGCACCAAGCATAAAACCTTACCTGGCTGAGAGAGGGGAACCTGGAGAGAAGCAGTTCATTTCTATTGTCTGATGCATTTCATTACATCGTTAGAGTGTCACAAAGAGCCAATCACAGGACACAAGGAACAAGCATACTGGACATGCTGCCGGTTAGCTCAATTGCCTGCCATTGGCACTGGACATACAAAGTATGCACACAGTAGGACTGGGGTTAGATTAGTCATCAATTTTCCATAAAGATTCAAGGATTCAATCACCTTGAATCACCACTGCACCACCATGCCACAACCCTCTAACACTGTCTTATATTATAATATAATAATAGTAATGTAGTCTTCATGAAGCTTTGACGTGCTATTATTTTCCAAAAATAAAATAATCTTTTTAAAAACTATTGTATTATGATTATATATTTTTGCCACTGGGGGCGACGTGTAGCTCTGCGCCTGTGATTAGAAGGACCTTGGTTTAGATCTTCTGGCTAGCAGAGTACTTACAGTGTTACCCTGTAAAATGCTCTGGGGGAGCTGGGCAAATAGCATGACCCTGCACTTTGACCCTGAGTTTCATTCATACTTGTGTAATTGGATGTCAACATGCAGAGCATGATGGGATATGTGCAAACTAAAGAATTTCTGTGCTCTTGCACAAATAGCAAATAAAGTAACATCATTTGCATTGCGATATAGAGAAAAAAAAATCTGAATATGAATTGGGGGGAGCTTTATTCCTTGCAATGTGACAAACAATATAATAATAATAATTTATTATTATTATTATTATTATTAAGAAGAAGAAGCATGCGAAAAGTATGACAGCGTGTGATAATTGTCTCCTGCTGTGCATTGAGAATCCCTGCAGCTTTTATAACGACATCGCCACCCACGTCAGTGTCGTGTAGGAAGACACAGAGCTGTCATCTTCCTGGGCTCCAGCCTAGATATCGCAATCATCCAGGCCCTCAGCAAAATCCCTGCCAAAATATCAGCGCATTCCTGGCCTCCCGCTAGTCTCTGCTTACGATCAGAGCTGGCACGCGGCCCGGTTCTGAAGACCCCGTTCAGGCCTTGGAACAGCGCTCCGCCGACACAGCGCCTAGAAAAACAATATTACTCAATATGGTCCTTCGTGATCAAGTCTGAGCGGTTGAGCCGTTCTACTATTTCGACTGCAGGGCAGAGAATTCGACTAAAATTCAGCACAAATACACCCCGTTGTGTATCTTCTCCAGCTGAATTAGTGCATTATATTTTGAGGTGAATGCCGACGGAAATGTATGCGTCCTGTTCCTAATGAACCATCTCTTTCCTTTACACACGCTCATTTAATGTCATTAAATGAACTAGGCATATTTTGTTTAGATAGCATTTAAGAGGATACTTCTGTTACACAGCATCCAATCTATTGTTATATAGCATAAAATCTATTGTGTTATGTAGCATCTAATCTACTTTCTTTATTCTGTCCAGATAGATCCAATATCCATATCCATATTTACAGTTAGATTGTTTATTATATCCACTTAACCTAAATGTTGGCTACTGTCCTGTTACTAAGTGTTTCTCCTGTGTCTTGTTACCCTGTGTTGAATTACTCAGTCTGCAGGTAATGTGCAAGTAAGCATTTTATTTTACTCAGTACTTGTTCTAGTACAAATGAGAATAAATCTTTTGAATCCTTGAATCTAAAACCTGAATTTAAAAGGCTGGTTAAAGTCAAAACTGTGTAGCTGTGGTTATTTTAGTTAAAACAAGATATAATTCATTAGTACTTTCAAGTCAGGTGGGGTTTTTACTGTCGCGCCAGCCATATTCTGTGTACTGCATACAGTGATGCCAAATATCACAATTCCATTTAGAATTGCCTAGACTTAACAAAGATTCAACCCACCACCACACCAGCCTTTTCTGGCTGCCGGAGTCGGGGAGGTTACACCTTTTTCGTGCTGTCGGAGTCAGGAAGGTTTGGCCTTTTCGGGAGGTTAGAAATTTTCTGTCTGCTGAAGACCAGGAGGTTAGGCCTTTTCAAGCTGTTACAGTCAGAGAGGTTAGGCCTTTTTAGGCAACTGCAGTCAGGATGTTAGGCCTTTTTGGGCAGCTGTAGTCAAAGATGTTAGGTCTTTTTGGGCAGCTGTAGTCATTGAGGCTAGGCCTTTTTGTGCAGCTACCAGTCATGGAGGTTAAGCCTTTTGGGCAGTTGCAGTCAGGGAGGTTTAGGTTAAGGTAGCTGTTTCTTGCAGCCTGGAGGCCAGCACTAAGAGACACAGAACAGGCTTCTACCCATGTACTTAATGAATTGAATTTTGAATTGAATAACCATTTATTGCTGTTGTGTTGCAATACCATGTTACTGGTCAGAAGTATCAGCGAAAAACTGGCCATCAACCTGACCATATACAAACATCACATTATAGGGGTAGACAGGTCAGGAAGACGGGGGATATAGGAAGGACAGAGAAACAGGATTACATGAGGAGAGAGGAGGAGAATAAAAAAACAGACTGTACTCCAGTAGGGAGTATAATGTAGGAACTGAAAAAAACACCTCAGTAACATAAGCACATGATCACTACACCTTACAACATAAAAACTTGCAACAGAGGAGGGAATGGGGATGTGGAGGTAGTCCAGCATAGACACACAGCCATCCGGTCCTGCAGCCATTCAGCGCTGGTCACAGACCCTCCTGTTCACGCTGGGGGTATGAGGCGGCGCAGGCATTGGATTGGGGGAGGGTGTCTGTTGGGGGAGAGGAATGCAAGAGAGTCTCACCGCCTTGTTCTTCCGGAGGAGTTGTTGAATGGAGCAGCGGCCTTGGCCAAGGCCAGTGCTGATTAGGGGGCAGCCAAAAGCAGATAGAATAGGGTTGTTTGGGTTTTCGGGCGAGAAGCTGTAATATCGCAGCTCCTCTAATGTCCACGCTGGTCTCTGCCATCCAAAATCCTCTGCAGAGCTGTGAGCTTCTCCGTGATGTTGTCAAATCTGCGGTCCATAGTCCCAGTGATGTTGTCAAATCTGCAGTCCATAGTCACAGTGATGTTGTCGAATCTGCGGTCCATAGTCCCAGTGATGTTATCCAATTTGCGATCTATAGCCATAGTCTGAGTCCCAACAGCTCTACCAACTGCCGAGCTGCAAGACACACGACCCTCCACTTCTCCCATCCGTCCATCGTGCAGCCAGCCGCGTACGTCCCTGCAGGACAGTCAGGTTCCCCCGAACCTGTGCTTCTCTTCGAGAAGATGGTGTCAGTCGCGTTGAGAGACCAGCTCATCAAATCCATAATTTTCTTAGTTCGAAGACCAGGGCTGAGCGAGTCAAGTATAGACAGTAAGACAGTAGACTGGACGAGACGATGGGAGCCAGCAGGGAAGATAAGGGGGAGGGAGAGGGAGTGAAGAGCGTCCGCCTCCGCTGAGAGCCAAGAGGGAAATGAGGACCCTTAGCATTACCATAGCACGTTATACACGATGTATTGCTCCACATTTTACATTTTACCTTATGTACCCTACAATTACTGATATTCCTGCTTTTTATTGCCTTATTTTATCATTTTTAATTGTTATTTTAATTTTATTTATCTTTTTGTATTATTTTTATTTTCTTTTGAAGCAGGTGGAAAAAGCATTTCATACTCATATGTGTAAATTGTCAGCTAGTGGATGGTACAACGTAAGAACATAACAAATTTACAAACGAGAGGAGGCCTTTCGGCCCATCAAGCTCGTCTGAGGAGAACTTAACTAATAGCTCAGAGTTGTTAAAATCTTATCTAGCTCTGATTTAAAGGAACCCAGGGTCTTAGCTTGTGCTACACTAGCAGGAAGACTATTCCATACTCTAGCTACACGCTGAGTAAAGAAGTGCTTCCTCAGATTTGTTTTAAAATGTTCTCCCACTAATTTCCACTTATGGCCACAAGTTCTAGTATTTAAACTAATACTGAAATAGCGATTTGGCTGAACTGCATCCAGACCCGTTAGAATCTTATAGACCTGAATCATGTTCCCCCTTAGTCTCCTTTGCTCAAGGCTAAACAGATTCGGCTGAGCTAACTTCTCCTCGTAAGACATTCCTCTAAGACCAGTTATCATTCTCGTAGCCCTTAGTTGCACCTTTTCTAAGGCAGCAATGTCCTTCTTAAGGTATGATGACCAGACCTGCACACAATATTCTAGGTGGGGTCTTACCAAGGAATTATATATATGTAACATCACCTCCCTTGACTTAAACTCCACACACCTGGAGATATAGCTCAAACATTCTATTGGCATTTTTTATGTGCCTCTAATAACTCCTCGCTGCTTCCTGTCACTTAACCAGTTTTCGATCCAAGCTGCCACAGTTCCTACACTCCCTGCAGCAAGAGCCGTTTGTGGGGGACAACATCAAAGGTCTTCTGGAAATCTAAGTAGATCACATCGTAGGTCGTTTTGTGATCAATTTCACTTGTAGCTTCCTCAAAGAATTCAAGTAGAATCGTTAAACAGGACCTACCTCTCCTAAATCCATGTTGACTATCCCTCAGAATGTTATTTGCATCAGGTAAACCATGGATTTGGATTATAGCTTCCATCATTTTTCCAGTAATGCTAGTTAAACTGATTGGCCTATAGTTTGCTGGTTTACTTCTATCCCCCTTTTTGAATATGGGTGTTATATTAGCATGCTGCCAATCTGAAGGTACCACAACCGCAGATAGCTATTTCTGGAATATTAAAGTTAAAGGTTGGCTAATAATATCCCTCAGCACTTTTAAAACTAGGTAAGATGCCATCAGGACCCTGCGATTTGTTTATTTTGAGTTTAGCCAGGCTTAGTACCACATCAGCCTCAATTATATGGTCATAGACAACGCCGTATTCATACTAATTGGTGGTAAGTTACTTGTGTTCTCTACTGTGAACACGCATGAAAAATAATCATTAAACTCATTTACTATATCAATTTCATTTTCAATTATAAAGCCCTTACTATCCTGCAAGTGATTTTCAGTGGAGTACCTCTGATATAGGCAGTGGAGTACCAGTGGAGTACCTCTGATATAGGCAGTGGAGTACCAGTGGAGTACCTCTGATATAGGCAGTGGAGCACCAGTGGAGTACCTCTGATAAAGGCAGTGGAGTACCAGTGGAGTACCTCTGATATAGGCAGTAGGTTTACCTTAACTTTTACTTAACATTATGCAAAATAGTTTTTTGGGGGGTGGTATATATTCAGATGTAATAGTTTTTGTCATTTCTTTTCCCATGGGGGGAATGACATCCACACATATCTGATAACATCTCTCGTACTGACACTTCACAATTCTCAGCTGAGAGAATCAAAGAAAATTTGCATTTCCTCTGAAACCCAGAAAACACAAGTATCAAAACCCTTGTTTCATAATTCCACTTTCAAACATGATGAACATATTTGATTTGTGTTAATATGGAAGCCTCAATTTCGGTGCTGTAATTCATGAGAAGATAGGATTCGACGGGCATGACAATGATGCCGTAGCCGGCTGCACTGTCTCTGTGCATCTCTGTACAGCTCCAGTTAGTTGTTCTCTGCCCCAATCCCTAAAGTATCCACAGTATGTCTGCATGTCTCCCTGACACAGACAGACTGACTGACTGATGGCTCAGTTTGACCACATGCAGAATAAGCTGTTGAAAATGGAACACTTGGTTGCAAATTGCCACCAAGTGGAAAAAAATGCTACCTGTGAATAAGGGTTAGAGGCAGATATGTGTCTCCTTTCATTCTTAAGGAAAACTGCAGAATTCTGCTACCTCCCTGCAAAGCAATAAAATGTCTTCTTCTGGAACAGACCTGATACTGAGTTTATATTCCTTACTCTGGCTTCATGATTAATGGTCAATATTGTGGCAAATACTGCTTCTTACCTGAAGAGCCTCACACAGACTCGTAACACGCACTTTGCAAGGCGCGGTCCAAGCGTCTTAGTCTGCATTTTGTGAACAATGCAATATCTTGTAACGACGCAAAAGATTTAGTGAAAATTCCCTTTTTTTGAATAGGTCAGTATATCAAATGCTCTATTTTAAAGCTGAGATTGCAGACCTGCTCATTTAATCTGAGCTGTGCCAAAATGTGTAAGGAGAGAATATATCCTGGGCAAAGATCTGTTTATGAGATAAGAAGTCATGCATTCTAAGCTGACGTAGCCTCTGATTAAATAAAGCATGATGCAAGATAATGGGTCTTGGGGAGAGATTGCTTGAAACGCCATCTTAGCTGAAAGGTCTAAGAATGTCATTTGTCCTTTAGAACATTCAGGAAAATGTAAAAAAAAAAAAGAACCATAAGCCATATAGATGATTCCATGAGCTTCTGCTGATCACCCAAAACCAAAACAATATGAGGAATCTGAAGAGGGAATGTCATGGATATTTTTGGTGGTCTCTGCTCTGTGTGTGTGTGGCGTCTGTCCGTTCTCTCTGTCTGGACCCCTTCCCGCAGATCAAAGACACGCTGCTGGGCTATCTGGCTTCCCCAAATTGCCGTTATTGTACGCTCCCCGCAATGGACTGGCATCCCATCCGGGGTGCGACCCGCCCGTGTGCCCTGTGCAGCCTGGGACTGACCCCAGAAGACAGAAGCGCCCTTGTAATCACAAAACAGCCGATTGTACGTAATTTCACAAGCCGTTCTTTTGCTTGTCGTTTTAATGTTGAAAAAATGATTTGCGGAATAAAAACTATTATTATACGAATAATCTGTTTTTAAAAATATGTAAAAGATACATGCAAAGACCGTATAACAATGTAGGGGTGCGGGGGCTCCACCACACACCAGCAGAGGGCGATCCGCATTAGCTAGAAGGTTGGTAACCATGGTTTCCTCACGGCTTCGCCACAAGCAGTGTGAATAGGAAGCGACTGTCAGCCACCAACTGCCCCTCCCAGGGGGTGGCGCTGTCTTCCCCAGTGCAGCTAATAGCCTGCACTGGAGTGAAGGTCAGGAAGAAGGTTATGGGCTCTCCGCTGACAGAACATTACTGAGCAACCCCTGAGTGCCATACAGCTGCTTAGTAGAAGTGACACTGGGGGACATTCCCTTCACCCCATCATGCTCTCCACGAGACACATGTAGGTGACAGCAGGCTTTGGGCGGCAGGGGTCTCCCAAGGGCCCCAGGACACGGTTTCGTTCCACCAGGTCTGCTCCTGTGGACCTTCTGATCGCAGTCACAAAAGCCAGACAAGCTTAGTCCTCTGAGCCACAAGCCATCAGCTAGAGCTAGAGGTGTATCCCCCTAAATCAGCCCCCATCAACACTGCAACTGATATAAATCTACACACATTTGCCCGTAATACCTGAGTAAATCACATCCCTTCCAGTGTATTTGCCTTTACATTTGTCTCCCCTGGCTTCTTACCGAAAACCATCCCATAATTCATATTTTTACTTTACTTGCCTTACTTACCACAACCTAGATCTCTTTATCTGGGATTGTTTATTTAATGCTTTATCAAAATATGTTTCACCTCCCAAAGTGTGAATTTTTCCCCCTTAACCTTTTTGTAATGATACCCATAGTTCTGTGGGGTGTCTAAATGTTCTCTTGGCAAAGATTCCAGTGTGGTTTGCGGAAAAAAGAAGCCCCTTTCATACTGGTGATTCGCCGCCTTTGCCCTAATTCCTCTCTCTCCACTGGTCGATTTGCCTCCACCATCTGTGTAGCAATGAGGAACAAAACTCCCCAACCTCCTTCCTGCTATTACTTTAAAAGGCAGAGACCGGGGGGGGGGGGGGGGGGGGGGGGGGGGGGGGGGGGGGGGGGGGGGGGGGGGGGGGGGGGGGGGGGGGGG
>JABFDZ020000042.1:7500652-7512157 GCA_019775955.2 Pollimyrus isidori
CCCCCCCCACCTCCCCCCCCAAAAAAGTATCTCTATTAAGAATTAAATGCACAGCATGATACTACATCGTCAATAACCATCCCTCCCATCCTAATCCTGGATGGAATGACGGTGTGGGTGGAATGCCTTCTCCTTTCACGTCACATTAAGGGATCTTTAAGCTGAAGACCGTACAAACCAAGCAGTCAGATATATAATACGCTCCCCCCACCTACACACGCATACGGCTCTCTCCACAGAGTCCTGGATAAGTTTAATTACTTAGCTGATCATTTTACCAGGATTTCATATTATTGCTAGATTTAACATTACAGTAAGCCATACAATTACTTTTCTCATGGTCTTAGCTGCCCAACAGTTCATATTCTGAATAGTCAGGTATGTTTTTTTTGTATTTGAATTATTTTTCCAAGTTATGTCATTGATCAGCACGGGCTGTTGCACTCAGGGTGTCGTGACTTACATTTATAACCGTCTCTAGGTTCTCCCAGTGCTGGGGTGTATAAGCTGTGGACTATGGACTCTTGCCCATGCTGACATCTTCTGTGCTTGCACGACGGGCCGTGTGCCGCGGAATCGACACGCGATACAAGGAGGCCATTGGCGGATGCGAGGGCTGCCGTGCGTGTTTGACGATGTTAAGAAACACGAGTCACTGACTGGAGAAGCGGCTCTTCGGTTACTCTGACACCAGCCGTATACCTGGGGGCACCTCTGGCTTCTGGGATTTAATACGGAGTAGAATGTTGGGTAACACTTTAGCTGAGGGGGCACAAACAATGTGTAGTACACCCTTACTTAACGTATTAATTATTACTTAATGTATTAATTAATGAGAAATTAAGTGTTAGTTACATACTGGTCTCATGTTTGCTTATCATTAATCCATCATAATGGTTCATGTATTTCATATAGTTACTTTTGAAGCAAACATGAAACCAGTATGTAACTAGCACTTAATTTCTGATTAATTAATACGTTAAGTAAGGGTGTACTACACATTATTCGTGCCCCCTCAACTAAAGTGTCACCGAATGTTGTTTTAATTACATTCGCGGCAGCATTTCAGTGCCGGGGTGCAGTTTATTGAGTGTGAATATGGCCTCTTTCCTTTTGTCCCGACTGTTCAATAGCTAGCGCCTCTTATGATTCCATTGGTATGGAGCCGGGAGCTCAGAGCAATAGAGGAGCAGCCATCAACGGGGGAAGGGTTTGAGCATGAAGGAGAGGCAGAAAAGGGCCTTTCTGAAAGCGAGAGCTCATGCAATCAAAAGATATATAGATACTGAGCAGAAATGTCTGACATAAACTCCGCACCCCCCCAGCCACAGAGAATACACCAAATCCCCACCCCCACTGCTAGCTTAACTTTGCTGTGTGTGGTCCAAGACAGAACCATCGAGTAAAGAACGATGAAGGCAGGGTGCTGAACTCAGGTCTGCGCTCTGCAAGAGAGGAGAGGCTCAGGAAAATGACTCTCAATATGCATTCTGAGTACATTTTGGAGAATCTGTTGTTCTGTTCATACTGTCCCTTTTAGAAAATACTAAAAACTGATTTAATGTACTGGTTTGGTGGTTGAAGGTTTGATCAGAAGCTTGATGGCACAAGGCTGACAAGAACTCGCACCCTTAGTAAAATAACCAGCTGTGTTAATGGGTATGAAAATCAAACCACTAGATTAGTAGCTAAATAACTTAAATTTGTTTGAGTCTACAGTTCTTATCAAGAACATCCTTGAGAACCAATATCTTCCAACCTTTCCCAACGAGGACAAGGGAGAAATCTGACGGGATGCCAGTCCGTCACATGGCACAAAGCGAGGCACATATCTGACGGGATGCCAGTCTGTCACATGGCACAAAGCCGGGGACACATCTGATGAGATGCCAGTCCGTCACATGCCACATAGCAGGGGACATATCCGACGGGATGCCAGTCTGTCACATGGCACAAAGCGGGGGACACATCTGACGCGATGCCAGTCTGTCACATGGCACAAAACGAGAGACACATCTGACGGGATGCCAGTCCGTCACATGGCACAAAACGGGGGACATATCTGATGGGATGCCAGTCTGTCGCATGGCACAAAGCGGAGGACACATCTGACGGGATGCCAGTCTGTCACTTGGCAGAAAGCGAGGGACACATCTGACAGGATGCCAGTCCGTCACATGGCACAAAGCGGGGGACTCATCTGACGGGATGCCAGTCTGTCACATGGCACAAAGCCGGGGACACATCTGACGGGATGCCAGTCTGTCACTTGGCACAAAGCAGGGGACACATCTGATGGGATGCCAGTCTGTCACTTGGCACAAAGCGGGGGACACATCTGACGGGATGCCAGTCCATCACATGGCACAAAGCGGGGGACTCATTTGACGAGATGCCAGTCTGTCACATGGCACAAAGCGGGGGACACATCTGATGAGATGCCAGTCTGTCACTTGGCACAAAGTGGGGGGCACATCTGGCGGGATGCCAGTCTGTCACATGGCACAAAGCGGGGGACACATTTGAAGAGAAGCCAGTCTGTCACTTGGCACAAAGCGGGGGACACATCTGACAAGATGCCAGTCTGTCACATGGCACAAAGCGGGGGACACATTTGAAGAGAAGCCAGTCTGTCACTTGGCACAAAGCGGGGGACACATCTGACGAGATGCCAGTCTGTCATTTGGCACAAAGCGAAGGACGCATCTGACGGGATGCCAGTCCGTCACATGGCACAAACGGGGGACACATCTAATTAATGTTCATTACTGTCCCTTTTCTTATGGGATTTAGATTCATTTTAATTGCTAGCATTAATAATGCATTGGGATAGATTCTTTTGCAGAATTTTCTCTACATATAAGCTTTCTTTGTTCATAGCTGGTGCTGGCCACTAAGGGCCTCACATGATATGGCTTCCAGGCAGTTTGCAATCGATGAACATGTCTGTAACTGGCAAATATGCAGGTCTGTAACTGTATGGAACAAGTCCCCAAATCACATACTGGGTAGAAGGCATTAGCGGGGGGGATTCTGCAAAGAAGATGAGAAAAGAAAGTTGCCCCGCCTCCCGGGCTTAGCCCTCAGCCACATTTTTGGATGGCAGTTCCCACATCATCCCCAGCCCCTGAAGACTGCCTCACAAATTGTTGTTAGTTTTGTTTTCTCTTATAACATCTGTCAATCCTCCAAAAGAGCTTTATAAATAGCCGTCTTCCAGAGGGAAAAAAACGAAAACCAAAAGCGAACTAAGTCCTGGCTAATTACAGCCTTCCTCCAAAGTAACCTCAATGGGGAGCCAGTTTAGCTACTGCTCAGAGGTTTGCATGGCAGTGAGCTGTGAAGGGGGCGTGGCTTGGAGGCACTGTCAGGGGCCGGCGGGGGTTTGTATTACGAAGGGGGCGTCGCCTGGAGGCACTGTCAGGGGCCGGCGGGGGTTCGCATAGGGAAGGGGGCGTGGCTTGGAGGCACTGTCAGGGGCCGGCGGGGGTTCGCATTGGGAAGGGGGCGTGGCTTGGAGGCACTGTCAGGAGCCAGCAGGTGTTCGCATTGGGAAGGGGGCGTGGCCTGGAGGCACTGTCAGGAGCCAGCAGGGGTTCGCATTGGGAAGGGGGCGTGGCCTGGAGGCACTGTCAGGAGCCAGCAGGGGTTCGCATTGGGTAGGAGGCATGGCTTGGAGGCACTGTCAGAGGCCGACGGGGGTTTGCATGAGGAAGGGGGCGTGGCTCGGAGGCACTGTCAGAGGCCGACGGGGGTTTGCATTAGGAAGGGGGCGTGGCTTGGAGGCACTGTCAGGAGCCGACGGGGGTTCGCATTGGCAAGGCGGCGTGGCCTGAAGGCACTGTCAGGAGCCAGCAGGGGTTCGCATTGGGTTGGGGGTGTGGCTTGGAGGCACTGTCAGGAGCCAGCAGGGGTTCGCATTGGGTAGGAGGCGTGGCTTGGAGGCACTGTCAGGGGCCAGCAGGGGTTCGCATTGGGTAGGAGGCGTGACTTGGAGGCACTGTCAGAGGGGGCGTGGCTTGGAGGCACTGTCAGGGGCCAGCGGGGGTTCGCATTGGGAAGGGGGCGTGGCCTGGAGGCACTGTCAGGAGCCAGCATGGGTTCGCATTGGGTAGGGGGCGTGGCCTGGAGGCACTGTCAAGAGCCAGCAGGGGTTCGCATTGGGTAGGGGGCGTGGGTTGGAGGCACTGTCAGAGGCCGACGGGGGTTCGCATTGGGTAGGGGGCGTGGCTTGGAGGCACTGGCAGGGGTTTGCACTGGGAAGGGGGCGTGGCTTGGAGGCACTGTCAGGGGCTGGTGGGGGTTCAATTGCAAGGATAAAGGAAAAGCCTTGTTTGATGGGGAGTGAAAGGTATGTCATTAGTCATTGGCCTCTTTCCTCATGGGCCTTGGTGATCATTGCTTATCAAGGCCCTTATATTTTACCAGGTTAGATACTGGATAGGTGATTGGGCATTGCCTGGACATACCAATTTGAGATTTTAGTGACAAAATGGACACCTGCCTGATATGGTTGCAATGATTAACCAAAACACTGAATACTCTGCACTCTATATAACTGTCGCTAGGGCTGGGCTGGCTGGCTGAAAATGGAAATGAAAACAGAAAGAAACACTTCATGATAGCTGGAATTTACGTGCCACAGTCAAGGAGCTAATGTGCACAGAGCAAAACAGCTCCTGGGCTGTATAAGCAGGAAGTAAACGATAGCATCACTGATTGTATTTCTCCAACCTGATATGACTCAGCATGGTGGAAGGCAATGAAAGACAAAAACAGCATGTTGTGAGCTTGTCTGTTTTACTTTATTGTTGTTTGCAGTCATTTCCTATTATATTAAGTAAGATATATACAATCGTATGAAAATCAATTGCCTGGTAGAGTTTGATATGACACTACGGAGTGACAGATTAAAACAGCTTATCCCATCCAATATGAATCACATATTAAGGAAACATTGAGCAATTGTTTTAGAAACAAATAGTAATGGGCATAATGGTCCATGTTGTTTTTCATGTGCACCAGTGATGCTTATTGCAAAAGTATACCTTCAGCGGTAAGCCAAGGCAGGATGCGACACCTATACCTCTCCGCTCAATAATGGACGAGGCTGAAATATCAGCCCGACACCCAATACTTCTCTATGGTTTATCGCTACATGCCAGCACAGTCAATTGAGAAGTGGCCGCCTCAATAATTCAGGGCAAATCAGTTTAGAGAATTTTCGCCCCCTAACTTCGTTCATTTCCGTGCGTGAGATGAACGACTTACATCTGGGGACTGAGATGCGTTTTCGCTATTAGAAAAAGATCTCGCTGGGTCCTGTACCCCTTAAAAGCCTTTGTTTCGATTTCCAAGCGCCTCAGAGAATCATGGCATCATGGGGTATGGACTAGCTGGCCTGGCTTACGTTTGCCTGATATTTTCTCTCCGCACCTCGCAAGGTAAGGGGTTCAAGACAGGGTTGCCGACTTTGGTCAGCTGACTATAGTGCACACTCATTTACCTGTGTGTAGCAGTTTTATTACCTTGTAAATAGCCTGTAAGGTTTGCAAACTGCCCCAGTGCTTTTGACGTAGCTAATTCTAGGTTTATAATGGAATAATACAGATTTGTAAGATTTCTTGCATGGGCCTGATTTATGGGAGTATAGAACCCTGTCAAGATAAGGAATAGTGCTTCATAACCGCAGTATCTGAGCGTTTTCTGTACACAATCTTATTGGATCCCCTGCTGAAAAAAAACAGTTAAAAGCCAGTTTGTGCTGGTAGCTGGTTCTAGCTGGTTTTAGCTGGTTGGTGAGTCAAGAGTTAGTCATTCTGATATGACCAGCTAAACTAAGTAGAATACCCAGCTAAACCATCAAACCATCAAGCAAAAACTTACCTTTAACTGGTCAACTACCGTACGTTGGTGAACCAGAGGAACGAGGTGCTTTTTCAGTAGGGTTGGCATGATTTTTTTGAAAGGTGAGATGTATCCCTACATGCAGAAGTAATCATAGCATAGCAAGGAGTAACGTCATCAGGAAAATGGAGCTGCGAATAACTAGCAGCGGAGAAAAAACTCGGGATCACTGCAGCTATTTAAGAACCAAAGGAATTATTACCTCATAAAAGGCAGAATGTTTGAGGGATGAAGTAATTTTACTTGTCTGTGGTGCAGTGAGTGCAGATTTGATGTTCGGTATGGGAGAATGGTATTCTACTGCTGAGAACCAGTGTAATATCATCTCAGATACATTTTCATAACTGGCGGGCAGTGAAGTGACTGAGGAGTGCAGGTGATTTTCCTGCATGAAAATTCAGCCCGTAAAGGACCAAAATAACACATTGTTTGTTTTCAGCAAACTAAGGGCATTTTAACGTTGTCTTTTGATACTAAACATGATATTAGACTAATTAACTGCCACTAACGGACTAACACCAAATAAAAAAGGCAATATTGAACTGGTTTTAGTGTTTTATATCCACTTTTTTTTTTTTAACGCGGTGACAATCGCAAACTCATGAACGACAATCGATCATTCCGGCTAGCTTTGGCGAGCTTCCTGATTGTGTCGGTGCGCTCGCGTTAACAGAAAGTGCGTCACCTAATGCCTACATCCACTCACACGTAGGTTTGGATATCCTGGACCCCGGGGAGGTGGTCTACATACATGTCCAGACCAAAGGTGTGGTGGGTCGCTCCGTGATCCTGGAGTGCGGCCCCACGCTGCCAGACGTGTATATCTGGGGTTTCACCATGCCGGGCACAGAGAAGATCCGCGCTGTGGTCTACAATTTCGGCCAGGGCCCGAAATTGCAGTCGCTGGCCAAAAGTCTGGGTGACTTGAACGTGATCTCGAACACAGCCTCTCTGTTCATCGACAAGCTGCCCCTGGCCGCTCACGGCCTCTATACCTGCCAAGCCCTATACGACACCCCCCAGGGGGCCAAGCTCATCTACTATTACGTCCAGCTGGCTGTGCTCGGTAAGAGAAACCTGCATTATCTATTCTGTGTCACAAAGTACGTATTTTCCCTCATTTCTTACTTTTATGGTCTAAATCAGGGTTATTCAAATCACGGTCCTTGAGGTATGAGCCCTGCTGGTTTTCCAGCCTTCCTTTACCTGTCAGTCGGGTGTGAAGCCTCTGACCAATCAGAATCAGCAATTATTTAAACTAACTACCTGGGAGAACAGAAAACGAGGCCTGGATTTGGAATCGAGGTCCAGATTTGAAGAACCCTGGTCTAAATCCTAAAATGACCAGGTGTGTATGGCTCAGTGTTTCAGCCCCTTCCGCACTGATACAGGCAGGGACCGACAGAACAAGTATGCAAGGACACATTCGCTGGATCAAGGTGGAAATGTGTGCTTTGTTGACATAACGGGGCACATGTGCACGAAATAAATACATATTTGTTGCGACACAAAATTACACTGCATTTTAACCTTTATACTGCAAATATATGCTTGTCTTCTGAATGACGATCCCTTGATAGAGCCGAGGGAGGGAAAGTTGCAATATATATTCTTAGCAGTCAGGATACGGACATTATTCCTTTTTTCATTCTTTACATTTTTGTGCGGCCGGATATTTACTCAAGCCGCTGTCGCCACACCCGTCGCCGCGCTCGCTGTTGCCATGGTCACCATCATGCCTCCCACTCCTCCTTCTCCTCCCCAGTGCCGGTGTCCAAGCCGTACGTCATAGTCAGTGACAGCTCGCCGGTAGAGGGCACAGCCGTGTGGATGCGTTGCGGCTTGGAGAACGGCACCAGCCCCGTCCGCTACATATGGGAGCGGGAGAATCGGGACGGCGCACTTGCGAATCTGGCCGAGGGCAACGTCAACCTGCTCAACGTCACCAGCGTCAGCCGCAACCACACGGGCTGGTATCGGTGTCTGGCTTCCAACGAGGTCAACCAGCAGCGCAGCGACCGCATCTGGCTCGACATCATCTGTCAGTGACGGCCTTTATTTTATTTACTATCGCCGCTTTGAATTTTCAGTGTCTATGATGCCTTGAATCCTTGCGCTAACGTGTCGGATTCTTGAGGCTCCGCCCTTTTGAGAATACCTACACGCAGGCAGGCCTGAAACACAGAAGCGGGGTTACTCAAGCTGAAACCTTCTTGTTTTC
Source organism: Pollimyrus isidori (assembly GCA_019775955.2). Taxonomy (NCBI): domain Eukaryota; kingdom Metazoa; phylum Chordata; class Actinopteri; order Osteoglossiformes; family Mormyridae; genus Pollimyrus; species Pollimyrus isidori. Next base: position 7,508,781 of record JABFDZ020000042.1, read on the forward strand.
CTCCGCCGCAGACGGGCCTGACCCCCCTCGCATAGACATCACACCCTACTCCGTGACTGAGCGCGGCTACTCGGCCCTGGAGAGGGAAACAGTATCCTTGATGTGCCAGGCTTCCTCCAACCCGCCCAGCCAGTATGTCTGGTTTTACAACAACTCGCAGGTGTTCACCGGCCAGCAGTTCACCATCACCAAGATCCTCCGGATGCACACCGGCCACTACTCCTGCCTGGCCCAGAACACGTACCTCAATACCCGATCCAAGACCACGATTACCCTCACCGTCTACTGTGAGTCCCTGCCAGCCTCACTTACCATTTGCTCTCTGATGTTCTCGTCTCCAAATCCATGGCTGATCAGCCACAGATCTGTCATCCTCTGCTTGCTATCGTCTCATTTCCCAGTTACTTTTCTTCTTTTCCTTGCCTATCAATATAACACATTTCCTTCTAGAAGCTAAGCTTTCCTGGGCCTACAATTTCCCTCACTCCGTCACCCATAAGCACCCACACGTACACAGAAGCACATATACACAGTCACCGCGAAGGTCTCTTTCCACTGCCGTCGGATATGGGATGAGCAGAAATCCTCTCTCCCGGGGAGCCTCCAGGGACCAGGTGATGGAACTAAACGTCATTTCTGAGACTGAAAGGTATACAGCCGCTAAGAATATCACTCCGTCACGTTGCCAGGGTGAGGAGCCTGCTCTCATAGTGTTGCTAACTAACAATTGTCCGCTTTATGCTTTTGCGGAGTCACTAATTTGACTTTTACTTCCCAGTGCTGGTTATGAAGACTCCATTTGTGCTGTACTCTTCCTGTCAGAGATTCTGGACCAATTCTTGACCACTGCGAACACAGATATATATATATATGTACATCTTTTCTGAAATATTTTATACTACTGTGTTTTTTTTTTTAGCTACACCTGTCTTTTCTTTGGAATTTGAATGATATATTCTATCAATTTCTTTATAAATTATTTATGAATTTATGTTTATACATGTCGAGAGAAGTTTAACATTCTGCTATCAGTCGGTTCCATAACTTCAGGTTTAAGGATATAATGTGTAGAATGTGCTCAGAATGTAATATCATCTGGTTGTCAATAATTAACTGAACCCTGGGCATCTTCTAGGCTGAAGCGTTTCAACTGGCATCTCATCTTCGTTAGTGGAACTTGTCGCTCAGGTGGTTTAGAGCAAAATATGGAAGAATCCCCTGTACAATACAAGATGCCTCTATAGGACATTCCACATAGAAATGCTGTTACTCAATTCAATTCAATTCAGTTTATTTTTCTGTAGCGCCCTTCACAACAGAGTTGTCCCAGGGCGCTTTACATGGGTGTGTTAGAACACATTGATATACATATAAAATTAGATGCATAAGACAGAAGAAGGACAGTATACCTGTTACTCGTGAGCAGAGATGGTGCACTCTCTGTTACACTATGATCCTGTCCCTACAGATCCACCAGATGGAAATCCCACTTGCACAATTCTCCCCACCAACAACTATACAGACCTAGCCCTCTGGTGCTCCTGGGAGGGGGGCTACCCACCAGCTTCCCTCCGCTGGACCCCCTCTCTTGTCACTGACAGTGAGCTGGGATATTCCCTAAGCAACGCCTCGCTGATACGGCCCGGTTCCATCACTACGAATAACTCCGTCTTCACCTGTCATGGCTCTCACGTGGCGCTGGACGCCCCCTACAGGTGCAGCGTATCTACATGTGAGTGAACCGCTATTTCTTGGCAAAGAAAAAAAACAACGGAAAAGGCACTTGGTGCCATGACGTTTTCACATGATGATGAAATATTTACACTTTTAAGTATTTCAGGATTTTTATTTGTCACATGCGATATGTATACACCTGTCAGCCATAACATTAAAACCGCTGACAGGAAAAGGGAATGATAGGTACCAAGCCAGAGTGGTAAATGTTAAGGGAGCCGTATTATATTAGGTAAGAGAACAGTCAGTAGTGCAAGGATCTGAATGATTTCATCAAACTGTGAGGGCTAAACAACTGGGTCCAAAATGGCAGGTCTTGTTGGGTGTTCCTACAATGCAGTGGTCAATATCTATCAATCTTGGTCGAAGGAAGGTGAACCGGTGATGGGGTCATGGGCGGCAAAGGCTCATTAATGCACGTGGAGAGTGAAGGCCAACTCATCTGGTCCCTTTCTGCAGGAGAGCTACTGTAGCACAGATTGCTGAAAAGGTTAATGCTGGCTATGATGGAAGGGTATCAAAGCACCCAGTGCATTGCAACGCGTTGCATATGGGGCCGCATAGTCACAGGGCGGTCAGACCAGTCAAAGTGCCCATGCCGACCCAAAACACCTGCAATGGGCAGGTGAGCATCGGAACCATGGAGCAATGGAAGACGGCGGCCTGGTCTGATGAGTCACGTAATCATGCTCACCTGTCACGCCTATGTGAATGTGTATCTGGGGAAGAGATGGTACCAGGATGCACTTTGGGAAGAAGACAAGCTGGCGGAGGCAGCGAGATACTCTGGGCAATGTTCTGCTGGGAAACCTTTGGTCCTGGTATCCATGTGGATGTTACTTTGACATGCACCACCTACCTAAACATGGTTGCAGATCAAGTTCACCTTCACGGTAACGGTATTCTCCACTGGCAGTGGCCTCTTCCAGCAGGACAATGGACCCCGCCACGCTGCAAAAATTGGATCATGAAAATGAGTTAATCATCAACCATCTGTGGGATGTGCTAGAGAAAGAGGTTAGATCCATGGAGGAGCCACCTGTTGTCTAAGACGACTATAAGGATGTGTTGTGTGGGGTCAGACACCACAGGGCACCTTCAGAGGTCTTGGGGAGTCGATGAACCGCAATGGCTCAGAGCAGTTTTGGTGGCATGAGGGGGACCAACTCAACATTAAGCAGGGGGTTTTAATGTTATGGCTGATCGGTGCAGTGTCAGACTATAAGTTGCAGTGAAATGAAAGGTGATCGTAATAAAAAAAAATCAATAACAGAATAAGACAGTGGAAAAGTGATGTATAATAAAAATGAAAATAAGAAAAGAAATAAAAATGAAATGGTTGAAATATAGTTCACAGTGCATATGTAAGGAGCGAGTACTGAAATATAGCTGTCATCACACGGTGTATTACACACTGGCCTGATTGTACAATGGACTGAGAATCACTGCTAATACTGTATATACTTCTCCTCTTAACTGCCTTGCTATTTAGGCAATATCATGACATAACTTTCGTTATTTATTTAAACACCCCGATAATGTCTACTATGTGGGAATATCCCTTGCGTTCAGATTTGGGGGGGGGGGGGGGGGGGGGGGGGGGGGGGGGGGGGGGGGGGGGGGGGGGGGGGGGGGGGGGGGGG
>JABFDZ020000042.1:7553492-7564024 GCA_019775955.2 Pollimyrus isidori
ACCACCAATGCCAACATCTGGATTTGCTTGCATTTACTGTTTAGTAGCCATGGTTTATTTTTATACTGAAATACAGTTTGAAATACAGGACTAACAAATTTCACTTGCACAACTATTTATACCCAATATACACAATCGTCTAAATAGGGGGGAGGGTCATCTTACGCAGCCTTATAGCGTGTAATTACTGGCATGGCACAATTCATTTACACTTTAATCCCAACTTAATCCAATGTCTCTGATAAGTATTTATTGTTCATTTATATTCTGAATCAGCCTAAACTGGCAACTTTAAGATTCAAAAACTAAAGGTGCTATCGAAATATATTTGGATTATAGTAATAGCGGCATGTGAAAGGCTTTCTGTTCATCTCTGATGGAAGACAATGGTGGGAGATTAACAAGGTATAAAATACACTATATATAAAAGGCATCCTGAGGCCTCAGTGCTGTGTGTGTGTGTGTGTGTGTGTGTGTGCGCGTGCGCGTGTGTGTGTGCGCGTGTATATGCCCCCCCTGGGCACCCCACCACGTTGCCTTACGCTGTTTGTAATGGGCACCCCCCCCCCACCACAATAAGCAATTTTAATACTTACTCCAAAAAAAGAAAAAAAAAAAAAAAAAAAAAAAAAAAAAGAGGAATGGCAGATAACTAAATATTTCACCTCCTTCCCTCTTTTCTCTGTACATAAAGATGCCCGTTTTCCATAAAGACTGTCAGAAATACACTGGCGTCTTCATAGCAGAGGGGGAAGCGGGGCCTCCGTTCACCTCAGTACCGCTTGGCATCCTTACATAAAAGGAGCCCCTATACAGTTCCATAGAAAAACGGTCAAATGTATAAGAAATGTTACTGGGATAGATAATCGTATCGCTTTCTTTCTGAAAAGCCTGAGTAAACTAGGCATGAGCAGTTAGAACTCAGAAGACTAGTTAAGTATGCTAGTTATGCACGTGTTAATGTTTCATAATAGGTGGAGATTACAAAAGTTATCTGAAAACCTGAAGCATGTTAAAGCAAAAAAAAAAATACACTTGTTACATAATGAAAATGTTGATATGCTTAAATTACGTCAAGCTTCTCGAGTTCCCTCAAGTGTTGATTTCACAATCGCAGGCGACACAGACGGACTCGAAATGAACATAACTGATAAGTTGATGGTTTACTTTCGACATACCTGGATTGTACAAAGTACCAGCATGAGTCTGTGACCTGCTGACAGCCCACAGCTACACAGCACCTGCTCCCTCTTCCCTCCCCGAAGGAGACTAAACATTGTGCTGATGCACGTTTTTAAATAAGTCCTTGCAATACATTTCTCAATGTAGACCGATTACTCAAAAAGCTATACGAGAGAAAAAGAAAAAAAAAAACACTTTGTCAATGTAAAAGAAAACAGAAATGCAGACTTCAACCAGATTTAATTAATTGTGAAATCACGTCCACTGCACTGTAGGCAGCCAACAGAGAAGACAATGCTGTAAAATAATGAGGAAGAGTGGAATGAGAACAGCGGAATGAGAGGAAGAGTGGAGTGAGAAGAAAAGTGGAATGAGAGGACAGCCAGGAGTTTAACACTCTAATAATGTAATGAAAAACAACTTCTTATTCTCTTCGCTAGAGATAGGAGATGGAACCCGGTTCCACAGTGATGCGTTACTGAGATGAACCTGCACCGGTACATCGGAGGCTCTAAAGCATCGCTAAACCCACTCGGTGTGTCCGTGGAGAAGACGCCCTAATTTAATGGGGACATAATGGAGACGTGTATTCTCTGCACCAGGCCCACAGGACACACGAGCAGCATCACCCTGGACCCCTCACACCCGGCTCACTTCAGCTTCTCCCCTCTGGGATGAGATTCTGGTCTCAGGAAAAACCTCAAGGCTTCAAAACTCTGTGAGACGCAAAAATGGCTCCGGTCCCCAAACATTGGCCCTCCTGAACAACTAAACTGACCCAGATCTATGACAAAAATATAACATTGTGTACTTTATACTTGCCTGTTTATAAATGAATTATTTGCTATTTAATGTTTATTGTCAAATGTTCAAATCTTCAAAAGGTAAAATCACTGAACTCCGCCGGTTCTCATATGTCACTGCGAACACTTCAGTGCCAAGTTACATGGCCAACAGGGTTCGGTCTGATTCCAAAAGACATCTGAAAAAAGTGATCAGAAGCAACGAGAACATTAAGACAAAACATTAAGAGACTGAAATGCTCTCCAGTGAAACAATAAAATCAGTTACAAAAAGTTACTTTTTATACTTTACTAATATTTTTGACAGCCAATAACCATTAAGCTGTACATCACAGCACTTTCATCTGAGGAAGCATCCCAAGCAGAACAAATCGGACAGCTTAAAAATCGCAAAATCAGTATGACAGTATACTGCAGTTGTGCACATTTTAATGTTCTTTCTGCAGGATGGCCAGACAACCTCACAGACTAATCCACTAAACCACACCCCAGTATGACGTGAAGAGCTTTCATCTACTGCTGTCGCTGCTGATGGGTCTCAAGGACTCCGCAGTATGAGTTCCACTCTCCATTTCTACAGACGTTGTGGTCATTGGTATTGATGACTCATATTGATAAAACTAAATGAATAATCTGAGGACTTCAAGAAAACACCTTGCGCTTTACAATCAAGATTAAAAAAAATAAACATTTGCTTATTTTTGTAATGAAGGCTCTGGAATATTTTAACACAAAAAGCCACATCTGGTTTAATAATTAACACATACAAATTTCACTCATATTCGAATCTGATAAGACTAAGACTGCATTTCTACTATTACTAATTTTAAGGGTCTTAGTCCAAGAACAACAATCATTCCAAAACGGACACTGACAAATAAGGTTGTACGGCATTAATCTGGAAAATCGAGATATGTCCCTCCCAAACGATGAGATGCTCAGTTTCGTATTCATAAATCCACACATAAACAAAGCAAAAATAGAACCTAAAGGTCTCGCTATTTCTACTTCACAGATGCCTTCAAAAGTTTCCATAATTCCACCTCTGCCTTTCATTATGTGGTACAAAGGGTCATTTTGTGCACTGGGACCGGGGTTCCTAACAGCACACATATCAGCGCTGAAACACACGTCCAAAGTGGTCCACTTACCACATGCCTATTCTACAGGTACAGATGCTTATCATTAGCCCATGCAACCTAATTGGCTAAACATTATTTCTAGATATTCAGCAGTGACCAGTCACTGGCCAGGAAAGCTCCAGACCCATTAATGATTTATTAATGTCTTGACGTGGACAATCCAAGGCAAATGTTTTGAAAAACTTTCTGAAAGAGAGGCAACTCTTATACTCAAATCAAAATTATAACCGGTGTACAAATTCTGAGTAAGTAAAAGAATTTACTTATGGGAACAAAAAATAAAAATGAATACATCTAGAATACAGTTTATTAAAACTGTAGCAGTGATTCAGACTGCATTCACTAACCATATTCTCAGTGGCAAATTTATTGCTAAAACAAATAATGTAAATTGTGCAAAGCCTCTGACAATGCAAGTTGTTTTATACAGGACATTGCCTAGGTCTATCGATGGGTGAGATATCATACCACGTGACCAGATGGGTTTGTTTGGTTATTTATGTTGGCTTTCACCATGTAAACAAATAATTACAGTAGTAGCTGTTCATGATCAGTCTGAGGCTGAATCGTTTTAGAGCAAGTCCCTAGCACGCCAAATAGATGTGTTTGCAGGTTCTACTTAAACACTGGGTTTAGTATATTCATAATAACTCATATAAACAATAATAAATAAAAATGCATTTAGATCCATGGTAAGACAGACAGCAAAGACAAATGTTTACCGAGCATAAATAACTTTGCAATGCTAATGTTTAGAAAATACCATACAAACTTCATCATTATTCGGAAAGTTAATTTTTTTTGTACTACGAAAATACTCAGCCTGTGTTCGTGCAATCATTATTATGACTACAATATTGACAAATCAGAGATCAACAAGCGGCAAACATCCGTTGTCTTTGTAACCTTTTTATCCTTGAAGCAATAGGAGAAATGACAACAGAAACAGAAGATAAAACCAAACTACGTGAAGTCAAATAAGAAATCCGGGTTTAAAACGTTTCCTATCATACAGTTTATGGGAAAAAAATATAAAGAGATAAAGAAACATTGTAAAATACTAGTCCATTTGGTCTTGTGCTTTCACTCAGATTCATGGGGTAAATTGGATCACTTCTGTCTCGTTATATCTTTATATTACAAACATATTCCTCACTCTCTCCAAAACTTGTGGCTGCAGAAAGGCAGTTGTTAAACGTACACCACCATTCTCAACATATGGCCGTACACTAGCTAACGCCCAAATCCCAAAGTGTGTAAGTGCAGTCATATCTGCAGAAGTTATTCCTGGATGCGCTCTATTTCCAAACATATTGAAGGGCTGCTGCGACCCGAAGCTGGATACGCGCTTCTGACAAACCTCCGGATGGCTTCCTGACAGTCGTTACACACTGGTCTCTCACCACAAACCAACTACTTTCCAAACTTTATTACAGTTGCATGTACAGAGAACTTGCTTTGTGATGAATGCAGTACTAATTACAAGTCATCATTGCGCTTTTTTAAAGTCCTAAAATGCTAAATATTCCACACAACCCAACGATGCTGCAATGTTATCAATCATATTTTGCTCCATAAATTTCTTCTTGCGTTTTATCAGCCAACTCTAAGAATAAGTACATCGCATCTCTAAAACGGTAATATGTATTTAGACCATTAATCTATTAAATAAATGCTATACAGACTACCAGTCTAACAAATGAACTAACAGTGTAAGAAACCGAGGTAACACTGAAGGGGAAAACATTTCTTGTGGAACAATTGGGAAGGAAACGAGCCTGTACTCGGTGTACTGCTACCAAACTTATTCTATAAGAACCACTTTAACAGAAGAATATCCTACACCGTGAAAAATGACATTACACATATACAATTTCTGCCTAAGGTACGATAATAAACCATTTCAATAACTGTTTAGTTTCAAGGAAATTGAGGAAAAACGGCAAAAACGGTAACCCTGTTTGGGAACATTTTTTCCGGTACCATTTACCGCTATATCCCAACAAATGGACATTTGTTGTATGCCTACCAGTACCTTCTTCATCCATCACTCACCTCGCACTAGATGGGTCGGATTGCAGCCAGTGGGAGGATTTGAGAGGAAAAAACATAGTGACGGTAAAAAATCCGAACGGGTCCGTCCATTAGATACGGGCTTGAAAGTCAAAGACAGATCAGAGTTAGAAAGTAAGAAAGTAGCCGAGAATGTGGGTTTTCTGCGCCTGTAAGCGGCTGGTGACGCGGGAATCGGCTGCCGAGAAACTGTGCTACAAGAAGCCAGGTCGCATGTGGCAGTATTATAGCTAGTAAACTGGGAGATCGCCGCCTGCCCCCTCCCTCCCTGCCCCCCGTCACATCGCCTGCTCTCTCTCTCTCTCTCTCTCTCTCTCTCACACACACACACTCGCGCTCCAAAGTGTCTGAAAAATAAAAGAAGTGGCGCCTATCTGTCAAATTTCAAGTTTTATTCCATAGAACCTACCAGATAACTCGAAGAGAGCTGAGGGTCCAACAAAACCAGAAATCCGCAAAACGCACACTTCCCCAGGCTTTCTGCGAAATAAAAGACATGCAAATATCCAGCGCTATAAAAATATATTCCTAATTAACTTTGTAATAAACCATACTGAGGCAGGCAGAAGGTCGATCCTCATAACCTTTATCTCGTAACTGCAAAATTTACTCTATACGGTTTCCTGTTTAATTCAGATGACTTTAGTAAGTCATACAACAACTTATGTTTCTCTTTATTGTTGTAAGAAGCTAAGAACCTCAAAAATCACATCCCCTGTGAACATTCTAGTAACTGAATAGCAACATCGCCACAACCTTTTCAGACAATTTAATTGCTATAACTGGACACACGTGGCAGCTGTGGATAAATTAACGTATAAGAATCTAAAAACTATTATTGTGTAATCAGTATAAGATTACTGCAGGAATAATCCTGAATGGAAAATATAACATTTGTAAATCAAAAGGCAATATAATTATGACGTAGTTGTTTGGATTTCATTTTTTTATTATTAATTTTTAAACAATGACCCACTTTCAAAATTGTATGCAACACAATTCGATCTCGCACCGAACTAATCTTCCTGCCGAAAATCACAATGCTTCAACTGTACGTGAATGAATGACAATCTGCACTCAGCGGCCAGTGAATTAGGTACCCTGATTCTTAATGCAAACAGCCTGCTCGTCAGTCATGGCTGCGGCTGAATACTGCACAACCGCAGGAATAAGAATTGCATTAAGCATTAGGGCAGCTAAGATGGCCGATCTCAGCAAATATGTATGTTGTGTTATAATTGGTGGCGGACGCTGTAGCGCCAATATCTCCAGAACAGGTGTCTTGCTGGGATTTTCGCCCGCTGCAGTGCCTCAGCGCATACAGAGAATGGCGCAACAAGCAAGAAACCCTCAGTCAGCAGCAGGTCTGTAGATAAACGCACCTCGTTAATGAGTGGGGTCAGCGGAGAATGGCCAGACTCCTTAAAGCTAATAGGAAGGCCGTAAGTGCAAAAATAACAGCTCGATACAATAGAAGTGTGTTGGCTTCTCTAAATGCACAACTCATTTACCTTCGGAGCACTTCTCAAAGTAAATGAGGGTCCTACCTGGAACGAGTTACGCGTACCTAATAAAGTGGCCGCTAAGTGAATGCCGTTTTTGTGCTTATTTGTAAAAATGGACTAGAAATAAAATAAGTTCCCAGAATTTAGTTGCAGATGGCTTGTCAGACTTGGCCTCATTATATGCAAAAACATGATCAGGGGGGTGGCTATTGTGATCATGCCACCCCCCCGTAATAATTTGCTCCGCATGGTCACAACACAAGTATTGCATTCGGAGAAAAGAGCCACTTTGGTCCCTAGAAAGTTCAGGTGGAAATGGAGTTGCTTTTCAGGAGAGAAACACTCCGAGCTTGGCAATGCCAAGTTAATCCAAGAATACAGTAAATGCCTTTTTCATAAAAGGGAAGTTATGAAGCCCACTGCCTGCCTTCCCAGCATGCTCTGCTTTCAAATAACTACGGGAGGGACTGGGCTGGAGCACTAAACCTTTACTTCATCCACAAATCAAATTGAGAAACGTAGTCCAGATGTTCATATCTCATTTAAGGTCCTAAATCCACAGAGGTTCAAACGTAATTCGCTTTTTGGATCTTGTGAAGGTATTAAAATGTTACTTTTAATGTAAGGAGTTGCAGTGTGTTCCTTAATCAAGATTCATCAGATTTCTTTTGTTTTTTGCCATTCCTAATATACATTTGTGGTTAAAAACCCATATAGAGTAAGGTGGGAGAATAATCAGCAGTTGTGGAGAAGTTATTCTGGTAACACTTTGCTTAAGGCTGTGTCTTTAGTAACATATTCATAATGCATTATAATGCAATCACAAAGCATTATACACATGGATATAAATATTTATTAAAAGATATAATGCACTACAACCATATTCATTATGCATTACGACTGCCTTATCCTTAATGTTTATATAACCATTATAATGCATTATAAAGGTATCTGTATATTATAGATGTGAGTTTCATAAGGCATTCATAATGCATAATATACATGGCTATAATGTGTTATGCCTTTTTATAAATATTTATGGCCATGTTTATAATGCTTCATGAATTCATTATTATTTGTTATGAATATGTTCGTAAATATGACTTTAAGTAAAGTGTTACCCTTATTTTTTATGTTAGCTACTCTCGTGTGAGACCAGAGAAAGACCATATCACGTTCATTTTTTCTCCTTTGCAATCCCATTCCTTCCAATGGGAATCTGGACGTATCTCCCTCCCCCTTTCCACTTTTTTTTTTCTTTCTGCAAGCCTCCAGCTAGAACTGACTTATGAATCTTGTTTTATTATTATTGTTAACCCCCTAGCTGCCGCGGCAGCTGTGTTTGTCTTTTAATGTGCACAGTTCTTAACAGAAGCAGGTGTCATGCGGGACGCGGCGGGTTTGATGCCTCGCACTTTCGCAAAATATTTCCCTGTTTGCCTCAGCGACCCATATCATCTTTGCCCATATTCCTGAGTGCTCTCGGCTCAGTGCTGCGCTTAAGTGCCTCTCCTTTTCTGGGCACAGATCTGGAGCTCGGGACAGGGGTGGAGTTGAGGGGTAGATGTCGGTTGGGGAGTGAATCTGACGTGCAGGGAGCGAGGTGGACGGGCTGCGGGGGAGGAGTGGGCGATTGGACACAGTCGCGTGTGAAAGGCCAGGGAGAGGTGGTCTACAGGGAGCAGAGCCTACACAAAGGGTGTGTGGGGGGGTGAGGTTTGGTGTATGATGATGAAAAGTAGGCAGGAGGATAGGGGGGTTGGGAACTCAGTCCTGGGAACTAGAGGTACCATACAGACGCTTCTGGTCCTGACAGCGTCCTGTCTCCAAACTCCAGGAGCTACTCTTGGAAATCAAAGTCCCCTATAACTATTACATCCAATATACCAGCACTGCTGTCAACCTGATATCCGTACGACCGCCGGCCCCTTGCTCTGAACTCAATAAAACATCAGGTATATAGACCGATGTCTCGGAAGGAGCGATGCATTATGGTACGTGAGGAAAGGGGAGGGTGCCCGCGGGGGGAGAGATTCCTACCTCCAGTTAGTATATCATCAGTCAGAAAGAGGGCTGGAAAGAGCCGGAAGAAGGGCAGCATCTGGTTTGTGCATCATCATAGCCGGATTATATTGTTCTTTGAGGCTGGGAATTTCATCAGTTGGGAATAACTCGTTTATTCCCTAGATTCACTTGCACTGTACATTCAATTGCCTTAATGCACCAAACCGTCTTTTAAAAGTGTAGTGGGGACCTCACACACCCTCCTGAGAGGCATGAAAGTTCTGCGGGGACCGTGTGCCGCTGTTTACTCCTGCTTGTGTCTCACTCCAAATAAATGTTCCAGTCCCGCCGCGCTTTCTACGTTTAAAATAAATTGGTACCCCCCTAATGTCTGTTAATCAACAGAAATCTCTGTTTGGCATTTCTGCGCTTCGCAATATGTCGTATTAGAATTTTGTTTATAATGAATATCATCTCGCGCGTCAATTATTTGTACGGTTCACAGTCAGCGGGGTTGGGAACGGTCGCGGACGAACGTTCGCCTCAGCGTCGACACGAAACGGCTGCAGTGAAACTCGAGGAATGAAATGTGGCGGGAGCACCTTAATGAGAGCAATGGACATGAAATATCATTCCCAGGGACCGTGGCTTCCTTCAGCCGCGGGGTCTCGGTGTTCTGTCCAATTGATTTACAACCTAGTGCCGGTCAGGCGGATTCCACAAGGTCACACACACGTGCTTGAGGTCGTAGCCTCTCCTCACAGTACGCACACTTACAAATGTCATTTTTTGACTGATTGAGTTGAAACCGAAACTAGGTACAGTATATATATACGACGGAGTACAAAAATACAGCCTCAATTGTAAGCGTTAAAAGTCTAAAGTGTTCAGATGAGAAAACGGCGCTTAATATCAAGAATTTTTTTTGTAGTTTTGTAGCTTGTTTAAAGTTATCTGGCAGACGAAAATGTTCAGCTACCAGACAAAGAAAGTAATATTCAAGAACATTTACGGAATTATAAAATCATTTATGTTTTGTTATTTTTTAAAACAGTAGTACACCACATGACTAACACGTGTATAAAATACTGATTAACATCTTATGGATAGAATACAGTGAGGCTGGATGTTTATTGTAATTAACCAAACCTGAGAACTGTAAACTACAGAGATAATAACAGAGGTGAGAAACATAAACACAAGTGAACGCTTCAAACGACAAGCTGCCTTGTTTCTACTCATTTTTATTCTCTTCCCCCTTCAGACCAATTGGCACTTTAAAAGTCCAGGTCTAATTAGTTGTTATTAAGGGTGAATTTTCATCATCAATCAGAGTTGGATCGATAGCTTGAGATGATGATGCAGATGTGGTATCTGCATCATCATCTGAAGCTATCAACCCAACTCTGATTGATGATGAAATCAGCTGGTGCTTCGTTCCTTACTGGTGCACCTTGTACTTGTGAAGTACTGTGCAACGGCACTGGGCCGTCAAAGTTTTACATTTTAAAAGATCTTCATGTTGGTGTTAAACTATAATATTGTCTGTCAAAGTGTGAACCCCAGCTTATCTGGCTAATCAAACCCTCATCATGTTATTAATCGAATGAAGTAGATTGACTGATTGACCTTGAGGAAAAATTACCACAAATATATCGAATGGCAGAGGTGCCCCTAAGGAGGAGTTTGGGAACCGAGAGGTGTTCACAGTGTTGGGCATTTCAGGTTCACAAGCTACAAATCCAGAACCAGGATTTTGTTTTTACCAACCAGTTCAGCATAAGGAGTCATGGTCACAGAGTATTCAGCTGCTGGGTAGAAAC
>JABFDZ020000042.1:7612465-7627531 GCA_019775955.2 Pollimyrus isidori
AACAGAGATACAGGAGATATGATGTGTGCGAACAGAGATACAGGAGATATGATGTGTGCAACAGAGATACAGGAGATATGATGTGTGCAACAGAGATACAGGAGATATGATGTGTGTGAACAGAGATACAGGAGATATGATGTGTGCGAACAGAGATACAGGAGATATGATGTGTGCAACAGAGATACAGGAGATATGATGTGTGCGAACAGAGATACAGGAGATATGATGTGTGCAACAGAGATACAGGAGATATGATGTGTGCAACAGAGATACAGGAGATATGATGTGTGTGAACAGAGATACAGGAGATATGTGTGCGAACAGAGATACAGGAGATATGATGTGTGCGAACAGAGATAGAAATCAGAAACTGCGAAGTAAATGGCAAACGGCGCACAAGACTTACATTTTAACTACGATGGGCCTAAATTCACTTCGAGGCCAAATATAAAGGGCAGAGAAGAAGATTGATTCCTTCTGTGTCGCGAGCAAATGACTCAAAGCTAACAGTCCCTCAGCATTCAGGGAGCATTTCGCAAACACGTTCAGTTCCATCGCTTTGAATGAGGGGGAGGCGTCCGTCACTCCAGGTAAAACCGAGCATTTTCAGCTTGTAAATTCAGACAGTACAAAGTGCTCTTGTTCCGAATCTTTTTTTAGCGGATTAGATCGACGTATCATGTGTTAGTGATGCTCAGAGTGTCACGGTACGACATGGTGGCGGAGAGACGATCTATGTAGCAGCTATAACAGAAAGGGGTTTTATGGATGAGGCAGAAGACAAGGGAAAACAGAGGCGTCAGAACAAAACTGGTGCAACGGAAACTAAAGCAGGGGAAATCAACAGGAACAATACCAAAGACAGGGAGGAACACGGGACAACTATAATAACTAACACAGGATAACAATCAGGGGTACAGCTAACAACCACACAGCTACACAGGGCAACAGCCACACTGAGCCACACCAGGAACAAACCAAAAGCAGGAACTTAAATACACTATTAACAAGACAAGACGGGGAACAGATGAGAACCATAATCAAAACAACCAATCACTAAGGACTCAGGATAACAAAGACGGGTGGGGTATATTACAATTAACAGACACTAGAGACTAGGAAATCTTAACAAACACTGAGGGTTATCTACAGTAGGAAAGACAAGGAAGAAAAACAGAACATTAACACAAAACACGGGCAGGGTGACCATTAATACATATTTTAAGAATACCAGACGCCCGGGGATGAAATAAAACCAATCAAACAGGTGGGGATGGTGAGGGCCTCTAACACTGAGTCACACAGCAGCCCAGGGAGCAGGGAGGATACACTAGGGTAACACCAAACGGGAGGGCCAGCGAGAGCTGGCGTCCACACTGGGAGAAGGCAGACGGGACAGGGCCAGATGGACACCAACCCTGACACATAATCCCTAACACTGTTCCTGGAGTGTAAGTCTCTTTAGGATCCAGAATATGTGAGAGACAGGCAGCGGGAGAGTGAGGACCCAAACAGGCATGTGCATAAACGTAAGTTTGAATGTAGGTGCATGTACTGTAGAAAGCTAAGGTCCTTTAATGGTTAGTCTTAGTACCGTTTCTGTGCAGCTACACCCAAATAAATAAATAAACGTTTTAACGGCGACACAGTGGGCAGAACTGATGCCTCGCACCTATAGGGTTGTTGGTTTGTGTCCTGTGAGTGGAGCATATCTTATTTCCGCAGTGTGGCTTTCGTCCGGCACTTGTTTTGTACTCCATAGTCCCTCATCCAGCTGGGGAAAGTTAGAACGACTCCAAGGGGCCCTGAGTGACTGCAGCTCTAAAAAATCTGGTAAATAATCCAATTGATCTGGGTTGGGGGTCCAATATAATTTGCTTTCATGGGGCCAAAATTCGTTAGCAGCCCTCCTGTCCTCATCTGTGTATTTGCCTCCGTACTGTTATTTAATTTTGTACTCAGTGTGGTCAAATGAGCATGCAAATCCAATACACATAGCTAATAACGCAACTTGAGTCTGAACATCAACACAGTGACGTTCCACCTTGGCATACATCACCCCTTTGTATCTCTCTCCTCCTCCCCAAAAAGCCCAACGAAACCTGGATCCTGCACAGTCCCTGAGACTGGGACCTAGACTGAACAGCTACTTGATCAGTAGATGTTTTTGGGTCCTCATTATTACTAGCTATCGCCATCTTAGCCTCACCGCTAACCTCACACACTGTTTTTATGTCTTGCAGCCTCAAAATCCAACAGTCTTCTGTTCCTCTTTTCCTCCAGCTTCACATCTGACGCGTCTGTGTCCCTGCCAAGTTAGCCGCCTCTTCTCTATTTAAATCTTCCCAAAATGAATTTAACGCCGTGGAGGATATTCATGAAGTATCCTGGGCGATCTGCCAGCGATGGGACAGCGCTCGCAGAAACGTGAATAAGCCACCAAAAGTGTGCAGGATAAAGGGCCGCAACTATAACGGATTGGGGGAAAAAAACACAAGTTCCTGCACTTCACTTTTATAGCATTCTTTCTAAATTAAAAGAGTTACTAAAAGAGCCCCCTGCGGTCTGCTGTGTTTGATTTCGATTTCCAGCTCCCCCCAGGTTCGGCAGATGTTGACGCCAGTCTTGCCGCTAGAAGCTGAGCAGCTTCCAGTGACGATGATTATTTTTAACCTGTCTACTTGACTATCGGTATCCTGCATTAAAAGGCATGACGATCCGTGGTTAGGCCTATCGATACTGAAGTTCCGAGTCATACACATGCACACACTCTAAAATACACATTAGCGTACAATGAAAACGTGATTTTTAGCATAAGCTTCTTCACAAATGAATTAGAGTTTGACCATGATGGGCAGCATATCTACTGAAAGGTCCCAGCTTCCTCAACCACTGCAGGTTCATGTACATATTTTAATCAGTTTTTGATAGAATATAACAGTCTCTGGGGATGTACAAAAGCGAGTTCGATGACAATGCGTTGCTATGAGTTGACGTCACAAATGCATATTTGTCGCATTTTAACTGGAGACGGTATGGCTGAGGTTGACTGGGAGGGACTGGTGACCTTCCTGTAATAGATTCCTCAATGTTTAACCAGTAATAAGGTACACAGGCCACTAACTTGCTCAACAAATTATAGAGGCTACTGATGAGTAGGGGGAAATTTACAAACAGAGGCACTATCTCTGTTTCTTGTGTTAAGGATTTTCTGCTACCTCGATTATTTCTTCAAGGTACTCCTATAATACATAAGAAAAAGTACATGCTGAAGTGAAGTTATGAGAGTTTCAAATAATTATTTAAGTACAACTGTGTCAGGGGAAAAAAGAACAAAGATAATGAGTGCCCTAAAATTAGATAACCCGGTGATCTACTTTTTGGATTGTGGCCAATTTAGTGTTTAGCGTTTGGTTTTCAGCCAGTCCTATGGGATTTAAAAAAATGTTAATAACAGCCTGGCCTCCAGCTGTGACCCTGGCACCCCATCTTCCCTCCTCTCCCTCACGTCGCAGTTGACCAGTCTGGAAACCCAAACACGTGAAGTGGGGAGTCCCAGAGGACCCGGGCAAAATCAACACGGGCACTAACGAAGGGGACGAAAGGGAGGGGGAAAGGAGGAAAGGAAGACGGAGGGATCGCGGAAGGAATGCTTGCTAAGGGAAACAAGTCGGTTTTCGATTGGCTAATGACCCTGAAACTAAAATGTATCGTTAATAACTTTGAACATTTCTTTGCAGGAATTGGAATAACAAGTACGGGAAAGTAAATCTGTCAAGAAAGTACATCCAGAGCGCTCACAGGTTTCGAATTTTCTTCTCATCGATAAGCCAAAGGCGCCCTCTGATGGTAAGTAATGGTAAAATTGTAAGTAATCCTAAATCGGTCCTATTTTTGGCTGTTTGTGTTGAACGTGTCGTGTAGGGTGAAGGTGCTTTACATTTAAAAAGGAAAACTTTCACCTGCAAGTAAAGGAGGTAGGAAAATGATAGCAATAATAAAATGACAGCAGATCATAGTCATAGAGCCTCCAAACCCATTGTTCTTTTAAAAACATTAAAGACATTTGTATCCAAAGTAAAATGACAAAGATTTATTCATGACTTACTGCAGCTAAGGACATAGGAAATGAGCAATACATCTAGCAGGTCTTCAGCAATGGTGGAATCACAGGACGAAAGGAAGCTCTCACAAATGATGCCTCAAAAGATCCCTGGAACGCAATAGGAGGTTATGAAGCATCCATCCATCTTCTGTAACTCCTTATGCTGTTGAGGGTGATGGGGGATCCGGAGCCTATGGGCGCAAGGCAGAGAACCCAGGATGGGGCACCAACCCATCGCAGGGCATAAGGCAGGGAACAACCTAGGATAGGGCATCAGCCCATCACAGGGCACACTCACATGCCATTCACTCACACATGCACACATACGGCAGTTTGGTAACTTCAATCAGCCTCAGCATGTCTTTGGACTGTGGGGCGAAATCGGAGTATCCGGAGTGAACCCCACGACGACACGGGAAGAACATGCAAACTCCACACACAGAACCACGGCAGAGATTCGAACCCTGGCTCCAACAGTGCTATCCACTGCACCACCAGTCCACCCAAGACATATCACATATCCTCCTGAGACCCCACCAATTCACTTATATCCACTGTAGGGGACATTGTTGTTTTTGTTTTATTCCTGTTATACACTGAAGAGGACATGCTGTGAAATTAAAAAGAAAAATAAATTTGAAAAAATCTAAATTGTAAGACGTCTTATTTCCTCCAAGAATAACCTAAAATCAAAGGACACTTTTTCCTTGGGTCTCAGGATATAATAGTCTGTTGCTCATTTATTGTATATTGTTGTTCCTTGCATAACATATGAACGTATGCACTCCTCTGCAACTGTACATGGACAATAAAACATCAAACTTTGAAATTTTAATGCAAAAGGCTGCACTAACTTCCCTACCAACCAAACACTGAAACAGGTAAAATAAATGCCCAAATGACACACCACCTACAGACAGCTGGTTAGGGGCCCTGCATTACTTGCGCTGCAGAGGAAGTGAAATGATAAATTTCCTTGGATGGGGGGCCTCCCAAGCGCAGCGTTGACGAAAAGGCAAAGCCAGCCCTGATCACAGCTTGTGACGTAGCAAAAATGTCCCATAATCCTTACATGTCTTAATCCAACAAGTACGTAACAAAAATAATCTTCAAGCCAAATGTATGCTACAAACAATGTAAGCAAAACATGTAATATACTGGGTGTGTGTGGGGGCGGCCTTAAAAAGAAAAGCCAGAAAAAAAAACTCATTTGAAAACAACTTTATTTACGACTTTTAAAACAACCAAGAGAACATGCTGTAAGCCCCACAGACCAAACAGCAATGAAGACCCTGTGTTCACATTAAATCAGATCTCCCGGCAGTCATTCCTCAGAAGGTCATCTGTAGTTCTTCGCCTCTTCCTTTTCACTGCATCTACGGCAGGGCATTTGTACTTCTGTGAAAGAATCTTCCCCGAGATATTAAACCTTAAACCATTAAGCCCTCCTAGAGCTTCGCTATTTGGAACTACATACTGAATATGAAGATACTAAGAATGCTGAGGTTCTCAAGATGCTTGACTGCGCCTTTCATGGATCGAAAGCCAACTGGCTCTTTCTCAAATGCAAATGAACTCTCGCTCGAGATCAAAGTGAGGGATGCTGAAGTGGAATCCATCTTTGATGAGGTATTCATCAGAAGCCGTCTAGAGTAGCTAATGTGTGGTCTACAGTGTCATCCATTGGCAGGCATGAAAATACACAATGCCCTTATTTGGAAAAGTAAAGCGTGGTGGTTGTTTCCAATCAGATTTAATGTGGTTGGTAAAACAAAACATCGTGGCAGTGACTATCTGCTGTACCCTATTTGACTAGCATCGGCAAAACACAGAAAGCTTTCAGCAACAACAAAATAACTGATTTGTATACTTCCCAGTCCTGATGGACAACTGCTTTTTAAAAGAATCAGAACAACAAACACCAACTTCAAAACTAATGGAGCAGAGAAGTGACAGCACAGTTACATGCCTCCACTATGCAAATGAGGTTTCTGGGAAAGGTGCGTGCATGCCTGCAAAACGCCTGAAATGTCAGCAGCCTTGGCATTTCAGCTCCTTAAATGCTCCTGCTGATGGGCAAAATCTGACAGCAAAGGTGACTGTGCAGGCTGTGGTGAAACAGCCTGGAATTATTCCTCCTGTAACAATGAGGAGATGAAAGGTGTTTACAGCAGAGCCTCCGTCTTCCTGTCAGGCATCACGTCATGGGCAGAGGCACCTTGACGTTACTGATGATGTCACTGAGGTGCCGTTTCATTTTCAGGAAGTGCCTCTTGAATTCCAAGCCATCACCCTGCCAATGACACCACCACAAAAAAAAACAATCAACTTGGGCCCCAGTTAAAAAAAAAAATCCATGAAACAATGGAAGGAATCCATAAATGTGCTCACCCCATTTCATAAAGAAAAACGACACACAACTCACCTTTGACAGCCTGAAGTCCACCAGGATCCTCTCCTCCATGTCTAGCAGGAGCACTTTGAAGATCAGCTTGTTGTTCCGTCGATCCATTGTGGAGACTGTGACCTAGGAAACAAGCGGCCACAAAGCATTGGTGTATACTGCCATCCATCCATTCTGAATACCTGCTTGTCCTACGCATTACTTCAGTATCCTTCCAGTTCTTTTTCATTGACTGCATTCATACCTGATTGATACAGTTCTGTTTCCATTTATACCCCAGGCATACGCAGGCGTCCGTAAGGGCGGCAAAGGACTCCTCAGCCGCAAGGGTGGTAAAAAACCTCGTCATCCGCCGAACCAAGCGCTGCCAGGGGTTCTGTGAAGAGGCGATCAGACCAAATGACAACAGGGCCGGGATTAAAAAAAAAAAAAAAAAAATCAGTTCTGATTCAAAACCCCATTTGCATAAATCAATACCGATTCATAAATTCTTGAAATCGATTTTTTAATACAGTGGTACCTCAGTTCTCAAACTCATTAGAACTTGAATTTCTTAAAAGTCAAACCAGCCAGAACTACCTAGAGCTCGATCTGAATCTCAAAAGTCAAACTGTGAACACCGACATAAGATAACTTGTACGCGCAGGGAAATGAGTCACGCAGCAATGACGACCTCAGGAACCCTGTGTTCACTTTCAGTCTTTCAGCAGAAACAAAGGGTAACGCTTTATAGGCTATCTAGGTGCACTGATCATTTTCCTTTGATTACCCGATTGGAATTCCTACGTGAAGTCATAGACTAGGTTTTCGTGCCGTGCTTTATATTACTGTGTAAAAACGGATATCGTCCACAGTTGATGGCCTCAGCTGACTGCTTCAGCATCCATTTCGAACAACTGGAGGAGATCGCACATGTTTTTTGAATGCGCGAGCAGGCATGAACTGATATGGAGTATCTTGAATGCAGGGATTTTGTCACTAAAATATAGCCCTAGGGTATTTTTTGTTGGCGCATGATGTTTTGAAAACCCAAATTTAGCTCTCCTGCGTCCGACCTGACCCCGGATCCAACACAGTAGAATATTTTTCACCCATTTAAACAAAATTGACAGGTTAGCCGTCGGGTACCCAAACCCGTGCAGGACCTTTACAGGAGAGATGGTCATACTAATATAGATGGCATTATGACACTAGTCTATTTCTGTGTCTTGTTTACTGCTTTGCTATACAGTTTACAAAACCAACGTGTGTTTTTTAATATAAGATAAAAGCAGTTTAGTTACACGAGATGTTTTCATATTTTTTCTGTAATTGCAGTTGTGCACAATATAAATATTCTACATTCATGCCTACTTTGAAATGTATTAAGTTTATTATACAACTTCCTGCTACAATGCCTTTGCTATGGACATATGTTACCCTTTCAAAAACAGTTATAATGAAATTTACAGATCAAATCATATACCGCAATATATACCGTCTACCGCCTAAATATGAATTTTATGCGATTTCATCCAGCCCTAGGGGACTCCACACGGGGTTAACGAGGGGGCGTGTCACACGGAAGGAGCGGACGATCAGGACAGTACACATTGTTTATTCTAACTTTACACATTGTTTGGATACATTTATTTTCTTACTTTACAAATTACTGTTTTGATAAATGTGCTTAGATGCCTTTAGTACAGTTTATGCTCTTCTTGTTTTATCTGGTTCATTTTGTGCTTAAATGCTAAAAGAAAACATATTTAGGTGTAATTTTTGGGGGCCAGGAACCAATTAATTGGTTTTCCATTATTTCTTATAGGGAAAATTCAATCAGAACTTGAACTTTTTAGGATTCGATCCAGAGTTCTGAACAGATTAAATTCAAGTTCTGAGGTACCACTGTATATGCCTTTTACAGTCTGTAGCATTTCCCCGTGGATGTGTGAAGCTTTAACCCCATTAGTCTCGAATGGCGAGAAAATCAAATAAAGACAATGGCAGTCTCATGTCCCGATTTTATAAAACGAAACAGGAGGTGAAATTTACCTGAAATAAACTATAGGCAAACAGAGCTGTTACTACCTACCAATACAGTGTGTCAAATAAGTTTGTGGTGTTTCCAGGAGCTGTGTCAACGGACAGATATTGTTGCTAACAAATGCATGGCTTTAGGTGACGGGCAAAATAGTTTGTCCAAATCCTGGCTTTTCAGTACTACAGGGATGTTTACTTCCGCCCATAATTTGATAACTTTTGAGTGTTGCAACTGATACTGAATCAAATCGAATCAAATTGGAATTGAATCAATTTGTGAAGTCAGTGGCTACATTCAAACCCATCACAATCGATACTGAATCAAATAGAAATGAATCATCAGTGGCTATACTCAGTCCCATCATAATCAATACTGAATCAAATAGAAATGAATCATCAGTGGCTATACTCAGTCCCATCATAATCGATATTAAATCAAAATGAATGGAATTGGAAACTGAACCAATCAATCTGGGGCCATAGGAATTGGAACTGAATGGATTTGGGAAATCAGTAGCTGCACTCAGCCCTAAATGATACGGGAGCCTGTTTTGTCTGCTAAACGCACACAATAAGGCAGAAGTGCGTTCAGTTTGCTGTCGGGTGTCGGGCAGTTCATTACCTGACTGGATCCAGGAGTTCCCAGTAACTGACTCCCCAGCAACATGTGATCAGGACAGGCAGGCTGGGAGAAGCTGACCTGCGGCGCATCCATCAGGACGTGGCTCACGTCCGACTCCCAGAAAGGCAGGCCCAGGGTGGGCTCTGGCTGCGAGCTGGATATCTGCACCCTATCCTCACTGAGAGAAGCAAAGCAGACCATTTGAGGAGGTGGGGGAGGGGAGGCTATTGACACCAGGAGCAAAGGAATAAAGAAAGCAAAGCCACTGGCGTACCTGGCCTCCCTGCTGAAGGGGGTCTGCGCCGAGTCTGACCTCAGGAGCTTCGCTGCAGGCCTCTGCGAGTCACATTGCCTCTTTACAACTTAAGAAACAGACGAAAAGATACACACTCAGCCTGGGGTGGACATTTCAGGTGCAGGGCAAGGTGAAAGGCTTTTTTCTTTTTCCTTCAACCAACCAGCTGAGTATAAAGAGCCGCAGAATCCTCAACTGGTCGGTTGTAAGAAAGTCTTGGTCACAGATTGAAAATATTCAACAGAACATGTAATGACTTTTTTACAGCATAAAATCTATTTCCACAGCTAGTCATTTAGAGATGGTTTAAAGTATATGGGACATGTTGGTGTCTGAGGGGGCAGATACCGACGGATGGCTGCATACAACTATACATAGACTATATCGTTCTATACTGAGCTCCTAGTTCAAAGACAAGCAACAAAGAAGTACCGAAACTTCGTAGAGAACATCAATCCATATTCTAAATCATATGAACACCTCTGGTTAAGCTCTTATGAAAATTATAAACGTTCATGCATCAAGAAAGGTGATATACCGGTTTTAAAGCCTTTGTTGAACCAGCGGTCTTTTTTGATATCAGGAATAGTAATTCTTTTCTCGGGGTCATGCAGCAGAATTTTGGTGAGCAAACCTGGATCACACGAGAGAAAGAAGAAAAGCAGTGTGTGTTTTGGTGAGCAGGCTTCCCATGCTGGGGAAAGTCACAGTGAAATGTGAGGGGCGAGCTTTAACTGAGAGGCATGGCATCGATCTTCTTCCAGGGCGTAATGAACGTTTTCTTCTGCAGCCAATCAGAATACTCCTGGCAGGTTTCAATAGGCTGGTCCCACGGCAACTCTGCAACAGCAAGGCAACACTGCGTCACCAAGGTCCAGGTTCAACACTTTAAAGCAGGTGAACACATGGGAGGAGAACCTCACCTCCAGCTAGCATGGCAGTGAGGACGATACCGCAGGACCATATGTCAGCCGGCTGGGCGCTAAACTCCACGCGCGACATGAGCTCCGGGGCCACGTAGGGCAGAGTCCCACACAGGCGGGTGAGCTTACGCTGCCGCCCGCGGTGGCGGAACATGGTGGCCAGACCAAAATCAGAGATCTTCAGGTTGTCTGACAAACAGAACGAAAAAAGATCTTCAACCGCATCCTGCTTTTTGGTTAGAAGAGCGACGGGTACCACAAGATGAAGATTAACGGGACGGAACCTTTGTCATCCAGGAGTATGTTTTCTGGTTTGATGTCCCTGTGTGTAATTCCAACACTGTGAAGGTATTCCTGAAATAGGCACCGGGGTGAAGACATCAGGAGATACAATCCACAACACTACATGCAGCACAAAAGTATCTAACTAACTAGATTTCTCAAGAGTATTGGAACTTGTATCTGGTAGAACTGACCCTCCATTTTATTAAACAGTTCCTTTACTTTTACTCCCAGCCTATTATGTTTTAATACTGGTAACCAATGTGATTGCAATGGAAGCTGTGCATAGTTCAGAAATTTAGCGGACACATTTTCAATGTTATCAAATATTAAAAGTATGTGCAACGGCAAGAAATTAAATTTTATTATAGGTACCAAAGAGAAATAATAAAAATTTGAATTCCTGGTGCAGTTATATGTTCATAATTAAGAGCAAATTAGGATGCAAAATATGCACCTAAACGAATCACCCAGACACCAACTAAAAAGCAACAGCGTTCCGAAAACAGATTACGGTACAGGTTATTAAATCTCTACTGATAAGAAGCAAGATGTATGAGGAATTTAGATTCACTTCTAAAATGGGCAGCTATCAAATTTACTCTCATTGCAAAGGGAGCCGGGAGCCGGCCGACAATTGCCAGTTGTTTTCCAGCATGACTCGCCATTACCAGTATCACTGTGGTATTGTATCTCCACCTGACTCATACTCACCACGCCTGCAATCAGCTGCTGAAAAAATCTCTGAGCATCTTTTTCCGGCATCCCAACATCTGGCTCTGAAGAAATAAAAAAGAAAAGCTTAAATACGCATTGCTGTGGTACTCCACTCAATTACAAGCTATTTAGTATTAGTAAAACTAAGATTTCATGGGCATATTCTAAAGCGGCTGTCCAAACTGTTGTCTCCGCTCACCAATACGATCAAAGAGTTCTCCTCCACTGCAGTACTCCAGGAAGAGGTACTGTGTGTGTCCCTCACGCCGGTGGCCAAAGAAGCGCACGATGTTGGGGTGCGACAGCAGCTTGTTGATGCACACCTCCTTCTTTACGTTCTCGGAGCAATCCTCAGCTCGAGACGTGTCCACCACCTTTACTGCCACCGCCTCCTCCGTCTTTCTGTTTACCAGCAGCCGGACTCTGTCCGTGTCAAGCCGGGGACAGATTGAGAGAGTGAACGCATGACCGCAAACGCATGGATATGAAGCCTTAAAATCAACACCATCTATTTTACGTTTCTGTATGTTCAGAGAAGGAGATCGCAATTCTTAGCCGCTGGCGCTAATGTAAACACGATGGGACATGAGTCACCGCGTTGCTATAGTTGGACTGCTATGCATCAGTATTTCAGTATTTCCTCATCAGACTCAAACTTGTTCATCGTGCATATGTTCCCTTGTACTATATTTGCTGATATTTGTTGGTTAGTTTCAAAAGATAAACAGCACGGTCCCGGCGCTAGACACCGACAGGCACTGCATGTTTCCGACTTACTCTCCATACGCTCCTTCACCCAACGTCTGTACGAGGTCCCAGTCTTGGACGAAAGGTACGGCCATGGTCCTCCTCCGCTAGTTGTAAGCTCTTCAGCTCAATCCTTCCTCTGAGCACAGCAGTGATTAAAACTGACGCGTGAAACAAGCTAAATCAATACAGTATTTTACCACCTTCCAAGTACATTACTTGGGGCATATACATTTTCACGAAAGCCTTGTGATTGCCTAAAGGCACTGGGTCAAGCCAGACAGCCGCTGTCAAATTTATCAGTAATACTTACCGAAAAGTCCTCCGACGCTGCAGTCACTGGCAACGACCGAATTTTTCTTATTAAAATATTAATTCAATTCAAAAATCTCTCCAGTTAACTAACGGCACTTCTGTAAATATTTACAATACCAGTTGGCTAGTTACGTGACAATAACGACAAAAGAAAGTTTACACCGTTCCTTAACAATAAATATAATATGTAGGATAATTAAATCAGCTCCAACAATAGATATAAAGCATATTTATTCAGACATTAACCAACTCGTCCAGTTCTCCGTCTTGAGGTAAACCTAAATTCAGCTGATTTAGAAACATAAAGCGAACTTAAAAGACCTACCTATCTATATGATTAGTACTTTAGAGCAAAATGTGCCTCTCAATTTCTTCCAGATTATACATTATCATTTTTATTTAAACTTCGGCCGAGGACTGCTACACGGCTATCAGTAGCCGAAAAAGCAAGATGCACACCGTTCACGTCAGGCTCATTGGCGCGCTACATCAAACCGGTGTCGCTATTTCCGCTGTCATTGCGTCACTTCCTGACAACCCGCACTGTGGGCAGAAACCACTCATTTGCTGTTATGGTTGTTTGGCTGTCATGCGACGTGTACCTAACTAACTAATTTATGCGCTTTAAAATAAATATATAACGATTTAGTATCGGGACAGTGATTCAATTGATAGATTTTAAGACAGGGTATGCATATCTGATTACAGCCTCCAAAATGTTTAACATTGCACAATTTAAACATGTTAACTCAAATTTGTTATTTGAAACCGCACGAACGTGACTGTAACTGCAAAAGCGATTTATTGAAAACTGATGATTTCTCCACTTACTGCACAGGCTGGACTGCAATCTCGCCCTGGTTGTCACATCAGCCTTGTGACCAGTGTTGCTTGGGGACTGTGACCAGGGAAATGTTGCCTTTCTGTGCGACTGTGACCAGGGAAAGGTGTTGGCAGATTGTAACTATAATGTTCACATTTATTTACTTTTGGGTAATTTTATCATTGTATAAATAGAATCTGTTAATTTTTACTTAAAATGGAAAGCCAGAAGTACACAATGAATGAGATTCAAGTCATCCAGAGTTACATATTGGCAATTTAGAAACATTGCATATGCACGAGCATACATATGAGCAATCTAAGGATATCAATGAGTCTAAAGGCATGCCATTAGGGGTGTGTGGGGGGGAAGGGGTTGGAAATCCACATTACACAGGAAGAATGAGTAAACTCTCCACACACACAGGGGAGGCAGGATTCAAACCCCCAACACTGAGGCAACAGGCTACACCCTTACATCATGTCATACACCTACTAGATATTGTAGAGAATCTGAGATCTGAAATATCCTATTCAAAACACCTTTAAAAACCTCCCTTTGACAGTTAAGAAAGTAAGCACAAGAGCTTGTTATTATGTGACTTATAGATATGTTATAATTGCTACAATTATTTGTCTTGTGTTTTATTGTTCCATCATAAATTCAACTTGTATAACCTGGCGGAAAGAATTTTATGGGGGGTGGGGCATCATTTTTTATGGCACTTTGGGTGTTTTTTTTTTGGAGGGGGGTGTCACAGGTGGTGTTTTGGGGGTTATAGTGTAGTGTAGTATAGCATAGCATAGTATAGTATAGTTTTTTTTTTACTGCCCGTTTTTATTATTGTATCATTTCTATCCATCCATGTTGCGATCGCTTATCCTGTCCAAAGTGACCTCACATTTATATCACATTTACCAAATGAGAACAGGTGGTTCATCATTTAGGGTCTCTGTAGTGCAGTGGTTTAGGTGTGGCCCTGGTGGAACTTTGATCATAAAGCACTGTACAGTTTGTATCTGTTTGGCAAGGCATCCCTAATTGGTCCCTGTGACCCATATTGCGAATTCCACTTGTGATTTCTCTACCAAGTCTTTTCTAAGAATCCCAACACATAAACAAGATGCTGTAAAGACTAAATGTACAGAACAGTTTAATTATTGAATAAAAGTTAATAATTACGTGTTTAATTACATCACAGCTAAGTTGAATGTGACAAGCTGTGTACCTTTATCCTTGTCTTGCACTTAAAGGTTGTTTTGGGTCATGAACACTGTCATGGTCTCTTTCACAGTTTACACAATTTTCTACAGGCCTGATTGTATTACTAATTCTTTGAATGACTATGCTGAATCAGTCACATGTGTGTTAACTGAGTCATGGCCGCTTGCGTTACGCCAGCGTTTGCAAGCAGCACCGTATCAAATGAAGTGAGTTTTTCTTTTCTTCTTTCAAAACAAACATTGCATTAAAATTACAATGGATTGCACGAAAACCTGACCTATTTGTCCAATTGCTGAAGGCCAAAATATTTTTTTGTACTTCTGAACAACACGCCTGAATGAAACATTTCTTATGAAGAGAATCACATCATCCTTTTATGACAAATGAGATTCACTTATGTTTATTTTTTTATAATTAATATCCATCCATCCATCCATTTTCCAAACCGCTTATCCTTACAGGGTCGCAGGGGGTCCAGAGCCTATCCCGGAAGCAACGGGCATGAGACAGGGAACAACCCTGGATGGGGGGCCAGCCCATCGCAGGGCACACTCACACACCAGTCACTCGCACATGCACACCTA
>JABFDZ020000042.1:7653191-7666515 GCA_019775955.2 Pollimyrus isidori
TTACTGATGAATGAACATTGGATCGGTACGTAACTAACACTTGGTTACTGGTTAACTAATTATTTAAGTGACTATGTGCTACTACATTATTTGTGCCCCCTCAACTAAAGTGTTACCCAAAATGCTAACTACTGTATAGCTGTGCTTGATGAAATGCTTAATGGTGCAAATAACGAATGATTGCAGACGTTTCTAATTGTCGTAGCGTTTTTTTTTACGCCGCGATGTGACATCGCCTGTGGTGGTGTGTACGGTGCATCTCTACTGTTTGAAATGCTTTCACATTATCGGCTCCCGGGAGCGTTTTAATACTAAGCGCTTTAACTTTCATTTGTTCCGTGGTAAATCCGCCACAAAATCTCCCGAGTGATCTGTGGTCGGTTTAGATGGGTGGACTGAAAATGTTATTAACCCCCCTTCCCACCCCACCCCCCCAAGAGGCTTGCTGTCAGGAAGAAGGGGGGGATTCTTGTTTTTTTGTTTATCGCCAGCAATATCACCCACAGTAAATTTTGATGCCCGGTCTTTTCAATGTGGGCCTTCATAAAAACTCGACTGAGCTGTAGAATCCTATTTCTTGTCAAGCTCCCAAGTGATTCTTCTTCACTCTGCCCCTTCCTGTGGCCACAGTGCTGGTATCCTGGTGATTTTAATTATCGGAATTTTATCTGACTGCTTCCCCTGAGTAACGTAATGATCTCTAGCTGTGCTGCTTTTGGTGTATACAGCGTTGTGTCATAGACTTTTTCAAGCTAGTTCAAGCTACACCACACATGTGATATATATTTCCCCCTCCCAGAAGACTGTTAGTCTGTTGACAAACTCCTAAAGCATGATAGATTGCAATTGTGCAAGTCCGTTCATGGCGGGACTATTCTGAATATGTTTGTATCGGTACGGATCTGCCTACCCTTTCAGGAAACTTTCTCTCTAAACTTTTGTAGTGCAAATCCTATCAAACGTTACGTACATCAATGAAGATGCTAAATTGAACTTCACGCTGCGTTATATCGTTTGAAAATTGAGGATAAATGCATCGTAAAATAGGGACATAAATAGTAACAATGCCCTCATACTAGGTAATTTATGGTAGCGTTGTTGGCTTGGGCATCTCTTGCCATTGGTCCATCTTTGGAAGTTCATTTAATGAAGCTGGCTCTGCTAACGCTTGCTTTCAATCCACTTTAATTTCCCTGCTTGGGGAGTGGAGTGTTGTGGGCTCAGCTTGGGCCCTTTATTGTCATGAGCCAAAACACATGGCTTTGAGTTTTATTGGCTCATATTGAATATGCTGCGTATTACCTTTAACGGCCATGGAATATATTTTTTCACACTTGAATTGAAGCATTAGCACTGATTCATATATTGTGCTGTTGCTGAGCGGAGACTATGCTTCTGTTAGGCTTCATAGGGTTGCACCATCGCACCAAAAACACACTATCTACCTGGCAGTTAGCCTGTATGGTTATTTTATTGCTGCTGTTGTATTATCTATGTGCTTCAACTTTGGTTTCTAGCTGCCTATAGTTTGAATATCAGTATTTATGCAGAACATGAAAGTGTATGGATATTGTGCCATTTTCTTTAAGTAAATTCCATAAGCAATGTAGGTCTCTTTAGGATATTTCTTTTCAGGGAGTTGGTCTGTTTAGGGTTTAATTGTACCCGCTATCTGTAACAGAGGTTAATCAGGCTAGAGTAGCATAATCTGTTGTTTTTGTCGTAATTCCAATTGATAGCTCTTCCAGACTGTAGGTATAGTTGATTTTTTTTCCTGGATGGAAATGGTGAAAGGTTCATCAAATACACCGGGGTCTTTTACCCACCCGAGATCTTTTACCAGTCAGCTAAGCAATGACTCTGAAAAGGTATGTGAAACACTGAGTGTTAATGTTAATTCTTGTAATGGCACTTCTATCATTTCAACCTTTCCATAAAAGTATGAATAATGTATGAGCTCACTCAGTGTGGCCAGTGACAGCATGTAATTTGAGTTTTTATGTTGCGCTGGTGTCTTCATATCGTGACCGACTTGGTATTCAATGTTCACTGCAAGAGCTGACTGGACTGCCCATGTTAATAAATGATGACTTGCAATTCAGGACATGATTCCTAATTAATGTCTAGTTTTTTTTCTTTGATTTCTTTGTTACGTTTGATAAAAACAAAATGAACCTCCCCCTTATAGGAGAAAGGTAAATGAATTTTTGTGCAACTTGCTAACAAGAGCTGCCACGTATTCATGAATGATATTTTTTTTAAAATTTACAGCTGCATGTACAAATGTTTTCCCCTCCTTTTAATGGATCCAGGACACCTTTCGTCTGTGGTTTAAATGAGACGGACGCTACTGCATGGAACGAGGAATTTGAAGTGTGAGATTTGTCATTCATTAGCACGCTTCTCGGTGCAAACTGTCGTGGAGAGATCAGATGACGCTTGGGGGGGGGGGCATGTGTGTCATGGGAGGCCTCTCCGTCCTTAAAGGAGATGCTTCTGCTTCCGTGTTCTTCCATTTTGCATTTGTGATCTGGTCTATGAAAATGTTCACATTTGCATTGGCTGGTTCCTGCTAGCGACGTGCGTCGCTAATCTGATACCCCTAACCCCTCTTTCTTTGTTTCTGGTGATGTCGTGCGCAGATCTACTGCCGCTGTTCTCGCACAGATGTATTTGGACAGGTGCGCTCAAGGTGATGTCAGCCTATTTTACGATTGCAATGGCGGCGGGGGGGGGGGGACAGTAAGACCAGGTGAGGGAGGTCTGCTCCCCCACACCTAAACGCACCAGGCACTGGCAAACAAATCAAGGCGGTGTTTTTTTTTTTTTTACAGCTTTGAAACAAGAGTAATGCCTTTGCACCAGATCTAAGGGACAGGAAGTGATGCGCGACAGTGTCCTACAGTCTCGTTTCTCTTGTAGGCCAGGGTCCCTTGTTTTTGTCCTTATTTCCCACACGGTAATAGAAGTAGAATCTAATGACTGTCCATAAATCGAGTCGGTCATGGGGAATAGAAAATGGATCTTTAGACAACATAGGCGAAAATAAGATGACGGAATATCCATCCTGTTTATTAGTGGAACGTTTTTAAACTTGTATGTTTTTTGTAAAAAAATTATTTGGATGACATGGGACAACCAGCAGCATCTCATTGTTTACTATAAGTTTCTACATTATAAAACGCGTATCTTTAACCGTTTTTGGAATGAGAGCTACTTTTTACAAAGAAAATCGAGAGCAACCACGTTTGTAGATATTGTTTACTGGAGGGGGTTGGGGTGGGTGGTAGCCTCACCATCCTTATCCGTTTGACTGGTAATGTCTCAACCTGCTGATCATGATGGGTTGCATGGTGACCATAGTTAGTGTAAAATTAATATCACCTCTAGTCTGCTGTTTTGAGTGAAGGATTGTCGGAGAAATGAACAGTGTAAGCGAAACGTACTGCTGTTCAAACGGGTCCACTTACACAATCTTACGGCTATAATGCAATTGAAACAGCTGCTCTTTAAACGTTTCTTTCGAGGAGGTGAGTGACTCTTCCCAGATGTACTTTTTCACTTGCTGTGTCACTGTGAGGGCAAGCAGCGTGTTCGCTGTCTCACTCTACCCATGATGGGAGAGGACAAAGTCGAAAAATATTCGCAGTAGCTAGACATTGAGTTAGAAAGTATGCAGTAAAAGTCCAGCCTGGCCTGAAATAAAGAGGACTAAGATTTAAAAATGTTTTTAGGCTTGAAAGGGCTGAAAGATTTTTCAGCTTGATGGATAGTTGGTCTCAAGCCTGTCTGTCTCGGGGTGGTTCTGGGCTGACCTGCCAAGTCCTTGCCACCCCCCTTTTCTGCATCTTTCAGAAAATCTCTCTACAAATGGGCATTTCTCCCATCCATGAGCACCTGTCAGTTATATGCATATGTCTCTGGTTTAGAATGTGGCATCAAAAATTGCCTGTGTGCGGCTGCCCAGGCAGATACGCCGCTGCCCCCGGGGCTTCCCGGCCTTTCATCTGCCCCCACTCTGCTGCTGCTCTTTCCTCTCTATATCCCGTAATATAAATGCCTTTGAAATTTGTTTTTTTTCCATTCAGTGAAGGTGCTTAGCACCATAAGCTTGTTTTGAATGACATTGAAATACCCAGAAGCTAAAGACTTTATATATCTCCATTTAAACTTGCTTCTTATTTACCTCACCGAGTTTGTCTTTTTATTCATTTGAGGTGCAGCAGTTACCAGATTATTTGATATTATTCATTGCCCTGTTTATTTTTTTTCCCCCCATAAATCTAAAGCCTGTAAGCCATTACATGCCATTGCTGTGAGGCATTTTGTGACTGAGTAAACATTATTACTGAATGTCTGATTAGTTTGGGTGGAGTCTTGTCATCAGGGCCTCTGTGCAGTAGGTGAGTAGTTTTGTCATGTGTTTTAACATTTGTAAGCAGCTGAGGAGCATTATATGTTAGTGACAGTCTGGGAAGTCGCCAGCAAAGATTTTTATCATAAATTGTGTTGTAACAGACCTTGGTCACAGGTATGGCCGCTTGGTGTAGGGCCCTGTGCCTTTCAGCAGAAGGTCGCCGGTTTTAGTCCCGCCACCCTTGAGCCCTTGATCGCACCGGGGACCGGCTGATCCAGCTCTCTCGATTGTTACACGGCTTCGGATAAAAGCCTCCGATGAATGAATGTGAATGTAATGATCAGCTTGTTTCTGAAGCCCTGTGTCAACCTGTCATTGTAAAGCATGCCGTTCTGGGTCGGGCATGGCAGTCGCCGGTATCCGAGAGGAGGGCGTTTGCTCGCTCGACCAGTCACATGACCGCGTCCACTGCTGTCCGTTTCCTCCACCTGCCTCTTGTTCCGGCTGTCTAGTCTGTATTGGTCTGTTCGCTCTCATTCCCAGTGATCCACACCAGACACTCCTTTGTCTCACACACGCACACACAGCCCAAATGGTGAGTTTGCTTACTCTGAAGGTCTTTTATTGTCTGTGTCCTAGCCTGCTCCCATCCATTCTGGAAAGGGGGTTCTTGCAAATGGCCTCTTATACCCTGGTCTATTATAATCACTTCTCTGAAAGTTTCTGTTTCAGTCAGGCGGGCTTTTCCACGACTTTACACTTGAAACTCATAGATTTTTTTTACACCCCAGAATAATTTCTTTTATTTGCTTATTTGTATGCTATTAGTCATCGACCTTTAATGCCCCTTCAGTTCCTCTCCCATGCTCTGACCGCCACGAAGGCTCCTTGTTTTCTTCCTGTTGTCTGAGGTCTGTTTAGACAGTCGGAGGTTTGTGCCAAACGGTTCGTTTAACTGGGTCCCAAGGCACAAAGCGAGGGGAGTGGCGGTAGGCCGCTAGCACAAGCCTGGCGGACTTAAAAGTTGCATAACAAATCCAGTATAATGGGTGGGCCAGCCTGTGTGCGAGAGGCTTGTTGAGTCTATGTATTTGTTTTAATGCCTCGTGACTCCGTGGCTGCACCTCCACGCTTGTGTGAGTTTAGGGATCTGGCTCTGAGTCTGTGTCCTGGGTCAATCTGACTGCTCAACCCCCCCCAGGGCCTCCAGGAGAAGCTTCAGAGTCCAATAGCTTTGCTTACAAGCTCCCGCCCCCCACTGCCTCGCCAGGTCGCACCCACATTCCTCTCACTCCCCGCCGCCTTGCAGATAACGCTCTCCTGTTACTTCCTCCGTGGTGCACCGTCGCCTCTGTTAACACTCCGCTTCCTGTCCGCACAGCCTAATGAAAACCTCTCGCCGCTGCTTCACAACCACATGCAGATGTTGAAATTTCACTCGGCTTGTCCGGTACGCTCCTTGTTTCCCCCCCTCCCTCATTCTTTTAAGGCCCAATTGCAGCAGGCCTTATTGCTTGACAAAAAAATATATATTTCCCCTTTTCTGACAAACGTCCATTTGGTCGGCTGGAGCTTCTGTATATAATGAACCATTATATAGTGAACCAGGAAATGCTGGAGCCGACTATTTTGCAACTACTACAAGCATAAAGTATTTTAACAAGGTAAATTTGGAAGGGAATGTGTGTAATTGTAGTATTATAGGGTTGGAGTCTACAGTACTTGTTGCAGATGGGTTATTGCCTTGTTTGTGCCGTATCACTGCTGCTGAATGTTTTAGGTGGAGCCTTTGGAGGCAGTAGATAAGCCGCAGGGATGTGATTAGGTGTGTGTGTGTGTGTGTGTGTGTGTGTGTGTTCCCCTCAGATATGCCCTCCTGTTGTTAAGGAGGACAGGTACAGAAGAGATCTGACCTCTTGGGTAACCGATAAACAACATGCCGGTCACCAAAACGCGGTGCTCTGTCCACACGAACGTGCCAAGAGCTGTAGGCGGGGTTCGGATGCTATGGCAGTAAAGAGTTTTAATAGTGACTGTGCATTTGATGTAATATGTCTGTATTCCTGCTTATTGCAGGACAAAGAATGAAAAAAGATGAGGAGGTGGAAGAAAGCGGAGGCTGGAATTTTGCGAGGGAATAAAAGGGACAAAGTGTTTTAGCGTGGCGAGTGATGATGGTTGTGGGACGTGTTTTTGGCAATACTGCAGTTTTGATCTTCTGTTTTCAGAGTAAACATCTGGACTAGTGGTGTCAGGAAAACAACACGAGCTCAGATAGAGGGCGCCTAGGAATTCGGCTTGAAAAAGGGACAGTGACGATGGATCTAAGAGCTTCAGATCTTCCGTGTTGCCTTTTTCGACGCGAGCAGGTGGCGTGATCGTTATGGATCAGAGAGGTTTTCGAATCCAGGTGGGAGATGGGGGGGTGTATCTTTTAACAGCAGTTGCGTAACAGGGCACACCGTAACGTTATTTAACTAAGGTACGGTATACTAATGCAGCTCTGTGTGGGACGATGACAGACACAGCGAGTGACTAGCCAGGAGGAATCGTAGCTATCAGTCCGGTCTCCAGGAAGATAACACCAGCCTAATTTGGCCTCCATTCCTCATTTTCAGGCCTGCCCTCCATTTCTCACGGTTCTCATGTATACCCTTCGCTCCCCCTGTCGCTCGCTACCCTCCCATCAGTCCCTGGCAGCCATCGTGCTAACAAGGTCACCGAACCCCCACCACAGCACCAGCTCGACGCCTTCTGAGGCGGATCCGCATCGAAGTGCTCTGGGGCCCAAATTGTTTGCCTCATTGCACCAAATTTTACCGCAGCTTCCACGCCATCTCCCTAGCTCAAACGCCGTGGTTTGTCGGGTCTCTGGCAGGCAGACGGTAGGCCGTGCCGTGACTGTTGGTGTAGGCCTGTCGGACAAAGGATCACTCGAGATCCACTTTCCTGTGTTCAGCCTTTTCTCTCTCAGGAGCATCTTAAGGGAATTGAGATCCATTCAGCAGCCATTGTCCATGTATTGCTGGGAACATAAGCCCCTTGGCAAGCTTATAACTATTTATAAAGTCCTAATATTTTGATTAAAAAAAATAAATAAAATATGAAGCATACATTTTTTTTTCGGCCATGCAACTTTGAGAATTATGGGCGGCAGGTTTGAGCTTGAAAGTAATGACATGAAATCCAGCATGAACGGTCATGTTAAGTCAGTTTTGTGAGGAAATTTATTCTAACTGAGGGTAACCAGCATAGAATGGAGAAGCTGTATATAGAACTATTGACAGGACCTTGGGCAGGTCAGTAAACAGGATGACTTGCTGACTTATGATGTCTACCAAACGTCGTCCCTTGCTAAACGGTGGCTTCAGCTTCGGAGATGATGTAGAATAGCTGAGGTGGACAGATCCTGCGACAGTCCTGGCGTGAGGGGGAATTCATGCAATCTGGAAGGCAGCCGACCTGTCCTACAGGTGACGGAATCAAGAAATGAAGAATAATGGTGCCAGGCTTACTGGAGGGGAAAGACAGGAGCTGCTGAATTTTTGTGACGTCGTCATCTGTTTGTGTGTGTAAATGTCTTAGTTTCATATGGTAAAACTCCCAAGTGCTATTGGTTTGGACGAACTGGTACCTTGCAGACCTTAATAGTAGAATAGAGAGACTTTATTGGCCCATGTAGGTACTAATTGGGCTGCCCCATACACATATACAGTAGATTGCCTGCTTGGGGGTTAGGGGCCTTGACTAGGGCCAAAAGACGTGTGGCTATTCAGCCGAAGCCGGGGCTCAAACTGGCAACCTTCCGATCATAGGATCAGTCAAGCGCTACCCCCCCCCCACGAAAGACTCGAAAGACTGAAGTTTGCCTTCCGGTCGGTCTTGCATGGGTTTCCATAGGTTGCACATATGGCTAAACACAGAAAGTTACTTTAATATCATGGGCCAAATCTGCAGTTTCTTCAGTCGTATTTAATGAATGGTTCAGTTCAGTGTTGTTGTCTGACTTTAGCATTAGAGGAATATGCCTGTTTTAAAAAATGAAATGCAAGTCCAAAAAGCAATGTTTTGTGAATATTGTAAAAGTTAAATAATGAAATCTTTCCTGAGAGAGCCGTTTAGCTAAATAATTTACTTGGCTTTCATCATTTTCCCATGTACAGTAGAAGAGCCTGTTCTAGATTCAGACAGCGAATGTATAAGTTCAGCCTGTTCTCAGAATGCAGAGCCGCGTGGTTCGGTGTTCAGTCGAGGGTCTCTAAGGTGCCGTCATTCCTCCAAAGCAGCGCAACCTCACTTTGCCTCATTCACGCTCTCCCTTTTCTTCTTTTTCAGTGGGAATAGCAGAGATTCTTTTGGGATAGGTCGCCATGACGACAGGGGTATTCGAACGAGTCGTCATTCAAGTTTGCATAATCCAGACCGGTGCAGAGTTTATGTCACCACTGGATGCAAAAAAGACACCTGCCAGGACTTGAGTGCTCTAAAAAAGTGCCAGATTACCAGACATTTAAAGAAAAGGGACTGAAACCGAGTGTGTGAGAGGGTTACAAACAAAGGCGACCCTGGCGCAGTGGGTAACTTTAGGGGGCTACTCAAACCTTCGCGGAAGATAAGTGACTGGGAAAGCAAGGGGTTTGTAAATGGCCCTTTTCTTTGTTTGCGAGAGCTTGACCGCGTGCCCTTCAGGACAGCACAGCCTCTGCGGCGGATTGCCGCGCGACCGGGCTTCCTAGGACAAAAAGGCGTGACCTAACCCTCTGGCGTGGCCCCGTCCGTATGTTTGTCGCATGCCGCGCGACGTCACGCTGCTCGGAGCCTTTCTGTAGCCCGCCGCTTCCTCTGATGTCGCAGGCTGCGAGATGGAGGGCGAGACCAGGGCTCGCTGGAAGGCCTGTTCCGAATATCCACGAAAATAAAGAGCCGTCTGTCGGTTCTGGCACCACGCGTAATCCTTATTGTCCTACGTGGTGAATTTCAGTCGGCACTTTTCAACCGTGAATCGCAGACCGATCTCGTGAACGTCAGCACCCATTAAATTGCCCTGGCTTGGATCCGATCATCGAAAGGTTAATTATTTTCCTGTTCTTCACCTATAGGCATGCTTCTAAACATTGCTGCAAATAGTATTAATTATATTTCTATCCCATATCTTATTAGCAACAATCAGGTCCAAGCTTGACTGGCTTTTTCATTCTTTATTTATAGTCCAGCATGAGTGTATCGCAGACGTTCTGCCTCGGTAATAATAGCTACTAGGTCGTTAAAATAGTGGCTAATCAGTGCTTGTCATAAATTCTTAGCCACACCCCTGATTATATAATATAACATAAGGCCAATATGTTTTTATAGATCATAGATTTGCTAAGAAGACACTCAAGGGATTAAGCATTGGGGTATCCTCTCTGAGCTCACCCCCCTTCCTTCAAACTGAATAAGTGTCATGAGGCTTTGAGCAATGCGCAGTGGAGCAGAACGTGGTCCATCCTCGGCCTTTTGTAGAATGACAGCAGTCGCACAACAGAACCTCCGGGGGGCGCCAGATGCCTGTGAGGCGCAGTGATTTCTGCACTGCGTGTTTTGCTTTTCGGCACTGCTACAAAGTTGTTGCGTGGGCCTGAGGATGAGCATGAACTGCACTTGGTCGTTGCAGAGTCTCGTGCTTGGCATTGGCAGGCTTGTGTCTGCTGAGGAAGGGGAAGGCTGATGTTCCTCGCTCCCTTCCCCGCCTGCCCCGCCCCATTTCCACATCCCAATCGCCACGTCCATGGTAGGAATAAGCACACCAGCCTCCAAGTCCGTCTAAGGTGCCTTTGCTCGTGGTATTAGTCTAGTATTTTTCCCATATTCATCCTCTTCCCCTTGGAGGGGAACCAATTAAGTGTCTCTGGGGGCGGGACTTCTGGGTTTCAGTCGGAAAGTAAAGCGTTTTAAACTTAACCGGAGTTAGGAAGGCGGCTTGTGCTGGAGGGTGACAGTGAGCCCTCGTCAAGCCACTTCAACCCCCAGCGCTAAGTCTGGTTCCGCTCTGTCCTAACGATCTTAACGTGAAACAAAGGCCGCTTCTGTGAGCGGATCACAATTTGCATGATAGTAAAGAGTCTCTTGTCCTGGAGTCCATCAGCAAACATTCCAGGCCGCTCTGTTTACCTGTTTTTCACTTATATGAGTTAGGGCTGCTAAATTTATGGCAAAAATCCTGGTCACGATTACTCATTCGCTTTGAAAATGTCAAGCATGTATTGAAACTTTAAAAAGCCAGTGGATTTCTTTGAACTCTAAATATAATTCAGTTGAGGAACAAATAAAGTGGCAAAGAAGGGGGGTGTATAGGACTGATAAAACGGCGCAAAACCAATTGTGGCAAAATAATTTTGTGTCCGTTTGATAATCATAATTGAAATTAAAATTTGATTGCCGTTCGCATGAGCTTTTAAGAGGTTGCGTGTTATAACATGCTACCGTTTTCTTTCCGTCTGAAGTTGTTTGGGTTGTCTGAATTCATCCCGTCTGACATTTGCATTTTGGTTCAGTCTGTTTTCCTGTCTAAACATCCATTTCAGCTCCTGTAAAACTTGTGAAAGTTGCCGTGGGCGGGGCAGAGACGGTGGATTAAAGGGCTTAGCGTGAGGCCTTAAGCGCAGCTCCACGCAGAAGGTCACACCACCGGCTGTCCCTAAGCCCTCGAGATGCCGGCTCTGGCCGGGTTCACTCACATCTCTGGGGATTTGTGCATAATGTCTGTGTCAAATCTCAGCCAGTGGACTCTATTCTCTGCCTGAATCGCTGTGCTTCACTTGCCTCTAGTACCAGGAGCGACTAATTGTCTTTTGAAATGACTATTATATGCAGAAATTTTTATTTAATGCAATGCTTCCCATCCCAGTCCTCTGGGATCTACAGACGGTCCATGTTTTTGGTCCCTCCCAGCACCTAGTAGGGAGCAAAAATGAGGTCTGTCTGCCAGGGAGCTGGGAGTAGCAAAAACATGGACCGTCTGTGGGTCCCTGAGGGCTGGGTTGGGAAACGCCAATTTAATGTATTGCACTTAAACTCCTTCAGCTCCTATGGCATTAATGCTAGAGCAATTGTTTGTTTTCCTTGTATAACTAGTTTTTAACACTGCCGAGTCATCACAGTAAGAGAAGTGAGCTGTTGAGGAGTAGGATCCAGCACGTATACGTGAAACTGAGACTGCACGCCCACGGGGAGCTCCCATGTGGATGCCAGCTACCATCAGGGAAGCCTTTAATGGCAAACCATGGGCTGGGAGGGTAATGGCCGACTGACAGACGTGCGTTTGCGTGCTAGAAGGCCATGCAGACAACTGTAGGCTCCCCCGTTTGTGATGAAGAAGAGCCCCGCGTGAGAAAAAAAAAGCAGGTTGTGTTGTTTGTCGTCATGCTTTCCTAACGACTTCAGTAGGCTAGGGAAGGCCGTGTCCTGTTTGCGTGAAGATGGTGCGATAAGTAGATCGCGAAAGCATCGGCTAGGAGATCGTTTCCACTATATTTGCCGACTTAATTTTTCGTGGCCCTCTTATTATATCTGGTAATGTAAAAATCGCCTCAAAGCGGTCTACTTGATAACACCCTTGGCAGGATAATTTTTGCTGTAATTGTGCCGCTGTGAACGCCCCTCTCATATTTTTACGTGTGACATTCTTGAATTTTTAATGAGCTCCCTTAAGTGTTTTCTCATTGGTTTTGAGGTTGAAACTAAAATCGAAAACCGTCCCAATCTTGAAATTCGTCTCCGTTTAAATTCCAGGCGAGGCAAGATACGAGCAACGGAGTATAAAATGATCGACGCTCAGATGTCTTCTTTTCCTCTCTTGGGTTTTACTGTTTGCTGCGTTAGTGGTACAGCTTGCTAGTAACCGCATGCGAAGCGCTTTTCAGAGTTTGTCCTGGCGGTGTTTAGGGAGTGAGTCTACCCAAGCCCAAGGTCCTGAGTGCAGAGTCCCTCTCCAGTGCCACTTCGGATGTCCCTCACTTCCTGTGTGGCCGGGGTAAACTCTGCCCCCTCCCTTTCTCCAGCGATTTGGTGACCTCATTGCGATGGTTATATAATAATGACATTTTCACGACTTCGTTTTCTCTCTTGCCTTTGCGCGAGTCGTCTCACTGTAAGAGCACGTCCGAGGATTCTCTGAATAGGAATGACATCCTTGTATTTTTGTCAGACACCCTACACTAGTGCTTTTCTGTAGATGTTATTCCTGTATTAATAGACCTACTGGGTTCTTGTTACATTTAGTATTTTTGATGTAAGCCCATGCTCTGTCTTGCAGTGGCATGACAACCACTTCTCTGGCACCATATAGTCTATATTTTCTGCTTTTGTACCATGAAAAAATTTTGGATTTCCTTGATGTTTTGTGTGTGTGTGTGTGTCCCGCCCCCCCACCCCCAAGTTCTCCTCGAAGCTTCTCTTGCTCAGCTGCTGCTTCTTCCTAAATGTCTTCCATTGTTCACGCTCAGATCCATCTTCTGACCACTTCTCCCAGTCGGGGTCTTGCTGGGGAGGCCTGGAGCCAGTCCCAGGCAGCATACGCTGCAGAGCTGGATACATTCTCTGTAGGATGCTAGTCCTTTGCAGGGCTCTCACAATATGGGTAATAGAGAGACGCCAATCGCCTAACTGTCTCTCTGGACTGTGGGAGGAAGACTGTGGCGCCCAGAGGAAACCTGCATGACACGGGTCAAACATGCCCTCTCAACACACACTGAACACCATGCGTGTCTCACCCCCAGCACTGGAGGCGTGAGACGGGGCATCGCACTGAGCCACCCAGCGTGTGTCACCCCCAGCACTGGAGGCGTGAGACGGGGCATCGCACTGAGCCACCCAGCGTGTCTCACCCCCAGCACTGGAGGCGTGAGACGGGGCATCGCGCTGAACACCGTGCGTGTCTCACCCCCAGCACTGGAGGCGTGAGACGGTGCATCGCGCTGAACACCGTGC
>JABFDZ020000042.1:7669242-7686491 GCA_019775955.2 Pollimyrus isidori
TTCCTCTGCCTCCGGGGGGTTTGACTGCCGCCGGGGCCGTTCGGTTCCCGGGGTTCGTTTTTCCTCTTAAAAAAACGGCCTGCCCCCCCCCCCCCCCCCCCCCCCCCCAGGGAGAATAAAAATGTAA
Organism: Pollimyrus isidori; assembly: GCA_019775955.2. Classification (NCBI taxonomy): domain Eukaryota; kingdom Metazoa; phylum Chordata; class Actinopteri; order Osteoglossiformes; family Mormyridae; genus Pollimyrus; species Pollimyrus isidori. The sequence goes on from JABFDZ020000042.1 coordinate 7,669,370, forward strand.
CCATTGTGTTTTGTTTTTTTTTGCCCCCTCCTGTCTTTGGCAGGCGCTGGCTGCCAATGCGGGCACCGGTTTCGCTGTGGCAGAACCGCAGATCGCCATGTTCTGCGGGAAGCTCAACATGCACGTGAACATCCAGACGGGCCGCTGGGAGGCCGACCCATCCGGCACCAAGACGTGCATGGGCAACAAGGAGGCCCTACTGCAGTACTGCCAGGAGGTTAGCCATCTCTGCTGTGTGTGTGTGTGTATGTGTGTGTGTGCTCCAGATATACCTTACCTTGTAGGGACCAAATGTCCCCATAATGTGACAAATACCCTTTTTTTTACCTTATGGGGACCAGGGTATGGCTTAAGGTTGTCATAGTTAGCATTAGCATTTTCCCCGTGTAAATCAATGAGTGGTCCCCACAAAGATATCATTACAGGTTTGTGTGTGAGAGACCAGTTGGCAGACACCTAATCTCTAATATGCTCCCAGCACAGTCTCAGTGTTTAGGGGCAAAAAGTCCCCTTTCCTGTATATTACAAATGAAATATGAATTTGCAGCTGTGTCACATTTCCTTGTTGATGTTTCAATTGTGTTTTGCTCTTTCCTGAAATGTTTTTATAAATCCATTCAGAAATGTTCTGCTATTTTCAAGTCCCAGTTTATTTGCAGTTATTACAATGCCAGAATGCGACAATGTTCTTGAGGGAAAGCTTGCTAAATCCGATACGCCGTGTCCTTTATTTGAATAAAGCCACATCACATGTTCAACAAATCCCGGGACATGGGTTTATCTCGAGTTCAAGGACTCTGTTCTTCCTGGGCTGTTCTAGCGTAGTCTGGCTGTACAGTTGTGCTTCGGTTCAGTAGACAGGAATGTCGTTTGTCACATGTCGGAGTGCCGTGGCCAATAATCTGCCCCGGCTTGTTGGTCGATCTGAATATTGAGTGGCATTAGCCTGACAGTGCCCCCCCACCCCATGTGCATTATAATTCTGCAAAGAATATTACTCTATTATTCCTCTCTCTTTCCTGATTGTTCATGTTTTCTGGGGCTTTCTCTTTTGATTAAATGCCACTGATGTCAGCGGCGTCCAAATTAATGAACAAATGTGTCCGATTGACGGTTCGGTCAATTCCCTTAGTTTTATCGTGTTTTTCATTGTTGTGCTTTTGCCGGTCAATGAAATGCATCAAATTCTTGTGTATGAAAGAGTCTTGTGATTATGTTGGTGCGGCTCTGTAAAGGTTCCACGTGGATATATGTACTCTGCCCCAGGAGGAGCCCCGACGTCACTCCGTCTCTCTCTCTCCTCTCCTGTAAATCAGATGTACCCCGAGCTTCAGATCACGAACGTGGTGGAGGCCAACGAACCGGTGAAGATTGAAAACTGGTGCAAGAAGGATAAGAAGCAGTGCAAGGGCCACACGCACATCGTGGTGCCTTTCAAGTGTCTGGGTGAGAGGGCCTCGTGTTCACTAAAATATCTGTGTTCTTGTCCGATTCCCTCCATCTCCTTTGTCATAATTCTGTTCCCGACTTTGCCGACACATTCGGGGGCTTCAGAACAGCAGTACATGAGATATTCAACAAACAATATGTTCTCTTTTTCGCCACCGCAGCTCATGATTCTGCAGCGGTATAAAGCAGTAACGAGATCTGTAGTCTTGTGACTGCAGTTTACTGGCTTGCTTGATGCTCTAGCCAGCTTGCAGGGCCTGTTGCTGCTGCCGGACCCTTTGCGGCTCTGGATCCTTCAGTCTGTTTGCATTTGGTGCTTTTCTGACAGATTTCCCACAGTGATGATGTGACTGCTGTTTTTTGGTTGCTGGAAACCTAGTCATCAGTCATCGTCTTTTTATATATTTTATCTGTGCGCGCGTGTGTGTGTGTGTGTGTGCGCGCGCGTGTGTGTGTGTGTGTGTGCGCGCGTGTGTGTGTGTGTGCGCGCGTGTGTGTGTGTGTGTGCGCACGCGTGTGCGCGCGCGCGTGTGTGGCTCTTTAGTGGTCTCTATGGCGACTTGGTGAGATTGCAGGGCATCTGACCTGCCGGGTTGCTCTGCCTCCCACCTGCAGTCGCTCTCCCTACTCTGGGTGGAGGTAGCATCCCCACCCCATGCAGAGTTTGATGTGTCCCTCGGTCAACAAGTGGGGCTTGCATTTCACTTTAACCAGTCAGTCTGCATCGTATGACCTCACCACATTGATTTAAAACCTGTGTCTTCTGTTGAGCAGTAAGATGCACAGATGTCTAAAGTAGCTGTTCTGTTGTGTAATCCATTCATTAATGGTCTTGTTATAGATAAACATAGACATAGCAGGAACATGCTTACCTGCAAGGGCTGTAGGGAGCAATGGAAGAGTGTCTTTATTTCACAAGACTCAAACCAGTGCCCATCTGATTACAGGCAGCAAGGCTTAACCTGCTGAGCCAAACGCTACCCTTAGCCTGACAGGTGGAGAGCTAGTAACCTTGAGTGTGAAAATGAGGGGGGGAATAAACAGACCAGACCATTGCAGTGATGTGATTGGTTACAGAAGTGAAACACGCTCCTCCTTGGTTGAGCCTGGGACTCATTGAACTCTGCAAAATCAGGACGTCCTCTCCGTGCTCATAAGTTTCCTTCCCTCAGCTGAAAACATGCAATTAAGTAACACACACTGCGGGTCATTTAGAGATGCTGTGTGTGCGTGTGCGTGTGCGCGCGCGCTCTGAGGTGGGTTGGCATTCGGGGTTGGGTATCCCTTACCTCGGGTCGCGTTTCCTTTACTTTTCCTTTCTCGTGTCCCAATCCTTTACTGGATAAGCAGTAACGGAAGATGGATTAGGGTTAACTTCCTCAAGGGTACACCAGAAAGGCCTTTGTGGTAGAAAGCAAGATTCCTTAAGCATTTTGCAAGTGCCTGGTGAGTTTGTCGATGTGGGGGTTCTGATCTTCCCAAGGGCTCGGAATGGTGCTGCTGCTGTTGCAGCCTTGGGTAACTAGAGAACAACTGAAGTGATATTTTTCCTATGAAAACCCAAGGCAGTTTTGCCAGATGTTCTTTACTTGCTTCTCTCCCAAAACTCTGTATAACTTCACTTAAGCGTTTCGTTCCTTTCACCCGTCTCTTGCCACATCAATGTAAATTCGTTCTATTGCCTCCCAATGCTTAAAGAGATCCATTGTTCCCGTCCTGCTGGGTAATTTCATAAGATATAGAGTGTAAATCTCCTGTGCTCCGTCCTGACTGTGCTCCCCTCCAATTGGCAGTGCAGTGGTCGCTTTATAAGAATGAGAAAAGCCATTAGCACCCTCAGTGAACTGTGAAATGGGCTGACGGGCCAAGGTTATAAGGCTGCAGGTTAGTCTGGGAAGGAAATGGGTATTGAACATGGAACCACTGGCATTCGACTTGGTCAACCATGTAGCGAAGTCGTGTTTTTATCAGAAACTTTTCAGAATGTGCCATTTGACACTTCATATCCATGATTGTTTGAATGCAGAAGGACAGTGGGCAGAGTAAAGACCTGAATGACTCGAAGGGCCAAATCTTTATGGCCAGATCAGAGCTTCTCCTGAATGGTTCCAGAAAGACTTGTGCAAGTGCACCGATAGTGTCCCGAGGAGGGAGACTCCACAATCCACCAACCGGGGGGTTGTGCAGCCGAGACTCTGCGATCCGAGATGTGAACAAAGGCCATGCTGTCTGGTACAAACCAAATGAAGAGAGTTACTGTGGCACAAATCGGCGATAATCTTAGTGACCGTTTTTTGAGTCATGTGACGAGACGTCAAGCCATGTTGCATATGGGGCTGCTTAGACCAAGTTATATATAATGTATGTAGGCCTGGGGGCGGGAAAGGTACTCGGGGCCCAAATCACTCTTGTGTGATCTTCAGCAAACAGAGAAATATCACCTTGACAAAAATATATCAGATTTCGGTGTGTTTCATTTAGCTGCCAGTTCTTCCTAATCAAATGCACAAGATTAGTTTATCATCAGGAAGTGTGACTACCTCTATAAGAGCCTTCGGGGCTGTGTTTACAATCTGCCAAGTACCACGGGCATCAGCCATGACCTCAGAGAAGCCATTTGTTGTTGCTCTTCAGTCTGGGAAGGCTTGTAAGGTCAACTCCTAACAATTAGAGATTTTCCCATTCTACACCGAGGAAAGGAGTGTTAAATCGAGGAAAATCCAAGAGCTACATTAGTGAGCATGTTACATGTTCACCTTCGTGAGTGCATAATTGGAAAAACAGTGAACAAGTACAGCTGGCATTAAAAAGCAGCCAGGCACGAATGCAGTCTCCAAAAGAACATGCTGCCACAATGTAGGTTTGCAAAATTGCATATGAATTGATCCATAAAATTTATGGAACTATATCCTCTGGACCAGTGGACCAAGATGGCACCATGCGCGATGAGCAGATGCGGTGCACCGCCACAAACGCCAGCATGCGCGATGAGCAGATGATGTGGTGCACCGCCACAAACGCCACCATGCGCGACGAGCAGATGCGGTGCACCGCTACAAAAGCCACCATGCGCGGCGAGCGGATGCGGTGCACCACCACAAACGCCACCATGCGCGACGAGCGGATGCGGTGCACCGCCACAAACACTTCACTATTTTTGGTGGAGGGATGATCTTGGCTTGGTTTGCAGCCACATGACTCGCGGGGGGGGGGGGGGAGGAACTGTCAAGAGGACCGTGAGCTTTACTTTCATACCGAAATGTTCTCTGGAGAAATGTGAGGCCATCTGTCCCAACAGTTTAAGCTGGGTCACAATTGGGTCATGCAGCCAGACACTGATCCCACAACAGCGAGTCAACACCTGAATGCCTGAGGAAAATAACCAAGGCGTTGAAATGGCAAAGTCAAAATCAAGACCACAACTGCACTGAGAACTTGTGCGTGAACATCAAACATAAATTAACTGCAGCAATGCTATAAAGAACAGTGTCCCAGAATTTATATAAAATCGTGTGAGACACTGAAACTCGTAAGCGGAATGTTTGTTTCAAGTTATTGTTGTCAAAGGTGGTTCTACATATTGGTGAGTTATATTTATTTTTCACTTTACTCCTATTATACTCATTACTTTCTGAACATGAAAATGACAATGTATTGACCTATCGTGGTTATATTTGTTCAACAGATGTTAGTGTGATTTATGCCCTGATAAACACAAGCATTTTGTAGGATTTTGCACGTATAATTATGCAAGTCCGTATGCATTTGTCATAATTGATGCATGTTAAAATGTCGATTCTTATCATTTTGATAGTGCTTCCTCTTTTTTCCAACAGTATTGATCTTTCTGCCCTTCTTTTATACTCTCCCCTTCCCACCCCAGGCCTCCTAAATAAAGCAGCACTTCAATATCCTGCCCCACCCCCCGTCTATCATTTTTTGAAAAATGTGTTTAATTTCGACGGAGGTGAGCTTTCTCTGTTTTATTGGGGTTTTATTGCACTTCTGACTGCAGCTGCATGTCTGGCCTCTTCTCACCGTCTGTTTCGTTAAGTGGGCTTCTTGTGCAGAAAACAAACATTTCTGCATGTGGCCAAATGATGCATTTCTGTAAGTGGGTAATCTGATTACTCGCAATGCGTTAACCGGAGATTAAACATTAGGGACCTAAGCAAGTAGTCAGTCCTTGAGTATTCCATCTATCTGGCCTAATTTTCCAAGATGCCAGAGATGTGGCAGCGGAGAGGGCCAACGGGGGGGGGAGAGCAATGCGGTAATTGAGTGTTTCCACTGGGGGGGGGAGATATGTCTGCTGGGAAGGGGACATCACTGGATGTGGGGCAAAATATACACCCCCCCCATCCTCTCCTTCCCTGTGGTGCATATTAAAACTGGAGGTGTATTGGAGCAGGAGAGAGGGCTGACTTTGAGTGTCTCCTCTCCTGTCGTTCTTGTTCCTGTTAGGCCTGAAAGCTCACGGTTGCAAGCTCCTTGAGGATGGCCATAAAGGCAGATAAATATTTGACACCCTTCGCAACAACTGTCACTGGTACAAGAGGCAGATTTTTATTTTATTTTAGTCAGTGGCCTCTTTAATCGCATCGGGATTGGCCGGTTACCTCAGAGGGATTTCCGCTAGTTGCGTCAGTCAATATTCACAGGAACTGGCAAGAATGTTTATTGAGCGTTCCACATTTAGGCGTCCGCAACAATCGCCTGTATCTTTCATAAATGCGTTTTTGTTACATAAGTAATAAACAAACCAAATAAGCCAAGGGTTTGAAATGTAACCCCATTCTTAAATCGTTTCTTGTTTGAATGCATTGTTGCCTTGTTGGACACCGGTGTGCTAATAGTTTGATCAGGTACACTGAAATGCATTTTAATTAAGGAAACATCCATTAGTGTGTGTGTTTTTTTTCTTAAATTAAAATGGGAGAAATAAAATATAAAGCCTGAAAGTCATCCCTGAAAATCACATTGGCTGCATTTCGCTGCACTTTAATGGATGGTAGTTAAATTTAGCCAATCGTTGTTTTTTATTTTTTGTGCTGGAATAATATTGCATAGGGCAGACGGCAGGTGCCTCGTGGTGAAACGGCTCGAACGCCTCGACCCATTACCTTCTCTGGATGTGGTACGTAGCAGTGACCCCGGCCCACGGTCGGGGGGCCGCGTGTGGATCTCGTCCCAGAAAGTTTTATTTCCGGCATGAAATGGTACGCATGTTTTTTTGGAATAATGTGGACGTGCGCCCATGTGAGAGGAACGTGCTGGGGGGGGGAGGGGGTGCACACATATGCGCCGGAGGCAGCGGATTACAGTATTAGTCTGGCTCTTCGCTTCTGCCGTCCATTTCCTAAGGCGGCCCAGTGCGTCTGTCAGGTGCTGCTGGATTAGGTCCTAGGGCGCGTGTAAGGGAGGGCAGGCTCAGGAAGCCTCTTCCCCGGCTATAACAAATGGGCTAAAAGATTAAAAATGAGACTGAGAGGAGAAATCTTGTTTTTGTTGACTGGTTGTCCTAGTTTGACTTTTTGTGGGGGGGGGAGGGTGATTCCAAGCTGCAACCCGCCGCCCTGGTGGAATCCCTTAATCCCGTCTGAGCAGCCACACACTTGCTCTGTTCGAGTCTCGGATTCTCCGGCTTCCTCTTGCATTTCAGCTGCAACGACTTGGAGGCCAGACGGCAAAAAGAGGGAACAGGAAAGACGACATGCCTCTGGAAGCAATTCTGGGAGAGCTGGCCCTTCTTGTTAAAACAAATTTGGAGCGACCGTGTGCGAGAGTCCTTTTAATTCGGCGCTGGTTTCCAGTGGCAGTGCTATCTGCTGTGTTGGCGGTGATGCACTTTTGTATGGAGACGCTAATTGAGCAATCACTGTCTCCATTTTCTGTATTTTCGCTTTTATACGCTGTTTGTCTCTTGCTCTGCTTTTTATTATGCCTTTGCCTGGCATTTATATTTATCAATTAGACTTTATGGTCTCACTCAGGGACCCAATGATGCAATCACTCGGCCGTGGGATTTGAACCGGTAACCTTCTGATTATGGAGCCCAATCCCTAGCCCATCCTCCCTCCTGCATTCCTGTACTCCTGTTTTTTTTTTTCCACTTAATTGGTAACAAACTGCAGTCGTAAACAAAATGCCCCCACACCCTACCCATTCCTGCTCGCCTCTGGTTCCATGTCCTCTCCTGTGATTTATATAGCCTGGTCTGGGCTCCGGGTCTTAGCTGCCCTGTACTTGCTTCCTTTCAGTGGGTGAGTTCGTGAGCGACGTCCTGCTGGTGCCGGAGAAGTGCAGGTTCTTCCACAAGGAAGGCATGGACGTCTGCGTGAGCCATCAGCAGTGGCACGGAGTCTCCAAAGAGGTAAGGCTCTGTTGTAGACGTGCCACTCGCTCTGCGAGCTCTCCGATTCCATGGTTACCGTTAATTAGCATGGAAACGCGTTCACGATCGTTTTCTCCCTGTATTATTTATCTCGCTGGGTGACTGTCTTTATCGGACATTTTTAATAATGGCTATTTGACTGGCTTATTCGGCATATAAAATGTTTTCTTGCCTTTTCCCGACTGCCCTCTGTCCTTCATGGAGCTGGTACACGTCCCCCCCACAGATTTCCGTGATCCACATCGGTGTGCCTCCCTGCCTCCTGCTATCTCACCTCCAGGCCCGATAGACCTTCTAGCAATCTAATTAAGGCCCCACTATTAAAAATGCTCGACCGTGCTGGAAAATGTCTGCACCCTATAAAGCCCTCTCCCTGTAATTGCTACATGTAGTTTTGGCAGCGACCGTCTAGCCTTTCCCAGCTGCCGTGACGAGGTTTTCCAGGACTAGTCCTGTGTGCTGATGCCATAGGCAAGAATCTGCTGGAAAACAAGTTTTGACAGTTTGGTTATATTGAAAACAATTCGGTAGCACAGAGTATCTGTGTTATTGTTGTTAAAGGTGGTTCTACATATTAGTGAGTTATTATTCACTATACTCGTATTATACTCATTACTTTCTGAACAAATTGACAATGTATTGACCTACGTGGTTATATTTGTTCATTAGAAGTGAACAAAATGCCTGAATGATAAACACAGGCTTTTCATAGGATTTTGCATGTATAATTGTGCAAGTTTGTATGCATTTGAAATAATTGATGCATGTTAAAGTATGTCGATTCTTACCACTTTGGTAGTGCTTCCTCTCTCTCTTTTCCAACAGTATTTCTTTAATCTCTCTGCCCTTCTTTCATAGTAGCTGCTAACTAGCTGCTTACTAGGTAGTTGGTGTCTGTTTCAAAGGTAGTGAAACATTAATACTAGTGTAAATATCTATCGTCACAGAAGGCACTAGCTTTTCTGCACCCCCTAATCAAATTGATGTTATTTCAGTTCTGAGGAAAAAGCTGTATCGGGATGCAAGCTAGATTCTGCTATAGACCTCCCAGCTGAACAAAAATCACCATCACAAAGAATGAATCTGGGAACATTGCTGAAAGGCGACATCGGAGAAAGGAGCAGCACTCTTAGCACGTTAACGCGCGCCGAGTGACGAATCAGTCACAAGCAGCAGAAGTATGGGGAGCACCTTGCAGATATGGATGCCCCCAGGAGAAATAGGGAGACTGGGGAGTGACTGCTTAATAGCGTGTGAACGTCTGCATTCCTGACCCACCTCCTCCCCGTCGCTCTACCCTTCAGGCCTGTGCCAAGAGCGGCATGGTCCTGCACAGCTACGGCATGCTGCTCCCCTGCGGAGTCGACAAATTCCACGGCACGGAGTACGTGTGCTGCCCCCCCTCCCACGCCGAGAGGCCCGGCCCCCAGCCGCAGCCCTCCTCTCAGGAGGAGGAAGACGAGGAGGGCGGCAAGGATGACGACGAGGAGGACCTGATGGAGCTGGACGAGGATGAAGACGACGATGAAGAGGAGGAGAGGTGAGCTTAGGTCGACCCCGCGGTTGTTCAAGCAGACCGAAAAAATGTCTGCAGATTCGAAATCGCAATTCCTCAGCAGTTCCAGTGACTTAGTCTGCTAGATTACTGGCATCCCCCCCCCCATTCGCCCAGGGTTAAGGGACTGAGCGGCCATTCTTAATCAAAGTGACAAACGAGCAGCTTCACCAGAGCATGAAACACAAACCGCATTCACTCTAATGAAGGGAAGGAGTGACATTGTACCAAACCCGCTCTCAAAACAATCGAGAGCCGAATAATGATGTATGTTATAACCAAAGTTATGCATACAGTTACACTTAGGTATACTACATTGCTCTGTGTGTTTTTGTATTTGTTTTTTTTGCATTCTCAGTGAGACCCCAGCTCAGGAACAACCAACTCGGAAGGTGGAGGATGAGGGGGATGAGGGGGATGAGGAGGATGAGGAGGATGAGGAAGAAGAGACGGACTACGCAGACTATGAGGGAGATAACGATGAAGAGAAGGAGTCAAAGGAGAAGAGCAGAGAGAGCCCAGCTGCCGACTCATCACTGCAGGAGGTCAAAGGTCAGTGTCTCGTCACACATTCAAGGCCGACCTCGCATTTCATTCCTGCATGTTGCCCCCATGTCATTCTGTAATGCACTACATCATAAAACCACAATTGATTTCCATTTGCTCCCATACCTCTTGTTGACAATTATGTTTTGAACATTCAGTTTCAACTTATTTTATTCCATGTTAAGGATGAATTCTTGCAAAATATAGTGATTCTGTGCATCAGTTTTTCAGTATTAAAATCAGCGTAACAGCGCTCCTGGCCTTTGTATTGTAAGTAATAAGTTAGCGCAGTCTTATTACCTGGTGTGCAAATGGCAATACATGCTTGGTAATCGCACGCAGTAGCCAGTGAGAATTCCGCCAGCGTAGACGCTCACCACTGAGCAAACCGAACATGAGAAATCAAGTTACCACTGACATGAAATGAATCGCAACAAACATTACTGGCACATTTGGGAGCCACATTCATTTTACTCGGTACATACTTCTGATAAAATGTTAGTTTCTCCTCTGCCTATTTCTGTTTACGACGCATGTAATACAGTTTCCTGTGGATTATGTATATCACCTGGTAAATAACCAAATGAATTTTTATTTTCGGTTGAGATTTTTGTATCACTGTTCATGAATCTGTGTAGGAATACCTCCAATGAGCGTTTTATATTCACCCGTGTGGGCAGAGTCAGTTAAACAGAGAGACTATTGGTCGGTCAGGCACATGCCGGCGCTCTGTCGCCCCCGAGTGGCGGGATGCTCTAACCGCTGTCCCCTGGCAGCCGTGTGCTCCCTCCCCGCCGAGACGGGGCCATGCCGCGCCTCCATGCCACGCTGGCACTTCGACTTCAGTCGGAAGAGATGCGTGCGATTTGTGTACGGGGGCTGTGCCGGCAACCGGAACAATTTCGACTCTGAGGAGTACTGCATGGAGGTCTGCCGGCTGATGAGTAAGTCGCACGCACCTGTGCTCTCTCACGCAAACGCACCATGTTGTCGTTTGGCTCGCCCACTGACCCAAACAACCAATCAACATACAGCCCCATCACAACCTCTTATACACATGCACACAGAATCCCCGTCCAGCATACCAGGGGGTGCTCTCCCATTCGTCCCGGCCTGAGGGGTCAGCCCCCACACTCGGTCACACCCCACACTCGATCTCAGCACTGCAGCACTGTCGGTCACGTCTGCCTGCTTCCCGCGTTCTTCCTGTCGATCCTTTCAGCTTGTCTGTGTGTTTTGTTTGCAAAAAGGCAACAGAGATCTGATTGTTTGTAAGATCGTACAGTGTTCTGTGCAGGCGCTTCGGCTCCCTGCTAAACGGTCTTTATGAAAGTCTTTTTATAGCGATATATTAAACTCCTCAAATTTCAAACTGTACACAGCTCAATGAAATTGCATACATGTATCATGTGTCCTTCAGACAAGAAGAATCAGAATACAAGAACGACAGATAATGATGCATAGCACCACTGCAATGCAAAAATCCACATTCTCATTCAAATAAAAAATATATATATATATATATATATATATATATGGGGGAATGAAGTCAGTTTATTTTAGTAGCAGTACTTTTTATTGTGCTGCATGATCTTAGAACCTCTTGTCCTGCATTTTAGTACCTTATTGCTCTCGAAGGAGCTATTTTTGGGCAGCAGTATTTTAATGTCGTCATTCTCTCATTCCTGTGGTCATACCCGCCACGTCAGTGTCAGCTTGTCTGCATCATTCCACTTCAAACTGTGAACCTCTGTCTTTCCTGATTGGCTGGCTACCTTTGCAAGCGTTGGCCGGCATCACGCGAGGGCCGCCCCCTCCCGCACCTGTGTGCAGGGGGCGTGAGACCGCCGGTCGTCCAGATTAACGGCCTGGGTTCTGATCGCTCCTCCGCTTCCTGGGCTGCCGTCCCTCCCTCCCTCCCTCGTGTCTCTACGCACGTCGGGCCCCGACCCCGGCCTAATCGCCGACCGCTTCTCTCCTCTCCTCGGACGCCGCCCGCAGTCCCGCCCACCCCTCAGCCCACCGACGAGGTGGACGTGTATTTCGAGACGCCCGCCGACGACAAGGAGCACAGCCGCTTCCAGAGGGCCAAGGAGCAGCTGGAGATCCGGCACCGCAACCGCATGGAGCGGGTGGGCAGACGCCGGCTTCCGGCACCCTCTCGACCGCCATATCCATGCCCGCCGTTCCATACTGACGCTGCTTCTCCATGTCTGACTCTTTCTGGGCATGTAGCTAAGGAAGGAATGGGAGGACGCCGAACTGCAAGCCAAGAACCTCCCCAAGACGGAGAGGCAAACCCTGCTCCAGGTAGCGTGTCGGCTGGGGGGGAAGGGGGCCCCCTCGTCCACCGGCGCCCAGGGGTCTCACCTGTACTGCCTTTGTGTTCCGACCCGCAGCACTTCCAAGCCATGGTGGAGTCTCTGGAGGAGGAAGCCGCCAGCGAGAAGCAGCAGCTGGTGGAGACCCACCTGGCCCGCGTGGAGGCCATGCTGAACGACAGGCGCCGCATAGCGCTGGAGAACTACCTGGCAGCCCTGCAGGCCGACCCCCCCAGGGTGAGCCGCTCCTGGGCCGGATTACATCATGACAATAGCTAGACATGTCACCTTCGGGGGCCAACCACCCCCTTCCTGATGGTACAGTCCAACCTCGTTACTACGTACCCCGGATACAACGTTTTCACCTTTTCAACGTACAGGTTTCTAAATCCCCTTTTTAGCCTGTGTATTATTCCAATAGCAGCCATTGTTTACAGCGTACACCATTATGGCGTAAACTTCTATGCAAACGTCCAAATTTCTAGACAAAATACGAAAACTAACCATCGTTATAACGTACGACGCTCTCCCCGCCCACCACAACTTGTCGCTATCCACCCGATCTTTGCCCGACGATGCACATTTGTCTATTGCGTTGTTTGCCAAATTTCCCGCGTTAAATGATTCGCCTAAACCGATCGTTACTGGACTGCGTAGCAATGGCTTAAGTGTTGTGTGCGTATTCTTCGTTTATTAAACAATAAACTTGTGAAATGCCGGTAATTGTGAATTCAGAATATTAATGGGAGTAAAGGATTTTGATTTAATTTGACCAATATTTCATTCATATTTTCAGGCCAAGTGCCAATTTGGATGCGAATGTTTATTTTAAAAATCCATTCTGACCAGCCCTCGTGTGTTTTTGTTGCCGTTCATCGCCGGCCGGCACTAAGCAATCATGAGTAATTTAAGGAAAATCTCAAGGATCCCAATGAGCTTTGTTGAATTATTTAACAAGTGATAATGTGTCTGTTTGTTTTCTAGTCAATTTAAGGGTCTGTTCTATTACAGTTTTATCATTTACATGGATATTTTGCAAGTTCTTTCATCCATCTTGCATTAAGTGGTTACAACTTTCTATGCTTATAACGTAAATGTTTTTGATATCCCATCTGGTACGTAGTAACAAGGTTCGACTGTATACAGGGGCTGCTGTGAAGTGCTGTGCCCTCTGGTCTGCTGGAAGATGTTGACCTTAGTGGCATTCATCAGTGCTGATCTTTTCACTCTGTTTGGCCAAAATGGCCATTTTTACTACGAAAGGTTGCTTTATTATTCCTGGATCGCTATTTGGGGGACCGATAGCTGGAATTACCCGGCTTAATTCGGCTTTTTTAGGGGTGGTAAATGAACGCCGTTCTGCTTTTTTTTTTTTTGTTAAGACGTGCAGTCTATTTGAGCTGAGTCTCTCCACAGCCCCATCGCATCCTGCAGGCCCTGAGGAGATACGTCCGCGCGGAGAATAAGGACCGCCAGCACACCATCCGCCATTACCAGCACGTGCTGGCCGTCGACCCCGACAAGGCCGCCCAGATGAAGTCCCAGGTCAGGCCCTCTGCCTGTCTCTCTGCTGCCCTGCCTCTCCACCGCATGGCGGTGGGATGATGCGAACAATCGTGGGAGTTCCCGGGGCAGGCTTGCAAGTTGCCTTAGTTGAGCAGAGAGGGGCTATAAAGATTAAGATGGCTACGTCAGCACTGTTCTGAAGTTGGCATAAGACTGTTTGTAGGATGTTTAGAAGACATTCACTGATTGGCTGGGACGATTCTGCTGACAGAATGCTCCTGTTCTGCTAAACACCCAAAGGCTTTAGTCACAAGCATCTACCAGGAATGCATTTGATGCCTGGATGTTGGCATCTCTTCGCACTGAATACATTTCCTTAGACTTGGTTCACACGTGTGTGTAAATCCTTGTAAATGTAGTCAGGCGGCGCGTTGCCCGTCCAAACAGTCCCGCTTTGTGAAGTTGGCATGTAAATGCAGCAGACTAACCTGCCCCCCCTGTTCATATCTGTCGACTCGCAGGTGTTCAGGATAACTCAGGCTTGTTTGGCTGGAGGGAAGTGGCAGGTGGTGATCTAATCTTCAAGGCTTGATTTCGGGGTGGGTGGATGGTGGGGGGGGGGAGCAGTTTAACGTCCTTCCACGTTCGGAGTGATTCATCACCTGCTGCCGTGAGATATCATCGGCATGCGAACGGATGTTTTCCGAGTTTTTAAAAGCTTAAGCAGGCTGGTGGGACTTTACCACAGAAGCTGTAAATCGTACAAGCGCCCAGAGTGTTTTTGTGCAGCTGGAATCTATAGCTTATGTAAAATCTGCTCGTTATGCATTCTTGGGTATTTCTGAGAAAACACCTTTTAATGCAAAAACACGTCCTGTCATCCATGGAACTGCTGGGTAGCTGGGAAATACAGGAGCGTCGACTTCGGTTTTACGCTCTCATTCGTCGAGAAACAAAATTACGTTTAAATGGTTTTAAATACATTTAATACATTGTTGTTAATTTGAAGTGCGGCATTTATGCTGTGTTGTTTATGGGGTCTCTAGTGCCCCCTGCAGTTGGTCCATCAGTACTGCTCTTGTTTTGGTCATACCCCTGTTAACATCTCCTTTTGCAGGTGATGACCCACTTGCACGTGATTGAGGAGAGAATGAACCAGAGCTTGTCGCTGCTCTACAAAGTCCCGTATGTGGCTGAGGAGATCCAGGACGAAATCGGTGAGTACGTTTATAACGGGGGGGGGGGCGGAAATCTGTTTGTCATGATGTTACAGCCAGTAGACTTGCAGAGCATGCAGCGATATAGAGCTGTTCTCTACATGTATGGCAGCCTGCAGTGATGCGCGGGTCAATGTATAAACAACCCGAACCCAACCGACGTTTTCAACTAACCCGCCCACCACTCAGACCGCAAAAAAAAAAAAGAAAACATTGTACCCGACCCGCTTCCTGTTTAGTACCATGTAAATTACAAAGGTTTAATTGGCATCTTTATTTCAAACGACCCGACCGACCACGACCCGAATATCATTAAAAATATTTTTGGATGACTCATAACCGCGGGCGACCGCGGGCACCCACTTGTTTTGGATCAACCCGCGCATCACTGGTAGCCTGTGAAAATATAGGTTGCCCTTACAAATTCAGGCCCATAAAATTAGTCTAAGTAGTTAATGCTGCTCTTACATTTTAAGAAGTGCTTCCACACGATTATACCTAAAATTTGCAGTTGTAAGGCTTGTATGTTCCTGCAGCACTGCTTGTATTAGTAACGGCATTATTGCAGACAGTAAAGGAGAGTTATGATGTAGCTGAGGCAGTAAATCAAGTGGCTCGTTACACTGCCTCTGGGCTCGTGTATTGGGCGTCACCTTTCAATGCCCGCCGTCACGCACTCAAGAATGGTCTCCAGTAGGTCTGTTGTGACGTTCCACCGCCAAGTTGACAGACACTGTTTTTGTCCTCCCTCTTGTTCTTTAACGTATTTTTCATAAACTGCGTATTAGTGCTGATTGAAGGAGCTGAGCGACAACTGGGTCGACCCGCACTTTGTGTGCTTGGCGATGGGGAGACCTGCAGATCTCCCTGTGTAGGGCGGCCGCCCGTATCTGCCTGAGCCGCTAGCTGGAGAAAAGCAGCATCGTTCATTGATAACTTGTGCATCTTGGCCCCACTTTCGCGTAGATGAGCTCCTACAGGAGCAGAAGGCTGACATGGACCAGTTCCTGTCCTCTATCTCCGAGTCCCAGCCCGACGTGACGGTATCTTCAGAGGTGACTGTGGCCCGGGCCGGCTTGGAAGGAGAACCTTACCGGCCCTTCCAGGTCGACACGCTGGGTTCCCGGCAGGTGATCGAGGGTGAGTAATATCCGGCGTGTGCCTCAGGGGAGGGCAATTCAACCTCAGTCTCCCTTTTGACCCCCATTCACTGTGTGATATTTTGAGCAAATCACTGGGTGTCTGTAAGAGGTCTAGGAGACCTTGTGGAAGCATAAATATGTCTTTTGTAGTATAGGGGCAGACCGTCCAAATGCTCTTGGTTGACAGCTTAGTACGATTTGGTGCAGAGGTCTTGGGTGTAGACCGGGGTTCCCAAATTCCGTTCCAGGGGGACCAGTCTCAGACGTCTTAACCAGCTAACTGCCAGGTTTAATAGGTGTGTTTGAGCAGGGAAATCTGCAGACTGGCTGTCCAGGGTCAAAATCGCAGAACCCAGATTTAGACTCTGGTTCTGGTGGGTTGTAGACTTGCAGTCACATTTATTTGTAGATTTAAAGTCCTAGTTGGTTCAGTTTGGGACTCGATGAGTTCCGGGTTATGACGTACGTAATATTTGCACCGCCCACCTCCAGCTGTCTTAACCTCCATGTACTCCTGCATCTCCACACTTGCCTGCATAATTTTTCCCCCCAGTATCTCCTCAGCCCATCGGACCCCTTTTTGAGTCAGAGCTGCATAGCTCTGGTCCTGAAGGTGCACCTTGTACGTGGGCTCATTAGCCAATCGGATCCTTTACAAAAACAGCCCGTTTTATTGTAAAAGCAAAATCGCAGCCCCCTCAGGAAATGACTGGAAATCATTGGCGGCACCTTTGCTTAAAGAAACTTGTGTTCTTTTGTAAAAAAAAAACTTTTTTGTGAGAAAATTGGCTGATCCATATCTAATGCGGAAACTGGCTGGAACACAAGTCTGCGTAGACCGCCTCTCAGGAATTAAGGCAAATATCCAGCCTTCCTTTTCTTTACTTTCAAATTCTTTGTTGCAGTTTGTCGGGCGGGTGGGGGGGGGGGGGGGGGGGGGGGGGGGGGGGGGGGGGGGGGGGCGGGGGGGGGGGGGGGGGGGGGGGGGGGGG
>JABFDZ020000042.1:7686591-7698815 GCA_019775955.2 Pollimyrus isidori
TCTGCATATACCGCCTCTCAGGAATTAAGGCAAATATCCACCCGTCCTTTTATTTCCTTTCAAATTATTTGTTGCCTTTTTTCTTACCATTCCCCCCCCCCCCCCCCACGTTACAAACACATCGTTACCCATTTTTACAGGGTGTTTGAATAATACTGGAATTTCTGACAAGCCTCACTTAACGATAGGGTGACCTTCCATTCTTTCTGCTTTCCTGAGTTTCCTTTCTCCCTCTTTCCTGCCCTCCCTTTTGAATTATTATTATTTCTCTATTTCGCTGTCCCAATGGCTAGGTCCACTTCCCGATTCCCCACGCGCCATCAAGAAAGGTTGGTGTCTCTGCTCTTCCGGTCACTCTGCTCCAGCATCCGTCCCCAAGGCTTCCCCCTTCCTCGCCTCGATAACCCGGAGAGCCTTACTTCCTTCCATTGCCAGTTTCCCTGCCATTTCCACCCCTTTGCACCCGCCTCACGTCACTCTGTCTTCTTTTGGTCCATTTCTTCCCTCCCGCGCCTTGTGTTTTACTGATCAGAACCACAGAACAGATCGTCCCAGTGGCTTCCTGTGTCTCCCATCCAGTCTCCCTGTAATGTGCCGTCTAAGTGAGAGTAGTGCTGTTTTTCGACCCGTATGTAGGGACGTCATGAACGTCAGGATTTAATCTTGAGCAGTGATCAGTGATGTATTGTTTTTGCTGAGAGATGTATATATTTTTTTACTTTCCCCACTTGTCATCTCACATGCACGTCTTCTCATGACAGCATATGCAACATCACCCGTCGACCTTCAGTGTATCAGTCTGTACTGGATCTGTAGGTTCTGAATACGACGACGAGGCCACGATGTCTTGAATCACCATCATCCACCTGTATTCTGCGTAACTAAAAGGTGGTGAAACCATGTACAAAACGGGGAATGGAAATTTTAGAATTTAGTTAACTTCCAAGAGTTTACGCTTTTGATATAAACGTAACAGTCGCCGAGTGCGACTACTTTCGGTCACATGACTTCGAGAGTCACGTTGCGTGTAGAGCGTCAGAGGAATCGCACATGCAGCACGTGGCCTTGGTGCTGAAGAAGAGGCCCAGACGAGGCAGCATGACGTCCATCCAGCATTTCCTTACTGGCCTTGTGGCTTTCGCAGGGTCCGGGATCTCAGGCCTGGACGGGCTGATCGGCGCCGAGGAGAGAGTCATTAACAGCAAGGGGAAGATGAACAGCGACGTGGTAAGCGACTCACTCGGGGTCCCACCCCACACACGGCCGAGTGACAGCTTCAGTAACCAGCTTCCGGTTCCTTTCTAATGTTACCTCGAGGAGCGATGGTTGCTCATTTTGTTTTGTCGAAACTGTCGCTCCGATATCTGGTTGGTTGCTTGTCTGTTTTTTTGCTTTGTTTGGTTGCTTGCTCGTTTACATTTACTCCCCACCACAGAAGTTTGAGCTTCATGAATCAAGTTCAATATCAAACCACGTACCTGCTGCATGCTGCCTGAGTTCAAGCATGGAAACGCTCATCAATGTGCCGCCCTTGGATGTCTTGGATCTTTTTTTTTTTCCCCCTCCCCACATCTCCTGGTGTGTGTTATCTGTCCACGAGAATCCACGAGAAGGGTTGCCACATTCTGTTATTTGTCCTGTTATTATATAGTTTAGTGAAAAGTGTTCCTTTTTGCCACCAGCTGACTCATGGTCACTGTTTTACTCTGATATCCGAGCACAGAAGCAGCTTTCTTCCACCCTAAGCGTAGTGATGCTCTTTTTACCTACATTAGTTGGTCGGTGTATGTTTATTTTTTATAATTTTCTTTATATGTTTGTTTAATCAGTTAAGTGTATAGCAGCAATATAGTACATGTCCTCCTGTGCTGCTTGCTGTCCCTGTGCCTTGTGCACCTTCCCATCATTCTCAGTGTTGCGTATATTATATTCGCCAAGTCGTCGGCCCCCTTCGACAGTTCTCACCCTTCCTTAAAAGAACGCCCGGAACATGGTATCGCTGCGCTGTAGGACGACCGAGAAAAGTCTGTGGACATTGCTGAAGCGAGCACTGCGGATCGTGTGGAGCAGAAGCTGCAGTTCTCGCTCGATACCTCCATCCTCGCGCCCGCGCCCCTGTAAACATTTGCCTAAGCGTGCGAGGTCTCAGAGAGTGTAACGTGGGCCTGCCTGTCTGTGTTGACAGGTGATTGATGAGTCTCTGGATGTTAAAGAGGTGATTTACAGTGCAGGGAGAATCAACAGTGTGCATGATGATGAGCTGGTGAGTACAGCGCCCCCAGGTGGCAGCCTGAGGAAGTGGTGGCCGGGGTTTTGGAGACGTCGGGGTGGAGGATAATCATAGCTAGTAGAATATGAATTATTAAAATTTAATTCCCACTTCTCTGCTTTGGACTTAGAGCTTGGTTGGATTTGGTCAGATTCTCACTGCATGTATGCATGTTTTGTTTCATCACCTGTCATTGTGTTCTTGCATATCTAGGTATCTAATTTATGAAGAAATCCCAACAAATGTTTTGTAATTCTGATGTCTTCTGCAAAAGGAAAAATGGTCCTATCTGAGCAATTTTAATTGTCGACTTATCTAAATCGTGTAAGCAGTAGGTTTAGGTACCTGTATAATATGCAGTACACATTGTCATCAGTGATATACTTTGAATACCAATGATATTCTGTCTTGCTTGTTCTGTTGTGCCTGCACCTTCCTGTTTTTCTCCTTGGCAAGTTAAAATCCTGGGTATTTTGCACAGGGTTTAGCTTCTGCTGCCCTCTTCATTCCCATCTGTCTGTCTTGCTCTCCTTTTCTCTCCATCCTTTATCTTTGGCTACACTTGGTACGTGTCTGTCTGTCCCCTTGAGAATACTATGAAACGAAGGTATTGGCCACGATTCTCTTATTGCCACTCATGTATCGCTTTCTACAATAGGAATCATACCGGCCCCTGGGGGAGGAGTTTAGCTTTGGGAGCAGTGCTCTGATTGGTCTGCTGGTAATTGTTGTGGCCATAGCGACAGTGATTGTGATCAGCCTCGTCATGCTGCGGAAGAGGCAGTATGGCACCATCAGCCATGGTATCGTGGAGGTGAGTTCACTTCCGCAGCCTCAGGTAGACGAGTCAGACTGTTTCTATAAGCTTTACAATTTGTCTAAAAATCAGTAATTGTACAGTTACTCGTAAATTAACAATAAAAGTAAAATCTAATAGATTAACATCAATCTTACCAGTTTGTGTAAATCACAAGTTCTCAACTTGCAAACTTGCACAATACTATACAGCAGGGTTCTTCAAATCAGTCCTCGAGGTCCGAGCCCTGCTGGTTTTCCAGCCTTCCTTTACCTGTGAGCCAGGTGTGAAAACTCTGACCAATCAGAATCAGTAATTATTAAACTACCTACCTGGGAGAACTGAAAACAAGGCCTGGATTTGGAATCGAGGTCCAGATTTGAAGAACCCTGCTATACAGAATATCAGCGAGCATCATCTGCATTAACTGTTAATCGGTAAAAATAAGGCAGTGATGGCCCACAAAAGGCCCTAAGCCAGAGCGACATTTTAGAAGCTTAAGGTGATGTTTTAGCAGCTCGCTGAAAGTAGGATACGTCGCGGGTGCCTGTGGATTTTCTGTGAACGTGTTTGGGTACCGCAGTCTGACACTATCCCGTCTGGCCCAGATCGACCCCATGCTGAGCCCTGAGGAGCGCCACCTGAATAAGATGCAGAACCACGGCTACGAGAACCCCACCTACAAATACCTGGAGCAGATGCAGATCTAGCTCAGGGCGCCAGGGGGCGCTGTGGAGCAGAGAGGAGAGCAGTCGAGGGCAAACGTACCACTAAACAATAACAATACTGTCCAAACAAAATATTCCTACATGACAATTGCGAATTGTGTCACATTATAAACCTTAATAAAATCTTTGAGTAGTGCTACTATGGTTTTATCGTAGAACAGGTTACTTTTGTCCTCCCCCCCTCTAAAAAGACAGTGTAACCGTTTAAGACTCCTGAGGAATGTGATTTGACAAATTATTCAGCAGTGAATGTTTCCAGAATAAGGAAAATTACTCCACTTGGGTTCATTCGGTATGTTGGTGTTTTTAAATTGCCAGACCAAGTGTGCAATTGGTTCACAACAACTAAATGTAAGTTAATAAGTTGTTTAAAATTGTCAAAATGTCTAAACCTAGATTTTATGGGTTCTTCTTTTCATTTTAATAGATTTGCTTGTATATGAAGGTTCTTTGTACTGATTTTAATGTATAGTGAAACAAAAAGGGTTTTATTTTTTCCATTCTTTGCTATTAACTACAAACTAATGTATTTCTTAATACAAATAGGTGTTACTTCATTCATTCTTTCCCCCTTCCCCTAAAGATAAGCTGATGTGTAGGATGCTGGCTCAGCTTTTCAATGTAGGACGTGATGGTATTGATAGGAACACCTCGGCGTGTGTGTGTGTGTGTGCGCGTGCGTGTGCACGCGTGTGTGTGTGCGTGTACAAGCAAGTCTGTGGGGCCACACAGCCCTCCAACCTCAACCTCCCTTTCCAAGCACAGGCAAACGGACGCCATGTGACCTCACTCCTGAGCATGACACCTCACTTCCGATTGGACGGTCACAGCTGCGTCTCCCTCGAATGATTTGCCGTTTCGTTCAGTTTCAGTGAAACTGATTCATAAGGACCCAGGAATAGAGGAAATGAGGGACGTTCTCGATTTTTAAAAGACATTTTCTGGCCCGAGACAGTCTTGTGTGAATATATCAACGCGGTGGCAGCCATAAAATTTTTCAGTCCTCTGGTGAAAGAACGGCAACGACAAAGCACCATAGCACTGCACATGTATCACTTTAAATTATAAGCTCATTAATTTCTGTATAATACAGGGTAGAGCTCTAATATATAACAAATATATAACATAAGAAATTTACCGTTGGTTATGTCTGGCAAAGGGTCATTGAGGGCTGGAGGCCTGTACAGAGCAACAGTCAGGCCCAGTCAGCAGGTCTAACGGAGGCACCACCCGTTTCCCATGTAAATGATGCAAAGAGAGAACTGAATTTCTTTTCACACATAATAATGTCTTTGTATGCCTGTATAGTTGATGTTGCTGTCGTGGCTTTTATGGAAGACAACCTGTGGTGTGCATTGTTCTTATGACCTATATATATATATATATATATATATATTTTTTCCAGATTTTTCTTTTTTATTTCCTATTTTGGATTCTCTTCCGTTGGCGTGGCAGTACCTCCTGTGTATGTTGCTGTCTCACTATGCACCAAAACGGCTTAAAACCTTGTCAGTACCTGCTTAGATGCAGGAGGCGTAAGAATGATTACAAATATACATACATTTTAAAATAAAGCAAAATTTATGTTGATTGCAGAGGTGGAGGCGCATCAATAAATTCACTTTCTTCCATAGATGCTGTGGATTTGTGTCGGTCTGTGTTTCGTTTTCTGCCGTTTTGCTCGTCGTCAGAAACTCCGGTAACACTTTAGTTGAGTTACTCGATGCTACTCAAGAACAAATCATGAACTAATATGGTTCTTGCATGAAATACATGAACCGTCATGACTGATTACTGATGAATGAACATTGGATCGGCACGTAACTAACACTTGGTTACTGGTTAACTAATTATTTAAGTGACTATGTACTACTACATTATTTGTACCCCCTCAACTAAAGTGTTACCGAAACTCCTTACATCTTCTGTTTGGGGATCTCTAGCGTTTCAGCCAGTACAGGCTATTCCCTGGGTTAAGAGCGTCCGACTGACGGACTGCCACAAAAATTTGGGTTAAATACGGTTTTTGATAACTAACACGCACGCTGCTTTGTGATGCTTGTGAGAACATTGATCAAATTCAGCAGTTTGTCCACTGAAAATGCAGCGCAACACCGTATACGTTTACCTTTATCACACTTCTTTTGTGTTATTTTTCTGACTTGCCTCCAAGTTAGGCTTAAAGGTGCACCTGGACAATGGATCTTGTTCAAAACTGTTGGTTTTTTTTTTGAAGAAAGGTGTTGCATTTTGGTGTTTCAAAATGCAATTTTACTATTACGTGGAGCTGTTGAGTTATATTTAACTACCCAGGAACTTCTGTTTTCTTCAGAAGTTCTGAATCGAGAGCAGCAACATTAGAGTTCCATATTCCACCTAAATCATTTTACAACCCTTCAGTAGCAGTCAAAAGCCTGGGGACATCTGCAGATATTTTCTCAAGATAATAACCCTCACTTCAAGGTTGTGTAATTACTATATTATCTTGTGAGCTGGGAAAGACATGGAGAGCTGTGACAGATTACCTGGCCCCCACAATCCCCCCCTCCCCCCAGCCTAAACCCTACAGAGCTGGTTTGGGATGAGTTGGATCAGAGAGTAAGGTAGCCAACGGGTGCCCAGACCTTCTGGAAACTCCTTCAGGACTGTTGGAGAAGCTGCCTCAGAGAATGCCAAGAATCTGCAGCGCTGACATCAAAGCTGAAGGTGGCTGTCTTGCGGAATCTGGAATTCGTGAAAAGGGTTGAGATGTTGAACGGTTCTCTTGGTTGTTGCAATGTTAGATGCGTATTACTTCATCCGGACAGGGTTGCCACCCCACCCTCCAATACAAACAAAGGCATTTAATGCAGGTGTATCCAGACTTTTGGCTGCTATTGTGTAGGTATGTAAAGCTCAATGTTAAACAGACAATACTGTATGTCATAAAGTGTAAGTGTGCAGGATTTTAAGAGTATAACGTGAAGTGGTACAGGGTAAACAAACAGTTGTGTTAACAACTGTAATAGGTAATGATTACATCAGCAAATATGTAGATAATATAATTATGAAATTGCTAGTGTCAGGTTTTTTTTATATATATAAAACCTGAAAATACAACTCAAACAAACCCTACATAGAACACTATACACTGGGAGCAATTTTTATGATACAATAAGAGATAAATATGCATATCTAATATTTTCTAATAAACATACATAAAGCTTCTACCTGTTTATCCTGAGCTGGGTGGCTTGGATTCAGTTCCAGACAGCACAAGGTACAAAGTCAGGTTTGGCTGTAGAAGGAAACACAAACACATGCACACTAGCATCTTCTGCAATCTGATTGGTTATCTCTCTCAACCAATCATTTTTCCTCCTGCCCTAAGAACATTTTTTTGTAAGAAAAACTCCCACAATCCCATTGCAAGCATCCTGATTGGATGAAGCTGGGAAGACTGGTCCCACTATTTGTGTTGAGAGTATTAATCTCTAGAATTTGGGGGAAACGGTCAGCATGGGGCAGAATACATGCTGTTACTGTTAGAATGAAGATCCTGAGAGACTGAAGGCTGAGCTTTGTAGTCCAGAGGTGTCTGTTTTTGCTAGCTGTTTCAATGGAGCAGAAATAGCACTGAACTTGCAAATATCCCTTTGTTAAAAGCATATCTAGAGGAATTCATATTGGGAAAGGGATTCATATCACAGCCATAGCAATAATGGTATGTTTACAGCTTCCTGTTTTTATGGCTGCTTCCTATGGCCTGAGAGGTGGGCTTCTCGCCACGGCAACAGACTGACAGATGAAGGCCTCCTAGGGGAAGCATCTGAATTTCCAAAGTACATTACAGATACAGAACAGGTGGGCCAGGCATTCTCCTGATGTGTGGAACAGCGAGGCAAGTTGCTCTGCTAGACCTGACTATTTTCCCGCCAAAACCAAACGTAGCGGATAAGGCACAGATACGAGGCGTGGGGGGGTGAGTGCTGAGGGGTGGGGCTGGCAGGCACTGTGTTTGCTTGTCATGATGAAACAGCCAGTTCATGACTCTCAAACTCCTTGGTATCGTAGCAGGAGAATAATTAAGGACATCCCAGCGGGCTTAGGGAGGACCTCAAAAATGGCTGTGGAGAGTTGATCTACAGTCCACAAAAAGCTCCACAAAAACTGAGGACCGGACGACCCTGGCTGTGTTTCGCAGGAGAGGATGTACGATCATCAAAGACCCGAAGCACCCTGTCACCGAGGATGTGTCCCAGAACTTCACAAGATGTTTGAATTACCTGATCCAGTGCTCTCCGTCCACCTCACCTTCTCAGATAAATGAAGGACGAGGAAGCTGAAGATTCCACTGGAGTGTCATCGGTGATGATTGGCAAGTGTCTCTTGCTGTGTTTTCAAAGGTCCACGAAAATCACTTTTCTTTCATTTCCCATTCAGGGTGAGACTGGTTGTTGTTACATCAGACCAACAGCACTACCATCTTGGATCCAGTCCTAAGGTAGTTCCCAGTCTTCTGATGTCCACTGAACAGTTTATGATGCTGGGTTCCAGTTCGAGTGATGTGTGGAGAGACGGAGATGTTTTTGCGGATCGATACAGGACACAGCATTTTATTATTCAATAAACTCAGTTTTTTATTGATGCCGGGATGGTTGTTACTCTACCAGTAGTGTTCCACACCCTGCTGAAACCCTACCCTGGGGAGAAATAGACTTTATGAGCTACCCCCCCCCCCTTTATCACTTGAAGTTTGGAAGTTCAGGACCCGATTGCAGGTGAAGTTTCAAACCCAATCCCCTCAGTTTGTCCACCAGCTTTTCTCACACAATAAAGCTACAGCCTGAGCTGAAAGTCTTCAGCAGAGCCAAAAATCATAGCGTGGGCAGGCTGGCAGAAAATCTGGTTTGTGGGTCCCATAAAAATTCACTTGGCGATGAAATCACACTCCTGACTCAACTACATATTTTTTTTTATCAGCTTTTAAATACCCTGGGGCATCACTACCACCAAATGAACAAGGAGGAACAACAGCCTTCTCGACAGCACTTTTCCTGCAACTGATCTAATCACACACAGAAATACCTTTCAGCCAATTGTTTTTTACGGTACTGCATCGCTCACTGTGAACACTGAATGGGGGGGTGGGAGGCCGGACCACCTGGAAACAGCAGTGCCACCCGATTAGATTCAAAATTGGCAAGACGAACTAGGGGTTCTATAGGAATTGTAGAGAAATGTAGAGGGTCTGGAACAATACTCTTGGTCATTGACTTTAGGTCCACCTATAGATCCTACTCTAACAGGTAATAAATCAAGAAAAGCCAACCAAAAATAGCTTGTGTCATTCAGACGTTACACCTGTGATGTTTCTGAGGGTATGGGGTGGTTCAGTGGTTAGAACTGTTGCCTCACACCTCTTGGATCTGGGTTCGAGTCTCTGGGTTATGTTTGTGTGGAGTTTGCATGCTCTCCCTGTGTCGTCATGGGGTTTCCTCCAGGTACTCTGGTTTTCCCCCACTGTCCAAAGACATGCTGAGGCTAATTGGAGTTCCTAAACTGCCCATAGGTGTGCATTTGTGAGTGGTTGGTGTGTGAATATGCCCTGTGATGTATTAGGCCTAGGTCTGACATTGTGGGGACCACATGTGACTATAATTAAAAACTTAAAAATGCCCAAACTTTTGTATTTCCTTTGGTTAGATCTGGTTAAGGTTAGAGCAAGGTAGGGATTAAGGTTGTTGTATGTAAGGTTTGTTTGGTTTCTAATTTCAAGTTTTCGATAAAGAAACCACGTGAAAGAAACCACCTCGCTGTTCGTGATCCTCAACACGCGAGATGCTGTACAGTACGTGTACAATGCTTCTCTTAAATTTAAATCAGCATTTTTATACCAAAGAACACAGGCTGTTTTTGTTTGGCTTTACTTGATTTAGTACTCGTTAGATTAGTCCGACCATAAACTTTAAATTGTGACTATTAGAAGGTCGGAACACTGAAATGTTAATTCGCAGTTGTTAACTACATTTCGCATCTGAAAATTATTTATTTATTTGTTTGTTTATTCTATTGATACGTGCAATGTTTTCTATATTTTATTAAATTAAAACACATTGCTTTATCACAGGAAGTAACTGGTTGGTATCGACAGAGAGAGAGAGAGAGAGAGAGAGAGAGAGAGAGAGAGAGAGACACGCCCGACGAAAGTCAGTCTGCGAGCAGTTTTCTTCCTCTTCACCTGTTTTTACGGATCCGTCGCGGTGGACGCTACTTTTTTGTTCTTTAACATTGACCAGTGTCTTATTTTAGAATATGTTAATGAAGATCTCCATTGAGTTTTTCTTTTCTCCGGTCCGGATAATATTTTTTTGAACAATTCATTTGTTTTTTTTTCCCGTGGAACTTTTTGTGTACCGTACCTGTCCTACAAGCCACATGTAGTCTACTAAATAAACCGCAAAACTGTACCTGAGCAATAGGACCGGGACTCTGGATTAATCTACATTTCTGTACAATTCGGAGAAAGAAAACATCGCTTCATTCAAAAAGCAAGAGAACTTAATCTGTTTTCTCTTTTAGCTGCAATTTTCCACTCCTTTAGTGTATTCACCATTTAACATGGATCCACTGGAGTCTGGAATGCGATATAGTCCCAGGTGTCCGGTATGACTTTTAATATCTTTATATTTTTGTGTCGTTTTGTCTAGTACTTAACGTTGCTCGGTCCGGTCATGTTGTGATGTGTAGTCATACGGGTATATCTGCAGACAGAAGGAAACCCGTGACCTCAGAGTGCGATTGTTTTATTGCCCATTACCTTTGCGTTGGTGCAGCGCTTTCAGAGTTTGGCGCACACGTTTAGGCTTCTGAACAGACCGTGTGATTTATTTAACATCGTTTTTTTTTTTTTTAATTATGGACGCATTGATGATGAATTGTAACTTGTCTGTATAAGAGTAACCTGACACAGCAGCTAAGTATCCAATGCTAAATGCCTACTAACGATGATTAAACAATTTTGGATTATAGTTTCAAACGGGTGCGAAAAAACGTATGAACTACGACTTTAGTGCTCCTCTGAATGTTAGGGGTGTGTCACAAAGAAGTTGTTTGTCATTTATGGTTTATGGATGATGTGTGTGCAAGGAAATATTGTTTCTCCGGCCTATATGAAGAGGTTACACAGTAATGAGTGTCTTTCCGGCGTGGGGAGGGGGCTGTTTTCCATATTCGTATGAGCTGTTGGCTGCGACTTCATTAACCTGCGCAGGTGCCGTGTCGGTCCCCAAACCTGCAACGTCATGAGAGTGACGCACGGCTCCTATTATCAGTTTGTTTCACTCTTGAAATTTTCGCTGTCTGACGAATGACGGAATAAACTGGATTATTACAACATATGGAAACTGCCAACATCTTCACCGTTTTCTCTGGCAACCTTTTGCTCAAACTATTTTAGCCAGGTGAACTTTTGTGTAGATGTTCAAATGTGCTGATTGCCCCTTTTACCTGCCCATCAAAAGGTCTCGTAAATGCGAGATTAAAAAACGTGAGGCCATCTGTCGTCTTGGTTGTTATCTAATGTGGTGCAATCTCCAAGGCTGTTTTAAAACATTTCGTGGTAGTTGTTTATGGAGGTTGCTGGATTTGTGTTGTTCTGGATGTTAGGTGAGACACTGTGACCCCAGTGTATGTCGAAAAGCTCAGAATTTTATGTTTTATGAACCAGGTGCTGCTCCCTAATCATTTTCACTTCATAATCCCATTTTTTTGGGTTAGATTAGGGGGGACCTTCTTTGTGACTCACAGCCTGTCATTGGCAGTTTCACCCAGCTCACTGTAAGTATTTTGCCATCATTTGGAACAGGGGGCACCACCCCCTGAAACTCTGATTAAACAGGATCATACAGTTGATCCTGAAGCACAACATGCTATGGTTGAGCGAGCTGCTCTAAAGAAGCAAAAAAAAAAAAAATGAAAGGAATGCAATGCAGAGATTGGGGAACTCCTGAAATAGATTACACGCAGTTACCTTCCTCTGCATTCCCAGGAGGCTGAGTCTCGAAACACCTGAAGCGGTTGTGGAACCCCTTTGTTTGAGCGAAGGCTTCCAGATGTACTAATGTAGTTATGATGCCACAGAATTTAATAAGGGGCAGGGAAAGTCTGACAGTTTGAGGAGTACATCCATTATGGCAGTTCAAAAATCAAAAAGAAATTGTTACGACGATGACATTTTGTTTAGGGTGTAAATGAGGCAATTTATGAGTCACTTTTCGATGAGGGTTTGCACACTCGACAGTAGTGACGGAATATGCTTAGACTGCTTTGCTAATCTTGTGCCTGTTGAATTTGAACCCTGAAATAAGCCCCCCAATTGCCCCCGTCCCAACTTTTTTTTAAATGTGTTGCAAGCCTGAATGACAAGAATTGATATTTATTTACAATTCAA
>JABFDZ020000042.1:7700754-7712895 GCA_019775955.2 Pollimyrus isidori
CCATGTTTTTGCTCCCTCCCTGCCTGACGGCCCATGTTTTTGCTCCCTCCCTGCCTGACGGCCCATGTTTTTGCTCCCTCCCTGCCTGACGGCCCATGTTTTTGCTCCTTCCCTGCCTGACGGCCCATGTTTTTGCTCCCTCCCTGCCTGACGGCCCATGTTTTTGCTCCCTCCCAGTTCCCTGCCTGACGGCCCATGTTTTTGCTCCCTCCCAGTTCCCTGCCTGACACTCCACATTATTTTCTCCCTCCCAGCTTCTGGGTAGGAAAGAAACTGTGGACTGTCTACGGGTCCCTGATGACCGGGATGGGAAACACTGTTCAAAAGCAACATGTAGTTGAGACAGCAGGCTCAGCCAGTCCCTGGTGCATTTTGGGTTGAGGGCCTTACTAAAGGGCTGAGTGGTACAGTGAAGCAGCAGACCATAGAAGAAGTCTCTCTGTGCATGCCCTGCACAGAATGTTGCGTTTTGCTTGTTGATTCCTGCAATAGGGGACCCTGTACTGGATAAGTGTCATTGATATTTATTAATGTTATTGTATGCCCTGTGAAGAACTGGCATCCTTTTCAGATATGGGCTCAGGCTTATTACGACAATATATATGTTACTCCGACTAAAATGGAATCTACCCATATAACCATTTGCCGATAACCACGTATTAAGTAGGGGATGGACTGGTTTACATGTACACACTGCCAGCTTTTTGCACACACAAATTTTCTACATTTGCATGCTGTATAACATTTACTAAAAATACACTCATTACTCTTTGATAACAAATATATTTGGGTTTTAAATGACTTATATTTTCATTTATAGTTGTTCACTTAACTTTCCAGTGATTAACATGAATAAAAAATCTGCAGTTTATGATATAAATAGAAAAGTTAAAACCCTGTGGTGTGCAGGAACGTTACACTGGTAGTGTATTTATTAACTGTAAAAAAATAACACGTGAACCTTAAAATTACCGTCTGCTTTTCACCATCTAACAACATTATGCGGCCAGTTTGTTTTTGCTGAGGCAGGTTTTGCATTTTAAAATGCAGTCACATAATGTCTAATGTGCAATAGTCACTAATGCAGTCACATAATGTGCCTGTTTTTTTGCCAAATTCTCCCCGTCTGTCATAGAAATTGCACGCTGAATTTCCTAGACTTCATATTCCATGAATGCTCTCCCACTACGTCATACTTTCACATCAGTCCAATCCTTTTGTTGTATTCTGGCTCCTTCGTGGCCCTTTAAGAAGTCCTTCGCTGCCGGCCATCTGTGGGTGATGTTATCTGTCCTGTTTTCTCGCTTCGTACCCAGGTGACTCGCTGGGGTGTGTCTGAGTCGCACTGGAATGGGAAGCTGGCGAGCCGGTTTCTGCCGTCGCCGTCTACGGCACTAAACCAGAAACGGAAATGATGAACGAGCCCAAAGCAAATTTAAAAAAAAAAACTCAAGATGGAAGGGGCCGTTCTTAATTTATCTTTTTAGCGTGTCTTAATCTAACTTTGTCTTTTTGTAATTAAGGACTCCGGGGATGAATCAGCTGATGCGTATTCCTGCAGATCAGCCATTTACAGAAGATCACTGATTGGCATTTCACACACAGATACCTCCTGGGCTTTGTCGTGTACCCTCTTGGGTGTGTGTGTGCGTGCGTGCGTGTGCGTGCGTGTGTGTGTTTATGTCTTGCCTTTCCAATAGTTACATTTATTGCATCTATGTGCTGTTTTCATGATTTTCTGGCACCCAGTCCTGGTTCCCCTTCTTCTGTTTGTTTTCGCTCTAGTGATGCGTGCTCTGTCCTCAGCGCTCCAGAACTCTATGTTTAGTTTGATTGAAATACCTCTAAAACAAGACTACAGTTAATTACGGTGACTTCCTTTTTGCTCTGAGGTTTCAGTTGTTAAGGAAGCGAAATAACCCTTTACCAGGCGCTAAGAACAAACTTGTAATATATGATTTTCAACAAGTAAGTTGATTTATTTATTTTTTTTCCTTTCTCGACATGTATTGATTACGTAGAATAAATTTACGATACTGGCTACTCAAAATCGGCTGCTCAGGACTTACTTTAGTACTTAGTAGTAAATGAAGAGCTATGTGTCGTGCAAAGCGGGAGATGCCTCTAGAGATGTTTCAGGTCTCATGTTGATGAACTTTTTCCTCATGTGAATCCAGTGGGGTTTTTTTTGGTACAGGCCTAACACTTGATGAGGGATTGCCAGGCCAGAAAATGGAAGACAAAAAGAATAGTGTTAAATTAACATTAAAGTAATTAGCTGTGTAATTTTAAGTATGATAGTGGCAACCTTTCAAGCCTTTGTACTGTCATAAACCTCTGTTTTAATTTATTTCATGGAATTATATGACCAAGATAATATTTGGTAGGATATTTTTTTCTGAAAAACACAATTTTATTGTCATTTTATGGCCATTTATATTCATGAGGGTAGTAGAGGTCTAAACAACACTGACATTAGTTTGAGCGAAACAACACCTTGCTTTCTTTTCCCATTGAGTATGAATAGAACAGTGATCATGAAGGATCAATAAAATAGCAGAGCCTTTTCCTTCTCAACAGTGCATCTGAGTAGCGCATCCAAAATTGACGGGCCTTCTGAGGACAATTTTAGAAGACAGCATATGTATAATATGTCCTAAATTAGTCTTGCATTTGGAAATGCTTGGATATTCTTGGAATTGGTCATGGGAGGCACTGCTATTAAAAATAATACCAGTATTTTTCTTATGAAATAGTTTATTAAATGAGATTTCAACTACTAAGTGTACAGCAGCGTGCAGCAAGTCTCAACATGTTAATATTCATGTTAAAACATTTTACACGTGCTTAACAACCACAAAACCAACAGTGTAAAAGCCTTTTTAAGTGTGAATCTGAAGTTGATATGTGTGACAGTGAAAACCCATAAGAACTGGCAACCATGCACATTTCACGGCTTATGGTACAAGACACTGAAAAGTGAACCATATTAAAAACAAAACAACTGATTAGCCTAATGCTTTCGGTTTACGGTACTGCCATTTTCTTCACGGTTAATGCTCTCCTGCCCCCCCTGCAGGACGACTGGGATACGTCCGTCCAGTTCCTGCCTGCCTCTGATTCCAAGGCCTTGGAGAAGAAGGGCCCCTTGAGGAAAGCCGTCTTCGTTGGCCTGGCCGTGTTTCTGCTAGCTGTCTGCGTTATGATAGGTGTCCTAGTGTGGCATTTCCGCTGTGAGTATCTGCCCTTTTCACCAGAGATGGGGACTTGAGTCACTGACTCGCATCTCATACCCGTGTCACAAATTTGATGAATTGTGACTTCCATCCATCCATCCATTTTACAAACCGCTTATCCTATTGGGTTGCGGGGGGTCCGGAGCCCATCCCGGAAGCAATGGGCACGAGGCAGGGAACAACCCTGGATGGGGGGCCAGCCCATTGCAGGGCATGAATTGTGACTCTGTAAATTTGACTCCACTTGTACTTCAGAGCAGATGACCTGAGACTTGGACCTGACTGGGACCCTATGACGAGATGTTATAGTCCTCCCTCTTTATATCATAATGTTAAACTTATAATTAGTGTATATCAATTCTCTGCAGTCTGCGTTTTTCCATTTTTTTCTGTTTTTGTACTACTCTGTCTAAATGATATTGTATCACAAGTGCGTTGGGGTGACGCTGTTGTGAAAGGCGCTATAAAAAATATCTATATTGAATTGAACTGACTTTTCTGAATGCGAGGTCTCCTGAGAGAGTTTGCTGGAAAGATGCCTTGCTCCCTGAATATTCACAAACATAAAAACTGTGTGACAGGGTTATTCAAATGGTCCTCGAGGTCCGAGCCCCGCTGTTTTTCCAGCCTTTCTTTACCTGTGAGCCGGGTATGAAACCTCTGACCAATCAGAATCAGTAATTATTAACTACCTGGGAGAACAGAAAATAAGGCCTGGATTTGGAATCGAGGTCCAGATTTGAAGAGCCCTCTATAAGATGGCAGTGGAGACTCTCTTTTCTCTGCCTGTGAAGGCCTTAACCTACAGTACATCCTACTGTGGCAGTTTTTTGCTGTAACAAATTTTAATCATTGAAAGTAAAAAAACTAACAAAAGCAGGGAATCAAATTACATGACTCACAACTTGAATTGGATTGGCTGATTTGTGAATCAACAGCAAAAGATGACGGGAAGACTTGGACTTGATTAGGACTTGAGGGCATATGAGACTTGACTCTGACTCACCAAGGAGTCTCATCGTACTTTTCTATTCTATTTTAGTTTCTGTATGACCTTCATTCTGCCCATCCAAAGCCCATAAAATCTGCTCTTCTCGTGAAATGCTCTTGATTTTTTTTTTGTGTTTTTTTTAAAGTGTTATTTTTATTTTACATGTATTACATGTCCTCCTGTCCCCCCCCCCCTTTTAATATTTGAAGACCGACATGCAACAAAGACCAAGTTAATATACAGTGGCTCCATGAGGATCACCAACCAGCCTTTCCTGCCCAACTACGAAAATTCTGAAAGTCAAGAGTTCAAGGATCTGGCGGAGAAGGTGTTACAGCATGTAAGCAGGGGACCTGGGCTATTTCACCATTATTATTGGAGATGGGCCATCCACGTTTTTTCAGTTCCGATCTGATACACAACTGCCAATGCCGATACAAGAGCTCTTTTTACTTGTTATACGTTATATATTATTTTTTAAACTAGTAAATACAGATGGAAAAAAATGTATGACAAAAAAATATTTAATTAGGTTACTACAGACATACATAACGTACTGTTCCACCTCATTTGTTTTAAGCGTTTTTGAGGCATTTGCAGTTCAGTATTAATCTTCAAAGCAAATACACACAAGTGGCGAAAGCTTAAAAATTTAAGTTTTTCTCCCATTGGCGTCAGCGCAGTGACTTTTGTTGTAATGGCAGCTCCTCTTGTATCACAAGCCCAATAAAGTTAGCCACTCCCAAATCATCCATCGCTTTGTTTTGTGTCACAGTTGCGTGCGTTTTGTTAGATGGGATTGTCCGTTAAAGCCTATTTCCACCTCATTTATTTTACATAAATTGCAAATCCCTGTGCTACTGGTTTCTGTTAAAAGCGTAAAATACCCCCAGATCGCCACGTCTTATCTTACGCTCCTCGTACTGCGGAGGGAATGCGCATGACGTCACAGCGGGCGGACGTCACTGTACTCGCACCCACTGAGGAGCAGAAAGAGTGAGGGGCAGCATTAGGGTTCCATCTGAATGCTGCAAAAAACATGTAAAATGGGAAAAAGCCGTCGTGTGATTGGTTGCCGAAAACTAAATAAGTAAGAATAGGACGTGGATCGGTCACGCATGGCCAATACCCGATCCGTTAAATAGGTGTGGATTGGCGTCGACACCGATTTGAATATCGGTGCATCTCTAATTATTATTATGGAATGGTCTCCATTAATGGCATAAGTTAGAATGGGTAAAGTTACTGTAAGTCAATGGTCTTCACCTAAATTAGTTATGAAGGCAAAGAATGGTCTGTCAGTGCAGGATATGTACTGTAATGTTCTTGATATTCATGTGATGTTTTTCATGTTGTTGTTGTTATTGTTGCTCCTGCTGCCGTTAAGTAATTTAGTTTTCCTGTTGGGCATTTTGCTGTTAGTGATATTTAGATTAATCTTGCGTATTTTCGGAAATAAGTGACCTGCCCGGTGAACCACTGGTACTTTTCTGTAAGAGTAAGTAATACTGGAATTAATATTACAGTGGCAATATTGGTTTCACGTGTTTTTATGACACTTGCAGTTATTTCATTTAATTCATACTTAAAAGTAAGGCAGCTGTGCACCTTCCATGCCTTCTTCCTTAATGGTGCAGTCAGGCTTCCACTGCATACGTTTAGTCTTCTGTGGTCATAATCTTCCAGTTTCCTGAGCCTCAGTATGTGACATCTGAATGTCTGTTTATTTCAGCTCGGTGCCGTCTACTCCAGATCATCCCAGCTCTCCCCTTATTATGTTAATTCCAAAGTACAAGCCTTCAGGTAATTGTTTTTTAATGTATTGAATCACTCCATACATTATGTATTGAATCTTGTAGCTTATAGGTTTTTTTAATTGCTGTGTATCTCGTGAGAAGTATTATTTGCTTCAATTAATCAATTAAAAGTTGAATCGCTCTTCATTCATGTGTAATATTTAACAAAACTCAAGGAGAGATGGTTTCAGACTAGGGCTGGGCATTTAATCGAAAAGTAATCGAAATAGACATTCAGAACCTATAAGCGATCAAATTTTTCCAGGTCGATCATTTCAATTACTTTCCCATTAAAAACACTACCGCGTGACTCCGCTCCGTTACGTTATTCTGCCGACATGTCAATCATGGAGAGCTTGAACACTGAGGCAGCTGAGCAACAGGAGCGGCTTGTACCAAAGAAAAACGCGGTCTCCATCATCTGTACACATTTTGGCTTCAGTAAGGATGACATCGAACAAAGTGAAGTCAGATGTACACACTACTGTAGAAAAACAGTTTAGACGCCCAAAGGTAATTTGTGAATTTCCGAAAAGGTTAACATGCTCGTGTTTCTTAGTAAGAGCTTAGAGTAAATTCATGTTCATATAATGACATAAGATCGCTAAGATCAGCTCATGCAACAGTGTTTAGAGAGTTCTATTTTCATTACAACAATTTGTTTACGGTGATACATTGCACATTAAAATATTTGTTTACAGAAGATGCAAGAAATACACTGTTTAAAATATTTACAGGATATACAAGAGTTATTTTATTTAGAAGAGAGACTGCTTATTTTCTACTTTTAATAAGTACAACAATTTACTTTGTTTCCAAAAATGAAAGTTATTTATGTTTACGTTTTTTATAAGAACAATGTGACTGTTCGTTTTAGGCAATGTGTGCTTTAATTTCAGTTGTTCAATATTGACGTTCAATTATTTTAAAATCAAGTAAAAAAATAAAATAAAACATGTTAATTAATCGTAATCGAGTTAAAACGTTCAATTAATCGATTTAGATTTTAGGCCAAATCGCCCAGCCCTACTTCAGACTTAACAAAAGGTCTTATCGTTTACTTTCACTCTCATTTGTTCAGTTTAGTAGGTCAAATTTAGCTTCTTACCGTGCCTTTGTCCAAAGCACCTCGCAGATATCATCCATTTATGCTGTTTACCAACCTTGCTCGAGCAATTCCATTTATGCACATTGAACCATGATCACATACAATAGCGGGAGGCATACTGGGACCTGAACCAATGACCTTACGGTTATTGATCAGTATGCTTCCAGTATTGTGTTCATGCATTTTTTTAAAAAATGTATGAAACAAAAGCAAGCACTTGAAGACCTGCAGTCGTTAAGTATACTTTATTATTTTAGAGAATATTGCATTAAATTTAAATTACTGTGTCGAATAAGAAATTAGTTCTTGACTTCATAACTATCACTTAAATATTGTATGTTTTCAAATATTGTTAAGGTAATTGTAGTAATTGTCTTGATTTCAGTCTTAAGGTCAACAAAATCTGAAATTTGATCATAGATGCATGCATACATACCCTTCAAGGGTGTGTAGATATTTAATATCCACTTGCATGAAGCATGCTGTACATTCCTGCCAATTCTCCAAGTTCTCTGTAAGACTTCCGAACAATCCCTGCGCACTCTGTTGCAGTGAAGGAGACTCGCAGGGCCTGATCGCCTACTATTTGTCGGAGTTCTTTGTGTCGAGTGAGCAGAAATCTGCAATGGATGAAGCCATGTCCAAAACAAGCCAGGAGGGCCCTAAGTCACGAAAACTCTCCTTATATGTCGACGACATTGTGTTTGGAGGTACTGTTCCGCGTGCAGCTAGTCTGTTTGTGGGGGGAGTGTGTAATCAAGTCGGTGATTATTTGGTGTTAAATATATCAAAGGCATAAAATCGGAATGAGTCCGCCTACGATTTAGCGTCATCTAAAATCGAAACAATAAAATCAGAAACATCAGTAAACTGTCAATAGGATTAATTTTCAATAACACATCACATGGCATCGAAGAAATTTAGGCAAATCCAGCCAGTCGTATGCTAAAGGTTAATTGATTTAGGGCTTGCATGCCGCATACTACTGTTGTGGTGAAATCGAAGGGATCAATAAAGAGAACTTCAGCTGTCAGTAAAGAAAGAAGAAAAAAATCTAACATTACGTCCTACGACAAAAAAATCGGTAACACTTTTTTTGCATGATTTATTACTATTAGATTTCAGTATGAACGTACTCAATTCGTCTGTCTTCCAGCTCTGAATCTGGCAGGAGAAATTCTAATGGAATTATAAATGAAAGTTGCATATATATAGGGCTTTTCTCAACACCCAAAGCGCTTAACAGAAGCATTGGGGAGCTACGTCTACCACCCCCACCTGGGTGATGCAGCAGCAGCCATCGTGACCCCCCTACGCTCACCACACTGCAGCTAAGGTGGTGACAGGGAAGGAGAGAATTTACCAGTTAGATATAGGGCATGATTAGGAGGCCGGACCTGATAGGGCCACAGTGGGAAATTTCTGCCTGGGCATCGGGGTACCACTGCTACGATGTCCAGGGATCTTTTAGAACCTCAGAGAGTCAAGATCTCGGTTGTATGTCTCATCCAAAGGAGAGCACCATTTTCATAGCAGAGTGTCCCCATCTCTGCGGCACTGGGATCCACACAAACCACAGGATGGGCTCCCCCTGCTGGCCACGCCAGCACCTCTTACACCAACACCCCTCAATTGTGAGGAAAAAATGGATCCTTGACTTAAAGAAATGGTCACTTGACTTATCAAAATCAATAAAATATTTTTCCATATCGGTCAGCCCTAGATAGAGAGCATATCATTACACTTGTATTGGTACCGCCAAGTTTTAAACATCTGGATCATCCCATTTTAAATGATACAAATTGTGTTTATGCTTCCTATTAAAGTATGGTGTATATAGGACCCTTCTAGATTTTTCTTCCTTTTATGCTGCATCATAATTTCGTAAGTACAATATAATCAATGCGTAAATCAATTTAAAGGCGGTATAAGCTGTATATAACACATATGGAGCGTGTGTAAGTGACTGCTAACCCTAACCACAAAGGCACCTTACTTACCAGTTTGCCGACATTCTGTTTTAGCTGTGGACTCGCGCATGTTGCGGCCATCACTGGCAGGTGAGTCCCTCGCAGACCCCCTCTCTCCAGTGTAATCGGCTTTGCGGTGCCCCTGTGACGCCCGCCCTCCGCCTGTGTGTCCCTCTCCCAGTCCGGCAGTCCCACACCCTCCACTGCCAGACCGGTTCGGCGGTCACCTTGCAGTCTCCCGGCTTCCCCAACTCGCCGTACAGCGCCAACACCTACACGGAGTGGCTGCTGCGGGCCGACCCGGGCCACCGCGTCAAGCTGCAGTTCGATACCTTCAACCTGGAGAACGACTGCGGGAAGGACTTCATCAGGGTGTACGATTCCCTGGTTGCCCTCGATCAGAGGATTATGGCGGAGTGAGTAGAGTCCAGCTTGCTTCCAGTGGTTTGAATTAGGGGTTCCCAACATTTTGATGTTCTTATGTTACTATTGCTGATTTACCCAAGCAATGCTATTCTTTATTTTTTTTTTTAAGAATAGTGTTATTTATTGTTAATAATAATTTTATGATTTTTTTAAATTTTACATTGATATTTTACTATTGTGTCGTTCAGTTGAGCTTGCCGGTTACTGAAAGAGAGCTTTTACTGTAGGTAGCTCCATCCCCTGCTTTGCATGACATGATGGGATACTGGTCGTGGACTGGCATCCGCGTTTAGGAACTCTTAGTCTTGGTGGATTAAATTAGTTATTCTCTGAGTATTTAGTGTGAGGTCAGCTGACAGGTTAGTCTAATGTACTACACAGCAGTGTTTCCCGGTCTGGTCTCTCGGGGGATCCCCAGATAGTCCATGTTTTTGATTCCTCCCAGCTTGCGGGAAGGAGCAAAAATGTGGGGTATCTGCCAGGGAGCTGGGAAGGAGCAAAAACATGGACTGTCTGGGGGTCCCCAAGGGCTGAGTTGAGAAACGCAACTATCGACATAAAATTGTAAAATTGCTTCAGTGAAGCTGAAAGCCGAACTTTTTGTGGTTTTTATTGTTTATAAAATGCTTAATGATTTACCTGTTGGCCCTATTGTACTGTATGAGAATCCACGTCTGCCCCGCAGGCTCTCACCGTTTTATCTCTTTGTTTCTGTTAGGAAATGTGGGGTTTATCCACCTAACGAGCCCCTGTTCTTCGTTTCCTCGGGGAACGTCATGCTCCTTACTCTGGTCACCAACGAAGAGAAGAACTTCCCCGGCTTCAGAGCGCGTGTCACGCAGATACCTCAGAAAATAGGTACTGTGGCGATAGACCAAGGAACCATGTGTGTCTCTCAATATTTAGAATACAAAGATCATATTTGTGGTCTTGGAAAAACAGTCTTGCTCACTCGCCTTCCAAAAAACTAATTTGATCTGCGATGAATCGTGGGATTTGTCCCAGTGGCACGGATGCAATCAGAACAGTCAAGTACGGATGATGACAAACGCCCCATGACTCAAGAATGGGAAGAATTGTGGGAACTCTTCAGATAGGACGTCAGTCCATTGTGGGACCTACATACACACACAGACACTCAGCGTTACACACTATGGGCAGTGTTGAGACACTGCAGTTCACATGACTGCATGTCATGCACTATTGGAGGAATCTTGATTAAGAAAACCCACGTAACAGGGTCAAGATACAGTCACAGGTAATTGGTGATCGGAAGTCATACAATTTCGTTTCTTTTTCCACACAGAGTGTGGTGGAACATTGACTGGGATTCAGGGGACCTTCACGTCTCCAGATTTCCCATCTTACTACCCGCCACAGGTCCAGTGTGTGTGGAACATACAGGTGAGTAATGGAGCAGCGTGACTGTTTTGCTCTTTCTAGACAAGCTACCGGTCGTCATGACGATTAAAGAAGCGGCAATGATTATGTCTGTCATGTTCCTCAGGTCCCCACAGGGAAATATGTCAAGGTGCAATTCAAAAAGTTCTTGATGTCTGAGCCAGGACAAAATATCAATACTTGCCTTAAGGACTATGTGGAGGTCAACAAAACCAAGTAAGTCGGGCTCAATTGCTGAAGTAATATTCTATAACCCCTGATAGTATTCGGTCATGTAAGTGAGGGATTTATTGATGAATTAATTATTCTTTCTCGCATAACACATTTATTTTATGCGAGTTCTAAGGAGCACTACTTGTGCCGTATCATCATTTTATTAGAGCTGTGTTGTGAACTGAGGGGGAATTGTTCGCTTTTTCAAATTTGAAAGAGAGACTGTATGAGTGGTTCTGAGAGAGAGGTTCCCCCGGCTTTCAGATTGTGTGGGGAACGCTCTCCAAGCACCGTGGTCTCCGTCAAGTCCAACAAGATGGAGGTCGTCTTTAACTCGGACAAGTCTTACGTGGACCGCGGCTTCTCCGCCGAGTTCCAGGCCTACGAGCCCAGCGACCGTAAGTCCGAAGCCCCGACACGGACGGCCTTGTGATGTGACCCTAAGTACTGATTGGTGAAGCCGCTCGCGAGAACGTGGTCTGTGGCCTCCTGTGAATGGCCGGCCCTCCCTTCCGTCTGCAGCCTGCCCCGGGAAATTCCAGTGCAGAAATGACTTGTGCCTTAATCCCGCCCTGAAATGCGACGGCTGGAATGACTGCGGGGACAACAGTGATGAGAAGAACTGTAGTAAGTATGAGTCATCTGCCTTCTCCCGCAGGCTGTGTAATAAACTCTATTGCGACATTATCCATTTGACTGCAGAAGGAATCGTTTCCACCTTGCTTTTAGCAAGCAATATATATATAGGGATAAGGCACTTAGTCAGTATCTGTCCTGTCTATCTTTCTGTTTATCTGTCTGTCCTTCTGTCTATCTCTGTCCTGTATATTGCCTTCCTGTCTCACTCTATCTCTGTCTGTCTCTGTCCTGTATATCGCCTTCCTGTCTCACTCTATCTCTGTCTGTCTCTGTCCTGTATATCGCCTTCCTGTCTCACTCTATCTCTGTCTGTCTCTGTCCTGTATATCGCCTTCCTGTCTCACTCTATCTCTGTCTGTCT
>JABFDZ020000042.1:7757321-7770558 GCA_019775955.2 Pollimyrus isidori
TTTCCTAGGGGAAATATTTAAACCCTTCCCCTTACCACTTCGTTTAAAGGGACAAGGGGAAGGGGTAGGGGAAGGGGAAGGGGTAGAAAATAGAATTGGGATTCAGCCCTGGTGTCTTTTGGCACAATGTACCAATACTGGTGTGGAACCAGTTTCTGTACTGGAAACGGATAAGGACCATACATGGGTCAGATTTACCTTGAACGTTACCAAATGTGGCCCAGAGTCAAAAGTGAAATTCAGAGCTGTTATGAACGGGAGCAGTGACTGGCTCAGTGGGCTAAGTCTCCCAGCTTGTGACCAGGAGGTCCCTTGTTTGAGCCCCGCCCCGGTGGAATGGTTATGTGTCTGAGCAAGATGGGATTGGTGAATAGAAGTGCTCCAGTGTAGATGTGCAAATCAAAGTTTAAATTCTGCTCCGCAGGATTCTGGAGCACAGACCTTAATAAGCACATTTATCCCTACAAGGACGGCTGCACCCCTCCCTTCACCTACTATCTTGTTCTCCATGGTTCAGATCTCTGAGTACAGTGTCAACCAACCCCCCTCCTCCCTGCCCCCATAGAATAAGGCAGGATTCTGGGGTGGAACTAGTCAGCAGCCAGTATAGTAAAAACACATGTAACATAAATACAGGTACATCACAATGTAATTGTAATACATTAATGAAATACAGGTACATTACAATATAATTGTAATACATTAATGAAATACAGGTACATTACAATATAATTGTAGTACATTAATGAAATACAGGTACATTACAATGTAATTGTAATACATTAATGTAATGCGGGTACATTACGATGTAATTGTAATACATTAATGAAATACAGGTACATTACAATATAATTGTAATACATTAATGAAATGCAGGTACATTATAATGTAATTGTAATACATTAATGTAATGCAGGTACATTACAATGTACCTTCTCATTGATTCCACCTTAACTGCAACAGCTTGGGGGTCAACTGGCAGCACCCTCTGCTGAGGCCAGGGCTTGAACCAGCAACCTTCAGGTCACAGGCACAGAGACTTTGCCCACTGAGGCAGTCACTGCCTCCACATGCATCAGATCTCAATTTCACTTTTGATTCTGGTGAAAATACAGGCCAGATTTGGCCACATTTAACGTAAATCTGGACCATACTGTATATGGTTATCATTGGTTTCCAATCCAGAACGTGGAATTGAACCACTATTGGTTCATTGTGTAAAAAGAGATCCAGGCCAGATCCAATTTATGAATCTTTTGACACTTTCCAAAGAACATTTGTCCCAGATCCAGATCAGACTGACCTAGCTTGCTCTGTTGGACGCCTTAACAAACACGGGCAATTTGGCATCACAGCATAAACACCACAGGATATTTATTGACTGTAGGGGGAAAGCAGTGCAATCTGAGGAAATCCCAAGAGCGCATGGGGAGAACATGCAAACTGCAGACAGATGGAGGAGGGTGGAGACCCAAGGCCTGGTCACACCCTGGGTTTAAGACGTTCAAAGTGCTTTGGAAAATGGATGGATGGATGGAAAATGGTATCAGAGCTGCAGAACAGTGGCGCTCCCTGGCTGACAATTCTATGCAGGAATGAAACAAATGCAATCATCTTGTGTTTTTCTTTACCTCGTAAGGTGAGTTACTCCTATGCGTTCATTTGGCAAATTTGTCTTTTCTCTCATTACCAATCAAAAATTATCTGTCTGCAAAGATAATTAATTGTAATTGTAAAATGGCAATAATACTGTTTCCAGTGCAGTTTGCGACATGGAACCAGAATAACTCATACACCTGTTACTGGGATGGGTGTAATAAGTCTTCAATAAAGATTAGCTCCTTTGCTATTTATCTTGCAGAATAATAGATCTTTCCAGAGATTTTTTCCTATCATTGGTCGGTGTTGACTGCTGTCCTTTTTTTGCCGTCAAAGTAGATGACAGATTGGAAAATACCCTCGATTGTGTAAATTCTCAAATGAATATTTTTGCATGCCATCAAAATACAGAGTAATCATCTCGTGGTGATTCATAGAAATTTAAAGCGGCGATACAGAACCATACCTTTGACTGGCCTAGATGGAATCTGTAGTTACAGATCAATGGTTCTATTAGGTTTAGTTGATTTGATTTGCCTTCTGTCTTGGAATATGTAACACCAAAAATAT
Source organism: Pollimyrus isidori (assembly GCA_019775955.2). Taxonomy (NCBI): domain Eukaryota; kingdom Metazoa; phylum Chordata; class Actinopteri; order Osteoglossiformes; family Mormyridae; genus Pollimyrus; species Pollimyrus isidori. The sequence continues at coordinate 7,759,491 of JABFDZ020000042.1, forward strand.
GTGCTGCTGGGCAGCAGGTTTCCGTGGTTACTGCTGGGTGGAGGGAAAATCCAGCCCCACACAGGTAAAGCAATGATAACTAGCTGCCCCCAATCTAGCCAGATGACCTTGGACCGCCGGAGGTTTTTTTTTTTTCCTTACATGGGAGTTTTTAGTTCCTCTACTGCAGGGTTATTCAAATCATGGTCCTCAAGGTCCGAGCCCTGCTGGTTTTCCAGCCTTCCTTTACCTGTCAGTCAGGTGTGAAGCCTCTGACCAATCAGAACCAGTAATTATTAAACTAACTTCCTGGGAGAACTGAAAACATGGCCTGGATTTGGAATCGAGATCCAGATTTGAAGAATCGTGCTCTACTGCATTGTCATCTGAATTTCTTTTTTTTCTTTCTTTCTTCCTTTCTTCCCTTTGCCCCCATCTTTCTTTACTCTTTCTTAATGAAGCCGTATCACAACACACCTATATAAAGCGCCTTGGGGGCGACTCGGCTGTGAAAGGCGCTATAGACAAATAAGTTGAATTGAAGTCAATTGACATTGGCTTTCTGCAAAAGTACAAAGACAACAAGCAAAGCAGGCTTTCAGTTTCTGCATAGATTTTATTGTGATGCTCAGCCCATATCACCCAAGGTCACAGAGTCCCTTCTTTACTAGTGATCTCCAGCGCTGACCTTTCGCTCCTTCAGTCCAGGAATCTAGCACTCGCAGTAGTACCCCGAGATCTGGTCGTTCCAGTTCCTCAGCAGGCCCATGGACACCTCCTTCAGACGGTAGTAGATCCCGGAAGTGAACTTCTTCTTCTTACCGTTCTTCTTGCTGCGCGACCACACCGTCAGGGAGCAGCGGTTGGCCACCACCAGCGCCGAGATGCGATCGTTCCAGCCGGGGGGCATGATGGGGACGTCGGACTTGGAGTAGGCGTCCAGGTACGCCCCGGCGCAGCTCTGCTCGTTGTAGATGTTGCTGTCCTCCCACAATCGAGCGCACAGTTTGTTCCCGTCGACGTCCACGAGCGCGGTCGGCTCCGGACACTGGGCGTTCAGGTCCATGAAGCACAGAGTGCCCAGGACTAGGAGGAAGACGGCGATCTTCATGGTGGATGCGGTAGTACGTGCCTCAGCAGGGTCAACGCTTCCATAAATACTCCCCTTAAATAAATTAATAAATGATAATGTCGCTTTTGTGTGGGAAATTCGACACCTGGAAGAAGATTTTGGCCAAATTTCCTCTCAGTGACTTTTATATGTTATGACCCAGTGCTAAAAACTATCAAAAGGGTTGATGAAAACTTTTATGCTATGACAAGGCATACTGTAGATTGCCTGGCAATTATTCACGTTTCATGTAAAGGCTTTAAAAGCAGCCAAAATTAATCCCTTATTTATTGTAAAAATTTTGATTTAGCTTGATTTATCCTCAAATGTGTTTCTTGTTAATTGATCGTGTGTATATATTTTTTTTTCATATTGTACTTGTAAAATTCATTATACTTCATTCAAATGGCCCAGAGAGGCCAAAAACTATATTATATAGTCACTGCATTATCAGTACAGATACAAATACAAGATCGAGTACAAGACATTGCAGAACTGCACTGTGTTTATAAAATAGCATATATGCTATAAGCTAGAATTGGTGCACAATGGCTCATGCACTATGAGTACCATCCGCATTAAACTAGGAATCTCTTAATGACTAGCAGAGTGAGGCATGCAAGCAGGATTCATCAGGGTAGCAGAACAGACGCATCTCTGTTGATATCACAAGAATCAGTAATATCAGCATAATGATGCGCAAATTGTTTCAGGTTTAGATGACTTTACATCTGTAACTCGAGTGATTATGAAAACCAATCTCTGGTCATTTTTCTCTGTTGAAAACCCCCGTGTTTAATACGCAACTCTGACTAGCTTCATAACTCGGCATGCACATCATACAGGTCTGCATCATACAGGTCTACATCAGACAGGTCTACATCATACAGGTCTAGGTCCAGTGGTGGGCAGGTCTCTGCTAATCTGCTGATTAGTGAAGCAAACTTTTCACTTAACGGTCAATTCAATAAATATTTGTTCCCATCTATTGGGAGCATGTCTGCAACAGTCTATCTGGCATGTTGTAAACACGAGCCGTAATTATAGTCTTCAGCTAAATGAAAGTGAACGAAGATCATGTCTATAATCAGGGTACCCTGAACGAAGCGGAGAATCGGGGCCTGTATCACAAAGCTGGATTTCCCGCTTTATAACTTATTCCTGCCAGATAACTTGTTGGATCTAAGATACTCTAGTTAAAATGGACTTATCTTTGGTTTACTTACATTTACCCCAGACTACCTTTAATCCAACAATTAGTCATTTGGCTAAGCAAGAAAAACTGCTTCACGACACAGGGCCCCCAGTTGCATTTTCTGGGTTCAGACTGGCAGTTATAGACCATTAAAAAGCTGAGATGCTCCTTCCTATTTCAATGTACATGGCACACAAAATTCACGGTTCGGTACAAACCTGGGATTCGGGGGCACAGATCAGTGAAACTTCTGTACTGCAGGAAAAGCAGAATTCGTTTTGAAATTTATTACTAAAACTGCAAATAGACGCACATTAAGAACAATTGTAAACCAAAGAGCTTCAGTGTCTGATGTTGACGTGTCTGAACAACAAAACCATTTTATTAGCACATTGTGTTATTTGCTACAAAGCATGGTTACTTATCTACTAGTGATAAACACTCCTATAGTCTTAGTTATTTATGGTTTAGTCTGGTCTGAATTTCCTGGCAAAAGTCCCTTAAATGCCAGAGGAAGCCTAACTGCTCCGGATGTACACAAACATGGACGATGACATCTCAAACGAGTTAGCATGCTGGGTGTTTCCAGCAGTATATTTGCTCTTAAAAAAAACCAGATCCAATACACAGTCTGGGTCTTACCGACTACTCTCTCTCCAGTGTCGGTGTGATATTTTGGGAACCAAAAACTGTTACATTGTCATAATCAAGTATGATTATGTAACCAGCATTAGCAATAATCAACTCACAGCCACGATTAGCATGATTTTTCCATGTTGAACATCTACTTGCGAATTTAGATTCCACCCATGTTAAGAAATATATTGGCTTCATTGCGCATTTTAGAGACCGAGCAGAGTCATCCGGCCACCACCTAGGGGGCGGCTGGATCCGACAGCAGGGAAGATGCCGGATAGACCTGACAGACCTGAATGTACAGCGAGGCTGCGCTGGGATGGGCCACAGTCCAGGATTCCATTCTGAGATGGCTGCATCTAGCTGTGTAAACAAACAATCCAGCTGCAATCCTTGCACCCAGCGGTGGACACCAGAGGTAAAAGGCAGCGGTCAGGTTGAAGGAGGCAGCCGTCCGAGTTTGGTTAGCTTGCGGAACTCCTGAAGCAGCTGTCAGGTAAATGATCGTGAAATGCTGGACACCAATCGAAGAGGAAGTTTCCAAAACTCACCCAGCACATTTTTGCTGTTTGTTATGAGACCGCCAAAGAGAGAAAAAAAATCAGACTTCATCATCCTAAATTACAGTATCAGGAACCAAAACAAAGAACTTTCGTGATATTCACAAGCCTTCACTGACCTCAGCGGAATTCTCATAAACGTATCCCATAGATTGAATGAGGGGAAATCTGCCGATATGAAATTAAGAATAAACTGATACTCAAATACAATAAGAACAAAAGAACACTGTATGCAACAAATGTCAGTATTTTTAATTATGCATAAAACACATTTAGCTACTGGCTGCAGTGCTGCTTTCAATTATTTTGACACAAATGTCGCCGCATATTTGTATGTTTTTACTTTATTGCACGTAATCCTGTGCAATATGAGGAGCTCTGTACCCGTACTATAGCAGCCTGGCCAATACAATTGATGTCATTTGTTATCTGATAGGAATGTTTTTACATCACCATTGTATTGTGCTGTAATAGAGTCATAACAGCTTACTGCTCCCAGCTATGCACTGTATTACTGTAGAAATGGCAGACCACTGTGCTTATAGGAAAGGATCAGAAAGGGCAGCTTAGCAATTATCTAGAACCATGACTGTTTTCACATACAGCGGATAAGAGGCGTGAAATTAGCGATGACATACATTTACAGTTAACACCATATGAATTTTAAAATGAGAATTTGTTTAAGCCTTCCTAAAGTAAAATTTTCTACCAAAATAGCTAGTTCCTAATTGTTGTCGTTATTTGATACATTTGAGTTGTATGTCACGTGCTTATTTTCTAGAACGTTCATCGCCGCAAAGTTTTTAGTATGAGAGTATGGATGTGACAGTGTGAAAGCTGAAGGGAATATTTTAAGGAATAAGTCATAATAGGAGAGTGATTACAGAGAAGGCCCTGTGTCGTGTTTGCCAATCTCAACTCAGAACTGGGTCGGAGAAGGTCGTATAGCAGCTGCGTGAGTTCTGACTCAGCGGAGAAAGCTGTTGCATTTCACAACATCCCACGGCTAATCTAGGGGACAGCAAATGAACACAGGTGCAGACAAAACGATAAGGCTGGAGGAACCTTTCAAGGAAACAACCCTGGGAGAATTTCCACCTGTCCTGGTTGCATGTTTAATTGCATGTTCGATGCCACCACCTGCACCAAACAAACCTGCCGGATAAAAGGACTTTGATTCCATCCTCTTTGTTAGTGGGAACTGGTTATGGGCAAACAGACTCCTAGAGGGCGAGTTGGCTGACCTCTCCTGGTGAGAAAGAGAGCAGCAAGTATGAGGCAGAAAGGGAATTTTTAGCGAAGGGGAGCTGATGAGTATGGGGCTGAATTAAGAACCGGAACAGGTGACCAGGTGAAAGACAAAGGACTACAGAAAGCAAATAGATTAAAAACTTTGATTTTCAGGCACCTGACACAGACAGAAGGCCGATGCCTCCCCCTGACAGTGTAACCTTCCTGCTACAGTGCTTCATGTACATAGTGGAGAATTTATTTTATTTACTTTTAATCAGGCGAGACAGATTAAGAACAAGTTTCTTATTTACAACTGCGGCCTGGTAAAAGGCATGGCTTCTTGAGAGAAATAAGATGACTAACACAAAAATGAGTTTGTTAAAAAAAAGATTACAAAAGTAAACACCAGCCCAAAAACTGGTGTCAGGTAGAGCCATGCAGCAGAGGAAAAAATAGGAGAAGTCAAGATGGTCACAAATCATGCAGCGAAAGAAAGAAATGCAGTCAAGGTGCAGAGAGCAGAGGAACATGACCACAGGTTCAGGGTCCTCTACCCAAAACCAACAGGTAGGTCTGACCTGGCTACAGCAAGACAGGCAGAGAGGGTGGAAGGGGCACCGGAACGGTATTCCTGAAAGGGGTACGTGCCCTGGGCAGTCAGCAAGGTGCTCATTCCGAAGGTGTTCAGTGGGGTTGAGGTCAGGACTTTGTGTGGGCCAGTCAAGTTCCACCCAACCATTTCTTTATGGACCTGGAACAGAAAAGGATCATCTCCAAACTGTTGCCATAAGGTTGAAAGCAGAGAATTGTCCTGAATGTCTTGGTGCGCTGAAGCATCACTGGATCGCAGGAGCCCAGACCAACCCCTGGAAAACAGCCCCATACCATTATCCCTCCCCCACCAAACTTTACAGCAGTCAGGCAGGTAATGATCTCTTGGTATCTGCCAAACCCAGACTCGTCCATCCCTCTGCCAGAGAGAGAAACAGGATTCGTCACTCCACAGAACACATACCGACTGCCCCAGAGTCCAGTGGCAGTGAGCTTTATGCTACTCCATCCAACACTTCCCATTGGGCTTGGTGACGTGAGGCTTGCATGCAGCTGCTCAGCCATGGAAGCCCATTCCAATGCCGCTCCCAGCACACAGTTCTTACACTGATGTTAATGCCAAAGGAAGTTTGGAAGTTATTGAGACAACGGAGTGGTGGGGTCAGTGACCCTGCGCTGTTACTTTACGTGGTTTGCCACTTAGGGGCTGAGATGTTCCTAAATGCTAAATCTTTGCTAAATCTTGAATCGACAGCTCTTCAGACTGACCCATTCTTTCACAAATGTCTGCAAGCCTCGCTGCATAGCTAGGTGCTTGTTTTTATACACCTGTGGCAATAGGACCACATGAAACACCTGGATTCAATGATTGCAAGGTGCATCCCAATATTTTTGCTCTTATGTCGTATTTGTGAGATATCTGGGAACCTCATATATAATGACAAGACACCTACTGGCTGCATAATACATAAAAACAAGTGGTACACAAATAGCTATTGGGGGCAAAAATATATAAAGTTTATGTTTTCTATCTTTAGCCAAAGATCTATTATTCAGAGCTTCATTTGGAATATGCATATTATCCACATGCCTCTCCGATGGCCCAGGTACTCAGTACAGCCAGGCTATAACTTTATAAGTTACACATCATCTATTAGTTGAGATTAATTTGGCCCCAAGTCATACATTGCTACGGAAATTGGAACAATGTCTGAATTATCCATGAATGAACCCAGCATTAGCCTCAATACCTGTCCAACACATTGCAACTGTTATACTACAATGGGTTCTTTCGGGTTTCATTGTTGAGTGTTCCCCTTGTGTTTCGTTTTCCACAAAAATCACTGTTAAATTAAATGTTTAGACCACTGATAAATTGTGTATTTCGTGATATACAGTAACACGTTCTATTAATGACGCGGTTCAAAAAAAGTGTGAACAGCCCCATCGCGTGGACGGTGAGTGCATTATTTTTTTCAGGCTAAGATAGGGGTGCGCAATACTATACTCAAAGGGCCGGTGTGTATGCAGGTTTTCGCTGCAACTCCCTAATTATTTCACTAATTAGAGAACTGATTGGCTGACCTGCAGGTTATCCCAAAAACCTGCATACACACCAGCCCTTTGCAGATAAGATTGGGCTAAGATAAAATGTTTTATTAATTTATTTTGGGAGTTCCTGTTACTAACACTGGGGGGCGCCTTTTAAAGGAAAAATGCGGCAAATTGTCAGTTTTAATTTTCCAGTTGCACTTTCATCAAAGTTTGTTTTGTTTAATTTCACCCTTTTACTAAGAAAAATGGCAAAAAACATTATTAAGCTATATTGACATAAATACATGTTTAACAGGAATGCAACTGATTCAAAATATTTATTTCATCCAGTTTACAGCCAGTTGGAGTATCTGTACGTAGTTGTTCCACTTCTTTGCTCCTTGATCTCGTTTCAGTTTGCAAGCATCTTTTTTCTTCCATAGACACCTAGATTAATTCAATTATTTGAAATTCAATAATTGAGACAAATTGAAACTGCCTAAATGACATTCTTGGCCAGGCAATAAGGCGAATTTCTACAATTTTTTAACTTGCATTCCCACAACAGCAAATCACAAATCTGATGAGATTTAAAATACATGATCACACGTCTACATCGCATTTTTAACCAGCCGTTTCTTTTGGCATTTTTTAGCAAGAAAGATATTTAGTTGATTGATTGATTGATTGATGGATTAACATTTCACAATGCACTTTAAGTACAAACTCAGCTGAATATCTGGACTCTCAAGATAGCTTATCAGTGCATTGTGAGGCTTTGAGATTAAAGACACCTTAGTTGGTTTTTATAAATGCTGTATAAATACATTCATAAAATGAGACTCTTGGCAGTGATGCACAAATTGCAGACGTGGCATCATCAACAATGCCGCAGACATATAGATAAAATCCCTCCTCTATTCATAAATATACAAAAAGTTCATTAAAATATAGTCTGGGTTTTTAATCAATGATACAAACCCACAATGTATAACACCTCAAAGCAACACACAGGCAGGTCATAAAATTAGCAGAGCACTCAAAAAAAAAATGTTTAATAAAACACATTGTGAACAATAAAACATGTAGAATATTTTAAAATTAAAAATCAGATAATTACGTAGATATTAAAAATAAACAGATTGGGGGAAAATATTACCTTTAAAAGTAGTACGTATCTGCAGTTACAAATAAGTAAAATAAAAAATAATAAATTAAATTATAAAAAAAATAGATTAACACAAATAAACAAAAGGCACGGTCATGAAGATATAAGGAGAGAACCTTCAAAACGAGATATATTTTCAACTTATCCTTTGTGCAACCTTTAAATATGTCTCGTTGTATACCTATGTATATTTGGAATATTATATGTCTTATAATGCATTTATTTGAGTGTACAGTATATTATTTGTACTTTACTCTAAGGGACAGCAGATCTGATTTTTTTTTCTCTGACAAGGATGAAAGAACAAAAATGGATGTAGGTGAACAGATCATTTCAGCATACAATTTTGCTATATATACATCAGATATTCTGGGAAACATACATTTTCTCCTTTACAAAGTGATGTGTTCAGCTGTACATAGACAACTCTGCTTTATATTAGACAGCATTACATGGACTTTTCCTGACTTTATGATCTGCTACTCACAAGTCACCTAAACGACATTCTCCATCATCAGGCTACTTCCTCTGCTCCTCTTAAAATATTTTTTAATCATCGGGAGTAAACGCATTAAGAACAGGACCATGATAATATACCATCGGTTATTAATCATCAGATATGACAATAAAATAAATAAGATATGTAATAGAATGGAAATTAGTTGGCAGTTTTGCTTTGAATATAATTCTAAAAACAGAAGATGTTTCACAGTTATACAAAGGCACTGTGCCAGACATCAATTATCAGTGCTATTTTCTCATCATTTTACCTTACAGTGCTCTCCAGTCATAAGTGTATCTCATAATACATTTATAAAAATATTCAGTCTATACATCATCGCCACATTTTTTTTTTGGTTGACTTCTCACATTACTAGGTCTCGTTCAGCCAAATCCATGCCAATGGTCTTACCTGGCAAAGACAAAAACAAAATTAGCTTTAAGCTACATGTTATCATCTAGCTGTTAAAGAATGTAGGTTCTGGGCTGGTGGAGGCCTGGATTTAAAGTGAGTCTTCAGGCTTGGTAATGCACGGCATATTTCATAATCCATTTTTGGCATCATTTATGAGTTTATGAGTAATGGCAAGAAGTGATTCAGTGATATAATCTAAGTAAACCCAGCAGGAATGTTAAGTATGAGCGATGTTCCCGCCTTGAAACTTGGAAATACCCGTCAGGAGGTCTGGAGCTCTGCGATACACGTCACCTCCCCCTGGCTTCACCAGTCACACCGGTGCTTTGGTCAAGGTGCAGAATAGCTCCACCGCTGCAGGTTTTTTTTCCCTGCTTAACAAAGCTGAACCCTTCCAGTCCCGCCCAACATTCTCCAGCTGTCTTCCTATTGGTTGGTCAGTGTGCACAGGCACTCGCCAGCGTTTGTGTCAAGTTTAGGTGCACGGGAAAATCGCTATGCATCGTTTATAAACATCAAAATATGATCGTTAATTTGATATGATACGTAATTTAATATAATACTATAATACCTTAAAATCAAAATAAATAAGCTAAAAATAACATAATACTATGGAAAAATAATAAAAGCATTTTGTATCTTCCCACACAATGAACACACACAGATACCCCCACAGTAACCTCTGGCCAGTGGACGACACTTTGCTTTTCAAACAGCATCACGCACTTATAAAAATAGCCAAGGCTGCATCTCTTGCATTGCTTACACAAAGGATGTATGTTACAGTCGAGCAGTGTTTTGCATCCCCGGACGGTCCAACTTATGGTTCCCTCCCAGCTCCCTGCCAGAAAATGCACATTTTTGCTCCCTCCCAGGACTAACTGGGGGTCCCCGAGGACCGGATTGGGAAACACTGCATTAGAGTACCGAGGAAGAGATTGGTTCACGCAGAGAATGCGCACAGAATTCCGTGGGACAGAGTAAGGGACGTGAGGCTGTATGAGAAGGTGCACGGCGCACCGAGGCGGTGACAGGTTTCGGGGAGGGGATCGTGCCCTTTGCCCACCAGCTTCCCTCAGTTCCAGGCCCCCGTCCCCGTCCCCCAGGATCACCGCGCTGCCTTGTGCTTCCCGCCACAGCAGCCGCACTGCTCGCCGCAGCGCAGGCAGGCACACAGGGGCAGGTAGCAGCACATGCAGGGCACCAGGAGCGACAGCGCCAGCAGCAGCACCCAGCGCACGCAGCACGCCGCCGGCGGCCACTCGCCTGGCAGCTCCTCGCACGAGCACGGCTCCCAGAACTCGCCCTCCGGGTCCGAGGCGCAGTGGTAAAGCAGGCTCTCGGCGCACCAGACGCAGGTCCACCGGCGCAGGCAGCGCAGGGCCGGGTCAGGGGCCTCCTGGCAGCGGCCCCGCCCATTGTCTGAGGCGCTGAAGACGGAACGGCAGTAGATGCAGCGGGAGGTGGGGGACGAGGACGCGGCGGGCGGACGGCCAGTGTCATCCACGGGCCAGCTGGCGCCATCTGCGGAGGAGAGGCCAGAAAGTCCCAGGCTGAGGCCGCAGCGGTTAGCGCAGGCCCCTCCTCTGGCCCCGCCCCCTCTCTTCCAGCCGCGCGACCGAGGCTTGGCGATGGACGCGTGAATGGAGCGTGGCAACGGGGAGCCCAGTCCGGCACGCGGCGGGGACCCTGCGCCCCCCCCAGGGCTCGTCACGGTGTCGGGGGCAGATATGCAGGTGGGCGATCCAGCCGGGAGCCGCGGCGGCAGTTTGCTGTCTGGCATCACGGCCACCTCTGCCCCCCCGGCCCCCACCCTGGTAAGATCCTTCTCAAAACGCGCTGCACGCATCTCCGACTTGTCCTGCAGGCCTCCTTCAGCCGCTGTCCTTCTCATCTCTGCCCGTCTGTAGTCCTCATACCCACGCATGCCCCACAGATCCTTCAGGTCGCCGTGGTCTAATAGGGGAAGTGGAGGGGCTGAGAGAGGCGAGGAGGTAACTGGCAGTGTGGTTGGCGTCAGTGGGGAGGGTGTGGTTGGCGTCAGTAGAGGGGGTGTGGTTGGTGTCAGTGGAAAGGGCGTGGTCGGCGTCAGTGGGGAGGGTGTGGTCGGCGTCAGTAGAGGGGGTGTGGTTGGTGTCAGTGGAAAGGGCGTGGTCGGCGTCAGTAGAGGGGGCGTGGTTGGTGT